>BNCR01000005.1:26322632-26922632 GCA_014656515.1 Oryzias celebensis | reverse complement strand
TTGTGTGAAAACTTACTTACTTTTCTAGGGTGCACAACTTTTAACACTCACAGCAGACGTTAGAAACTAAGATGAAACAATGACTACAGATTAAAGTTTGGACAGTCAAAAATATTTCCAACTCCATACCTATGTGGTGTGGGTGTTTAAGGTTGAAAAGTGCAGATCTCTCCTTCTTCCAGATTTTCTTTTCTTCCTCCAGTTGTTGCTGGAATTCACCCAGATCAGCGAAGCCGCCCGACTCCGGCGCAGTCCGCTCAAACCACACCTGCCGCAGAAACACGTACAGGGTGAAAGTTCCCACGACGAACCCCGAGTAAAAGGAGAACCTGGACCCCATGGCCTTCATGCTGAACCAGATGCTTGCTTGGCAGCAGTTCACGCGTGTAGAAGCTGCGCATGTGGAGAAAGAGAGGTACGAGCTGTAGCGGCAATCCACCCCGACTGAGGAGCGACGAGGCCGCCTCGACCGTACAAATGACCGTCACCGAGGCTTGTCACGGTGTTCAGCGTCACTCCTTCCTTGAGGTGTGGTTTACTCATCAGAGGTGACGCACACACCATCCCCGCTGCGCTTCCCCACAGCCTCCCTACTGCGGTGTTAGTGTCATCTCTGAGAGGGGGGAAGCGCTTCCGCTGTTTACAACAGCCGAGTTAGCCATCCACGACAGCTAACACCAACTCACAGCTGTATCAAAACAGGAACCCAACTATTCAAGAAGATAGTCCAACCATTTCTTAGGATCAATAAACCGTAACAGTGAATACTCCCAACTTTAAAAGTCACATCTATTTTGTTTTGGGGCAGTTAGGGTAAGCTAGCTGGCTACTCGTTCAGTGGACCGACAGCGCGAATGCTAACTTTAGCAGTGAGTTGTTCTCCTTTACGGCTACACGTTTAAACTAAACATTTCTGAGCTGACTGACCGACGGGTTCACGGCAGCCACACTCCAGTACCGCGCGAGATGGTTACTGAAGTAAAAACAAAACGAGAAACTGCACACCACTGCATTAAAAACGACAGCTGTCTGACTTAACAACTTCCGGCCACATAACCGACCATTTCCGGTTAAGCAAAAAATAAAACCAAATCAATAAAAGCACGTCAGTTACTTTCACAAGTCACAAAATATGTAAACAAAATTTCCATGAAATTATTCGATGAACAAATAAATAAAAATAACAAATAAAAGACCTAAAAATAAAGAAAAAGAGAGAAAGACTAACCCATCTTTTATTTTTTGAACACGGTTACATTTTTTTACATTTTGCCGAATGGATTGACTATAATTTACCTTCTATGTAGTCATTTTTATTCCCGAAATTCTAAATGTTGGTTTCTTTAAACTATATGATCTATATTAAGCACCGATTAACAAAACAAATATAAACTACTGACTTATTAGGTTTTTTCTGTCTTTGTCCAAATAAACAGAAGAGTTTTCAAAGCTGTGAACTTGTTACTGAAATAAAGGCAATACAAAAAAAAAGATTTAAAAGCTGCAGCCTTTCAATTCATTTATTGACGTCCAATCAAACCTTTAGGTCTCAATTATTATAACAAGTGTTTCTTTAAAACTGTGAATGGGACATATTGGTTGAGATGTCTTAAGTGTTTTATTTGGTTACATGATTAAATAAAGTTTAGTAAATGTGGCTCAGAGTCTAACGGCCTGCAGAAAAACACAAGATTGAGAAAGAAAAGCTGCAGACTCAATGTTTTCCTCATAACCTCATCGTAAAGCTTGTGATTTTGGGGGTGGTGGTGTTGCAAATGTATATTTCTCTATCAACAGATCTTAATAAGACGTTAAATAAAGTCCAAACACATTTTAAACTCCCTGTTAACAGAAATGGAACCATTTTAGACAAGTACATGTAAATGCAAACAAAAGATGAACACAAAGCCCGCCTGAAACAAACACTGAAGTCAAAGTAGCTCATTGTTTTATGGATCACATGAAATTCCAGTTGTCCGATGTCCTGGTTAGAGGTGTGACATATCCTGGAGGTTGTTTAAGTATCCCCTTTTCCTGCTAGAAAAATGTTCAACACAAATAAAGATTTCTATTAAAACAAAACCACAATTTTATAGCATTCTAAAAATGTTTTTCATACTTTTAAAAAATAACTAAATATCCAAACAAAAATATTATTAGTAATGTAGTTCTAAATCCAAGTGTAATATAACTTATAACCCTTCTAACACTAAACACTGCAGTTAAAAATGCTGGATTGTTTTTAACCCAACTCCAATTCTTTTCGATGGATGGGTTAAATTAACTCTGCTCCAACAATAACCCAGAAATATATTCCAACATGACAAACCCAAGAGTTATGTTGAAGAAATAACCCAAGTGTGTTAAGAGTTTTTTAAAGATCCTTTTCTAAACCGCCTTTTTCAGTTTTTTTTTTTAATTAGGAATCTACAAGAACTAGAGACAACACAAATGCATTCTGGGTCAGACAGCTCCTCTCAGACAAAACCAGAATTGTTTTCATCTGAGCGAGCTGTCCGCTGCACCAGATGAGATACATTTTCAGGAGTTTCTCGTGTCTGCATGACCTTCATGTCTTTATGTCACTATGACTTTTGAAAATAGCTTTAGTTTATCGACTAAACGGTAACAGAAGTTACAGCTTCTGCCCATCTCCTTTTTTAGCATGTTTGTTTCTGAAGTTCTGTCAAGTGGAGACTTCTTTTCTTCATTTTAATTCATAAAATGGGAATCTACACTCATATGCATGAACACTCATTGCAGGTAAGTTATGCAGTAGTCTTTCTTTACCGTGGATAATTAAGTATGGAGCAATGTTGAGTGACAAAATACATATTTAATGTAACATTTCACCATGTTTCTGTGTTTAAAATGAACTCACTGTTTACATGTGCACTAGATAATAAAGAGCTAAATCATAACAAAAGTTTAAAGAACTCAAAAACGAGCCAGTAAAGTAACTATTACCCTTACCTGCACTTTACACAGAAATACTTTTAATTTAATTTTCAAACTCAAAGCCATGAAATTCCAGAAGCTGTTCAAGTACAGATCAGGCAAAGGATGAAAAGTCAAGATCAAACCTGAGAAGAAAAAACTTCAAACAGATGAAACAAAAATGTTGAATTTTCAATCTCTGTCTTCATTCCAAAACTGATAATGTGAAGAAGGTACTTAAATCTCAAAAATCTAACCAGCATATCCCTACATCTTACCTTGGATACGGTTCCTCTCAATAGTGACCCCATTCTGCTCATGACAATCAAAAGTGGGTCAAGCACAGGATGTTACCCATCTATCATGTGGTTACAGAATACTGGCCTGCATGTAAACATAGCTATGATCAAAGTGTCATAATCCACAGCGAGATTTAGGTTTCCATGAAGGACAGAGGCAGAAATTGTAAGCATGTTTACTCAAATAGCTTAATTATCATGTAAGAAGCACTAACAAAACCAAAGAATCAGGAGCATGCTGAGCTCAAACTTATGCAAGTACAGAACTGTACAAAGTCAGCCCTTTAGGTTCACGTTTGAAGAGATTTATGAGCATTCAGGCAGGAGGTGCAGCTGGGATTTTCTTTGCTAAATCAATGAAATGTGAAAAATAAAACGTTCTCAACAGATTACAGGCTTCAAGTGTTTGAACAAAAAGACTTTCCAACAGGTGGAAAAACACAAATCCAACTTTAACTTTTAACTAGAAACCTTTTCCTCTTTTTCACCCTCAGCAAGAACTGGAATGTAAGTCAACTAGTTTTGAATTTTCTGATCCAGTGCCGTCTTAGTTCAAAGAAAAATCATATAAATATCCAAATAAATGTCAGTGGAGCTCTCTGTGCAACCTCACATGCTCTTTTGAGAACGACTCCCCTTCTGAATCCCTTACTTGGACAGTAAAGATCATCAATGACAAAACTATAGACAGCTGTGGCAAAATGTTTCAAAAAGATTCAACCAAATGTATGTCAGGCTGCTCTTCTCCTCATTTATTACAACAGAATCCCATTAAGGGAAAATAATATCTTTATTCAACTGCACTAGAACAGCAGACACTGTGCAACACATGAATGATGCCCGTCAAAGACATCTGGATTATTGCAGATTTCAGACGCGCACACACTCTTCCTGAATGTGCAAAGAGCTAAAGTGTCATCATTTCCTCGATTCAACAGCAATAATGCAATCAGGAGGATTTTTCATATTCGTGATTACACCGACATGTTCTCCCTGTCCAGCTCCTGATGAATTCAGCGGCAGAGGAGCAGTACTGACAGTGACAGCATGAGCTCAAACGTCCATATCGTCAGAGTCTGATGTGCTGGATGACTGAGATTCCTCCTGATTTTCTCCCCACACAAACCTATAGTTGTTCTCCAACTCCTGCTGCCTCTTTTGTTCCTTGTAAACTTCCTCAGTGCCTCCAGTCTGTGGGGTGAAAACACACAAGCGCCACATTTCAGATCCAGTGTCCGTCACATGACCACTGACAGAGTTACGTACGCCTCCCACAGTAGAAACCTACAGTTCTTTATACTAACATGAATGTAATCCTCTGTGTGACTGAAACCAGCTAACACTGTGAAGGCAGTACAGTAACTTCTGTACATTTGAATGAAAAAAGTTTTACTTTCATCAAATCTTTGTTCTGTTTTAATGCTTACAAATATTTTCATTTCCCTTCCTGATATGAAAATAAAAACCATTGTTCATGCAAACACAAGGCGATTTAAAAACCCACTCTGATGAAAATGGTGTTTTTAGTGCTTTGAACACATTCTTGTGGCATTTTTCGGATGATAACGGGCATATTTAAAGAAAATTATGCTTAAAATGGTGTTTCTGAGTATTTCTTTATTCAAGAGCAGATAAAAAAAACACCATTGCAAAAAGATTGTAGTTGTGATGTAGAAGATATGCTGGGCGGGTCAAAGTCCGTTCCGATAAATTCACTTGCAGACACATAGATCCATGAACGTCTTTGTTTTCCTCGTCTGAGCTGGAATCTGGATCAGAACTGTACTGCTGGACGGCTCCAATACTGTTCACCATTATTGCTGCACCACTAATGCTAGGCTGTTCTTAGCAGAGCTTTTATTGGTCTTTCCTCTTTTTATTATTTGCCTTTACTCAGGCTGCTGGTTTTCTTTCATGGACTAAGGCCTGTCCAGTTGGACAGAAGAGCTTTAGACTCCAGTTTTAGAAGGACTTGGCACCTGTGTTCCTGCCAACCAAATAAACTGTTCTCCCTCTCTGCTCCTAGATTTACAGCTCAATTAGGATCCTATTCTGATGACTAAGATAGAAAACCGGTTTGTTTCCAGCTCAAAATGATGCTGATGAAGGAGGAAATCTTGACTGTCCCGACTCCCCCGAACCCAAAGTCATTTTCACAGAACTGAACTCTGACAATCAGAAACTCTCAGTTACAACGGTTAAGCATCACGGGACAATCTCTGTTTTGTTTTCTTCAAGAACTAAAAGTTGCTGGAAAGCTAAAAATTATTGTGATTTAATATTCTTAAAGTCAACTGTTAGTGGTAGTTTATTAACTGAGCTTCAAAAACGGACTCAGAACATGGAGAAATGGCAACGCCGTTTCAGTCTTTCCTGGAATATTTGCCATTTTATTACTAACATGTGGCCTTCTCTTTCAATTTATATGTAGCAGGCCTGACTCGCATTTGTTTTTAGAGCAGAGAGAACACTACAAAGTTAACTGATTGGTATTTAAAAACAACGTGTTCATTTTCTGTACATACGACCTCATGCAAGAACAGAAATGTTGAACTTTTCTAATTGAAACTGGTTTGATTTCCAGTCCAAACTGCACAGAAAACTAATCAAATGCAGGAACTTGTGTTTAACCAAAACCCAGAAGAAACGTTGTTGTATGACAGTTTTCCAATTACCAGAAGGTTTATGAGCAGCTCCCTGAAGGACTTTGTATCTTCCTCAGTCAGCCACTGATCATCGACCTCCTCCACATTCTTCCGCGTCAGGATCTTCACCTCAATTTTACCTTCAAGAAAAAGGGCGCAGAAAGAGAGCGTGGTGCTGAGTTACGTGACCATTTTTGAAGCAAACGTTTTCATGTTTGTTAGAATGAAACGAAAGCCGAAGGCAAAAGTGAGGATGAGAAAGAAAGAAAAGACGTGGAGTGACACACCTTTCATATTTACTTTTCTTTCGCCTTACCACTGACAGGCATTGAAAAATGACTTCTTAAAAGGTTTATGAAGTGGTATGTTTTGAAGATGAGAAAAGAAAAATCTCTTAAGGAAAGAGATGGAAAGTGGGAAAGCCCCTGAGAGTAGTGGACCCTCCTCCTCCTCCGTCATACCTTCTGCTTTCAGTCCTGCCTTCTCTAGCTGTTCTTTAACCACGTCCTTTATGTGCTGCCACTGGGGGTCTCCTTCGCCCATCTCCTGAACTTTGAACTCCCCATCAAGGCTGCTGCCTGTCTTATATTTAGTAATTTTGATCTTAACATGGTCGTCAGCTGCTTGGTCTGGGGTGACAAGACAAAGGAGGACAAAAGAGACAAATCACCTCAAACCCATAATCGGGGTCACAGATGGAGACTGGGATGTCATCCAATGGTTTTGGATTCCAGTTATTTCACTTTTGGTTAAATGATTTAATCTAAAGTCACCCACAAAACTTAGACATCAGTGGCAGCAAAGGAAAATAGCACTTTGTCAAAGACTGCCTTGTAAATCTAAGTGTGTCTCTGCTGAGATGAAAGATGTTTCAAACATTGACTTTTCATGGACGGCGTGAGAAGATGACACAAAGCAAATGGACATGCAGTGGCTGTGGCTGGACTGTTTGACTGCTTACCTGGCTGCTTGGGAGCGCGGCTGGGGCTGCCTCCAGTGGCTTCGCTGGCTCTTTGGACAGCTTGCTGCTCTGGAGCGTCCTTCTCCTCCAGGTGATCCAGTAGTTTGTCCAGTGTTGTCTCCAGTGTCTGAGTTGCTTGAGTGCGATCAAACTCCCCTTTCAGACCCTCAGTTTCCAACTCCTGCTGTGCCTACAGGACAGACAAAAATGTACCCTTAACAATAACTATTAATAAGACACATTTTTAAGACAAATTAGACTCGATTTGCTCTTTATATGGACTTTCTGTCTGTCTACCTCGTTTATGATGTTGTCAAACTCTTTCTGCATTTCTTCCTTGATCTCTTCAATCTTCCCTGATGGAACAGAGAGGTCAGCCACCTCCTCCTCAAACTCTTGTAACAGCTGTTCATCTTCATCTTTCTGCTCTTCTCTGAGCTCCCCTGTTGCAGCGTTTGTCGATGGTTTCTCTTCCCTACTTTTAGCCTGGTTTTCTGCTTTCTAGGAGAAAAGAAGGCATAAAATACTTCCGTCCACAGTGTTAAAGAGGAGATCTTTACTCCTAGAATGTTAAATAATGAGTACAAACCTTCCTATTGCTTTCCTTGAGATGCTGGACAAATTTCATCAGGTCTGCTGGGTCTGTGATGATTTTGAAGTTGAATTTTTCTACTAAAAAGCAGTGACATGGATAAACATAAATTAGGATTTGATAGAGAAGACTGTTTTCATGAAAAGTCTCAACCAGGCAGATTCTAAATTATTTAGGATGAATTTATTATGATAAGGAGAAGTACCTTCGCCATCTTCATCAATGACTTCATTGTCTGCTGGTGAGACATAATCACCATCTTCAGCCTGTCAGGATGGAAGATTCACATACAGGTTTGGAAAGGTTCAGGTAAATCAACAACCACACCTTTAGGCGGCCAAGACAGTCAAACCAGAGGGAAACACTTTAGATGCATCCTCCCCACCTTCCAGGCTAAGAATTAAAAGTTTCTCATTTCTGAAGTAATACACTAAGTAATAGTTTAGATTGGTGTTCCCTCCTTTATCGCAAGAGTTGCGTTTCGTGTTGTTGTTTTGTAAAACATAAATCATTTATTAAACTGAAACAAAATTTGAACCCAAAAATCAAGGTTTGAACCGAATATCAGGGAAAGTGAATTGTTGTATCTCAACCATGGACTAGGCCTCAAATAAAGACAGTGAAACTGCGTGAACTGCACATACTACATTCAAATAAAATGATATTTAGTATGTGCTACAGATTCTCCAATTGCAATGGAACTCAACCTGTGACAGGTGAAATACAAAATCTAATCATACAAATGTTTGAAGGCTGTAAGCCCTCACTACACACTTTATCCACTTTTCTCTGACAGACATGTACATTTTCACACTTTTGTCTCTTGTTTAAACTCCTAAAGTTCAACCTTCTTAGAAAAAGAATTCAAGTTTTATAGAATGAAAACAAAGATCTGATTGCAATCAGAAGTTTAGGTTGATTTGGCAAACTGAACGCATTCTGTACAGGAGGCATGGCATGAAAAAGACTGAAAGAGAAACAGACAATCAGGATGCAGGAGACAGCATGCTGCTAAAAAAAAGAGGAGCATGCAAAATGCAACTGAGAAAATGTGGGAAACAGCGAGATGGTGAAAGGTGATGTGCGATACATTGAGGGAACAGTGTATCGCCCTTTGAACTGAATGTTCGTAACATAACATCTACATGTATTTGTTCTCACTGTATCGAGATTCAATTTGATGCAGACTTTTGTAACTTTATCAAGACTGAAACATTTCCATGAAATGGTAAACACCTCTGATTCCTGTTGCCGGGCAGATGTTTCCACTGTTTCTGTTTTTTTAACTCCTTCCCAAAACTCAGTTTCGTCAACTCTAGAGGTCTCAGATCCATCAGCAAAACCTGTTAGAAAATAAAAACATGTATTCAGAAAGTCAGAAGAGAAATGTTTGGCAATAAAATCTTTCCAGCTGCTAACTTTCTCTGATCATTCAGTGGTAATCGAGTGTTATAGAACAAACCTTTTTCATCGTACTGGTTGGGGTCATTATTGAGTTCAGGTGAAGTCTCCTCCTCTTTCGCTTCCACTGTTCCTTCCGCACCTCCATTTCCGGCTAACATCTCATCCAGACTTTTCAGCTCCTCAGAGATCTGCTCTACTTTGCGCTTTGTGTCCGCTGAGAACACAGATGAAGATCAGGAGAAAGAACAAATGTTCTAAAAGTTCTAGATCCCCTTTTTATTCAATTCTTCAAAAAGAAATGAGACAAAATCTTATATTCTCTTATTAGAAGAGGGAAAGATGCTGACGGGTTGTTGGGACATTCTGTTTTTGATCCACTCACAGACTTGAGCCTTGACGTAGTCCATGTACTGTTGGGCACTTAGCGCCGGCTGGCACACGATGCCCTGTGGCTTGGCTGTGGATGGCGGCCGCAGGTAAGGATGCTGACAGGTCCGACTCGTGTGAATGGTCAACACATAGCGACAAGACTGAGGCTCATCTACGCGGGCTATATAGTCATCTGAGCCCTCTTCACATACAAACTGAAATGAAAAGAGTAAAAAGTGTGTTTAGGACATAGATGTTGAGAAAACACAAGAGAAATTTTTTTTTTTTTTTTTTTTTGCTCTTTATTTTAAGAGAATTATAAACTCTGTAAAAAAAAAAAAAAACACACATGGCAAAAATCAGAATTCTTTAAAGATGGACATTATTTCTAACTTTTTAATATTCAAAAATGGGTAATGAGGCACATTTGAAGGTTTGGAATTAAAGCCTGGTTTAATGTGCCAGGGACACCAAAGGACCCATTTACCAGGGATGCCACAATTCTCTGCTTAAAACACAACTGTAGGTTACACTGAAGCACATTGTGGGGAAAGGGATTCGTTGCATCCCTACTGCACACATGCGCATGTTAAAATGCCAAACAAGTGTTAAATTTAAGGATATTTCATTTATCGCTTCATTGTATTACACCAGGCTGAGTATATGCTAACTGAAAGTTTGTTCTTCATTTCTCGCTTATTAGCAAATTAAAAAAATGATTTATCTGAATTTTTAGTCTTTTGTTGTTGTTTTGTAGAACATAAATCATTTATTAAACTGAAACAAAATTGTACTGAATATTAGGGGAAGTGAATTGTTGTATCCCATCCAGTGAAACTGCGTGTGCATGCAAATGCACATACTACATTCAAATTAAATGATATTTAGTCTGCGCTACAGACTGTACAACTGCAATGGAAGTCAAAGAATAGGCTGCTGCTAAAACAAATGCAACAGTTTGCAAACCTTGATGACAGTATGACATCAAATGTGCACGGCGTTTGCTGCAACGAGCTTTGAGGCGTTTGCACTGCACACTGCAAACTCTGCTCAAATAGAAACATCAGTTTATGTTTCCATAATCTTTGTCTTTGGTAATTTAAAAGTGTTTACTAGAGCAGAAACGATGCTCTGTTGTCTTGATGTTTCAATGTCTCTCTTTGAATCAGCGACTGCAGCCAAAGTCTCTCTAGTTTCCCTGCGTTTCAAACATCAGCCAACACCTCGTTTTCCATTCGATAAATCATATTGTATTCACTCAGTCACTGCATTGATTTGCTTTAACAACTGTTTTTATAAAAAATCTATGTGCCAAATGGACTGTACAGACTATTATTCACCATTAAGACAATCTTTTTGGCTGCACTCTCCAGTTTGAACATGTTTGCAGTAAATCTAACAGCAGTTTGGTCTTTTTGATCACAGTATATGTCACTGTGTGTGCTTTGACATTGCTTTGGCATTCAGGAGCTGCTGCTCTGTCTGTTCTGTGCACTTCACTGCTCCAATACAACCATTTTAGATGTACTCAGCTATGTCAACTCAGCTTGAATGTAAAATGTATCCTTAGTTCCAAAGGTAACCAAAGTAAAAACTCAAACTCGACACACATAAAACAGAAAAGGTCACCAGGTCAAGTGTTTTCCGTAAATGTTCTGTTGAAACGTCTCACCCGAACTTCCGCCTCTCTTAGGTTTCCGTTCAGGTCACATTTGGAGCCATTGACATAGGTCTGACTGTGATGTCGCTTCAGTTTGTGCTGCTTGGAGGCCTGGTGGATAAGGAAAGGGTTCAGTCCTGGAACTTTGTTTTATTACTTTCTGGAACTATATTCATACTTCCAATTGGCTTGAAGCAAAAGCACTAAGACAGTATAGGCAATAAAACAGTATGTACATTACTCTTTCTGCAAATGTTTATTGCCATGAAGGGACCACAGTTTTTACAATCCTTGTGTATACAGCCATTATGTCTCAGGGATTCTTTTTCATTGTCTGATACAATAATACAATAATTGTTCTTTTTTGTTGGTTGTATTTTTCTTACTTATGATCTCTTTTAAATTCTGCTCCACTCTGCCATTTTAAATGAGAGACAAGCTTGTTAGTTAAATGATAAACAATTTAAAGCTTTGACGTTATCTTAGGACTGTGGTGTCAGACTGTCACCTTTTGTTGGGTTCTAAAAAGTGACAAGTCAGCGTAAAAACATCCTTTCTAAAATGTTTTATATGATTTGGATGCTGTGACTTCTGGTTTGAAAAACAGAAACAATTAAAATGACATTTGTGTGGTTCATGTTTTGCAGTGATGGATCAACAAAAGTACACCTCAGCCAAATGATGTGGGTCCTAACACGGACATTAGCTGGTCTTTATTCAATGGATTCAGTATCAAATGCATTTCAGTGCATATGTCATGTTAAACTCACGTTACAAAGACTACAAGGGTTGAGCTCATTTCACCATGAATTCTGATAAACATTTGGGGCTTAAATAAATATTATCCATTTTACCTTTGCTGTTTCGTTGTCCCAGTCAAATTCAGAGTCAAAATAGCCCAAAACGAGAACATCCCCTTTAATTTCTGAGTCTGTGGATAAAAGAATTCAGGTCAACATCAAATTAAGTAAAAATGTGTGGAATAATAATGAGAAAGACAGAGTCACCTTCAAGGTGGTATTGTCGAATGTGTTTACTGTAACAAAACTCATACGTCCACCAGTCTTTTGTCTGCATGAAACAAGAAAGAAACAGCATCTTGTTAAATAAGGACTTTATGTCATATTTATTACATAATGCAATGTTCAATTTAAGCATATTTGATTTTTTTTATTTTAAAACCAGGTAAAATAACTAACAGGACACTAGTTTTCCTTTTTACTGGCTTAAAGGTAACTTAAAGCTGAATGAATGTCATTCACTTCTGGATAAAAAAGCTAACCATTCAGATAGAATGGTTTATCAGGTTTGTTTGGATGAAAAACATTTCTTTTATTTTTGATCTGGAACTCCAATTTGTAGCAATTAAAACAGAAAAATGGATATTAACAGGATCGTTTACATAGTCAAAGCTAGTGTGACAACAACTTTTTACAATTTTATGTCTTTAACCATAAAACCAATAAGTAACACGCCATCAGCAGGAAACCTAAGGATCACAATGAAAACATGTCAATAGTTTTTAGCTGTTGCAGGTTGGTTGCATAATAGAGGAGGTGGTAAATGAGTAGGTAACATGTAGAGTTAAAAGGGTGGCATAAAATAACTCCAATAAATAGGATTGTTGGGGTACAAATATAAATAATATTTACACATATGTTTCCTCAGGTGTCTACAGGTTCTTTAGAGTACAGTTACTTGCCAAAGTAGTTATCCCTGCCAGAACGTGTATCCTCCTGTCATATCATAGTTCTGCCTCCAGGTGATCACATTTTATAACAAATCATGATTAAAAAACGCATGAAAACAGTAAAATGTTTTGGGTTATTGTCATTATAGATCATTATAGAAATTAAAGCTGCAGCTTTAAGGAGGATTGAGCACAACATCTGACAGGTCCCAGTTTTCAGTGTAACACAGACTCTGTTATGATAAACAGAGCCTTCAATCCTGTTATTATTTAGAAAATACAGTTTTTATGAATGTTTTATGAATTCATCTTGGTGTATTTATCCGCTGCATCTTAAAGGTCAGTCTGTGAAAATAATGTCTGACTTTAAACTGGTCTGTGATCACACAGGACAAACAGAACAGCTAGTTAGCATCCTAGCATCAGTGTCTAACAACAGCGCTGTCTCCAAATCAACACATTTTATTCATCTGTCTGTTGCTGCTTTAGGTGAAGCAGTTTTATCCTCCAGTTCTGACTGGATCCTGTTAGAAATCACCATATTCTGCTGTTTCATCAGCCAAACTAAACGCTGCACAGGTGAAGTGACCGCAGGGGTGGGTGTTGTGTTGCGTGTATTTTGTTTACCTCGCGTGCAGACGGTGGAGGAGAAGAAGAGAAAGAAATTCACCATAAGAAGAGCTAATAAACATGACTAAGTTTACACAAACATTTACTCTCCATGTGGTGACAAACCCTCTAACATAGGTAGGGCTGAGTGATAGTGAATGTTTTATATCACGATATTATTTTTTCCATTTCAGATGATAACGATATATATCACGATATAAATTACAAAACTATTTTTGTTTAATATGAACGCTCTGTGGCTCATTAGAGAAATAAAAGTCTAATGTGATGGGCTCATTTTAACAGCTATAAAAAGTACTATTGCGATATCGACAACTATCGTTTTATCACCCAACCTACTACACAGGGGTACCGATTCTGGCAGGGATTCTTTGGCACAACACCAGCATCAGCCAATTACATTTGAGAGGCAGCCACCACCGTCACCTTAGACTTTCCACAACGTTTCTATGAAAGTAGGAGAAACAAATGCAGACTAAAACAGAGTTGACCTTCAGTAGACATGGAGCGTTGAGCATGGGCTTCAACAGATCCGGGATGTCTGGACCGGTGTATCCCTGGGAGTCCGGCTCAGAAGCTGCGTCTTGATGAAAGCGCACAGCCTGGACTGGGAGGCGGCACTCATAGAGCTGCTTATACTTACTGGACACCATCATGACCTCCTCTGTCTTCGTCTAAACACACGACAGAGGTGTTTGTGGGAAAATGCAGACATTTTTACTACTTCTGTTTGAGAATTAGCGGAAATCTACCCAAAAACAAATTCAAAGTAGCTACTTGTTTTGGTGTTCGTATGAAAACATATGGTTGACTACAGATCTGGACTGAGTATTGGTAGTGACAGCTGTCTTTACACTGTTCTCTAAGCACAACTCTGTAAGTCACCGAAGAACAACCTCAGCATTGAACATGTTTAAATAAATAAAATCATCTTAGTCAAATCAAACCTTCATGTCAATAACAGCATTTATCTAGCGACAGCTAGCCAACATTTTAGCTAACAAGCTAGTCAATAACAGCTAACGTACCTGCCCCAGGATGACGGGATCAGGGAGAATCTGAATTCCATACTTCATTTCATTCAACTCCTCTATATTTAAAAAAGCTGGGACACATAACGGGCATATTAACACAAAAATATACAATTTCTTCAGCCATCGCACCAAGGAAGCAGCCATCATTGACCCAGAGAACAGATTCCCTGACATGGTGAATGCTGATTGGTCAGTGGGACAAGGCCTGTTTAATTATTGGCGGATTTCTGTGTCAATCAACGGGACATTTTTTTTTCCTCGCTTTTCATTTTGGGGTATCTTTGTTTTTATCACCAGCGCAGGACACGATAGCGGGCAGCCTAATACTGTCCGCAACGAATGCCGAACCACTACATAACGTCACATGAGAGAAACAAAGGAACATGTGAGAACATTCAGACTGGTAACATGAATTTTAGACAAAAAAAAAAAAAAAAAACGAAACTTTGACTAATTGAAAACATTTTCATCCATAAATGCTGTTTTTTTCTAAAGAAAAAAAAGAAACGATGAAGGTATTTTTACGAACAATAAAAAAACAGCGTTTTAGAAGAGCTTACAGAACAATGACATAGTAAAATAACCACCGCAGCACTCAAAGACTTTGCACAGATTAAAACCTAATAAGACAAATAGAGTGTGTATTATTATTATCAATATTAATAATGCAATCTGTACAGAGAAATGTCCAGCAGCCTGTGCTGCGCTCAGCTTCAGGAGGGGCGCTCTTCTCTGCCGCGCCGCAGCCGCAGCCGCTGTTCCAGCAGGGGGTGGGCTTCCTCCGAGAGCATGACAACGGTAGATGGATGGGTCCAGCTCATCCTCCACTTCTCCTCCCGGTTGTCGTCTCATCGCCTTTACGGACGGATTTGATGTGGAAGGCGCGTCCGCGCGGACGCAGGCTGCGCAGTCCTCAGCGCGCGTCTGAAGCGCGGCCATGAAGCTGCTGGTTATCTGGTCTCTAATAGGCGGCTGGCTAATTTACTGAAGGCCTGCAGTCAGCGCGACAGCGCTGGCATTTTCAGCTCTACAGGATCATTCATTTTCTGAAGAAAAACCTACCAAGGTAGGAAAAACGTGGGATTTTTATGACCAATAATATTTGCTTTCTTAATAATTAACAGCCCGGTTTTGTTTCTCTCAATTCAAGCTGTAAAATCAGAAGCAAAATCGCGCAATTCAGTGCATGTTCTCGCATTACCATAAAATAGGCTGAAGGGCCTGTGTGGATGCTGTCATGTCTCTGCCTTTCTCCACATTGCTTAACAGTGGATGGATTTTTGGGGGGATATTATCTAAAGAATTACCTACACACCCAGAATGCTTTGCATTCACGGACGGTCAGCTGAAAAGAAGAGCACATTTTTAACATATGTGTTAGAGATTCTCTATTGTAACCTTGGTTAAATAATAATAAAATACTATTTCAAAGCATGTTTATTCTCCTTTTTAAATCGTGGCTCATTTCTAAGGAACATGCCTTTGTGGGATGAGTGGAAAAGTCCAGTGGGTGTTGCATTTGACTCCTGTTTTGAGCTGTTGGCAGACCCTGTGAGCAGCAGGCCCACTGCGGTCAGTATGGCGTCTGCTCCAAGAAGCCAGGCTGTTAAACTGATTTGTTCCAGAGGACAACTTCAAGCTGTTTTACACAATCCAATACTTTTGGTGTAAACCCCTTTTTCCAGCTCTAAATAGTGGGCCATTATATTCTACTGGGGGTGTCAGGGACAGAGCTTAAAAACAAGACTTCTGTCTCCCTCTGCCAGCACAGAGATTCACGTTTGCAGCCAAGATTTGCATCACAATGTAGTGGATAACTATCTGAAAACACAGGTCAAATCTGCATGCATGAGGGATGCTGTACTGTTACAAATGAAAATCCCGCATCTCCACTGTCTGGGTGCAAGATAACAACTCTTGTCCCTGAGTTAGAGCTGCATATTAGGGACAACGCCCAGAATATGAAAGTGGAGTGGAAGGAAATAACCAGGGGTGGTACCCAGGACTTTTGACATGCCATTCCCCACTGTGAGTGACATTGTCCACAGAACAGCAGACCACATCCTCCAGCTGATGCGCAGCGTCATGCTGGTCTCCAGTGTGGATGAACTGCCATTAGTCGCTGCTGGTTTTGAGCAGCTCGCTGGGTCTGCTACTTTCCAAAAGGTCGTGAGCATCGACGGCTGCCACATAAGATTAAAAGGCCCCAAAAGAAAATGCAGCTTGTTATTAAACAGGAAGCTTTTTTATTCAATCCAAGTGGAGGCTGTATGTGATTGTAATGCCACACTTTTAGACATTTTTGTTGGGTGTCCAGGATCAGTCCATGATTAACAGGTTCTGCGTAACATCATTTTGGGTGATTGTGGGTATCCATACCATTTTCAAAATCAAATGCAATGCATTGTGGTCTATATTTGCAGATGTAGTGAGCATCGATGCACACTGGTTTTCCACAGAGAATTCTGGGAAATTTCCAGGGCACTCGATTTTGGAATTCTGGATTCAGACACCACTACAAAATGGCGAAAGCACTATACAGCGCACCATATAGTGAATGAATTCGTACACAACCGTAGTCATCACATGATTACTGTATGAGCTCATGGTAAAGTGTTTATCAGTTTTACTTATGACTGTTCTGTTGTTCTGTTCGTTATGTTGGGAAGAATCACTGGGTGTCTCAGTTCAAATGATGTGGTGGATTTTCTTAGCTTACCTCCTACCCTAAGTATACCATTAGCAAAAATGGGATCAAGTTGGTAAAACTTGTTTTGGGTAGTTAGCCTGATGTTTGACTCAACTGCTTGCGTTCTTGTTCAAAAAGTTCCTTTTGTGCAACTATGATGATCACTAATGAGGCTGTTTGTCTCTCTTTAACACTAACTGGCCCTTTTTGTCCCTTTTTATGAGTCTTGATCCTTGCAACAACATTCAGGACTGTATTCCAGTCAGAATCTAGAGAATCTTTCCTCTGTACTTGCATTTTTAGAACCTTTACTTGAGGGTTTCCTACTAGAAGCTCTAAAGAATGCAGTCTTGGGACAAGTGTTTGTTCCCACAGAAAACTAGGTCCGGGGATCCAGTAAGTTCTGCCACCTTGAGTCCTCGAGATGCGTGATCTGCTGGATTTTGGTCTGTCTCAATCTAAAACCACTAGTTTGGGTCAGATTTTCTGCACTTGATTCGCAACAAAAACATGAAAGCGACATGCTTCATTTTTTATGTAGCCTAGCACTACTTGGAAATCTGTCCAGAAAAACTCATCCATCTTCAGCTCCAGCTCTGTTGGGATAGGATTACTTACTCCTGCAGAAAGTGCAGCTGCCATCAGTTCCAGCTGTGTATGGTCACTGCTCTTGCTGTCATTACCACGGCAGTGTACTTTCTCACTTGACAACTCTTAGATATGAACACTGTCCGTAACCATTACTGCTGGCATCTGAAAAATAATGCCACTCCATTTTTTTGATTGACCAATGATTTCAGGGACGAGACATCATTTTATTTGAACCTTTGGAAGATTCTCCAGATCAAGCATCCATGCTTTCCATTTTGTTTACAAAGCAGGAGGAAGAGGTTCATCCAACTCTGCGTTTACACATTTCTTGAAGGACTTGTTTTCCAGTTAGTATTGTAATGTTTGTTTCAGGGGTTCCAAGACAAGGATTAATCCTGTCAGTCAGAAGCCAGGAATCACAAGAGACTCTTCTTAAAATATACTGGGTTTTATTAAACACAATAAAACAATGACTCATAAAACAGTGGAAGAGGTGGGCCCCGGTGTGCTACTTAGCTGGGAACGCCGGTGAGGAAGGAGACCACTATGAAGAAACAACGGGTTAACCATGATCTTAACAAACGTCAAAAGTACATCTGACACACCATCTCCCGAGGTGCTCAAAGAGGAGGAATGCCCATAAGCGGCAGTTAATAATAATCATTTCAGTATTATTTCACAATATTTTTTTTTAGCTGTTATTAATAAACATTACTATATGAAACATTTATGAATGTTCATTATTTTATTTACAAAGAATAATTAATTATGGTGAACTTGTCATATCTTATTCAGGCGTGTCAGATGTATTTTTGACGTTCATTAAGATCATGCTTTCACTCGTTTTTTCATAGTGCTCTCCTTCCTCATTTTTTTAATGTAAAGCACGGTGCTCTCCTTAAGTCCGTAATGTCGCCCAACCGACGGTAACTAAAGTCTACATGTATATCTACCTAATAAAGTGATTTACACGAGTCAAACTTAAAGCACAAAAAAACCCGCTGCACTTTTTTATCTTGTTCTTGGTTGTTCCTTAACGTTTTAATCCACGTTTCATCCGCCGTTTTTTTCTATTAAAGCAGATTAAAAAAGGGGTTTGTCTGTCTGTCAATAGTACCAAGCAGCAGGTATCATGGCAGATAGAACCAATAAATGTCCAAAGGAAGTTGTATTTCATCTAAAGGGCGGTTGTCGGTGATCTTGAAAATAGAAGTTGTACTTTTATGGGTTTTATGGGTTTTATGGTTTTTTTTTATTTTTATTTTATTATTTTAATGGCTGATCAGCCACACTCAGGAACCATTTGGTGGTTAATCCCTAAACGTAACCGTAATCCTAACCTTAACCTTAACCCTCCTCTGGGTAGAATAGACACTTAATTTTGCTATGAGGTGTTGCTGGATAAGCAAAAGTGTTACGGATAAACAACATAGCGTTACAATAATTACAAAATTCCGATCAAGATCGCAGACAAACCTCAAAAAAGACAAAAGCACAGATAGCGCCTTTATTTATATACACAAGGAAAAAAATGTTCAGCTCAGCAAGTTAATGGTTGCTGAGTTTAAACTGGATCAAATGTATCTCCTTTTTTTCTGCTCTTGATATTTGTTTTCATGAAAGCAAAAACTTTCAAACTGTAACCTATATCAGAGCTGACACATTGGATTTATCTCAATATTAACCAAACATTGAATTTAAAGCTGCAGACTGTTTTTATTTTTATCAAATACCAAGTGGTACCCAGCTGCAGATGAAACGGACATTAAACGTGTACATCTTTATTTCCAAACAATGTTGCATTTGAAGAAAACGGGACGGTTCTTCACATCCTGGACAGAACTCAGACTCCATCGTGGTCGTCTTTGGATCTGCTGGAAAACAAAGCTTTAGGAGGTCTTTCCAGCTATTTGCCATCTCCTTCTGGAACATCTTGTTAAGCACTCCTAAATATTATATTCATTAAATAAAACTCAAGAACCATCCTGCTGCAACATTGGTATTAGCCTACCTTTAAAGACCAAGTTTTCCTCATGACTCCATCATACATAAGAACTTAAGAGCACCCGTTTAAAAAAAAAACAAAAACGTTATTTTTTGTAAAGTACAAATCCCACCCTCCTCCCATCTCTGGAAAAACCCACACTCATACAGTTAATCTAATTTTGGACCTCCTAATACTCCACGGTTTCCCTCTGGGAAATGTAGAACCATCCATGCCACCAATGGACTTGGCATAAACATGTTTGTATTCTGACGTTGTAGATTCTTTTGAATTCTATGAATTCTTGTTGATAAATGTGTGTCTTCTTGCCTTTAGATGAGGAGGCTGCTGACTCCCCTCTCCCGTTGTCTGCATGGTTTCTGGAGATGCTGGTGCCAACTGAAGTTCTCCATTCACTGACGGGAAGAAATCAGTGAGTTATATTTCCTCACCACAAGCTCTCATTCTCTCAAATGTTGATGTTTTAAACTGATTGTTTTAGAAGCATGCTAGCATTTGCTCCCAGATGTAATTAGATCAATGGACTGGAGTTAATAAAGAAGGAAGCAGCACTTATTGCTTACTTAATGTCACATAACCGTCTCTGCGGTTACTATTTGTTGAATAATTTGGTTAAACTTGTTACTGATCACACAAGTTCTAGTTGAGTTTTAAAGAAAAACTATATAGCAGCTATAAAGCAGCTTTTAAAGTAACTCTGTATGATATTTGAAAAATTAAAATATTTATAGAGCCATAATTTTTTCATAAAAAATGTCGGCCTACCCAACGTTTATTAGAGACT
Organism: Oryzias celebensis; assembly: GCA_014656515.1. Classification (NCBI taxonomy): domain Eukaryota; kingdom Metazoa; phylum Chordata; class Actinopteri; order Beloniformes; family Adrianichthyidae; genus Oryzias; species Oryzias celebensis. Next base: position 26,902,342 of record BNCR01000005.1, on the reverse strand, counting down.
TGCGTCTATTGGAAATCAGCGTTTCTTCCATCACAGATAGAATGGTGATGGTTAATGGGTTCATTTTGCGTGAAATTCGATCACAAAATGCAGAAAATAACAGATGAACGTTTCAGGATTTATAGAAATGATGAAAAAAAACCTTTTTTTTCTGTTCTGATTCCCTCTGGCTGTGAACATCAATCTACTCAAAAATCCCCTTTACTTCCATGCCGATCATTTTCCTGGAGACACGAGCACCATTCCCTTTGCTCAGTAGTCCATGTTCAAACCAGTTCTTCTAAATTGTTGCTGCTTTCTCTGCTCACCAAGAAACCAGGCTTTCTCCTTTTCTTTCTTTCTGCAGCTTCTCTGCTGTTTAGGATTCACCCCAGAATTGATACATGGAACTAGCAGCTAACGCTTTTAGCAGCTAATGTTTTTAGCCGTTAGCTACATGGAGCTAGCTGCTAATGCTTTTAGCAGCTAATGTTTTTAGCCGTTAGCTACATGGAGCAATCTCATTTACCATGCACAAAAGGCGTGGATGATGTTAAGAGATTCGGTTGATTTATTTTGAAAAGCTCTACAAAAATATCAGTGATCATGCCTTAATGTTTGGGTTCATGAAAACATTTAGAATTTCCTACAAGCTACGAGAGCTTCTCTCCACATGTGTCTGAACGCCTGCTTCCCGGTGTTTCCTCTCTCTCTTACGGAGTTTGACGGCTTTCTGTCCCGCATTAACCCGAATAAAATGAGCGTACCTTTTTTGAGGCGTAGATGAAGCTAAAGTTCAGGAGACCCGAGCAGACTGCTTTCCCATCCCGCACCGGCTCTCTGTCTGGCTGCCGGCTCCTCCCTGGTGGCGGCATAGCAAGCTTTAGCTCTAAAGTGTATCGCCTTCGTCCAACAGCAGCAGACTGGACGGCTCTGGAAATCTCGCTGCCCCGAAAGGGATCCAGTGGGGTAAGAAAATGAATGAAGTTCAGGAGAATCCAGGGATTGATCCACTATAAAACCAGGAAAGGGATTTGCTCCTTTATCCTTCTGCAGCCGTCTTTGCTCCTTCATCCATCTGCTTGCTCGATTCTCTGATATGTTTAGGATTCATCCCAAAATGTGGTTCAGATTCCTCACCAGAATGTTCTTTGATGTATTCCAAAAGTTTAAACAAAATGGAATGATCCAAAATGTTGTGATCCATGCCACACTGGCTGAATGACACAGACACCCAGCCCCCACCCTCTGCCTGCCTCAGTACACAGCACTCGGCCGGGGGCTGGGGGGTCTTAAAGGAGCCCGGCCACTATTAGGGACCGGCGCTTATTACTAACACCTGTTAGACCCAGCTTTTATTGGAGACCAGCGTCTATTAGAGACCGTCCATTATTGGAAGATATACGGTCATAATCTACCTGTGTGTGTGACTGATTATTTTAGCCAGTTTTTGAGGAGCTTTTAAAGATTGAATAAGGAGCAGAGTTTCTGAACTGACAGTAATGTCCTTGACTGTGAACCTTTGACTGACACTAACAGGTCTTAGTCCTGCTTCTTTGAATCTCCACTGGTCAATGCTTTATTGTGTGCAAATACTAGGTTTGGTCAGAAAACACATTAAAACAAATTATTTCAAAGTAAAGTGAACATAATACTTGTATTACCCATAGATCAGTACAATGGATGCTTTTAAAGTAAACCCATTACTGTTACTGCACCAGAAAACAGAAGCGATCACAATGACAGTTTAACCAAAGGCCCTTAAAAACATCCAGTTTTATCTCTAAATCCCTGATGACAATTATTTAAAATGTTTTTTACAAACTGCACTTTCTAAAATGTTTGCTTTGACTTTCTGCTGTTTTTATTTCAATGTAAATCTGTCATAATACAGTTAGTAAAGTTCAATTATGTGTCTTTAGTGATGAAAGTCAAAACAGAGAACGTAAAGTCAAGACTTTGTTTTAAAACGCCTTAAAAATGTCCCAGATTCAGTCAGAATTATCTTTAAGCGACTGGCGTTTAATTCAGACCTGTCCCCTTGAGTCTTAAGATGTGATTTAGACTTAAAAAGTAAAGGTGTTTTTGCAATGTTCTCGTGCATGGCAGGCAGCAATTAATAATGCTTTTCTGTTTTTGCCATTCCGCTGTCAGCAGTCGAGCAGCTACTGTACCAGGCTGTGATGGATCACTCTCAATACTGCATGCACAGAAAGCATTCAATGCTGTGGTGCAGAACCTAGAAGCAGACACATTTGTGTTCATGTTGAACAGCTGCGGAGGCGTGGATAGTGCCAGTTTTCACTGACGTTCACAACTGTACATTGAGTTGTTAGAAGGAGGAAGCCACGATGAAACGGACGCAATGCATGCAGAATTTGTCAGATAAATTCCATACAGTCCTGCTTTGACCCATACAGTCTGTCAGAATATGTGTGAGGCAAAAATGGAACCCCAGGATGAAAAAACTGTGAGGGCAAGACACAGCCCCCAATGATCCACCAGGCTGATCAGGGTGGTCACAGTGGAAGGCAGAGACCAGGTCGGGATCCAAAACAGTCAGGAAACCAGGACAGCTCCTCAGGCCCGTACCCCTCCCAAACAACCAAGGACTGCAGACCCCGACGGCGGGCGCAGCAGGCGCCGAACAGTGTAGGTAGGGCCCTCAATGATGAACCAGGCGGGAGGAAGGGGCCTGGAAGGAGGGATCAAGTCACTCTGAAGGAGAGGCTTTACCCAGGAGACATAGAAAAATCCAAAGTTTCTGGAGAAGTCTCAATCGCGCTGCCACTGGACTGACCACCTTGGATATGGTGAATGGCCCCACAAATTGAGGAGCCAGCTTATGGCTCTCCACTCATAAGGGGAGGTCTGTAGTGGACAGCCAAACCCGCTGGCCCACTGTCTTTTGAGGGGCTGGGGAATGTTTCTTGTCGGCATACTTCTTGGAATGGGCGACTGTGCAAAGCAGTTCCCGCCTAGCCCTCCTCCACATACGGTGACACAGACAGAAAGAGGCAGCGGCGGAAGGAACTGAAGCATGAAGCCTACTGTAAATGATTCTGTTGCTGCCATTCCTCCAGACCCACTTTGACTGCCAACAGTTCCCTGTCACCATTGTTGTAGTTCGGCTCTGCAGGGGTCATTCTGTGAGGAAAAAAAGCACATGAATGTATACGACCGTCAGATGCAGAGTATTGAGACAGAACTGCGCCCTCTCCTGAGTCGGATGCATGAACCTCAACAATAAACTGTTTCTTAGCATCCTGCATGATGAGAATAGGAGCAGTGGTGAACGCGGTCTTCACTTTAGAGCAGACCTTGTCAGCAACACGGGACCAGGTGAAGGTTCTCTTGCTGGATGTCAGAGCAGGGAGTGGGGCAGCGATCTGACTGTAATTGTGGACAAAACGTCTGTAGAAATTAGTGAAGCCAAGGAACCTTTGAAGTTGTTTACGGTTTTCAGGAATAGCTCATTTAACAACTGCTTATATATTTTTGTGGATCCATGAGAATTGGTTCTTTGGTAATGACCATGCTTGTGTGGAACTCACGCTTCTCTGCCGTCACTGCCGACACTGCAACACCGTACGCACCTGCTGCACATGCTCAGCTTCAGCCTTGGAGAACACCAGGATGTTGTCTATATAGACAAACACAAATCAGTTGGTTATATCTCCTAGAACATCGTTAATCAGATTTTGGAACACAGCGGGTGTGTTCGTGAGATCGAAAGGCAGAGCGAGGTATTCATAGTGGCCTATGGGAGTACTGAATGCAGTCTTCCATTCGTCCCCTTCTCTCTTATGTACCAAATGATATGCATTGCAAAGGTCGAGCTTGGTACCCTGAAGGAGTTTAAAAGCTGAGGCCATCAATGGCAATGGATATCATTTTTTTACTGTTATTTGATTTTATTTTAACGAGCAGTTGCTCACTCGGTGACCAGGTGCAGAGCAATAGTGACACAAGTTGTTATTGAAGCATCATTGTGTCTCAGTCATGACATTCCGTTTTTTTTTTTTTTTTTTACTGTTTAATAATAACAGAAAAGCAACGTTTAAAAGAATTTCAATACTTATGGGAAACAAGGAATGCACCACTGTAAACCTTTGTGCAAACATTTTTTGCTCAAAAAAGATTTTAGTTTTACTAAATGTCATTTTAGGTAGAGTCAAAATGAAACATTATAGTTATAGTTAGCTGTCTATTTGCTGCAGTTTCATCAGATATTTCCCCTAAAGCTTCATTTACACGGCTACATTTGACAGGAACACCTTTCTAACAGGAGGAATCATAAGAACGTACTGGCAGTTTAATTTAGGTTAGTGAACTGTGACATAAAAAATAACAAAAATATATCTATTATTTATACAATATTATACAATAATTATCTATAATGGAATTTACTTTGATATTCTGGGACCTTACTGACAAACCAACCAACTCCCAGTAAAGTGAATATTTGGAAGCTTTTCAGGCATAAAGTGTGTTGAGGCTCAGGAAGGCAATGAGTGAATGATTAGGAGGTCATGTGCTTTTACATGGTGTCACAAATGTATGACAAGACAAACTAAAAGTCTAGAGAGGATTTATGCCAGAGAACATGCACGTTCCCGAGTTCCAAAAACGTCATTGGATTCAGCACGATTGTTGAACAGTTAGAGGATGAGATGAGAGAATGATCCTAATAGCTTTTTTTATGAGCTTAGCCACACTTTAAATTGACTTTACTTAGAACTGAGTAGCACTTTTGTTTTCATTGGAGCTAATTTAATTCTTTGTTGAATTTTTAAGTTATTTTGACTTTGCGTTACCTCTTTACTTAGTGAAGACAAAGTTTAACATCAAATATCATTTGTGTGTGTCTGAAATATCAGCAATATCATGTCTGGTCTTGGCAGGTATAGGATGCGGTCGTTGAAGAAGACTGTGCTGTTGGCCATCCTGGTGTCTGTAGTACTGGTTCTGGCTCTCATCCATTCCTGGCCCGCTCGGGCTTACACCACTGTGGATGTATGGCAGCAGCTGGCACCAGTTGTAGAAAGGCACGTTGAAGATCGACTTCCACTGCTAGACCGCCAGCTAAGCAGCATCCCTTTTCATGTGAAGGAGAGTGTAGCATGGTACGGGCTGCTTCCTTCAGTGTGAAAGATGTGAACTCTGTTGTCAAAGTTGTGTGCGTCATCTACCATGTGTTTGGTTATCTCCTCAGCTTGTTGCCTCGTAATGCGTGCGTTTGTGAGGGTGAAAGTGGAGGAATAAACCTTCCTTTTGTCCAACTCTTGTTCCCACGGGTCTCTGCTCACCCTCTTCATACTGCCTTCAATGCCTCTGACTTGGGGGAAATGAAGACACGACGAGCAAAGGAGTACGAGAGCTTTCAGAGAAGGTAAGCTGCATCTTTAGACAGGGAAGTCACATCTCATTCTTTGTCTTTTTCTTATTTCTCTTTGTTGGTCTGAGCATTAGAGCAATGGTTCTACAATGTTTTTTAAAGTCCCACTCCAATCATCTTTAGATCTATTTTCAAAGTCTTCCCAGTGGTCTTTTAATTATAATGATGCTGTTTTTAGCCATAATCAAAAAACCTGAGTATAGCAGCAGGAGTTTAGCTGAGAGTTGTGGGTGAACTGTTGGTACGGAGCAGCTCCGCCGCCTTTCCCATCCCGGTTACTGAGAACTGTGTTTACGCGCTCTCCCGCTAGCTCGCAACCCGTACCTAACATTAGCGGTGCAACAAAAATGGCGAGCAATATTGGAGCAATCCAGCTCCACAGTTTTGATTGAAACCAGCTCAGACGAGGAAAACAAAGACGTACATGATCTGTTTGTCTACTAGTGGATTCATCAGAATGGAGCGGAGCAGGGAGCTCGTGGTCTGCTGTTGTTTACATCACACCTACAGTCTTTTTCAAACTGCAATTTGACTAAAGAAATATTCAGTAGTGCAGGTTTAAGGTTGAATTATTTTATAAATGCCCTCCATTATGAAAAATGTTACAAGAACATGTTAAAAACACCAAAATCACAGTTTCATTGGAGTGGCTCTAAGTATATTTTGGGATTGTTCTGTCATGTGTAACCTTTGTCACATGACTCTGCCTCAATCTGGTCCCCTGATGCAGATGCATGCCCCTTCCCCAACATGGTCTACAAGTTTTTTAATGCAATGTCTTTTCTTTAGGTTTAAGACACCTGCAGATGTTCTCTTGATTGCAGAAGCCAACAGTCCTTTACAATATCCAACACAGGGACTGGAGGTTCGACCCCTGAAAACAACCATCATCCCAGGTAAACTTTCAAAACAACTCATTTTGTTTTCATGAAAAAACATTTTTTCAAATACATTTTTATTGGTACGTGAACATAAGCCCAGGGGTCATAAGAAAAAGTGCAAAGAAACTACAAGAATAATTGAGAAAAAGACAAACTCAATACAAAAGAAAGGGCTAGATTAAAAGAGGACTGACTGAAAGGCTGGATTGAACTGACCCATGAGTACAAACACTACCAGGCTAACATATTTCTCAATGTGTCTGTTAGAATCTGACATGAGTTCAGCAACTTTAAAAAAACAGGAATGACAATTAAGTAGAGATTTAAAAAAAAAAGAAAAAAGATTGCTGCGAACAAAGTGTGAGATGAAAAAAATAAGTAAGTGCATAAAGTCCAGCTATTAGAAAAGAAAAACACAAAAAGTTTAAAAAGTTTTATATAACAAAAATTCCAAAAGTGTCCTTACATAAGATAAGTGTTGCTCTCTGCAGGGAGGATCAACGTCTTTGTAACTGAACTGAGTTTAAGTCAGTGGATCCCAAGCTTGTTTGCTTTTGTTGTAACTCTGTCTGGTTTAGTTCAATTCTGTCACTTTTGGACACTAAAATAAAGATCATCAAATGTTCTTTAAATTCCGGTGACCATAGCAGTAGGTAAAATGAGCAAATCACTTGTGATATCTGTCCATCAGAGGAAACTGTCCTGTTAAAATAAGTCCCAAGGTTTGTGGACCAGGAGAATGTGAAAATCTCTTGATCTCTACCAATAAAAATATCTTTAAATGCTTGTATTTAATGCAGGATTACTGAAAAATCTATACATTTGATATGATAATCCATTTTTAAGTACAAGTGTTTGTGGAGTTCATGCCAGAACTGCAGTTCATTCCAAGCTTATTCATTTCATTTTTTTATTCATCTCCCAAAGCTGCAGCCATCAGCTGTGTTTCTGTTCTATGTTGCAGGCCTGGCCTTACATGACGTTCCCAGAGATCATTACACGGTGAGCATTTCCGAATGTCTTCTCTTTCATTTCTGTACGTGTCTGTCAGTGATCTCTCACTCCACTGCTCTCCTATTCACCCTCTCACAGGTGAGCCTCACTGCCACACTGGGAACCATCAATGTGGCAGCAGAGGTAGATGCAGTGAAAATCAAAGGGGACGGTGAGATGCACATGAGTCTGTCGAGCAGCCTGCTGCCCAACCTGAACCGACAGCTGCAGTTTGTCACCTACACAAACACGCTGTTCCACCCCAGCACTGTAGACACAGGTAAGAATGTCAGTTCTCATCAGGCGCCTCAGACTTAGAAGTAGAACTTAAGAAAGCAATGGTCAGCTCTCTTGCAGCACGTACAGCAGGAAAACTAACACAAGCTAGTCAAATTAAAACGCCATTGTGTTTTCATTCATCGATAAATCTTTCATTAAAATAACATAAGACATTTTCACTGTCAGTTTGCAACGGACTAGCCACCTGTCCAGAGTGAACCCAACAGTAGCTGGGATAGGCTCCAGCAACAACAGTCAATTAGCAGAAAACCGGCAGACTCACTCCAATGAAAAATTGTGTTTTTGGTGTTTTTAACATGTTCTTGTCACACTTTTTCCATGATGGAGGACATGTATAAAGACAATTAAAATGAAAAATCCATTTCTAAGTATTTATTTTCTTCAGATTGTGGTGAATAAGGAGCAGACGGAAAAATGCCGTTTGAAAAAGCTTGTTAGTGTTAAGCACAACCTACAATCATATGGAAGTTTTTCTGTTCCATCAGATTCTGAATTTTTAAACCTTTACACTTCCTTTCTGAATTTTCAAACAGCAACAGTTTTTGCCTTGAAACATTATTTTCTATCTTAAATATCTTAGTGTTTTTTATTTCGAGACTCAACATTTAGATATCCCAGAAGATCAATGTAATAAATTCGATGGGAAAAACGGCGCTTCTTCCGTCTCACTAGAACAACTAGTCGATCTAAGAACACTTTGGTATCCAGCCAATCAAAGCATGACACCGATGTGACGTCAGCGTTTGCTACTTTTTATTGGATCCCAAGATGGTAGCAAACCCGCCGGGTGGTCCATCTGTGAGTACTTCATTCTTTATATCTCCCTATCATCTTCTCATTGGAATAGTTTAATAGAGCGCAAAAATGTGCAACTTTTGTTGTGATTTTATTTGTAATTTTGCCCGTCTCGGTTAACCATTAAAACTTGTCTTATCTTTTCTGCTGACGTGATGAGAACGAACACGGATAGCCAGATAGCAACCATCTCTTTTTTTATTTTGCTTTGACGGCAGGCTGAAAGTAAGCCGGTACGATCCGGTACTATTATAAGATCATGTGGAGGTACGCAGTACCACCTGGAAGGAGATCAGCTGTGTGGCAGCTTTTTGCTGCTTTAACACTCATACAAAAGCAAACATGAAATAATGACGCTAAAACTGTGAACCAGGCAGCACTTTTTCCTCAGCATTTTAGCGTTTCTGTGATTATCATCGCTACGAAATGTAAACTACGGCCCTCTCTCACTTTATCTGCCAGTCACTTCCCTAAACAAACACATTGAGCATGCAGGTGTTAACTTTGATTTGTTCTTCTTGTGTATTTTTATGGTGGATGGCACACAGTGTTAAGGTGCATTACCGCCACCTACTGGAGTGTAGGTTTGATTTGTTGTCCGGGGACGCTTAATTTATTCACAGTCAAGTGAATATTTCTGTGCAAGTTGGAGGTTGGTTAGTTTGAAACATTCAATAAAAATAATAAGCGTCAGGTTCAAATGACCTAAAACATTTGTTTCTGCAAAAGGAAGGAAGACAGAGGCAGTTAAATTATTTTTTGCTCGTGAGGAGAAACGGACTGTTTCCAAATAGAGTCTCCAACCCACTTCTGAAAAATCTCTGCCAAACCCTCTTTTACTAAGATTTGGCTGCCCTAATTACATGCTACAGTAAGGAGTATGTAATTTCTTCTTGCAAACATTTCTGCTTAAGTATCTAGTGATTTCGTTATATGCAGTGCTTTAAGAGGGCCGGAACTCTCCAGTGCTCAGTACCAACACCAATAGCTTTTCAAACCGCTACTTCTCCATGCCAGAAGTAATTTCCTGTATTCAGTATCTGTCAGAGGTACTGCCGAATATTCAAATTTGACTTTAATTTGAATTTTCAGTGTGACTATTATTCTTGCGAGATCAGAAGGACGTCCTTATCAATTAAAGTGTTTATACGTTCACCTGTTTGCAGTGAAGTATGTTACCAATCAGATTAGCTTAATCTTTTCTCACACATGATGGTGATCGACACACTGTGATGATCATCATCTACCTCCCTCTCACTCATGGTATAAAAAGATACAGACATAACAGGGTAAAATAACTAAGGGCCAAACAGAGTAAAACAGCCAGACAACAAAACACAAAGACAAAAACCCTTTAACACTCAAACCCCAATCCAAACAAACAAACTAAAGGAGTGGTATCCCACAATTCCTTGCGCTGCCAGCTCTGACAGCAAGCCTAATTTTAGGGTGGCCTTCACTTCAAATTGGGCGTGTTGGTATGGGGTCAAATTCGGATCATTTTTAAGTGAAATGAAAAACCAGACTGCAAATTCGGAAAAACAAAAATGGAATATTTTCAATATTTCTTTCAAGTTTAAAATATTCTTTTCAAAAGTTTACTTTAAGTTTACAATCTGTTCTTTCGAGTTTAAAGATGTTCTCAAATAAAAAAAAAAACTCAATCTTAAAATTTCTTGTTTTCAAATGTTCAGTGGTCTGGTGTCTCCCAGCCGATGTTACCAGGTGCAGTAAGCGTCAGATGGAGTGCACAACATCACCGTGATTATCAAAATTAAAATAAAATCACAGCAAAACTTGCACATTTTTGCGCTCTGTTAAACTATTCCAATGAGAAAGAAAGAAGTACTCACCGATGAACCACCGGGTGGGTTTACAACGTAGCAAACGCTGACGTCACATTGGTGTCATGCTTTGATTGGCTGGATACCGATGTGTTCTTAGATCGACTAGTTGTTCTAGTGAGACTGAAAAAGCTTTGTTTTTCCCATCAATAAAGGTTTAAAAAATTCTGAATCTGATGGAACAGAAAAACTTCCATATAATCAGCAGCCGACAAGCTTCCTGCCCGACTCCATTCTGAAGCATCCTCTTACAGACAAATCGATCCATGAATGTTTTTGTTTTCTGAGATGGATTCTGAATCAAAATTGTACGGCTGGGTAGCGCCATTTTTGTTCCGCCGCTAATGTCAGGTTGGGGGTGAGAGGGGCTGTAAGTTAGCAAGGGAGCACATAAACAAAGGGATCATGGCGACATGAGCGCTGGGTTACACTGGTGCAATGGTCCCCCCCACAACTCAGAAGGGAATTTCTGATTAACTCCTGCTGCTCTGCAGAAACTGTTTTTTTATTTTGGCTAAAAACAACATAATCATAATTAAAAGACCACTGGAAACACTTTGAAAATAGATCAAAAGATGATTAGAGCTGGACTTTAAAAAAAGTAGAGAAATGACAGCATGTTTTTGAGCACATTTGTTTTTGTGTTTTTCAGTGCAGTTTGAGACAAAGGGCCATCAAGCTGCTTTCAGCATCAAGATCCGCCACGGTGTAACACCAAAACTGTACAACACCGGTTCTACAGGAGGTACACAACCTCTGGTCTGAACGGCTCACTTCAGAGACGTGTTGAAACAAGAGTCTTCGTTGTTGTGTCTATTTGTTCTCCACAGTTTACAATATCAGCGCCCTCGTGACCATAGCCACAAAAACTTTTCTGCGTTACGAGAAGCTTCAAAACCTCATTGACAGCATAAGGAAGTACTATCCTACAGTCACTATCATCATTGCTGATGACAGTGAAAATCCCCAGACCATCTCTGGGCCGTACATTGAACACTACATCATGCCCTTTGGAAAGGTAAGAAGCTGTTCTTCTCTCAGCTGACTCCTCTGATGCAGATTCATGAATCATGGTCTTCTCCATCACAGGGTTGGTTTGCTGGGCGAAATCTGGCCGTTTCCCAGGTTACCACAAAGTATGTGTTGTGGGTAGACGATGACTTCATCTTCACAGCCAACACCAGGCTGGAGAAACTTGTGGATGTTTTAGAACGGACCACACTAGATTTGGTGATTCCATGAGGAATAATCATAGCTCTGAAGAAGTGATTGCAAAGGTGTGAGAGTGTGTTTGTGTGTGTGCAGGTGGGAGGTGCAGTGCAGGAAGCCACAGGTTACACAGCCACCTACAGACAGACCATCTCCATTGAACCAGGAGAGGAAGATGGTGACTGTTTACACTTAAGAAGAGGGTTTTATCACGTCATCCAAGGCTTCCCTAACTGTGTGGTGACCGACGGGGTCATTAACTTCTTCTTGGCTCGAACAGAAAAAGTTCAGCAGGTCGGATTCGACCCACGTCTTGCCAGAGTAGCACACCTGGGTGAGTGGAATACAAGCAGTCTCTTGTTTCAAGTTAAATGATTGCTTACACCAGTTCTTTGAAATAATTATAATTCTACAAGGAAATAATGGAAAAGTTAGGATTGAAACATTGAAATAATTTCATGAAACCTGTTATACTTTTCACAAATCCAATGTTTTTTTTTTTTTTACCAAAGCATAAATCATAAAGAACTTAAAAAATCTTTTTTTTATGCCAATGGCGTTATCACCAGATGATATGTTGATGAAAACAAACTGAGGTCAGAGGATGGCATCACCTAGCAAGTGAATTGCTATTGCGGGGCGACCTCTTTGTCAGCAGTGTATGTTGCACAATTGTGTACCACACTGTATATGGCGCTAAGGACCAGAGAGGCACAACACCAACTGTGCTAGGCGTTTTGTTTTTTCTGAATGTGTGGAAATACCTGTGGCAACAAAGTCTATGTGACAGCAGCAGGCCTAAGTAGCTGGAAGCTGCTAACAGAAGCTCTGCACTCAGGCAGCTCGCATCTGATGGTCGCAATCGGAACTGAATTATAAGTACCAGTTTGTTGAGGCAGCAATGCAAGTGTCGAGGCAGTCCTTTTTAGGGACAGCACTGCCTGCCCTGGAAAGAGAAGCCCCTAGAAATGATGGGGTAGAAAAAAGCGTACTCAGTTTGATACCTGACTGGCTAGCTGCAGTCAGTGGGACTTCCTTCAAAGCGGCAGAACCTCTAAATCAAAGAAGATTGCAACATGGAATGTACAAATAATGTTAGATAATGATAATCGACCAAACGTAGAACAGCCTGATAGCAAGAGAATTGAAAATGTTTGCCATTGTGATCAAAGCCCTTCAGGAAACACGTCTTCAAGTTCAGGGACATCGCCAAGAAGCAGAGTACACTGTCCTCTGGGTTGGTAAGACCACACGCCTAGAGAAGCTGGAGTTGCCTTCGCAATCCATAATGCAATTGCCAAGAAATTACCATCCCTACCAACAGCGATTTCACCTAGAGTTATGTCTGTAAGAGTGCCTATTGAGAAAGGATGTTATCTGTGTTATCTTTGGTAAACGTGTACGCACCAACAATGACTCATACAGTTGAGGAAATGGAAACATTCTACCAAGAACTCACTCATCTCATCCTCAAGGTTCCCAAGGAAGACAAGCTTCTAATACTAGATGATTTTAATGGTCGAGTTGGAACCGATGGGGAAACCTACCTGGGTGTCTTAGGCAAGTTCGGAAAGAAGAAAGAGAACTCTAATGGTGACCTTCTCCAAAACCTCTGTGCACAACTGAGCATCACCAACACATTTTTCTACCAACCTGACAAGTATTACTTAACCTGGAAGCACCCGCGCTCAGGTCACTTCCATTTTCTTGACTACACCATTACCAGGAAGTCAGACCTAACAGATGTATTATGCACAAAAGCAATGCGTGGACCAGTGTGCTCTACCGACCACTACCTTGTGAGGTGCCAACTTAGAATGAACATTGCTTTACCCCGTAGCAAAACTTCTGCAAGTGCTAAGCTAAAGAAACTAGACACTAACAAGCTGCAAGACACAAAGTGTTGTTATGAGCTGTCAAAAGCAATAGACGTTACTCTGGAGAAGGTCCATTTGACTGGAGAACTGGGTGTAGAACAGCACTGGAAAGCCCTGAAGTACAAGTATGAAAACAGTACAACACCCTCATTGAAAGACTTTTTTCAGTATGGAAGAGCTCAAACATGCTCTTAAATCAACAGCAAGTGGTAAAGCACCTTGGCTCCATGGCATCCCAGCAGAGATTCTCAAACATGGTGGTGAGAAGCTGTATGAAACCCTGCTAGATCTATTCAACAAACGTTTACTCTGGCACTGTACCTCAAGACTTTCGAGATGCCTTAATTGTCACCATCTACAAGAAAAAGAGCAATCGCGCAGATTGCGGAAACCATTGGGGTATGTCACTGTTGACCAAAGTGGGAAAAGTTCTGGCCAAGATTGTCCTGAACAGATTAACAATCATAGCAGAAGAAGTACTTCCTGAATCTCAGTGTGGTTTCCGGGCTGGTTGTTGCACCTCAGACAGGATTTCTTTTCTCTGAGACAGCTGCAAGAGAAGAGAGTAGAGCAACACCAACCACTATACTAAAAACTATAGTTTTTGTAGACTTTCGAAGGCTTTTGACACAGTTAACCGCACAACTCTATGGAAGGTCCTTGAAACATATGGATGTCCCAGGGAAAAAGAAGCCATGGTGGGCAGAGACTGCGTTATAAAGGTGTGTTAAAGCGTCACATGAAGCGAGCGGGCATCCCACCGATAACTGGGAAACTGAGGCCTCCAGTAAACCAAATGGTGTGGAACTTTGAAGAAAGCCCTGTCAGCTGTAGAAGATCAACGTCAGCTTGAATACCAAAGTGCGCATGACCAACAACACACAGTAGCTGCCTCCAGCAATTATCAGTGTGTGAAATGTCAACGATTTTGCAGATCTCGTGCAGGTCTTGCAGCCCACATGAGAGCCTGTCTGCTATAGGTCTCTCACAACTCAATTCAAGACCGTCATCTTTGATATCGAAGGACAGCCATCAACATAAATCATCTATATTTGAAATGGGAGGGCAGAGTGGAGGTAAAGAAAAAACATCCCCACTAGTTCAGAAAAAAAGAACCGTACAGACTAAGGTGTACATGATGTAGGATGTGAGAGCAGGTTTTAGAGTGCCCATGTTCACTGCCTTGAGCTGCTGCCAACAAAGGTTCCAGGTTGCTTTAACTCTTGCCAGCTTCCAGCCGGATCGAGGAGGTACAGGAGGGGTTACGAGCTGTAGGTGACCAGGAGTCAAGATATCCGTCCAACCTGGCTGCATATTTCAGCCTGCTCACATTTTTGGATTGCTAATGGCAGAACGCCTTCAGCTAGTGAGAGTTGGATCACATGATAGTAATTCTTGGTGCTAGCAGACTGGTTTCCTGTCTGCCAGCTGTGGGTTTGAGTGGTCTGATTGTCTGCAAGGCTGCTTTTGTATGGCTAGAAAATTCTGGACAATTTGCTTCAGTTTCCTCCAATCTGAGCTGAAAATTTCTCCAAGTTGTCAAATGTTGTCTGTACAAGTTCATGACCACCAGCACTCTGCCCTGTTGACAATCAGGCAGCATGCTTTTTGCCGAGGTGTGACTGTATCTCAGTCTCTGAGTCTAAACCGCACAGTATGTCTCTGGGGCTGTAAGGAGCTTCTAAACTGTAAGATAAAGTAGAAATCCTCAAGCTCCAACTGTCAGACATGTGATTATCCAACATCCAGATAGGTATAAATGTTCAGTGCCAATCACAGACAGTTGGAATAGACTCATCTAACTCCACTTGCACCATGGATCATTGATATCCAGCTACATGAGCACCACCTGGGCAGTAAAAGTCAGCTTTCCATGTTCCTTAGTGTGGCGATACGAGTTACGGTGGTGAGTCAACAACGCCATCTGGAGCTGTTCGACCCGCCTGACCACCAACACCAGTCAAGTGGTGATTGGGCACAGTCCAAAATGCGTCTCCTCCGTACATCGGGGTGTATCTGTCCAACTCTGTCCCAACGCGGCCAAAGTAGGGGGGGGGCGCGTACAGGAACCAGGAATAAAACAAAAGGAGACAAATCAAAGCAAAGCAAGGCAAAGCAGCTGCTTTAAGCCCCTATTTAATAAAGAACAAAGGTAGAGCCGGAAGGCAGAAAGAAAGGTGCTCCGAGGAGATTTTTTTGGGGAGAGGAATATTAATATGAGGAGTTTGATTGTTAAAGCAGGAAATGCCAAGTTAGCAACATACCGATCACTGGCTACTGACGTCGCGCTGCAAATGCGCCCAAAACCAGCCGACTAGCCATATACAGCCATATGCATGCCCAATCCCAAGGTCTAAACCAGGCAGTAACTAAATTAGAAAATGGTTGTAGGTCACATTGACTTTCTGCAGCAGTCCCAGTTACAGACCTTGGAAAGTGATGAGGATTTTGATGCTGACCAGCAGGAGCTGTTTGACCTGTGAACCTGGCCATCAGTCGCTCCCGTGCTCCGTGTTCCCTGACAAGTAGCTTACAGCCGAGCCTGGTGTTCTTGAATCCACTCATGAACACTACCCCCACCAATATCATTTACCCTTCCTAAAAGTAAATCAATGGGAAGCCTTGGTTCCTGCCCAAACATGAGGACAAAGAGAGATTCCCCTGTTGAATGATGTGTGGTAGTATTATAATAATACAACACCCGGGGCAGACATGCAGGCCAATCCCCCTTCCTAGACACATGCAGAGTCCGCAGTAGGTTGTGCAGCGTCCTGTTAAACAATTCTACCTGGCCTTTACCAGCAGGATGATATGGGGTGGTGCAGGACTTTCATATCCCATAGAAACTGAGCAATGAGTGAACTCTCAAAACTACGACCTTGGTCAGAGTGGATGCGAGCTGGAACACCAAACTTTGAAAACCACTCCTGCACCAGCGCTTGGGCAACTGTGGAGGCACGCCACTCTTGAATCAGTGCTTCGGGACTTGATGTATATGTGTCAGGCCTCAGCCTTCCGGCTCCGCCTTTGTTCTTTATTAAAACCTACTTGCTTGCACATGGATCCACACGCCCCTGTTTTTAACATTGTAACATTTTTCTCATGATGGAGGACATTCATAAAGAAAATCAAGCTTAAATTTGCATTTCTAGATTATTTTTTGTGGATTGTTGTGAATCAGGAGCAACAAAAAAATACGTTGGACGGCCAGTGGAAGCAGTGGAGTCCCTGCTCCACTGCTTCAAATCTTAGGTTGGTATTGTGATGTGCTGTAAGCTAGTGGGAGGGCACGTAAACAGATGGATAATGGGAAATGAACGCAGGCTCACTCTCTGCCAGCAGTTTTGCTCAGAACTCATGAGTGAATTTCTGATGAACTCCTGCTGCCCTGAAGAAACGGTCCCAGAAAACGACACAGGTTTTTTAAAATTGTGTCTAAAAGCAAATCTCCTCAACCTGGAGCAAAAACCTGGAGCAAAATCATAAGAAAAGACCACTGGGGACGATTTGACAAAAAGAGGATTGGAGTGGGATGTTAAAGGTCAGCAGCGACTCCAGACTTGAATCGTATTTAACTGGTTGAGATGAATTAAAAAGAGAAGGTAAAGCAGAGAAACCTTCAAGTGCTAAACATTTACGGGATGTTTTGCAGGAGAACTTTCTCAAGAATATTTTATTGCTGTTGTGGAAACAATGACTGTTTAGCTGGTAAATCTATCAAATCTGGCTTCTTTGATTAATCAAAAGTTCAGAGTACACTGTGGTCTATACAGTGATTCAAAGGTTTTTTTGTGAGTAACTTCAGTTGTTTGTTTGTTCTGTCCTTTCCTGAATCCTGAATACACTGAAAACACATCAGTGAATCAGAGGAAACTCTGACGTGTTCTAAAACTGTTAACTGGTTGTGTATTTCTGTCACAATAAGTGATTCTCTGAATTGGTTTCTTTCTTGTTTTTTTCAGAGTTTTTTATCGATGGCCTTGGATCTTTACATGTGGGCTCTTGTGATGATGTCATCATCAATCACGCAACCAAAATCAAACTTCCTTGGGCCAGCCAATCTGAGAGTGAAAAGACTTACGCCAAGTTCCGTTATCCACCCGCCTCCTCTGATGCCACACGCACAAAAAACGGCCTGCTGTTCTTCAAAAACCGCTTTCAGTGTTTAACTCACAATTAGTTGTCCATCTCCCCTGCGTCCTGAAGCTCTCTCTCTCTCTGTTGTGTTGCTAAAGAAGCTGCGCTTTGCCTCCTCCAGTAAGAAAATCAGGGGCAAACACTTTGGAAAGCCTTTCTGTCAAACGTTGGGATGGTTTCAACTTTGCAAAGCTACTTTAACAATGTTGTTGATGTTCTTCTCCAAACAAAAGCATGAGAAATCAGTTTAACTGTTTATATCCCACTAATCTTAAGTCACAATTAGGACCTAAAAAAAGTACTTATGAAAGGGTAACTGATAGCTTTTCCACAGCCTCTGTTGTCTGTCATGTTGTTGTCTTGAGGATGTGTTTACTCTGAAGGATAGGAACCCAGAAGGTGGTGTCCACGATTCCAGGAGGAAGGTCTTTAAATGTTGACAAGGCACATTTCCAGAAAGCAACAATCCTATTTTCTATCTCCACTTTGTTTTACCCTCTGTATTCAGAATCGTTTTTATGTCTGTGATGAAAAACACTCAAAAAGAAAAGGGTGAAAAAAAGTTGATCCCACCATCAATTCTTGTGATGGAATCTGAAAGCATCAGTTTGCTGCTGTCTGCGACTGCTCAGCATCTTCAGTTAGCTCCTGCAGCCGCAGATTGTTTGCATCCTTGGATGCTGGTGAACAACAGGAACCGTTGCCTCAATGAAGCTTCTGAATGAACCAAAGTGCATGTTTTTATTTCCAGGCAAGAAAAAGAGGATCAAGGGAAAACAAAAGTAGTGTCAGAATAAAAAGCAGGTCATTATTAGATTAGCTGAAAAGCAGAAAATGTTTTTTAAAAAGTTCGTTTGGGTTTAGTTTTGTAAGAGCTGGAGACACATTGACTCTTATCCAAGAAGCTCTCAGTTCTGAATTAAACTCGTGAGAGAACTGATTCTTATAGGTTCTTGCACTGTAAAAAAAGCCCCTTCAAATGTAGGTCAAAAATTCTAAAAATGTTTTGCTTGGTAAAAAAAAATCTGCAGATGGGTAAAAAAATCTTATTTTAAGAAAAGAAACTTACTACAACTGTTTTCTTAAACTAATAAAAATATTTTGTCTTGAAACATGAGCTTTTTAATTTCTCAAAATTCAAGTTTTGCAGTGTGACACAGGGAAATTGAGTTGAAAATAAAAACGTTATTTTTAATCTATCTTGCCTGCATGAAGGTTAAATAAGACAGAACAAAATAAAGATCATGAAGTGACCAAAACAAAGACCTGATTGGTCTTGGGTCACATGGATCTGGGAGTCCATTGAAAGCCATGTTCAGGTTTGTTCTGAGTTCTTGTCCTCAGCTGGAGTGAGAGGATGAGGAGGTATTGTTACCCTTTCAGATGTCAGGGACCTGATGGAACAGGTTTGTCCTGTTTGAGTTTCAGGAGTCTGTTGTAGATTGATAAAAGGATGATGAAGGGTTGATGAAAGGCTGTCCTCTAGGAGTGGTTTGTGGTCTTAACAATGAGGTGTACTGTAGACCCTAGTCAGACTCTGCGTGGTTATTATAACCTATTGTACAAAGGTTGTTTGGTCAAACAATCCTTCCACATGAGGTCTGTGGTACACTCATCATCTGTATCTGAGAACTGGAGCGAGTGAATATGACGTCACCCACAGAAAACGACTCACCTCCTGCTCCAACCAAATGGAGTCAATTCTGTCTGCCTTTTTCCGCGTCACTGACATCGCTGTGTTGGGATCAGGTGACATCAGCAAGCAGCCTTTGGCCCAAGTCAGTCGGAGTCCTCATTTCTATGGCAACCAGTCTCACCAGATAGAAGTGATCTTTTTTGGAAGTCCACAGCCCTACTACTGAACGTGGGCTTGGGAGAATCTGTCTTTCAAACATTTTTAGCAATCAGTGTGAGATCACATTCTCTGATTGAGGCTTCTGAACGGTCAGTTTGCAATAAAGAAAAGAACACGTTAAGACGAAAGATAGAGCAAGAATGGTTATTCTTAATAATAAACTACTGAGTAATAACTGTTTATTTCTCTATAGAAGTCTATGGGATTTTGGGGAGGAGGGGGGAATCACTTAGTCCAGTTCTCATATACAGTCAATAGGTGTGCCGCTACGTGAAAACCACTTACCACTCCTTAGAGGACATCCAGGTCATTTCATTGATCTAAAAGAGTGTTCTGAAACCCAAGCAGGACAAACCATTCTCACCGGGTCACCGACAGGCCAACATTGACTGTAAATGATATACGTGTGTGTCCGTTTGACCATTCTCCCCATCCTCTCACTCCAGCTGAGGACAAAGACTCAGTCCTGAGCATGACTTCCACTAGACTCCCAGGTAGGTCTATGTGACCTGAGACCACTCAGAGAAAGCCTCTGGGATAAGAGGCAGAGCATCTTCAAAACACTGAATCCAGATGGACTTTCTTGAAACTTTTTCTGCTGTAGAAACATCCTGGATGAAAACGTTGTCACAGAAATCCATCAGGCTGAGAAGTTACAGTGTACACATTGACTTGTCAGGAAAGTGTTAAGCGGGGGGGGGGGGGGGGGGGGGGGGGGGGGGGGTGTTGGTGATGCCTGAAGGAAACATTTAAAAACTGAGGGGTTTGATTTGTGGCCTTTAGGTGGCGCCATTTCAATGAGTTATTTCTCTCCTACTTACACAGGAAATAAGCTTTGGACTGATCTTTTTAAGTCCAAACAAGACTAAAGACACTTTTTTGTTTGTTTCAGGTGAATATTTGTTTGTGGGTGTTTTTTTTAAACATATGATGTGACAGAAATGTGAAACTTGCTGTCATTTCAGGCTATTTCAGTTTGTTTTAATGTGTGGATTATTCACTGCAGAAACATGGCCTTTATCTGCCTGATCACTAAACTATAAAACAATGCGTTATTTTATATCAAAAAATGAAATAAGCAAAGATGTTTTGCAGGGGAAGGCCAGCGTGGAGATCTACATGTGCATGTTGTCTGTACATCACTGTCAGCACCTGAAAAACACATAAAGTTCTACATAATAACCAAAAATATTGTTTTGATCTTGTGAAACAACTCATTTACTAATTTAAATATTTCTGTTGGGGGCTCTATGACAAAGTCATAATTATTGTTCCAAAAAACAACCCTGCATAACCTGAAATGTATTGTTCATGCATTTACAAAAGCAGCCGATCATTTCACTGTATCTAGAACCACGTTCCTGAATCATGATGAATAAAACAACAGTTTTCCAACTTTTGTTCTTGTTTGACTCCAGAGAGCTTTTTAAGAACATGTTTTAATAGAAAGCTTAAAGTTCCTGCTTGAACAGAATTCCCTTCAGCCATCAGGAAGTCTCTAAAAGAGGTGAGAGCGGGAATCCGAAACTCAGGATTTTAAAGGGTTGTATGGATTTTGGAAAAAACAGCATCCATCCTTAAAGATCACCTAACCTGAAGTGAAAAGCCTTAAGGTGGATAAAACAGTTGGGTTTATATCTGGTGAAGATTGACTAAACATTTTACTTTTCCAGGGTTTGTAAGGGTTTTTTGTTTCGTTTTGATTTTCTTTCTTCTTCCATGCACTGCAGATGTATGCTCTCAACTGGGTTTTGTTTCTAATTATCTTCAGTCGGAGGTTTGTGAAGAACTCAAATGTGGAAGGCATTACTTGGTGGCAGAAACGCAATTTAATAAACCAGACTAAACACAACAAAAAGAAAGCTACAAACATGAAGACAAGCAAACATCTGGCAGGAACAAACAGACAATCTGGGACCAAAAATACTCAAGCGAAATTCACTGAAGGTGAGTGGAAACCTGAACCTGGTGGTGGGAAACCAGCAGAACAAAACACGACTAAAGGTAAGAAGATCAAACATGCGACTGTCTCAAGCTTGTTTTTTTTTCTTCAACAGTATTTTCCAGCAGCTGTCAGTCTTGTTTGTCCTACTTATAGTATCGTTTGTAGTGAGATCAGCCTTTAAAAATGTTAACTTGTGGTTGAAAACTTCCTTTTAAATCTGCCTGATTCAAAAGCCTGTTGGTCATTGGGCCCAACTCACCTGGATTTGAAAGAAATGTGACAAAACTATATTTGTCTAAACTCAAACACAGCACAATCAACAAGTCTTTCAGAGATTACTAGAGAGCTCAGTTTCTCAGATCAAAATCCAGATGGCATTCACTCCTGCTTCAAAAGATGAAGATACTGGAGCGTCGAGACTGGGTGAGACTGGGTGAGACTGGGTGAGACTGGCATCAACGCATCAGGACTTCACTGATCTCAGTATAAAAATCCCATCTTAGACTTTCAGGAACTTGAGAAAACTTTTATATTTAGACGCATCTAAGCACATCCTGTAGCTGCCTGGTCAAGAGCAAACTGGTTACATTTTTTAAATCAATATTTATACAGGTACTGCAGATTAAGAACAATGTTCTTCCTTTCAATTGTGGTCTGGCAAAAAGCAAAACCTTTAGAGAAAAGAAAAGAAAAATGTTACAGGAAACAGACCAAAACATCAGCAATAAGACAAGAGAGTCAAAAATCATAATGAAGCAGCAGGACAGAATCTCTTCAACGTTTTCGTTTAGAGCCTGTCACCTCATATTGTCCTTATTGGCAGGATCATTTGTCATGAAAATATCAAACCGCTACTAAACAGACTTTTTCCTTAGAGCTGCAGTTTTTAATCTTTGTTCAGTTTTCCTGTGGGGGGTGTCATGTATTGTGGGGGCTGGGTGGATGGAGGGAGGAGCTGGGGAGGGAAGGGTGGTTGTAATTGTAATTGTATTTTTTTGTTATTATTATATTTTTATTATTATTTTTATCTTATTATATTTTTATTTTTATTTATTTTTATGTAAAGCACCTTGGGTTTTCACAAGAAGGAAAGGCGCTGTACAAATAAATAAAGTTTGAAGTTTGAAGTTTAGTGTTCATCTTTTGACACATTCCATTAGGGGTGACCACAGCGAATCAGCTTCATTTGGGTTGGCAGAGTTTTATGTCCTTCCTGACCCAATCCTGTATTCTGTCCTTGCTGAGGACTGGCTCGGGGAGACTCACACTCGGGCCCCCTGGGGCTACATAAATGGGCAGTAGAGCGAAGGGTTCTGTCTATGGGGACCCACACTGGAAGCTCATCACACCTCCTGAGAATTCAGCCCTGATTTCCCTGCATGTGCCAGTCCTGCATACAGCCAACTGAGCCATCCAGCTGCTACAAACGCTAAGAAGAAGTGATGTGGAAAAAAATAAAATATTTGAATGAAACTTCCAACCAACACAGAGTTCCTGGCAGTGGTGATGATGTGCTGTTGAAGCATTTCTATGCCAACTTACCTGTTAAAAAGTGAAGTTTAAAAATCAAAACTCACCACACTTCAGCTTTTTTCAATGCAATAACAGGAGCTGAGCTTCCTCACTTTTAACACTTCTTCTCCACACGGGGGCACTTCACACCAACAGGTTCCCAGTTCAAACTGGCTTCCTGGAAGCTTTTAGGCTGAAAGGGCTGCACCATGAAAAAAAAAATTCTGAGATTTTAAAGCAGAATCTGAATTCTTCCTCTACTCCTGTGGCTTCTCCCAACACCGAGTCCCCCAAACGGAAAGATCTGAAGATTTTGTGTCTGACTTTGTGTCAGACGTTGTTACCGAATATGGGGCGTCCGTGGTGCAGCTGTGGTGGTTATAGCAGGTTGTTGCCAGAGTTCAGCAGCAAAGCCACATCTCTGAGAATTCATTCAAAACTCTGCTCTCTTAGTAACATCCCGTCTCAATCCACAACATCGAGTGAGTCCTCACATTGTTACGCAAGAGCGTGGGGAACCATCCCTTCCAGGAAGAGTGTGGACCGCTCCGGGCTAACACACACACTTCCTCTATACTTCAGCTATAACGATGACCAGCAAACCTTTACATTTACAAGCACAATATACACAGCCATCTTTGCAAAAGTTTGGACGTTGTTTGTTTTTGTGGGTGAAGCCCAGAAACGCTGCAGAGAGCAGCTCTAGGACGACGTCACCCACAAGGAGCGAAAGGCTGAGTCTCTGAGGTCAAATCCTCTTACTTTTTAAAACGAGCTAAAAAATAACACATATTTCATTAAAAATAATCTTTAGTGTGCCAATGGTAACATATGAGAGGAAACCAAACATCCACTGCCTTTATCCACTAAAGGAAGCACCAAAGCATGAGGAAGCAGTTTCTACAATAAACAATCCGCCACCCTCTGTTAACACAGCCCTTTTAATGCTCGGTCCTCGTCCAACAAGTCTTTTATTATGAATGATTTTATTTTAGATTATAACATTGATGCTCTCTTTTTAACTGAAACATGGCTGAACACAGAAACTGTTCTCACAGAGGCCTCCCCACCAAATGTTTGTTTGTTTTTTCAACCAGGGAGGGCAAAAAGGGTGGTGGTACTGCATCTATTATATCCAACTCCTTTGCAGCAAAGCAAATTACTTTAGATCAGTACCCCAGCTTTGAACCCCATGCCCTTGTTTTTAACAGCCCTCCAGTTTTATGCATCACAGTATACAGACCACCAAACACTGGTTTTATTGAGGAGTTTTCTGAGTTCCTTGCATCTGTCCACATTTCCTGATTTTAATAACTGGTGATTTTAACCTGCATGTAGACAGGGAGTCTGACCACTGCGTAACTCAGTTTTATGGATTTACTTGCTTCTCTGGATTTTAAACTACATGTCATGCAGCCGACTCACAACAGAAGGCACACTCTTGACCTGGTCATCAGTCATGGTTACCTACAAGTGTGTCCACTGTTGTGAATCTGGCTGTTTCTGATCATTACTGTGTGCTTGTTAACATAAAACAACAGACCTCTGTGAGAACGGTAAAGAAGCGCTACTTAACTCCTGAACTGTTTGTACTAACACTCCACTTGTCTTACCAGCCCCCTGTGACCTCATCGAAGAAAGTTTTAACAGCAAATTAAAATCCAGTCTCGATTCAGTTGCTCCACTTAAATCTAAAAAGATAAGAATTACACTCACACCCCCACGGAGAGCTGAAGGAATTAAACAATTGAAGAGACAATGTAGATCCGCTGAAAGACGTTGGAGAAAAACAGAAACTTGAAATAAACTACCAGTTATACCAAAATCAACTGAAACTATATAATCAATCAGTGAAACAAACCAGGTAGTCATTCTTTGCAAAGATCATCTCGGAGAATTAAAACAATCCCAGAGTCCTCTTCTCCACAATGAATCTTTTATCAACCCCGACATAAATACAAACTCAATGCAAGCTACCGCGTCATTGTGTGAGGAGTTTGTTGACCAACCACTTCAGGAGCAAAATAGATTCTGTCAGATCTATTATCTTAAATGAACAAAAAAAACTTTTTTATTGAAAATGATGGCTTGATCTTACCCAGGGAAGCACTGGACAGTTTTGACCTGGTTGAAGCTGCAACATTTGGTCGAGTTTTCTCCCAAGTTAAGCCAACAACCTGCTTTCTAGATCCCATCCCCACATCCCTTTTTAAAACATTTTATGGGTCTTTTGAGAGTGAGATTTTAAATATAATGAACTACTCTCTTCAGACGGGAGTTTTCCCAGCTGCCTTTAAAACTGCCGTTGTGAAACCACTACTTAAGAAAAATAACTTGGACCCCTCAGTTTTTAATAACTACAGACCAGTGTCTAACTTGCCATTTTTAAGCAAGGTTTTAGAAAAACTTGTTTTTATTCAACTGAATGAGTTTCTCTTACAAAACATTTTTGAGATAAACCAGTTTGGATTTAGAACAAACCACAGTACTGAGACAGCTCTGTTAAAGATAGTTAATAATATCAGGTGTGCCTTCAGGTCAGATCTCAGTATTAGTCCTAATAGATCTAAGTGCTGCTTTCGATACTGTTGATCACCTGATTCTGTTAAACAGACTTAAAAGTCTTGGCATATCAGGGACGGTTCTCAGGTGGTTCAAATCTTATCTCATGAAGAGATACTTTATGGTAAACATGGACACATACTTTTCTAGGGTCCACGAAATTAAATGTGGTGTGCCTCAAGGCTCCATACTTGGCCCCTTACTTTTTAACATCTATATGCTTCCTCTGGGGAATGTCATCAGGAAGCACAACATCAGATTTCAAAGCTTTGTTGATGATACCCAGCTGTACATAGCTATGTCTCCTGATGACACAGGGCCAATAGAAGCACTTTTTAACTGTATTTTAGATGTAAAATCATGGATGGCAAATAATTTTCTGCAGCTCAACCAGAAGAAAACTGACATTTTGATTATTGGTCCTGAAGCTAAGAGAGAGAAACAGTTTTTGAAGTTACAAGAACTTTCATTAGATTATTCAGAAACATTAAGAAACTTTGGCGTTATTTTTGACTCTAAGCTAACATTTATCCCACATATTAAACATGTGGTTAAAACGTGTTTTTATCATCTTAGAAACTTAGCTAGAGTGCGCCCACTACTCTCTCTCGCTAATATGGAGATGCTGATGCATGCTTTTATCACAAGTAGAATTGATTATTGTAATGCCCTGCTTGCTGGTCTTCCAAAAACTAACATTAAGAATCTTCAGCTTCTCCAAAATTCTGCTAGAAGACTTCTTACCAAGACCAGGCGACAGGCCCATATCACTCCAATATTAAAATCCCTGCATTGGCTCCCCATAAGCTTCAGGATTGATTTAAAGATACTTTTAATGGTTTTTAAATGCTTTAACGGTCTTGCGCCTTCTTATTTATCTGATCTTTTAATTAAATATGAACCCTCGCGGACCCTGAGATCCTCTGGCACTGGTCTTCTAACCATTCCAGCTGTAAAAACCAAAACTTATGGAGAGGCATTCTTTCAGTATTATGGCCCTCGTTTGTGGAAAGGTCTGCCAGAGGATCTAAGAGCCGCAGAGAGCATAGATGTTTTTAAGAAAAGGCTCAAGACCCACATTTTTAACCTGGATTTCATATAATTTCTACTTTATATTCTTTTTACCTATTTATCTGTTATCTATTTTATAATGCTTTATCAATTTACAATACATTATTAATTTATTTTCATTACAATGTTTTATTGTTGTTTTTTTGCTTTTATCAATATGTTAACTTTTTAGTTTAATTTAATTTTGATTAAATTACAATTAAATTTTTTATTGATTTGTTTTAAATTATTTTTTTAATTTGTTCTATATTTAAAATAATTGTTATTGATTTGTTTTTAATTAAAAATCATTTTTATTGATTTGTTTTACATTTATAATGATTTTTCCTTTCTCTAGTTAACTAGAGCAGTGAATATTAGCCCTCCAGTTTGTTTTACACAGCTTTATAGCTATGTGCATTAGAAATAAAAAACAAAACTCTATTAAACATCAGTGCATTCACACATTCTGATTAAAATTCAGCAGTAAACTTATGATCTCTGAGGTTTTTCGCAACCTGGGCAATTGTTCCATAACTTAAAAGAAACACAAACTGAAGAAATGTACACATTTGCAACATAAACCCTTCAGACCTCTCAGACTCATGTCCTTTAGGGCATGTGCTCATAGGTTTAATGATGGATACATGACAGAGAAAACATTTACTTGGTGGAGGCTTTGTGAGCATGAAAGTTCAAACAGATGATCGGTAACACTTTTTTGTAGAAAGTTGACCAAACAGCCACACAGAGAAACAGACTCTTGACAGAGAACGATTGTTCCACAGTGGATTCATGACAGGGAAACATAAATTTTATGCCTGAACAAACAAGAACATAGACTTATGAGCAAAAAAGTGAACTTCTCTTTCATAGCACACATTCATGACAGTACAATCCCATAGAAATGATTTACTAAGAGCATGATGGATAAGCATCTCAGCTTTATCTTTGTTCCGTCTTCCTCTCTCTGCTTCCTTATCAAAAATACTTTAGTGTAATTTCACAAACGTGCTGAACCCAGATAACACTCACAATGAAAGGGTTAAAAAAGTCCATGTCATACAAACCTACATGCTACATCTGAGGGAACACACGGATGGATTCAGATTCCACCTTCAAACTAGAAGGGACAGCCATTCAGCGAGCTCCAGGACAGAAAGTCCAGATTTTATCTGGAGATTTCCCATCGTTGTTTTCAGAGGGAATTCAACAGAATTTGTAAATATATAACAAAAATATCAAATAAGATGTTTTCAATGAAAAGACTAAGAAATTAAACATTTGCAATGTGAAGCAACAAAAAACACAGACACTGTGAAGATCTTTCAAATATATTCATCTCACCTGTAACCCTCATGTTTATGTATAAAATACAACAAAACCAAACCCCATGAATCCAGACAGGCCTGCAGCCACACAAAGACTCTGCAGTGACAGTGTGATCTCAGTGCAGGAGTGAAAGGTCAGAGTTCGTGCCTTATCGATGGGTCATGGCTGTTCTGTCTCCTTTAGCTGATCCAAGCTGTGCGGTCGATGAGCTGAATAAGAGGCGGCATCAGCGAACGTGATGGTCTGGAAACTGGCAGAAACCCCCTGAGAGGTAAAACACAGCCTGTCACATCCAGGTTAAGGAATTCCTCAGGTGTAGCGAAGTATTTCCATGGACGATTGTCCATCATACTGGACATCATCTTCTCATCAGCCATGCCCCTCATAGTTTCTTTATGTGTTTCGTTTTTGTAACATTTTATTCAGATTTCTGTTAAATTGCCTTTTGACTTTTTACTGTTTGTGGAGTTTTGTTTTGGTTACTAAAATTCAATGTTGTTGTTTTATTATTTATTTTGCTTTTTTGAATTGTTGTTGTGATCCTTAATATGTTTAAGTGTTGGTGTGTTTTGTACTTCTGGGACACCGTAGTTTGTATACAAAGAAAAGCTTTCTAGTACAAGTGAATAGCACTGATTCCCGCTGCAAAAACGGAATCTTAACAAAGTAAAAATATACTTGTTTTAAAAAAAAATGTCATATACATATATATATATATATATATATATATATATATATATATATAATGTCTTGCCTATAATCTTATCAAGAAAGTTTTTCAAAAGCAAAATAATCTTAGTTTGAGAAAACGTGTCTTAGGGACGAGAATTGTTTTTCTCAAAATCAGAATTCCTGATAAGACCATTTTTCCCGCATTGACAGATTGGTTTTTGCTTATCTAAAGAAACTCTGTCAGTGGGTTGAAAGTGTTTGACTTCTTTCTAAGGGGCAAACACTCGGAACCGAGAGGAGAGAACCACAGAGTGGAGTCGGGTCAGATCAGCACATCTAATAAATGTGTGCGCTGCCATCAAACCATTTCCGACACTCGGTGGAAGTCTGAGTGGACACGATAAAACCGCAGGTCAGCGGGTTCCATATAGTGTTTGCCTGACAGCCACTGGCTACACTTCAGACTGGATGGGATTGTAAACCAGCACAGAAACAACAACAGGATATTTGACAAAGGCAGACAAAGAGTAATTTCCTCTCAGCATTGCTGATCATAATAGATGGTCGCAGTGACAAAAGCTGCACCAGTTTTATTGAGGCCGCTTAGAAATCAGGAAATTTGTCTTCAGAAACTGCTCGATTATTGACTTTTTCTTGTTTCTTGTTTTAGGTCTCTTAGAGTTACAGCACAACAGAATATAAACACATATATATATATATATATATACATTTTTTTTGCAGCACCAAACAGTGCGGCATTACCTTCTGACGGTGATGGCTGCAGGGTGACATGGCGGTGCATGAAGCACAGTCAGGTTTCTCGCCCTTTGAGCACAAACTGAGCTGCTGAAATGAGGAAAATGGAGCCACTCCAAATGTCACTTCACACTGGTTAGAAGCCTTTACACAAGAGAAAGTCAAGTAAAGACAGGAAACAGATTTTCATTTTTCAGTAGAAAAAAATGACGCCAGTTGTCCTGCATGATCACCTTGGAGCTTGGCTGCAATCGTGGCGAGTGAAGAGAGGGCAGCGAGTTGTTGTAGGACAACAGGCAGGGCTGCTGAGGTCTGTCCATAGACTCCGAGGAGTGAAGCCGCTGGCCGGAAGGGGGCACAGCCGGAGACCTGATTGTCCGGCCTAAGCTGTTTGACAGGCTTTCCCGGCGCTGGTACTCTATCGGAGACTGGAGAGCTGCAGGGAGCAGGACAGGAGAGGACATGTTGGATCTTCCAAACACATCAAACCCTCAAGTCTCTGAGTTGACTGAAGAATCCCACCATTGAGAAAATTCCTTTGAGTCTCTAAGATCTGGACAACATCATTGAACCAAGCTTGCTGTGTTTCTGGAGATGCAGCATGCATGATGAAACGGGTTACGCTGCTGTCGGTTCCCCGGGAGGTCAGGACCAGACAGCACGGGTCCTCCTCCAAGGGCTGCTCCACACCCAAACAGCTGACCTGCAGAGCAGCAGACGCTGGTATGAAACAACAGAACTACACTTAAAGCCCAAAATCATGTCGATCTATTCTCTCATGACCTTGATGCTGTTTTTAAAGATGAGCCCCGGCAGCAAAAAGCCCTTCTTCTTATCAATGGGCTCGCTGAAGATGACCAGCTGCTCGAACAGGAAGACTCGCCTCTCCCTTGCTCTGGACAGGAGGCCGCCTTCCTGCTCGCTGACAGAGAAAGTATCCTGCTGGAGCAGCTTCCCCTGAGCTGTGAGTTTCCCCTAAAACACCACACACACACCGTCAAATCACGCCGTCTTATTCCCCACGACCAGTGAAACCGATTTTCAGGATATGCAATACCTCGAATCCTTGGAGTCTCCCCACATTCATCATGTCATTACAACGCTTTGGTACAAAACACATCACCTCCACTGCATTCTGAAAAGAACAAACAGTGAAAAAACACTCTTTGGAAAGAAAACACTGCGCTCCACAGCGAGTTTCTACCTGAAGCTCCTCAACGTCCTGCCCAGCTTTGCTATAATATTTCAAAAAGTCCTGAGTGTAACGGAGGGAAAAATGACAGAGACATGAGTCAGAAATCCTGGTCGTTGTTTTTCCAAACATGTGAAGACATTTCTGTGGGGCCAACCTTCAACAGTAACTGATACTTCATGATCCTCTGAACAGGCTTGATCAGGAGATCATTGAGCTGCAGTCTGTGACCCAGCTGCTGCCTGAGATCCTGCACACAGATACAAAGAAAAATGCTCTTTCAATCCACACGCTCTGAAGGATAGATGACCTTTCACTGAAGTGTAGAGCATGAGTGATAATGGCGGGGCCTCACCTCAAAGTAGGTCTCGATGTATTCAGAGACAATGTGCTCTGACTTGGGTTTGTTCTGGCAGTAAACCACATACATGTGAAGACGTCGCTCCTGCAGGTGAACACACACAGCTCTCTGTCATTGCTGGACACCATGTGTGGTTGTGTGAGTGTAATAGAGAAGGGCTCAGCAAAGAAGCTGTTGGGTTTTATTGTTTTGTTTTGCAGCACCTGTTTGATTCAGGAAATGTAAAAATCCCAGTTGTGTTTCACGACAGAACTCTGAAACGCTGACGAGGTAATCAGGTCCATGAAAAACCCAACCAAGCTGTTCCTCATTCATGATTCAAAACAGGGTCGATAGGACTTCAATGCAGTCCCAGTTTGTCTCTGTTTTTCCATTTGCCTTTTCCTATTTGGAACACAACATTTTGAGGCTTCACCACACGTATGAGGACGTGACGTGTGGTCTCACATGCAATCATTTGACTTCACATACACACACTCAACAAGGTTGAGAATCAAAGTGAACTTAAAGTTAAAGGTATGAAAATTATGTCAGTATGTCGCTTCAAAACATGTATTTATTAGTTCCTAAAAAGATCTGATAATAAATAACTCAATGGGATGGGATCCTATAAGTTTGCTTCTTCAGGAAAAAAAATCAAACTATATTTGACTAACTGGTGATCATTATATAGAATGTATGTAATGTGTGCGCACTGTGTACATTACTACAAAAACATCCATTTATGACTATGAAGTAATTACTCTGTCAAGAAGATTTTCCAAGATCTTTGTGAATTTGTCTTTATATTCTAATAAATGCATTAGTTGATATCTGAATGGGTTGGATATATGTGTTTGAATTTTGTTTTGATCTTTGGTACAGGATTCAATTATTTTATACTGCTTGAAATAAATATAAATCAAAAGATCAGAGCTTTTTTTGAGGTAACAAGCTAAGCCCATGAAATGAGGGCTTAGCACTGGGTTGTTAATGAAACCAAACATTTCATGTCTTCTCCTTAAAAGATATGATTGATGAAGACCAATTCGTCAAACAAAAATCCAGATGATGTCATAAAATCACCCCACAAAGTTCAGACCAATGGACTTCCTGGAATCTAAATGTAGACACTTTCATAAGTGCTGTTTGTGGATAAAGGAGAGCAAATAAGATTTGATAGAAAAAAAAGATTCCTCACTTATTTGATCTGTTTTATTTATCTTTTAAAAGCACATTTAGTAGTTTACTGTAGAAATGATTCATTTATTTGTCTGGTCATGAATTTCTGTTAATATTTGTATGTTTTTTCCTTTTGTTTTACCGTCAGTGGGGTCCTCCTCATCAGTGATGAAGCCTGGTCAATGAACAGAGTGGGATCTTTGCGTCTCCATGCTTTGATTGAGTGGGGGGTGTGTCACTGGTGTGGACAGGTCCTCAAAACATTGTTTCCTCATAAAGGTATCAAGCCAGATATCATTTGATGCTTCATTAAGTGTGTGTGAGGCTCGGTTGTGGTCATTGTGTGTGAAAGACTTTGTTTTTGTTGAAAAAGGTTTTTTATTCTGTAAAACACTTCGTGTTAGATATCTATGAAAAGTTTTCATAAATAAAGTTGTATTTGATTTGATATCAGGACAAGAAAGAAGACCTTTTCAAATGAATTTGATTTGTCACAGGGTCACACAAACACACAGGAGCATTTTACAGACAGCTGTTAACCTATGAAACATATTCTTGAACTGTGGGAGGAAGCAGGAGAAACTGCGCTCCTGTAAAGGGAGAACATGTAAACTTCACACAGAAAGGTCCCAGCTGGGATTAGAACCAGGTTCTTCTCACTGTAAGCTTACAGAGCTGACCACTGCACCACCATGCCGCCTTTTTGTTCACAGACAACTAGTTATCAAAGTTCTACAGTCCAAGAAGGACAAACATTTCTTGCTAAAACGGATCCGGGGTTAAAGGTCAGAAACTTGCGTCTAAACAACAATTCAACGTGAATATTTCTGTTTAGATTTTGAACTTGTCATATAACTGAACAAAATGATGGTAAAAGGTTTCATCTATGGTCAGAGTTTATTACTAGCATGAGTTGAACGCACACTTTCTGATCTGCTGAACATCAATGTCTAGTTGCTGTTCAGAAGCAAAGTTCTAAAAGTATAGACCTGCATTTCCATGATTAGGAAAAAAAGTGGATTCTACACCAATGTTGTCATGTTTATATTTGATAGTAAAATGAGAAAAAGGATGACGGCAGAAACATGTTTGACTTGGCTTTTCTATTTTATATCTAGTACGTATTTAAAAAAGTATTCTAATCTAAAAACATCCAAAGATTAGATGTTTAGAGGTAGATGTGTAGGAGACCTCTATGTGCAGAACACTATTGGTAGACATCTACTAGTTACAAAACAGAGTTGTCTGAGATATCTATGAGACATCTACAATATATATCTATTAGTTATCTAGTAGACATAATGTGTCTGGTGGAAAGAAACAACCCAAAGGATTTGTTTACCACATTTAAAACATGAAGGGACCACAATGCAGTTATCTGTTGGAAAGTCGTCTGCCAGAGATTTAAACCTCAATATGCAGTAGACCTGAATGAATGAATGAATGAATGAACGTCTATCAGATTCATGATGCATTTCTATAGCTGTGAGCTTTGAAAAAACATCATTTAGGAATCTAACAGATGTGTCCGTCTAGTGTCTTAGTTTGAGCAGAGTGCTGGGAGTTCATTAGAAATTCACTTTTGAGTTTATAAATGTAAACATTTATTTATTTATTTCTAACAATTACCAAGTAAAACATTGTGATTAATCTGATTCTTTGTTTTAATCGCTTGACAGCACTAGTTTCTACATCCTAAATCCTATTTGTCTTCTCCTGATTCACAATTATTTGAATCAAGAAATACTCAGAAATGCAATTTTAAGGTTAATTTTCTTCCTATCTGTCCTTCGTCGTGAGAAAAATGCCACAAGAACATGCAGCATACCAGCATTTTCATCAAAGTGGGTCTCACCATCTAGTTTTTTTATGTTGAAACTTCTAATCTGAGTTATTTTCATTCACAATAGGATCTCCTTGCAGAATCTTTACCTTTGAGATCTGTTTTGTCAAACCAGAGGGATCACACGCTCACATTTCACTCTAAATCAGAACACATCTGTATGCCAGCTGGTCCTAAACAAGTCCGGTCTGAAATGTCTGAACCTTCATCCAAATGTGGAGTCTAAAAAAGAAACTCATCTTCACACTCACGTGTTTGATGAAGAGCTTGGCCAAGCTGTCTGGATTATTCACACATCTCTCCAACTCTCCCAGGAAATATCTGCATGACAGCACAAAGCAAAGGTAAGGCACCGGGAGTCGCTCGTGCTCAGAAACAGGAAATGGAGGACAAACTACAAGACAGACACAGTTTACACAACATTGGCCTCACTCCTTGTGCCAATCATAAATTTGTTGGATGTTTCCAAACACAATCCTGTCTTTCCCTCTCAAATCCTCTGGGACACCCTGGCTGGACATCATGCTCATGTAGCCCTACAGAAACACAAAATCAGAACATGGATGTTCAAAAGCAAAGAACAAAACATCATCATTCATATAATCTGGAATAAAACATACCTGGACTATTAATCCAAGATCTTCAACATACAACCTCTCTGTCTCAATGAGCTCTGTCAGAACATATCTGGGTCAAAAAAAATGCAATTAATATCGAAGAGAATCTAACATAAAAAATTACAGTTTTAGCAAAAACCAGGAAACAAAAAATAAATCTGAGTTTAATAGCGATTTTTCTTTCACTTCTGTGCTTCCGGCATTAAACAGCTTCTAAAATCTATTTATCAAAAATCAACCCAAATTTAGAGTAAAACACAAACAAAAAGAATTTGATCATATATATAATTCAAGTTTTAACATCCCACTCCAATCATCTTCAATAGATTGTCAAAGTGTTCCCAGTGGTTTTTTTAACTGTGACTTTGCCGTTTTTAGCCAGAGTCAATAAACCCACCTCTGAGTTAAGGGTGAAACTGTAATTAGCCTCTCTCACTTCCCATCATCCAATTGTTTACACCCTCCCACCAGCCTACAGCCCCTTAAAACCACAACCTAACATTATGCAACAAAAATGGCGAGCTCAGACGAGGGAAACATGGGTCACGTTTCATGGATCTGTTTGTCTGCAAGAGGATGCATCACAACAGTCCTCTGAGAGTAGTTTCAATGCCACAACCATGATCGTTTTCAAACAGCATGTTTCATCTGCTCCTCATTCACCACAATTTGGTTAAATAAATACTCGAAAAAGTTTTAAAGTAATCCGTTTTATGAAACATTTCCTTCCGTCCTTTTTTGTCCATTATCAAAAATTAATCAATTCGTTAAATATTAAGTTCATCTAAAAAGTGAATTTGTCTTTCTTGAGAGTAAATGCTCACAAGCTCTTCTCTAAAGCGACATTTCTTTCTTCTTCACTGTCCACTGCAGCAGAGCACTGACTTTCTGAGTCATCAGCTGCTGTCCCGCTGTCGTCTCCCGGTAGAGTGTTAATGCTGGACTTCTGACTCTGAAAACACAAGAGAAACGGCACTAATGACACTGGTAACCCCACCTGAGGAACACAGGAAGGGTTAGTAGATTGCCATGGAGTGTGAGAAACACACAGTGAAATGTGCTAAATTACAGTCCAGATGAGGTAAATCTTTCCTTTACGCGCTCATTTAGAATCCCACATTTAACACACAATCTACAGCACATATACGATGAACAGCTGACTTTTTCTTTCTAAGCAGTCAGAGATTAAAGATTATCAATCAAAACCTACGATTTTCATCAGAATTGTTAGATTAAAAGACACTATTATATAAAAGAATATTGGTCAAATCAAAAGTTGAAATTAGAAATTTGAAAAGGTCAGAATTTTGAGAGTTAAGTTCACTTCCGGGGGAAAAAAAAAGGAAAAATAAGACAATAAAGTCAGAATTTACTATAAAATAAATTTGTAATAAAACTTCCTTTTCCTACTTTTCCTGAGCACAAAACCAGTCTGTGTGGAAAACACTGATGTTGATATTTTGTTTATAAGTCAACTATCTGCTTTTTATCTTTGCTGGAAGTTTTAAAATGTACATGGAAGAAATCAAACCTACAGCTCATCTGAACCTCATCTGCTTTTTGAGTCTCTTCCTCTGATAAACATCTGGAACCACTCGGATGTTTCTGGAAGAACCTATGTGTCGTCACCTGAAGCCACCGTCTCGTTAGACCACATTGGTATGAAGCAGGAGGATAGAATGACTCAAACTGCATCAAAGTGATAAATGTCCTAAAATCTTTGAAATGTAATTATTGTTGCATTTTGAAGTAAAACAGAAAACAAAATATTGACATGTTGTTGGAATGATACGTTAGCTTTTGAATAGAGTTCCTGCTGTTTTCCATTTCTCCATTGTTATTTGCTGAGTAAACATCGAATAGAATAGAATAGAATAGAATAGAATAGAATAGAATAGAATTCACAAAGGGGTTATCTTGTTACCACAGCTAAATCAAAAACAGCAGATTGATGATGAATAACAATAAAAATACAGTTCAAAAATGAATATCAAAAATAATGACTGTCCAGTGTTTATTCTGAGTTCTAAAGTCTAATAGATGACAAGAAGAAAGATCTGTGAAGGCGCTCCTTCCAGCCGCGAGGTGTTAAAGCCTTTACATTCATGCTGGCTGTGGCAACTGGCGAGGCCACATTCAGAGAAAACTCTACGTGAACACCTGTAAACCCACATTTTAGGCTTCTGTGTTCAAAATCCTCGCATTCATGGGTCGCTGCTTGAGGTTCAAACAGCTTAACTTTGACTATTCAGGGACTCAGATTTATTCGTGACGTGTGTATAGTGACCTCTTCAAAACACAGAAGTGTCATCCGTTGTAAACATGATCACGGAGGAGAAATTAATCGTTGTGATTGGTACCTGGACGGAATTCTATGACACCAACCTTTTCATATATTGGAATAGAGCTGTGAAAGAAAAAGCCTGGAGCAAGATTCACCAGATTCACCAGATTAATCAGATTCACCAGATTCATCAGATTCACCAGATTCACCAGATTCACCAGATTCATCAGATTTGCTGCTACGACATTTCACGCCAAGTTTCTTCCAACTGTGAACATGCGCTAGCATCACGAAGCAACAGTCCAATGTGAAAGCCATATGCTAAAAGCGTGCTGGAGAATGCCCGTTTAGTGCGTTCTTGAACACTCCACACATTCCTGGTGTGTACGTAGCGTTTATGTACATAACTACAGAAGCTAAAAATGGCCGACCTTTTCTCGTGATAATGACATGATATGGTTATCGCAAGAAAACAAGCTTTTTCCTATGATAAAAGACCAGGTCCCAAGTAATACATGGTTATTCCATCCTACACCTCTAGTAGCAGTAATGGTAGTAGTGGTAGTAGTAATAGTGGTAGTATTAGTGGTAGTATTAGTGGTAGTAGTAGTGGTAGTAGTAGTAGTAGTAGTAGTAGTAGAAGTAGTAGTAGTAGTAGTATTAGTAGTCGCGGTAGTGGTAGTAGTAGTAGTATTAGTAGTGGTAGTGGTAGTAGTAGTGTTAGTGGTAGCGGTAGTAGTATTAGTAGTGGTAGTGGTAGTAGTAGTGTTAGTGGTAGTGGTAGCGGTAGTAGTAGTGGTGGTAGAAGTAGTAGTAGAAGTAGTAGTCGCGGTAGTGGTAGTATTAGTATTAGTAGTGGTAGTGGTAGTGGTAGTAGTAGCGGTGGTGGTAGTAGTAGTAGTAGTAGTAGTAGAAGTAGTAGTCGCGGTAGTGGTAGTAGTAGTAGTGGTAGTGGTAGCGGTAGTAGTAGTGGTGGTGGTATTAGTAGTAGTAGAAGTAGTAGTCGCGGTAGTGGTAGTAGTAGTAGTAGTATTAGTAGTGGTAGTGGTAGTAGTAGTGGTGGTGGTAGTAGTAGTGGTGGTGGTAGTAGTGGTAGTGGTAGTAGTAGTAGTGGTGGTAGTAGTAGTAGTAGTAGTATTAGTAGTGGTAGTGGTAGTAGTAGTGGTGGTAGTAGTAGTAGTAGTGGTGGTGGTGGTGGTAGTAGTAGTAGTAGTAGTAGTAGTAGTAGTAGTAGTAGTAGTAGTAGTAGTAGTAGTAGTGGTAGTGGTAGTAGTAGTGGTGGTAGTAGTAGTAGTAGTGGTGGTGGTGGTAGTAGTAGTAGTAGTAGTAGTAGTGGTAGTAGTAGTAGTGGTAGTGGTAGTAGTAGTTGTAGTAGAAGTAGTAGTCGCGGTAGTGGTAGTAGTAGTAGTATTAGTAGTGGTAGTGGTAGTAGTAGTGGTGGTGGTAGTAGTAGTATTAGTAGTGGTAGTGGTAGTAGTAGTGGTGGTAGTAGTAGTGGTAGTGGTAGTAGTAGTTGTAGTAGAAGAAGTAGTCGCGGTAGTGGTAGTAGTGGTAGTATTAGTAGTGGTAGTGGTAGTAGTAGTGGTGGTGGTAGTAGTAGTAGTAGTAGTAGTATTAGTAGTGGTAGCGGTAGTGGTAGTGGTAGTAGTAGTGTTAGTGGTAGTGGTAGTGGTAGTGGTAGTAGTAGTGGTGGTAGTAGTAGTAGAAGTAGTAGTTGCAACAGTGGTTTGTCAGTTGGTCACTGATGAAACTGAAAGAACCTGTTTTCGGGGGTTTTAGGGAAATAAAGGGAGGGGGCTCATGCATGACATGGAGTTAAGGCAAATCAAAAACTAACGGAAAAAACCCACGTTTGATGAGCGTTTCTAAAGCTGTTCCTGAGAGTTGTTGGTTTAAACTGCACGGCCTTGGCTTTGGCAAACAGGAAACACAAAACAAATAGAACAGATTTCATCTGAGTATCTCAATGGGAAAGGGAGAGGAGGATGCAACAGTATATTCTTAATTATCTTGTTATAACGACAAATTAAAATGAGTTTTCTCATGATCGCTTAAGAAAACGTTTAAAAAAGTAGTGTAGGTTGTGTTTGGCTTCTGTACATGACAAGCTTTAAAAAGTAAAAGTATTCTATCAGAATACTTGGTCTAAAAAGGATCAAACACTGTTCAGTTTTATAAAAATCAAAGTAAATGTGTTCAAACTGAAGAAGACTCTGCAAGTGTAAAGTTTTAGGTTCTTGTGGAAGTCGTTCTTACAGGACCGTGAAGACTGAAAACGTTCGTCATTCATCAAGCAGAACTCTGAAAGCTGAAGTGAAAGGATTACTTTAACCTTTTAAAGCTCCTCTTATCTCCTCAGTAAAGGTAATGAGACATGGTCCTGTCATCACTTTAGATCTTGTGTCACTTTTGCCTTTAGGCCTCTCCTTGCTCTGTTTTGGATCCCCACCCCCCCTTCAGGCGGGTCAGAACTGGTTGAAAAGTAATTAACTACTTACTGCCAGACGCTCCTCAAAGGCCCACAGCACTGCTGGAGCTCACTTTTAAAGATTACTGTTCAGTGTTAGATTACATGTGCTCAAAGCGACGGTCAAATATACAACTGCCACTGATGGGGAGGCATCGGCAGAATTTCCACTATTAGCTGCTGCTCCCCAACTTTTCTGAAAATCGTTGCTGTGGTCAAGATGGCGGCAGTCCGGCCGCCTGTAGCCCAGTATTAAAGTCTGCGACTTGGAGGGCCAACAGCACTCTCAGGACCAGGGTTTGTCTGGTTTTCAGTTCTACGTTGTCAGGTCATCTACTTTATCCTCTTTTTGTTTCTCTGTAGTTTTTGTCCTGTTGAAGTTTGTTAATTTAAATGTTTATGTTTCTGCCACCGAGCCAGTTTCCTGCGTTTTGGGTCCTACCCCTCCAGTTCCTCTTGCTTTAGGATTCATGGCTAAACTCTCTTTTGCACCTGATTCTCTAAACACAGAATTCTGTTGTAATTGGAAACATTTTTATACAAAAGATGGTGAAACTTAACGATAAAGAATTTAAATAAGGCAATTTTAACCAGACTATATCACAATGAAGTACAGATTAGTTTCAGACTTGTACTTAGGAAGCTGAACATGTCATAAAAATGATTAATTGATTTTGAAAATCCACCCGATATTTTTATTTTGAAGTTACACTTCCTGTCCCCGCAGAATCTGCTCTGCGTTGACTTGATGTGTGTGTCTGGCAAAACTAGAAATGAACTTCTTGAGCGTTTTTCTGACATATTAACCATACTAAAGCGTTGAATCAGTGACTAGTTAGTCGCTGATTCCAGCTGTTACCAGAACTCACAGGTCAGACAGTAGCTTCACTATCACATGTCTCAGTGAGGCAACAGTTTATTTCGTTGTCCCTCAGTCTCTCTCTGCGTCCGATCAAAGCCGCCAAGGCAGAAGCGGCAAATCAGAACTCCCGTATTAAAATAAAAGGTATGATAGAATAAGGAGGGATTTTTTTGTATTGACGGATTTGTTTCTTTTAACTCTAACAGGAATGTGTTCATGTTCATAAAAATGAAAGAAAAGCTTAAAAACAGAAGGGACTCGGGCACTTTTTAATATGAGGCATGAAGGGCAGGTGCCCAAGCACCCATGGGCCATATGTGTGCACGTGCAGCACCTCCTTGCTTCTGGGTGCCGTTGATCGAATTTTTCCAATGATACATGTTACTAAAGCACTTTGTGTTATGTTTTTATATGAAAAGTGCTATATAAATAAAGATTGATTGATTGATAATGTTAAAAATTGAGTATGTTTCATGCACCATTCACTTTATTTGGTCATAACTTATTATTTCTATCTTTCTTAATGAATTATGCATTTGAACCCTTTAGGCGACAGGGTTTTTCAGTGGAAATATAATCTCGAGGGCCGCAGTGTCTGCATGATTTCCTGACATCTAAGCCCTAATCATGACTGATGACCTGGTTCAGGTGAGTCCAGCCAATTCCAACATGCCAGAGCACGGTATGTTGGAAAACATGCAGGAATGCGGCCCTTAGAGCTCGAGACTTTTGTCTAGAAATGTGAAACTGATTTCTCTTTATAATTTTATACAACTGCTTATAAGACATGAATTTTCTAAGCTCTTGAAACTTATCAGAAATAGAGAAAATTGGGATCTGAAGACAGAGAGCCTGGAATGACATGGTGCAGAATTGATACTTCGGCGCCTAAAGAGTTACTATGAATTTGCCTTTACATTTTTTTTTTTACAATAATATTATTGAACGATAGCAATGAATCAAGTTTGCACATTACACTACAAAATAGTAAGATATGTATCAGTACATATTTGACTTTTCTCAGTAAACGTTTGGTTTTCATCTGTTTTGATATGCACCACATTTGGGTTATAATGAGACAACATTAATGAATCACACAGTACATCTACACATACAAAGATGGAAAGATCCCAAAAGGATGTCTGCTGTAAAATGTTAAATGATGTGTTGCTAATAAGCTTTCATGATTTAGAGATTTGCATAAACAAGATTAATTTGGATAAAAGCTAAGCTATGCTAAGCTAAGCTACATACTGTATAGACATCGACATTTGTTTTCTGTAAAAAATGGAAATGTATTCGTAGTTTACTTTTTATATTTTAAGATTCATGTATTAAATGACCCAGTTGTTTATGTTTTTGCAGCGCTTCCATACATTTTTTATACTCTCATCACTCGTGTACTTTGTGCCTTGTATGGTCTGCAGAAAATAAACTTCACTATATGTCGTCTCAAAAAGCCTTAGTCCTGGGAGTGTTGTCCCGTGTGCATGCACGGTGTGTGTATGTATGAAAAATAGAGGGAATGATCCTGCCACCGGACTGCTGCTGCACGACCTCCAAATGTGCCAGGGCAGTGACTGGCCCATGTCAGAAGATGTTAAAAAAAAAACGTTTGTCTTAAAACCTCAGCGGCCGCTGTGCAACATGTAGAAACACGACTACCACCACCTGATTACAAATGCCAACCTGTGGCCACCAGGCCTGCCGAATTTGCTGAAAACTTGGCATTTGGGTTGCAGCTCAGTGGCATTTTGGTACATGTTACCATAGCTTAAGCATGGAGTCTATTTTCAAATATTTGGATTTCATGATCAACAAATATGTTTTTATGTTTTCAAATAGTAGGCTCTTTGTGTTTATCTTTATATAAATTTTCATTTTTTTTAACACTTTTACATACAGTTTTAAAAAATGAATTCACAGCACTGTTTTTAAGCAGATTGATGGAATGTCTAATAGAAGCAAACTGTGTGTGGAGAAGTCAGCCATGAGCTCTGTGAACAGCCAGAGCCAGCCGCATTAGCTAGGAACTTCTGTGTCTTACTCAGACTATGGAGGGATCAATGATGGGCTTCCAGAGAGTTATCAAGTCTTTCTCATATTGAACCAAACTGAGCCACTTCAATGATATCTGGGGAACCTGTGCAGAAGCTTTGAGTTTATTAGATGATTAGTTGGTGAATTTCAGCTTAAAATGGTCGTGTTCTGAAAAATTGGTACACATTTCACCAGAGTTTTGAAATTTTCTGAAATCCTGTTTTTGTGGGTTTTATGAGCTGCAACCTCAATGTATGTCAAAATAAACAAATACATTCTTGAAATCATTAAACAGTGGGCTCTGCATGTATATTTTAATGGAATTAGAGAAATGAATACATTTTTCTGATGATGTTCTATTTTTTGAAATGGGTCTGCAGTTTTAAAAAAGGAAATGAGCTTGAATAAGATTACATTTAATTTGAAATGCATTTGCCTTCACACTGATAGTTCTTTTACTTCACTGGAATCAATCTTTTATAAATATGTCTTTCAGCTCTGTTGAAAAGATAAGAAATTTCTTAATAATTAAAGTTGAAACAGAATCTTCCTTTCTATGACGCAGCACTTCATAAGGAACTTTGGTTTGGCACAAGGGTTTACAATAGATTGCTGTTCTAAAGTCTGATCTATAGACTAAGATTGGAGTAGGGGTAGTTTGCATGCACACAACAGAAGAATCAAATTTAATAAGTGCAGGAATTTACTAGACTCTGCGAGTCACGGCTTTGCTGGTGGTCACATAAGCAGTTCTGATGGGACTGCAGGGAAAGAGAAGGAGCCGCTGGGTTCAGAAGACCATTTTTCCACTCCTGCACACAAGAATAAACAGTCATTAAGAACTAGCATGTCAGAAATGCAAACCTAAGAATGTAAAAGGAACCCCTTTGCCTGTTCAACTCTCACCATGTTTCCAGAAGTCAGTGAGGATTGATAATCGTCTGTTTTCAGAGAACTTTGCCGGCTCTCACTGTGGGAAAAAAGCACTGACGGCTGCTTCTCTTCTGACCTGAAGAGCTGCTTGTCCACTTTGTCTGCTTCACTTCTAGTACCAGAGCTCAGCTTACGAACCGGGTTGGAAAGCCATTTCTTCAAGGTGCTCACCGGGTGGCGTGTTCCGCTGAAGGAGGAATGCGAGCAGGGGCTGGTGCTGCCTGAGGCTTGCTGAGGCAGAGATGCTACAGAAGGGCTGATGCTGCCGTCACTGTCCGCCACAGAGTACGACTCTGCTGCAGAGGGAGGTTAGAGAAGGGAGAAAGTATTGGTGTGGATGTGGTCTGAGCTCAGCTTCTGCAGACAGAGTCCCACACAAAAATGTTCAATTTCCTGCTTTAAGCTTCAACTGTAACTGTGGTGATGCGAGTTCCTGTATGTCCTGGTCTGAATCTCTCCAAAAAAACAAATACAAGAATGTATGTAATCACATTACTGAGATTTAAAGAGAACAATTTTAAGTGTAACAGCTTGTACATTCCCAACAGCCTAAAAGAAGATCAAACTTTTAGTGTTCAGTTCCAATTCCAAACATGTAACTGGATCTGAACTACAGTCATCACTTCACACAGCTGGATTTTATGTGCAATGTCCCACTAAACTCTGCCACACCATTGACCCCAACACAACGCTTCCCTCTGCTTTGCTGACCACAGCAAAGCAGAGCCTCATTTGGTAATTTCAGACTTTCCCAGAGACCACATTTCCCTGTCAGCTCATTTATGTAAGCTATAATCCTAATGACAAGCTTTCAAGAAGCCAGAGTAAAAGTGGGTCAGCCATTCGTCCAAGCTGTCTGTCATGATCTGAGCAGGGCACAGAACCAAAGGATGAAGAGGCAATGCTATGGATTTGATTTTTTCCCTGTTCTTTATCATATATGGTTTGAATATTAAATGATAAAAAAAAACAGATTCATTTCATAAGGACGTGAGGACATTTTAATTTGAGTGTTTCTAAAGAAGCGGTCACTAAACCGACGTGACCTCGAATCATTGAGGACTTCAAAATGTTAACATGGGCTACAACTGCAATTTTACTAACATGTTTAGAGGTGGAAGTGTGTTGTTAAACCACAAACTCATTTCTGTAATGGGGTGCATGAAGCTGAGAGGACGTGTGGATTATTTATGTGTGAGTGTTCAGTTATTCTGAGAGGTGAGATGAACAGATAAATAGTCCTCTTGTCTTCCATATGAACTGCACAACAAAAAGAAAACTCTATACCATTTAGAAACTATAAAGAAAATTAGTTTTTTAAGCTTTTTTAAGTTTGCCTTATACTTTTCTGGACTCATGGAAACCTTAAACAGCATTTTTTCTGTTTCATTTGAGAATTAGAAACAAAAGAAAGCAAATCTACATGTTTTCTAACTTGTAACATATAATTAAAGTGTCAAATAAACAAATAAAGAAAGAGAATTTTATGAAAAGACAACTCATGAATAACAAATTCTGTAAGTAAACTTGTGCTGTAATGCCTTTTCCACAGAAGATATTCAAAAACAAGCCGTTTGAGTCTTTTCACACATTGCACTTATTCAATATTTAGCACATGAACGTACTAAATAAAGCCAAATGAAGCTAAATGAAGCCTGTACAGTCATGGACTTTTGGATTTCTCTGAAAACTTCTGAACATTGCAGTTGAGGAATATTTCTAGGGATGTTACGTTAAAAATCTCAACCTTCACATATAAAATAAAGTTTTCTATTCATTTTTTTCAGGTATGTTCCTGATAAGTAGCCAAAAACTTTTTCTGACTGATATGTAATTAAGAAAAACTTAAATGTTTTTGTATGTGTTTTTTTAAAAATATATATATATATGCTTTTGTTCAAGCCATGTCCAGCACAAGCCTGTGGATGAATACTTTACTAAATACAGAGAAAATACAGTTAAACATGTGCTGATTCTCTCTTAAACTACCCAACTTATTCTTCAAATGTTCTCATGCACATCAGTGGT
This sequence comes from Oryzias celebensis, assembly GCA_014656515.1. Taxonomy (NCBI): domain Eukaryota; kingdom Metazoa; phylum Chordata; class Actinopteri; order Beloniformes; family Adrianichthyidae; genus Oryzias; species Oryzias celebensis. The sequence continues at coordinate 26,857,457 of BNCR01000005.1, read as the reverse complement.
TTTGCAGCTAAGAGATGAACTGTGATTATTTGCAGAGTTCACAGGCTTACTGTATGAAAATCTCCAGCAAAGACCAGGACTCAGTCCTGGATGCTTCAAAACTGTTCCTGTAGTTGGTCTCCTCTCTAAAGGAAGTACTTATTGTAAGGTAAGAGTATATTAGTATTTTACAGACGACCAACTGAGGATAGAATATTACTGAAAACTGGGTTTAAATACTGCACATTTGATTTCTAACTTTGAATAAAGAGAAGGTAGCAGAGAATACAATAAAGAGAATAATGTAGCAGATTCTGTAACAGTTGTTCTTTGAGATGTCAGCTAAATATAAAAGACAGAACAAGACTTTTAGAGGTTGGAGTTGAGTTTCAGAAAGCCATGAGGAGAGGACAGCACACGGGAGAAAACATTCAAAGTGATTTGCACGACAGGAATTCAGGTCAGAGCGAGGAGTGCTGCCAGGACACTGCACGTCACTGTGGTTCAAAAGTTTGAAACACAAGAGCAACAAAAACAACTAACTGAAATGGAGATAATTGTGTGTGGTTCTTTAGTAAAGTCACTTATTTAACCACAGAACAAACCAAAGCTAGTCATGTGTCATGAAAGGCCAGAAAAAAGCATCCCACCTTGTTTTGTAATTACAGTTTTTTTCCACTTGGGAAAAAAACGTCATTTCCTTACATTGTCCTCCTGTGTAAAGCTGTTTCTCTGTACATGATGTATGTTTGTTTAAACGATAATCATAGTGAATATTGCTGAGAGAAAATGCAGCTGACATCACCAGACTGAAATGTACTTTTGAATAGGAGTGTTTTCGGCCAGCACTGTGACAGCAGTGATCATGATAAAAACTACCCTTTGCTTTTGAAGGCGTCTGATTTTCATGAGGTGTTTTCAGCACCCCATTTCACATGCACTCACAAATGCGTGGCATTGCTCTTAGTTTGCCCTCACAATCACAAACAATGTCTTTAAAACCCGAAGGTATCCATTCAACACAACGGCAGATGAGAAAAATGACGTCATCCACAAACAACGTGCTGTACTCCATGATACTAACATGAAATCAAAAATGTTACATATTAGCCATGTGTGGAGGCTACACTCCTGCTACCACTTCAATAAAAAGAACTGTACTGAAAATGAAAGACATTATTAGGGTTTAGTGAGACGCAGTAGTGAGCAATAGTGTTCATGCACATTTTATTCTACAGGCGTGCTGCGGGCGGCATGTCATAGTGAACATTTTTACAGCATGTCAGTGGAAGTAATGAGAAGAGCAAAGCACGTTGTACAGATTTTTCCTTTTTTCAACTTTCCCAGACCCTGTGCAAGGAGTCTGTTAGTGCTGTTCACGTAAGTGTGCGCCTCTTGCTGCCTCATTTCGGTCGATCTGTTTCTATCCAAGTGGAGGATTAAGGGTGTATTCAGACAGAGACAACTTAATGTAGTCTGGATTGAGTCCTGAACCTTGCGTTTGGTTTGTATTCAGACTGCCATCAAGCTGGTTGTTCTCTGTTTCCAACCAAGACTTGAAAACAAAACTATGTGAATTTCTTTGCTTGTTGGTCAGAAACTAGGAGGGCAGGGCAAAGCAACTAGAGGCAGAAATGAGTTGCTGTGTCTCATCGTTGTGGTGTTATGGCATTGTTTTTAAGAGAGTTCTCTTAAGGAACTGCTTGCTAGATTTTAGGATAACACCACACCTTCCCGTGACCACCGGCTATGGTGGCCTTGTCTGTCCAGTTGTTCCACTCCGAGAATTGTATTCAGACTGAGGAAACTCATAGCAGTCTAATTGGAGAGGAACCGTGACCACCTCGAAAGATGGGTCAGGAACCAATTAGGTGTATTCAGACTGAAAACTTGTTCCGGATTATTGTGGTAATAAACTCTGGTTTACTTTAACCAAATGTGTCCAGTCTGAATACACCCTTAGGGGGACTTTGGCCCGCTCGTGGCAGTTGGTCGGAGCTTTTTCAAATGGCAGGATTTAATCTGCTCCTGATCCAACGTGATGTCAATAGATACTCAGAAATTCAGTTTTAATATGAGATTATTTAATATATGTCCTACATTATAAGAAATATGCAATAAAAGTGCGTTGAAAACACCAAAAGTGTGATTTTATTGGAGCGGGTTTTTAAAGGAAATAATTTCTAACTAAGGATCCTCCACAACTGACACTGGTTGCATTCTCTGAAGTCAAGCAACAGTTTTTTCTCATGAACCCAAAAACAGTCATGACTGACAGCATCCAAGTTTGTAACATAAACCTCTCAGCATAGAGACGCTGCATCAAGGGAGCGTAGCGTTTAATCTCAGCATACATTTGACTATATATGGGTTACTGTGTTGATTTACATAGTGGAGAACTTCATCCACCAAACTAGCACAACATATTTTTCAAAAAAAACTTTTACAAGTAGATGTCTGCATATGAAGTTCCCAGTGATCATGGACTTGTTCAAGCCTTCTCACTGAGGCTCTGCTTCATGTCAGCTGAGACCTTGGAGTAAGAAGATGATAAACCAGCAGAGTCTCACTGTGCTGTACCAGCAGCCTTTGAAGCTCAAACTAAACTTATAAAGTATTTCATTACAACAGCATCCAGATTGTAAAAGAAAAGACTTACTCTGATGTAAAGTGCACCTCTGAATCTGCCAATGAGTTCCTCATGTTTTACACCACTAATGTCTGCCACAAACTATAAAGGCCCGCAGCTTCAATCGCTGTTTTAACATCAGCCTTCACAATGAAACACGTGTGAAAAGGGTGATGTTTTAAACGGTTTTTCTTCCTTAAATTGACTACACATTGCAATCTTTAAATTGTGCTTGAAAGCAGCATTTCATCACTTGGTTTTTAGTCGAGATGTAAAGAAAACAGATATGTTTCCAAAAGCTTATCGAGCTCTGTGGGGGTGACAGCAGTCTCGATTGAAAACCACAGATATGAACTAAAGCATTGAATTCATCAGGCAGCAAATAACCAGCTTCTGTCCAACTTTATCAGTTTACTTCCCTGTCGCGTCTCTACTGTTTTTGTTTTTTATGTAAATATACATGTGATGCAAGCAAAAAGATATCCAATCACAAGCTTCTATAAGTCAGGTTCATTCCAATTGGCTGAAGGTGAACCACAGTGAGGAATGTGTGTGATGTTCATTTAAAAACATGATAAATCTTATCTTTCACAGCACTGCAGACAACACCTGAATACATTAAAATAAACCTCGCTAACCACATAAAACAAATCTGTCTAAAAGGCCCAAAACACAGGTCTGAATGTCTGGAGGTTTTATGTCTGTTAGACATTTAGTTTTCATTGCGTAAAAAATGTTTTTTAAGCCTGTTCACAGACATTTTCATCGATGGATTTAAATGCCAAATAAATAATAAATGTCTAGAAAAGATTGAATCTGTTATGGTAAAAGAATGGACTGCATTGTATCACAGCAATGTTAGTTGCATCTTTTAGAAATTGATTCGTGGACCATATATGGAGATTTTAATCCAATCATGTGAGAAAGAAACACAAAAACCTTATTTTTCATGTACTGTACTGTTTCATCAAAATGAATTCTGCAGGCTGGAAATAGTGTTTCCTGTCAAAAGCAGAGTGAACAGTTTTATGTTTGTATTGTGCGTCAGATTTAGTGTAAATTAACTGCTATCAATGTTCCAGTAAAACACAGCTCTGCCTCAAACACAAATGCTAGATTTTTAAACTGTTCCAGTAAAAGCAGTTAATGTTTGAACCTGAACACGTGCTACTCGTGTTTATTCTCTTGACATACGGGCACTCGTGACCTCACTCTTTCTGGTAAGACTACAAGATGACTTAGGAATTTTTTTTTGTATGATGAGACAGTCAGAGGATTCTGGGCAGTCAGTCAGCCATGACTGCAACACAATCTTATCAGAAAACAGCTTCCAAATGTTCAACCATTCCAAAAAGATCACAGGGAGACTAACACAAAGGGAAACAAAACAAAAACATCAATAATAAAGAATTAAAAACAAAATCAAACGTAAGAGACAAAGTGCAGAGAAATATATCATCATTAAAAAGATATTTAAAGACCCAAAACAGATGAAGAAAATTGTGTTGGACCCTGAACATACAATTTTATGGAAGTGCCAGAATTGTGATGAGTTGAAATGGTGACACATCAAGGCATGCAGATACAAGGCAGCTTTCATTTTCACATTTCACATGTCTGCTCACAGGATTTGTCAGGGCAGGGCAGCTCGGAGAGCCACTGCACTGTAATCTCCCCCCAAACAACTGGAACAACAGAGGATTTAAGGGTCAGAACAGTAAAAGGGACATGATTGTCTATGCATGTCTCCCCCCCTGCCATGTGTGCATGTGTGCAGCTGCCTCTGCTCTGAAGCTGTGCCACGGCATTTGGGAAATCACTTTCAGTCACTAACACATCCAGTGAGGCAAAGGAAAACTACACTGTCTAAAGGAAAACGATTTATGTTTTACGTGTTTAAAATGATTTAAACATGTAAAAATTTGATTTAAAAACTGAGATGAATGGATGAAATAAAACTGCAGCATGTTTTTTGCGAGCACACGCATGACTCTTGATACTTGTTCCCATCATTTCCTGATGAACTGCATCATTTCTGATGGGGATAGTACGTTCCTCATGAACCCAAACCTGCAGAAATGAACAAATCCTAGATTTGTTTTTGATGTTCAATACACTCTTTTTTGGCCAAACTTCATGTTACTCCTGTGAGCTCCAGATTGACAGAAAACCCATACATGCATGGGAAGAACATGCAAACTCCACTCAGAAAGAACCCAGCCTGGATTTGAATCCGACGTGTGCTGAGTTAGCTGAGTTAGCGTGTGCTGGGTTAGTTGTGTTAGCTCAGTTGGTGTGTGCTGTGTTAGCTCAGTTAGCATGTGCCGTGTTAGCTGAGTTAGCATGTACTGGACTAGCAGACTTAGCATGTGCTGGGTTGGCTTGTGTTGTGTTAGCTTGGGTAGCGTGTGCTGTGTTAGCTGACTTAGCATGTGCTGGGTTAGCGTGTGCTGTGTTAGCTGACTTAGCATGTGCTGGGTTAGCGTGTGCTGTGTTAGCTGACTTAGCATGTGCTGGGTTAGCATGTGCTGGGTTAGCGTGTGCTGTGTTAGCTGAGCTAGTGTGTGCTGTGTTAGCTAGGTTAGCGTGTGCTGTGTTAGCTAGGTTAGCGTGTGCTGTGTTAGATGGGTTAGCATGTGCTGTGTTAGCTGAGTTAGCGTGTGCTGTGTTAGCTGAGCTAGTGTGTGCTGTGTTAGCTGAGTTAGTGTGTGCTGTGTTTGCTGAGTTAGCATGTGCTGGGTTAGATGGGTTAGCATGTGCTGTGTTAGCTGAGTTAGTGTGTGCTGTGTTAGCTAGGTTAGCGTGTGCTGTGTTAGATGAGTTAGCGTGTGCTGTGTTAGCTGAGTTAGCGTGTGCTGTGTTAGCTGAGCTAGTGTGTGCTGTGTTAGCTGAGTTAGTGTGTGCTGTGTTTGCTGAGTTAGCATGTGCTGGGTTAGCATGTGCTGGGTTAGATGGGTTAGCATGTGCTGTGTTAGCTGAGTTAGTGTGTGCTGTGTTAGCTAGGTTAGCGTGTGCTGTGTTAGATGGGTTAGCATGTGCTGTGTTAGCTGAGTTAGCGTGTGCTGTGTTAGCTGAGCTAGTGTGTGCTGTGTTAGCTGAGTTAGTGTGTGCTGTGTTTGCTGAGTTAGCATGTGCTGGGTTAGATGGGTTAGCATGTGCTGTGTTAGCTGAGTTAGTGTGTGCTGTGTTAGCTAGGTTAGCGTGTGCTGTGTTAGATGAGTTAGCGTGTGCTGTGTTAGCTGAGTTAGCGTGTGCTGTGTTAGCTGAGCTAGTGTGTGCTGTGTTAGCTGAGTTAGTGTGTGCTGTGTTTGCTGAGTTAGCATGTGCTGGGTTAGCATGTGCTGGGTTAGATGGGTTAGCATGTGCTGTGTTAGCTGAGTTAGTGTGTGCTGTGTTAGCTAGGTTAGCGTGTGCTGTGTTAGATGGGTTAGCATGTGCTGTGTTAGCTGAGTTAGCGTGTGCTGTGTTAGCTGAGCTAGTGTGTGCTGTGTTAGCTGAGTTAGTGTGTGCTGTGTTTGCTGAGTTAGCATGTGCTGGGTTAGCATGTGCTGGGTTAGATGGGTTAGCATGTGCTGTGTTAGCTGAGTTAGTGTGTGCTGTGTTAGCTAGGTTAGCGTGTGCTGTGTTAGATGGGTTAGCATGTGCTGTGTTAGCTGAGTTAGCGTGTGCTGTGTTTGCTGAGTTAGCATGTGCTGGGTTAGCATGTGCTGGGTTAGATGGGTTAGCATGTGCTGTGTTAGCTGAGTTAGTGTGTGCTGTGTTAGCTGGGTTAGCGTGTGCTGTGTTAGAATGTGCTGTGTTAGCTGAGTTAGCATGTGCTGGGTTGGCTTGTGTTGTGTTAGCTGGGTTAACATTCTCACCTCACTTGCCGTGAAGGGAGAACGCTAAACACTTCGCCATTGTGCAGTTTCAAAAGTAAATCAAGCATGAGAAAAATGCAAATGTTTTCCTCTCAACCTAAAAGAATAGAAGGAAAAAGTCTGAAGTCCTAAAATGTAAAACTGTGAGCATTAGAGGAGCTTAAGTCAAAGTCTCCCAGACATTTTCAGCACTTCCTCTGTCAAGTCCAAAAGAATTTCAGTTAGCTTTCCATGTAGCTTCATTAAAGTGTCTGACATTGATTTTAATGTCAGCAGCGCAGCTTCTCCTACACAGTCCATCATGGATCTATATGTTTATCAGACACTATTTCTCTCTGATGTGGTTAAAGAGCATGTTTAGTCACTTAGATCGTCCTGTTGTTTACAGCAACTCGTGGCTTTTTTTTATTGTCATGAAACTTTTTTGTACCATGAAACAAATACACACCAAGATTGACATGCTATTGTCAGCTTAAAAGAAATGTCACAGGCCACATTTCACAATGCTAAGTCTAAAAAAAAGTTCCAGAGAAGAGCTAACAGGCAAGGAGCAAAGAAGCTTCACTAAATTCATAGGGAGAGCAACAAAAAACTATGTATTTTCTCATTTTTTGTCCTTACAGAACTGATTCTTCAAATCTGTAACAACACATCACTGCTTCTCTGTTGTTGCTGTTGTGGTGCTGATGTGATTTATTTACAACATATTGTGCAGGATTTGATTATCAGGGCATTTATCTTCTCAGCCAGAACTCAACTGAAAAAAGTAAGCAAGATTTTGCTTCCAGAAACATCCATCCATTTTCGTCCGCTTATCCGGGACCGGGTCAGGTGGGCAGCAGTCTAAGCAAAGATGCCCAGACTTCCCGCACCCCGGCCACTTCCTCCAGCTCCTCTGGGGCGACCCCGAGTCGTTCCCAGGCCAGCCGAGAGACATAGTCTCTCCAGCGAGTCCAGGGCCTCCTCCCAGTGGGACATGCCCGGAACGCCTCCCTAGGGAGACGTCCAAATGCCTGAGCCAATTCAACTGGCTCCTCTTGATGAGAAGCAGCTCTACTCCGAGCTCCTCCCAGGTGACCGAGCTTCTCACCCTAGCTTCCAGAAACAAATGATCAAATCTACAGACAGATGTCCTGAAATAATTAAAAACAACATACACATCATACATTAAAGACTTTAATCAGGCTCAGGGTTTCATCTGTTCATTCCAGTCGCTTTCTTAATTAATCAGAAAGTGCAAACTTATTCTTGAAAAAGTAATAAAAACCAGTACAAATGTAAAGAACCTAATGTAGTAAGTAAAAGTTCTATAAGATTTATTTTAACCAGAAAATTACATTACAACACTACAGATCCCACTCTGCTCATCCTTTGATCTGTTTTCAAAGTGTTCCCCGTGTTCTTTTAATGATGATTATGCCATTTTTAGCCAAAAAAAACCTGTGTTGTTTTCTAGGACATAGTTTCTGAAATTAGAAATTTGTCTATAAGTTGCTGGCAGGATGGTTGGCTCGTGAAATGAGGCCAAATCTTTCACCATTGCTTCCTGAAACGTGCTCCACCGTTTTGAAACCAACCGACAGTGACTGGTTCAAGTTGGTCTGACTCACGTTTTCAGGGGAACTACAGTCACCAATCATGAGTCAGGTTTCAGCTCAGACGAGGAAAACAAAGGCGTACGTGGATCTATTTCTACAGGTGGATACATCAGAATGCAGTAGAGCAGGGAGCTTGTGGCTGTCCAGTATGTCTTCTACGCCACAAATATAATCTTTCTTAAATGTGTTTTTCGTCTGCTCCCGATTCACAATGATTTGATTAAATAAATACTTAGAAATGAAAAAACCCACAAAACACAATTTTTATTGGAGTGTGTCCTCAAGGATGTGTTGTATCTCATTTTCCAGTTAAACGCACCATTTATCTATTTTCTGTTTGTCTCGAAACACATGAACACTAAAAGTTAATGGAGTGTGTGATTGCGTTATTTAAAGAAGATGTTGAGACAATGACTCACTGCATCTCCACAGCTCAGTGATCTCTGGCACAATCACAGATGCTGCAATCCAGATGTGACTGAATCCCAGATGTGGCTTTGGATCTTTGAAACCAATGAAATTCAAGCTGAATGCACATCAAGATGAAGGAGAATGTGGAAGTTCTTACTTTGATTCATTCTACTGGCGGTGCACACTTGTAGCTCCTGAAGCAAGATGGAGAAGTCTATTTTTAGGTTAAATGGCTCTATTGGTTTTTAAATCCAGTAAAATCTTTCTCTGTTATCATAGTAGAACAAAACACTTTAAAAGTTGATCACGGCTCTCACCACCAAGTGATTTTCTAGTTTGAATAAAACTAAATGTGTACTTTAAATAGAACTCAAAAAAAATGTTTTTTTTCTGGAGATGCAGTTTGTGTTAGCCAGCGCTATTGCGTCTGCTGTTAAGACTGTGTTCATTGTTCTGTAGACCAATACTGAAAACCATTGACATAGAACACTGGACAGCTCAAGCCCTCTCCGCTCATGTTCCCAAACAGGAAGTACCTGCTGGTTCCAAGAAGTCAAACTCCCATAGACTTCTATATAGAAATATTACTCAGTCTTTTCATTTGTCAGAACAAACATTCTTGCTCTGATATCTTCTTCTTAACATCTTCTTTCTAATCCTAATTTTTTTCATGATTTTTTTTCTTTATTGCAAGTTATTCAAGTTATAAGAAAGATGCTCAATCAGATGCCTCAGTAAAAGCATGTGGTGCCCGCTGGCCTCAGCTCAAATGTTTGACAGCTTGTCCTGAGCCCAGTGGAAGGGGCGTGGACTTCAAACAAGCTCACTCGTGATTGGCGACAGCAGTTCTCCTCAAAGCGTGACTCAGAATAATCACTGTCGACTGGTTTCAAAATGGTGGAGCACGTTTTAGGAAGCAATGGTGACAGATTTTGCCTCTTCACTCGAGCCGGAGGTAAGGCATTTTCTATGTGTGACATCACACCTCAATTCGTCCATTTTTCTATGTCCGTTTCTATGTCAGCGCACAAATGCTGCACGTACGATGCGCAAGTACCCATAATACGCTTATTGGATGTCCACACAAACAACACTGTGACTGACTAATGTTCTCGTTTCCAAGAGTCAGCTGCACAAAAGCCGCGCACTTATTACGTGAACAGCCCTAATGGACTGCTTGTGCAGAGCACAGGATTGGGAGGGTTTAAAAAAAGGAAAAATCTGTAGGCCTACGGCCCACCTCATCGCACCTACTTCACTCTTGGTTACTCTTACGTGTTGTATCAGTAAGTGGTCACTATGACCTGTTGCCCGCAGCACGCCCGTCAAAAAAAAAACATTGTAAACCTGAACAGGTTTGCCCATTTTTCGGCTGCAGATTGTCCGGATCCATCCGTAAGGACTGTTGTGACTAAAATATAAATTGATCCGTGAAACCCAAAGTTCTGTCTGCTCAGGTTACTCAAAAACAGGATGGATGGTGGGATTGTGTGTCAGATGGTCAGGAGTCAGCGCTCGGTCCCCTCCTCTGGTCACCAGAAGGAGCTGTCTGCAGAGTACTGACAGCACTCCATCACCCATCAACCCCAGCACACAGCGTTTGGATGCTTCCCACCTGACTCTCATCTGCTAATCAGCCACAGGACTCTTAAGCACTGCTCAGAGCCACGCTCGGTGCAAATTAGTCAAAGAATAAACAAATAACCATTTGTAGTCCTTCATTAGGGAATTCTGTTGAGACGGAATTCTTTTTTGTAAGGACCTCCTGTTCACACTCACACAGATCCTCATTCAAACTTGGGAGCTGCCAAGTACAACCACAGATCTACCTCTGGCTCCCACGCATCTCCACAGGAGCAACTGAAGACCAGGTCTTCCTCAAGGGCACCGCAGTGTGATAATGAGGGCGACACCAACACTGCTGGACATTTGTCCCACTCGGGCTTAATCCTGGCAGTCCCAAGACTTTATTCATCAATCTTCCAGCCCTGCAGCAGGATGTCACTCCAGGTTAAAACTTGTTCAGAGTCTGAAAATCTTTGTTTGAAGCAACATATTAAGCTGAAATTCACTAAACAACATCATCTAAGTATTAGATTTTAAATACTTACACACCAAGAGGTGGCGTGCACACCAGAAGTGGCGTCCACCCTTCGCTGCAGTCTGCAGGGCCACAATCACACACGCACACCTAAAGATAATTTAGCGTAATCAATTCACCTATGAAATATGTTTACAGACTGTGGAAGGAAGCTGGAGTCCCAGGAGAAAACCAACACATGCAAACAGAGGGGGCTCAGCTGGGGCTGGAACCGGGGCCTTCTTACCGTGAGGTAAGGGTGCTATCCACTGCGCCACAGTGCTATATTGTGTATATTGTGTTTTTCCACAAACTATCAGACAGAGCTTTATAGAAATTATGATTGAAATGATGTAAATACGAAAAACAGGAGAAGAGTTAGGAAACCCAAAGTATTTTAATCCAGTTCAGTTTCCCACAATAATCTGTTATTCTCGTGCATTTACACCAATTGATATCAATCCCTCTTCTATACTTCAGACGGCTTGCTAGTCCACTGCAGGACTTCATGAGGACACGCACATTCACTCCTTGAGAACAACTGAGAGTCACCAATGATCCTATGAATCATGTTTTGGACGTGAGAGGAAGCTGGAATTCCCAGAGAAATCCCACAGAGACATGAGGAGAACATGCAAAGTCCACACAGAGAGGACCCAGCAGAGATTTGAACCAGGGACTTATTTCTGCGAGTCAAGACTGCTAACCACTACACCAACGTGAAGTGCATTTATGTGACCACTATATCTACTGATAAAAAAGCTCAACAAAAACATCAACAAACGCTTAAACATCATTTAGCATTGGCTTTAAAAGTCATAAAGGCTTTCACAAAACATCAGAATGAATGAGGGCACTTTGCTCCAAAAATATACAAATCTTCAGCAGCACAAAGAGCGTACCTGTACCTCTGACAAAGCAGCAGCCACACTGGCGGAGCAGTTTCCTGAACAGATGCTGACACCCACACCCTCGCTGGTGGTGACTCCCTCTCATGGTTACCCACTTCTGCTGCCAGACTCAACACTGTCAGCAGCAGGCATAGCGCTGGACTCAGGCAAGCACATTGCACCCGTGTTATTCCTGCAGTAGTCCTCTGGAGAGACGAGAGCAAAAGCTTATAGAGACCTTCACAGTCATTTTCCACATTTGAGCAAAAACCACTGAGACCTGATCTTATCTCCTGATCTGATGGCAAAAAGCTGTGAAAGCAGAGCGACGGTTCTGAACCTCAGTGTGGTGAGATAAGGATTAGGAGGAACCAGGCTAAGTGAGCGACACAGAGGCAGGGCAGAGGAGGGGCTATGATGTGGGAGGGATGGTCACTAACACGCGGTACTGCTGTGCCAGCATCTGTTTCCTGGTCCCTCTCCGCTCACGCTCTGCTCTCCTTTCACATAAGCACACTCCCTAAACGTCTTTTTCTTGGCTTCAGTATTTTTTTTACAACGTTTTAGATAAATGAGAAAAACCATATCAACATTCCTTCAGATTTGACTTGATTTAGATGATGTCTGCCTCTGCAGAGGTCGATGTGCTGCAGAGAAACGCAAGGACAAAAACTTCCCTATGAAATTACATCATGAGGTTGGAGTTTGCAGCGGAGAGGGTTTGGCTGCTTGTGATCCGATTTCAACTCGTTTTTAAAACAAGACCCAGACTGGTCGACCTTTTTGAAATAATTCTGCCACTCTCTCTGAAGCATTAAAGAGTTTGGGAGAGTTGCCGTTGTTTTAGAAGCAAGAAGACAGTGCCCAAAAGAACACTGATCATATCAAATGTGAATAGATGTAGTGTGCCTGGTCATAGCAATTAAACTTTGCTCATTTCCGTCTGAAACCTCAGAGAAAGCAAAAACAGGAAAACGCAGAATAATTCAAACCAGCAATATAGGACAGAGTGTGAAAAACACGGTTTAAAAACAAACAGAGACAGAGAGGAGAACAACAGATCATGAAAATGCACAACAAAGAGGAACACAACACCTCATAGTCTCCTTATTTTTAAATCACAAGCCTCCCAACACAAAACCAACACTACCGTATCTATGAATAACCATATAAATACAGAATACCCAAAAAGAGGATGTAATGTCAAAAAAGCACTTGCCTCTGAACCATTGACTGTTTAAGACAGGAGTCTGCTATCTTCAACATTTAAAAAGACATTTGGATCAATTTGTCACCGACAACAACCCAAGACAACAGCCACAAAGTCTGACTTTACCAGTTAGAAAAATAAGACACTGGTATGTATTCATGCTTTTGTTACTATTGTTAAGAAATATGTCATAAATAAAACATAAAGAGAAAATATTAGGGGTGTACGGATGCATTTTAACAACGATTCGATTCATATCATAATTCGTGTTTGCTGATCCGATTCAAAGTGGTTATTGGTTCATTTTGAACGATACGATTGGATCTGATTAACTGACCTGAAATGGATCCAGAACATCTTTATTCAAAACTTCAACAGTGTGACTCACAGATAAATACCTGCTACTGAACAGAGCAGGTGAAGCTTTCCAGATTACTTGTTTTTCTTGCAAGATAATTAAGTGTTAATTAAATATGTTTACAAACAAACAAGCAAACAAGAATGAATATTAAATCCATTTACATTTTAGTTTGATAAAGTTCAGCCCACTGTTGTTTTTCCACATCAAAATAATCCAAAGGGACATTATTAGAACATTGTAGCACCCTTTTGGTCACATGACTTTGGAGAAATACAAAGTGTTTCCGAACACTGGACTGGAATGATGGTTGATCCGTTTTTGCAGCATCACATGTGTGTTGTTCACTACAATAGAACTTAATTGTTTTTACATTAGATTAAAATAAACCTACTGTACCTCAATGAAAATGGTATTTTCCAATATCATTTATCATCAAATTAATTTCATTTTGACATTGTTTTTTAGTAGTATACTTTGATTCAGGCAGTTTGATCTGGTTAAATACATTGATTCATCACTACACCTCTAGAAAATGGCTTTAAAAAAAAAAAAAAAAAAAAAAAAAAAAAAGACTAAAAGCCTTTTGGCAGACATTAACATGACATCCTTTCAAAATAAAAGACATCCCGGGCCACATAGGATTTCAGTTCAGCGAATGTCGTAGTAGGTAGTGTCATGTCAGCAAAGGACAAAAAGTTTATTTTAGGGTCTGTGTTGCATGTCAGCCAGAAATTCAAAAATCTAACAAACTAAAATTAATTCAGAGCTAAATCATTCAACGTTTTTGACTTGAATAAAGTTTGAGTAAGTTTACTTTTTTTAACTTACAGTTACCTTTCAAAATCAAAAACTGTTTTATGTTTCTTTAACCTGAGAGCCACAATAGTGGAGTAAAAGAGCCACATGCGGCTCTGAAGCCAGAGGTTGTTGACTTTTGTTATAAAAGAACTGGACTGTGTGACTCCTCCCACCTTGGCGTTCCAAACAGGAAGTACCTGCTGGCTCCAAGAAGCCTAAATCCCACAGACTTCTATTGAGGAATAAACAGCCATTACTCAGTCATTATCTGTCAGATGAACCATTCTTGCTCTTATACCGTTTTCTTAACATCTCCTTGATTTCTTTATGGCAAGTTACTCAACTGGCCAATCAGATGCCTCAATAAAAGCATGTGATGCCTGCTGGCCCCCAATGGGAACATTTGAAACCTGTGATTGACAGATTCTCCTGAGCCCGCTTTCATAGGAAGAGGTGGACTTCCAACAAGCTCACTCCTGACTGGCCAGAGTGTCATGGCATTGTCATTGTTATCTGACTGACTCCGAGCAATCACTGCTTACTGACCTCTTCTGGCTCCAAATGGTGGCGTCTGTACTGCGGACAGTAGTGACTGAATTGACTTCGTTTGGTTAGAGTCGGAAGTAAACCACATTGTATGGCTGAGTCACACTCCCTGCAGTTCTCATAAACAGCTCTGAACATGAGGTGGATTTTTGGACTGGAAGCATCTTTAGGTTTACATGCTAACGACACAAATGTTTAAAACACCTGGACTTCATGTTTCAAAAGAAGCTGACAAAGAGTGATTAAAAAATAATGACCATGCTCCAGCGTGAATACTGTGTTCTTTCCCACAATTCTTCTTTGTTCTGCTTTGTTCTCCACACATTGTCCCCACAGTGAATATATCTGCAGTCTGTCCAGGCTTAGGCCGTCTTTTTGTTCCAGTCAAAAAACTATTCTCAGAAACTCTACCTTTAATTTTTTTTAGCAAATGGTCTTGATGGTTATCACTGTTAAACTGCTGGGGGGGGATAAAGAGTCACACACCAGGACTGGAAGCTGGACTGCTTCAGTGCAGACACAAAAAATAAATGTTACCATGAATCCTGCATAATTTACCTTAATTTCAGCCTATTTTTATCAGACATTATCATTGACTAGAAATCAGGGAAAAGCACTTTAAAACAAAAGAACAGCAATTCTCCAAAAAGTTCTAGCTGCCAAAGAACTGATCACCAGTTCAGATGAAGGCTCTGTGAAGGCCTGCAGACCACAGCTCTCCCTCAGGAACACCAGCACGCTGCACGCTGCTGCAGATCTCCACAGAACAAGCGGTCCACCCGTTTCCTCTGGAACCACACAGAACTAAATGAGAACTGAAGCCCAAGATAAGGCCGTCAAGTGAGCGCCATGTTCCCGACGGAGCAGGAATACGCTGCTGCACGTGTGCAAAAACAGCAGGAACCCAGATCTGGATGTTTCTATTGATTAAAACAGCCTTAAAAAAACTGGTGATGATGTCTGAAAGAGACTTTGTCATTCTGAGTCTACATGAAGGGTGTTACAGGTACTTTGAAAGAATTTTTGATCTAAATCCGATTCTTTAACACTGGTAACAAATGTCTTTTTTCAAACCAACTGCTACAGTTAAAAGTGCATTTTCTTTGCTATAGGAAAACAAACAGCACACAGATCTGGCAGAGCGATTTCATGTCAAATCCAACATAATGTCCTCATGATCCTTTGAGCTCAGCTCTACAGCTCACTGCAGTCAGGACTGATTTTTACGCAGAGATGCACTAATCTGAATGAAAAAAAGGTCTTTCTGCAGCTTGTGTTGTTTTCTTGCACAAATGTGTCAAAGAAGCTCAGTAAACAAAAAACACACAATATTCATAGTCCAGAAATGACAGATTGTAGCCACAAAAACATATGATGCTCTTTGAGCCAAAAGCTTTTAAACTCTGCTGTCATGATGACCCGCCCAGCAACACTGATCTCCTCCCGATAAGATAATGACATGTGCATGTGTATGTGCATATTATACTATAAATGTGGTAGTTATGAATTATCATCCAATGATTTCAGGAGTAGTTGCTGCTGCAGACAGTGAACAGTTTCTGATGTAAGAGCCGATTCTTTTCATACAATTTACTCTAAACAGTCATATGAGACGCCGCCGCAGCTGCAGTCACGTTCACTGTTGTACCTTTGCATCCGGCAGTCACACTGGACTTCCTGGCCCACTTGAACTGTGACCTGAAATCCGGATGGCTTTCATCCAAAGGCCGCCCCACTCTGCAAGAGTCTGAAATCTTAACAGGCATGAGGAAGCACGCATAAGGAGGACACAAAAAACCACCAACAGCTTGTGAGGGATTTCTTCAAGGGGGGAACAGACTAGTTCGGGTGATGTGGTTGAACATCTCTTGGTTTCATCTTTCTCCTCCTTTGTCTTTCTTATCTGATCTTCAGCTGTTTCTTGTCCAGCCTGTGGAATTTCCCTCAAGC
The DNA here is from genome assembly GCA_014656515.1 of Oryzias celebensis. Taxonomy (NCBI): domain Eukaryota; kingdom Metazoa; phylum Chordata; class Actinopteri; order Beloniformes; family Adrianichthyidae; genus Oryzias; species Oryzias celebensis. Next base: position 26,841,145 of record BNCR01000005.1, on the reverse strand, counting down.
CACTAGACTGATGAGGAGACTGGACCACATCAGAGCTTTGAGTCAAACAGATCTTTAAGTGGATCTAAAAAACATGTGTAACCAAACACATCCTGACTGTCACATTTGAGAAAATCAAGCTAAAATTAAAGCGTTGTGTGGCTTTCTGAAGCGTTTTGATAACAAATATTAGCATATTTTGCTTCCTCATGCAGAAATAAGTTAAGAAAAAGCCAATCTTAAAGACTCCTGCCAGGACCAACAAGTTACTGAAGGAATTTTCTGTTTAAAATTGATTTCACAAAAGTTTTGATTTCTAAAATGGTTTTATTCATGCAGCCACATCTTTCCAGTAACCAAGTCTTTGTATGCTAACTTATTAATTATACATGGCACATTTATTCATAAGAGCTCTTTTCTTTACTCAAATAATGCTAGTGACATTGTCAGATCACTTACTCTGTGAACGGCGTCCTCCATCAGTTCTTCAGTCCCCTTCAGCCCTTTTGTCAAAGTTTTCTTCTTCGTCTTACATCCTTCTCAGCTTGCTCTTGGGGTCACCAGAGTATTCATGTTGGCTTCATAGCCCTCTCTCCTCAGTATACACAAATGCTTTGCTGTTCATGTGATTAAAGGAGAGGAACTTAAGTGTTACTCACAGAAAGGCAGGGCAATCTGTGCTCTGCAGCATGAAGACAGCATAGCCAATAGATAGTCAATCCCAGCTCCTCTGGGAGAGACGCCGATGACCTGCCAGACAGGTTTAGCCAATCATATGTTCAGCCTGCACTCACTCCTATAGAGAGAAGAAAGGTCCTGAAGGGCCTTCAGATCCGTTTCTAACACCCTTCTAGACTGAAATATTGTGCATTTTAAAGAGCTAATGCAATCCTTATCAGCTTCCTGTCCCACAGACCTTTCCAGATGGCGAAAGTCAGTATAGACAGCATTGACCAGTCAAACATCCCCATCCAGTGGTTCATCAGACACATACAGGCCCTTACCAAAAAAATTACAATAACATGGAATAGTGTATTCATTTCCAGAATACCATTCAAAAAAATAAACTTTGGTAGAATATAGATTCAGGGCCTCTGATGAAAGACATACTTTCATCAGAAAACAGGACCTTGGACCACTGGTCCAGTACTTCCTCTCATTGGCCCGTTTCGTCCACCGGGCCGGGCTCAGAAGTGTCTTGACCCGAGGAACCGGACAGTGTTAGTCCATCTACAGAATGCGTCTAAATGTGGTAGTTTTTGAAGCTGATCCTCCACCTCACTTCACTCTCTGGATGTCTGCAGGTTCTTGAATCTTTTGATAATCGGCTAAAAAACAGTCTTCTCTTTAGCTGGAGCATCTTCTCCTGACACATTTTGTCTTTCCAATAAACTTCCTGTTGATCTGCTTGGACACAGCTATGGACTTTAGTGTCGACTACGGACCCCTCCATCGTCTGGGATAACTACCCAGAAGACCATCATTGAATAACAGTCTTCTGGATAGTTATCAAGTCTGAAATCTTCCCCACACTGGGGGAAGGTTCTGGGGAACCTGTGCAGGAGCTTTGAGTTTAAACTCAGTTTAAAACATTCATGCCCTCAAAAATGTGGGCAGATTTCTCCAGAGGATCCTAATGTTCTGAAATCCTGTTTTTGTGGGTTTCATTACATGGAACCCCAATTTATGTAGAAAAAAATCAAAAATAAAATAAATAACTACTTGAAATCAAACAGTTGGCCCTGAATCTTTATTCTATGACACTTTTGAAGGGAATTATGAAAATGAATAAAATAAAAAAATTCTATTTTTTGGAAACATTCTGTAGATTAAGTCATTTGAAACGTCTGATCATTTTGTTCAGTTTAACTGGTTTGTTATTTGAATCTACATCACCTGACTAATCATCACCAGACTACTTTTGTCACTGTTGATGTGATGAGTCGTATCAACTTGCATATGTTTTTATAGAATTTTTTATTGTACTTGTATGAAATAATATTTTTCAACCAGTCAGTATGATTACAGTTTATAGGAACTTTCAAAGAAACATTTGATTTCAGATGCCAGGTATGTGTTGGCAGTAACTTTATTTGTATTTTCTGTTTTAAATGCGTAATTTGTCAATATGGAGTCATTTAGCAGAGACTTTAATCCAAAGCATCTTACAAAGCATGAAGTGAATGTGAGGTCAAGTGTCCTTTCCAGGACACATAAGGCTGGAAAAACAACAGGAATCAAACCACCAACTAACCTGCTAGCAGACAGCTTCTTAATATCCTGAGTTACAGCAGTTTTATTTGTAAGGAGATGGCAGGTAAACATTTGACTTTTTAAATTGAATTCAGAACTAGTTAGCAGAAAGTCCGAGTTGTGTTGAGAGTAAAATGACCTCAGCAGTGAGTAATCCTCCCTAAAGCTGTTGTAAATGGGATGAGCTAAGCACAGGAGATCAACAGACGGCAGAGACTCCTCCTCTTTGTGATTTAGTGTGCATGAAAATGAAGAAAGTCTATGCGCTTGCGGGACCCAAATGTTTTTGCTGTTTTAGAGGAAATCAGAAGAACTCTAGAGGAAAAAACAGGAATCTGCTTCCACTCAGAAAGGTCACGGTAAGTCACTGACTTTAGTCATCTGTCTGCTGGTCTTATGACACTGAAGAGTTCTGTTAGAAGAACGATCTTACATTGACATCAGTCTGAGGCTTTTAAAGACTCAAACATCCTCAATTCCAAATCAAAACAAACTTTTTTCAACTAATCGGTTAATAAATCATTTGAAGCAAAAATCTCATCCTTGCTTTGAATTCAGTGCAAGAGTTGTCTAGTCTGAAGTTATTGGGTTTAGGTTTCTAGTTCAGCGCATGCTGAACTCCTGGTTTGAAGCAGCTGTGATCAGAATGAGAGAGAAGTTCCTTCAGCAAACAGAAACATGGGGAGACGGAGCTGAGCACAGCAGCATGTGACTGAGGTAAATCACAGGTGGGCTGTGAATGCAGCAGCACAGCGACTGCTGATCCACCTAAGTGGCCTTTTGAGCTCATGATGCCACACGTCAGACACAATCCCTGACTCCAGTCACTCTTTGCAGTCAACCTGTGACTCACCAACGTGCTAAATCTAAAGCCTGATGCACTGTGTGGTGTGACACACCAACAAGTTGAATATACGTCTGCTTTGCAAAAGAATGAATGAATATGTGGAAGAACTTTGCCTTATCAGTTTCTGTTTGTCATTTTTTCTAGATGTAAAGGAAGGGCCCCGTTTTTATCTAGTTTTGGAGGATGAGCTCTGCAGCAGAGGACCCCCATTTGGGTTCGGGTCCTGATGAGGACGACACACCTACATCAGGAAGGGACGCCGACTCTGACAGCATCCTCTCTGATGACTCTGCGCTACCAGACTACAAAGCAGAAATAACAATCAACCCAACGGCTTGTAGCCTGTATGAAGCCTGTCTGCGCAACAATGCCGTTTCTCTGCAGAAAATCCTGGAGGGAGGAGTCTCAAAGGAGGCGGCCATGGAGCTTGATAACAACGGCAGGGTGAGAACTTCATCCCCAGAGTGAGACTGTTTCTGACAGAGTCACTGACCTCCCTTCCATTGTTTTGACCTACAGAACTGTTTGATGGTGGCTTGCTGCAAAGGTTTAATTGACATCGTCCATGGACTCCACCACTGCCCATTCATAGACATCAATCATCAGGACAACGAGGGAAACACAGCACTGATGATCGCATCCCAAGCAGGTGAAAAGTGCCATCTAACAGCTATAATCTGAACATCTGATCTCTGATATCCGAATCCCCTCTGCAGGTCACGTTGGCACAGTTATGTATCTCCTGAACTACTTCCCTGGAGTAGACACTGAAGTAAAGGACTGCAGAGGGTTCACCGCCCTCATCAAAGCTGCAATGACGGGGCGCGATGACGTCGTGGCTGCCCTTGTTATGGCTGGTGTGTAAGAACACAAAACCCACCAACAAACCTTTACTTTTCTGCTCAACTTTTAAGATAGAAAATGAATTGTTTACCTCCAGCTGTTAGGCAAACCAACACATCACATCACATCTTAACCAACATCCAGTAATCTCAAGCTCAGTAGTTATCCTGGATAATTGTAGATAAGCCACTTGCTTATTTTTAGTTTTGATGTTTCTGAAAAATCTATGAAAACCTTGTTGTTACACACATTAAACAAAAATGTCCCATTTTTGAGGATGAAATCTGCAATTACCGGATTTTTTGTTGTCCAGGAGCAGATATACATGCAGTGGACTCCACCCGTGGAAAATGTGCTCGGGATTGGGCCCTCAAGACTGGTCGCTATGAGACCTTTCATCGTCTCCGGCGCCTCACAGCGAGGCCGAAAGCGGAGCAGTTCTGTGAGAACTATGTGCCCGAGTGGCCTGAGCTCAGGGAGAAGGTGGCCAAAGCCACAGCTCAGAAAAGCCCAGCAGAGAAAATCACATTACGAATCAAAAACACGCTTGGATTCAGCTTTCCACACGATCCCCAAGACAATGGGGTCTTGGACCACATGGTGCGCATGACCACCAGTGTCCACAGTCCGCTGATTTCTACGGGATGCCGGCCGCTCTGCCCCATAAGTCCTCCAGAGATGGGAAAGAGACGACTGGCTGTAGCAGAGCTGCTGAAAAAACACCCACTGAAGGAGCTTGAAGAAAGCTCAGTGTGCCACAGCAGCGGCTCCGTGTCCCACGTCATCCCCTCAATCCACTCAGCAGACACTATAGCTGCCACATGCTGCCCTGACACCGAGCGGCGAGGAAGCGTCCTCTCTCTGGCCTCCTCCAAGGTTGCCAACACGTTTGTTCTCCGCAGCATGGCGAGGAGGAACAGTGTGTTTCCTTCTGGGTGTATTCCTAAAATCAGCGTGGACAAGCCTGCAGATGCAACGGCAAATAAGGAAAAGAAGAAGAAGAAAAAGGAAAAGGGATATCTGGAACCCCCCAAGTGGAAATATAAGGAGCAGAAGGATGAGAAAAAGAAGGATAAGAAGAAAGCTGAAAAAGAAGAGAAAAAGAAAGATTGTAAGAACAAAGCCTAGGTTTCTGACAAGTCTCTTCCATTTTTTGACAGGAATAAGATCTTTGCAGCAGCGTTCAAAATACAGGCTTTCGTAGACAATGTTTGTATATTATGAGCAGAAAAAGGCTTAATTTATATTCAGTTGATAATGATGCTTTTGATTATGACAAATACATTTGATTCATGTTTGACTATTAAACAAAAAGATATGTAATCATAAGCTTATTACGCATTCACTTGCACAACATGAACCAAGACTCCATTTGTATTTGCCACTTTACACAAATGTATGATGTCTAATCAGGGATTCATTAAAGCTTAAATATGTGTTCTGTACACCCATGCAGTAAGCAAGTAAAATACTGTGCGCTTAAAACATGTTCTATTTGTGAACTTTGAGAGTCCAAAGTGTTATTTTAATTCAAGTTACAAATAAACACAATAAAAAAAACTTGTCACACGATTTTTCAATTCACTTCATGAGTCTGAGACCAAACAAAACATCTGTACTGTAGATTGTAGTACTGTACTGTAATGAATGTTTTACTACATTCATTAAACTCAAATTAGGGACTTTAGTTATGCTTTGGCTAGCCAGTGTTAGCTGCTATGCGCGTTAATAACTGTACTGTACGAGCGTAGAGATGGTGCATTGATCATAGTTACACCTAAAAGAACACATACAAAAGGTGTTTTTTATGTTTTAGGTCCAGAACAGAATTTAAAACATACTCCTAATGTTAAAGTCTCACTCTGATCATCTTGTGTTTTCAAAGTCTTCCCAGTGGCTTTTAATTATGATTATGCCGTTTTTTAGCTAAAATCAACAAACCTGTGTCATTTTCTAAGACGTAGTTTCTGGAGAGCAGCCGGAGTTCATTAGAAATTCACATCTGAGTTGTGGGCGGGACTGCTGGCTCGGAGCAACCCCGCCCCTTCACCCATCATGTTAGCTTCCAACCCCTCAAAACCCCAACCTAACAATTTGATAAGTCTACAGATACGTTTTCCTACCTGTCCATCAAAAACATGTCTAATAGTCCACAAACCAAATTCTTATACAAATTTAAAGCTGCTTCAGGTTCCTTAAACAAAGAAAAATATTTAAACATGTTTTTGCAACCAGGCTGCAATTAAGTGTTAATTGTGTAATATTTGACTTTTTAACATCATGAACTGGAAGCGCAGGCTTCTGAAATCAGCCTCTAGTGGTCATTTAAGGAACTGCTCTATGATCACAGTCTGGCCATTTTCACATTTTTACTGAGAGGCATCAACAACTTTGTCCTTGTGTGCTTTTTGCTATATCAAATCATAAACCTAATCTCTGCATTATGCCTGATTTTGATTGCGGTATGCCACATCCTAAAGAGGCTGTGTAATTGAATCATTCAGTCAACATTTGCATTCATTGCGAGCATTAATTCGACTTTCACAAACTCCTGTTTCACTCTGCATTCAGTCTGCACCTGCACGCTGTGAGCAAACTTGTGAAACAAAGGACTGAAATGCGACCAGCATCAGCGCCGCGCACACACTATTCAAACTAAACACTTCTCAGAATCATCTCCAGTCGCAGCTACCAGTGGTTGTGCTCGATCCCACCACAGAAAAGGAGAATATTTACAGAAACGACACCAGTCATTATTGGCTAATCATTATTTTGGCTTAAACATGAATCTGGATACACTTATTTCTGGGAAAATATCTGAAATAAAAAGTTTAATTTTAATCTTTTCACTTATATCCAAGAAAAACTTGAGCGTATTAAACTATGCTGTACATTTGATTTTTGAATTGTTGTAAGTTTTGTTTTGGGAATTAAAACAAAAAAACTGGTTTGAAAGATGTAATGTTTGTGCATTTGAAAGCTAAACATATTACTTTAAAATAGCCAAACCAATAGTGTGAGCTTGAAAATAATGAGTTACAAGAAACAAATGACAGTAATGCTCAGGAAAAAGGTTTAAGGATATTGTTCACTTAAAGGACGCTGATGAATAACTTTTTATTGATTTTAAATTATAACTTCAGTGTTGATAAGAACAAATCCTATGCATTTACAGAATTGTTTGCATTCTTTCTTGAATACATGACAACAATAAATGACAGGACATGCTGGTCTATGCTGACTTTCAGTTGTTTTACCCCTAAACAGAAAAAAACATAATAAAAACAAATCTGTATTATCTAAACCTTTGCCTTTCCTTGATTATTGACTGTCAAAAACATCTCTCCATTTGTACAATTTGATAAAATCTTAATTTGACCAAAAAAGATGTTCTACATAAACATTAGATTTTAAAACAACTATGAAAAAAGTGTTCACATTATAAATACATGAACCCAAGCTGTGGGTCAAATCAAAGCAAAACAGATGTCAAGCTAACAAACATGTCATTAAACATGAAGTTTTACAAGATAAGGAGAAAAAAAAAAATCACAAATTAAATGACTGTGTAATATTCTGAGCAATACCGTCATGTTCTGGTCAGAATAGACGGATTCTGACAGACATGAAAAAGAGGAGAACTTTCCTTTTTTGGGTTTTAACTTCCTACAATGTCACTCTAAAAGCATTCGTGCTGCATTAGTGCTGCTGTTGTGGGTCAATACTTCACTGTTTGAAAACACTGACAACGACATTCATGAAATAAGATCTCCTCAGAAAAACGTTAAGAGGCATCTGTGATTGAAACGGCTTTTTAAAGCTGCAACAGTCCAATCTTTTTAAGATTTAACAAATCTACAAATTCTCTTACTGAGTAACAGTGAACTCACCATTGAATGTTTGTTTTGAGTGTTTGAAAAAAGAGACATTAAGATAAAAGATTAATAGATGTGTGAGTCACTCATGGAAGTCATTTTTAATCAAATTAGAACAAAATAACCCTTTAACTGCACTGGAAAACAAGCTAAATGAAGGGGAAAAACGAACTAAACTGAGTATAAATGAACACAAAACAATTCTCTGGAATATGATTGCTGGGTTTACCATAATCTGTGGGTCAGAGTAACAGAGAAATCCATTGTTATGTTCATTAATTACAATCCCAGCAGCAGGTGGGTTCATTTAAAGTGACCCGATTTATTTGAAGTTAAATGGTGCTTTGACATCTCCACCTGTCTGTAGTTGGCTTTGTGTGTGATAATGTTATTCACTCCTTTCCTCGCTGTCTTCTGTTTTGATCTTTCAGAATTTGTGAATGCAGTTCTGAATATTCACAGCATTTGGGGTTTTGCAGGAGCAAAGGTTTGGTTTTTATTTGAGCACACTTTTTTTATACTACAATATGTTAAAAAGAATGGAATACTTTTATTACATATTCAAATCTAACAATGTGATTATTATTGATTACATTTAAATTGAGAAAAGCCTAATAAGTGTTTTCCGATCCACAGTGGAACCGTTCTTGCAGCTCTTTTGTACACATTTATAATGTGAGCTACATTATCATGTTGGCAACATTCAAGTGATTTTAACTGAAGGACTGCAAATGTGGTTTTTGTCAAAATGTTAACAATTCTCAAAATAATGCAGCTCAGTGAAAATAAAAACCTCAGTCAAGAGGTTGTGCTTAGAAGAAACTTGGAATGGGAGGCAGATGTTAGCTCTAGCATATCCATCTGGCAGATGTTGTAGGACAGCTCTTTAGGCCGATGTAGTGCAGGTCAACATCTAACGCAGTGCAGCGTGTGCTGGATAAACATGACCGACTTGTGTTTTAGAATGAACTAAACCTGCAGCTTGAACAGAGCTTCAGTTAGGCTCACACAAGAGACAGGTCAACTATGACTATTATAATGATGACATCATCAAACTTGATCAGCCTATTTTTGCAGGAGGAGCACAGCAGACCTGATGTGTGATGCAAACATTTGAAATTAGCCTTCTCACATGCATCTTTCTCTCCCTTTGCTCTGGTCTCTTCAGAAAACACATGCTCAGATCTTAAGCAGAGCCTGTGGACAGAAAGATCAGGAGTTAGGATCTAACCACAAATATTTTAAAAAAACTTAGTGCCAGCATAAAAACTAGAGGTGTAACAATTAATCAATTAATATTGTGAAATAACCTGCCTGAAGCAAGTTGTTGATTGAATTGTGACCATTTGCATCCTGTGACCATACAGTTTGGTAGAATGTTCTAATAATGTCCCTTTGGATTATTCTGATGTGGTAAAACAACAGTGGGATGAACTTTATCAAACTAAAATCTGAATTAATTTGACATGAATTCTTGTTTTCCTGTTTGTTTGTACACATATTTAATTTACACTTGATTCTCTTGTAAGAAATACAAGAAAAGCTTCACCTACACTGTTCAGTAGCAGGTTTGTTATCTCTGAGTCACACTGGTTCAAGTTTTGGCTAAAGATGTCCTGGATCCCTTTTAGGTCAGTGAATCGGATTGTTCAAAATGAACAAATATCCACTGTGACTTGCATCAGCAACCACTAATTATGACATGAATCGTTACACCCCTGATAGATACTGTACTTACACTCTTCTTTTTCAGTTAGAACCAGTGCTTGGAGGATATCTGACAGGGAGACAATTCCCTTAACCACTTCCTGTTCATCCACCACCACTAGTCTGTGCACCTGAAAGAAAAGAAGAAGACCATCCATGTTGCTGTTAGTTTAATGGAATGCAATAACTTCTGACTGATGAGTCGTCTTCTCTACATTTCCAGTCAGAAATGGGTGGAATCGAAAAGCAAGCCCAACCTCTGCCTCCACCAGTCTGTTGATGATGGCCTCAAGGGTCTCATGCCTGTGACAGGTCAGCACGCCCTCAAAGTACTGAGAACGATGCTGCAGGGCTTTGGTTACAGTCACATCCAGGTTGTTATACGTCTTTTCTGCAGCCAGATTCTGTACAGAGACACTTTGCATTGGGGATTTTCATAACCTTCCTCACTGATCAATATCCACGTTCGTGGCTACAAGCAAGACTAACCAGATCGACTGAATGGTTCTCTGTGACACAACACACTATATGCGGAAAGGAGTTTTAACTTACTATAACGTCAAATTTAGAGTATATGTCCACCACTCGTCCTGCAAACCAGAGACATCCCGTTAGACCTCAAAAACAATTATACCTGGTAAAGAACAGGTACATGACTTTAAGCAGCCCACATACCTTTTTCATCCACAACGGGGAGCGCAGACACACGCTGTTCAACAAAAATACCCAGTGCTGTGTACACAGGTGTGTCTTTACGCACCATGGCGATGTTTTTAAATGTTCCGATATTCAACTCCTCCAAAGTTTTACTCAGGAATGACGGTCTGGGCATCTCTGATATCTGAAAACATGAGATCTTAACCACCCTAAGAAAACATTTGAAAAATGCATGTTTTTGCTGACTGATTGAAAAATGTTCCCCAGTTCATTCAAGTTGCTACCCTTCAGCAGTAAAATGTGAAACTCTCAACTAAAGACAAACAAATGCTGGTAAAGAAGGTCTTGAAGGAACTCACAAACAGCTTCAAGAACTTGAGAATCCTCTTGTGTGTGAGTATATACAGTGTGTTCCCCGTCAGGGGGTCGACGACTGGCAGTCTGTGAATCTTGTTCCTCAGCAGAGATGATACTGCATCATACAAACTAGGAAAAAGAGAACCTGTGAGCTTCTATGTAGACATTTTGGTCAGCACATTAATATCAACATAAAGACGTATACAGCTACATTTTTTGACTCATGAAAAACAAGATGCCCCCCCATAAACTAAAATTTGGAAGAACAGCCACTACTTTTCCCTCATGTTGTTGCTCAATTTCTGGAGATTAATAAGATACAGATTACATAGAGAGCCAGACAAGGCATCGTTGCTTTCAGTCATACACAAAGAACAGTGAAATCCCTAAACAAATACATGGCACACTTTAAGCTATTAATAGTTTCCCTTTTGGAGAACGATAATATCAAAGAATCCAATCACAGTTTTCTCGAGATAATAGATCCTTTTACCAGTGCGAGCAAGGTTTGAAGTGCTACTGCTGCTCACCTCGCATTGGGAGAAATGCTAACCAGAGGTTTGAAGGAGTCTTGAAGGTACAGTTCTGTTGGAAACATAATTAATAAAATATAAAAGATCTTAATACTGCGAACATAAGAATAAATATCCAGCAACTCGTGCTCTAAACATTCCTACCTCTCCACGTTTCAATCTTGTGTTCTTCTAACTCATAAATCTGAACCTGAAAGTTGAGTATTAAAGACAATAACTAATACAGAAATCTTACGGCTGAATTTTGACATTTGAAAGCTTCATCTGCTGAGAGACTAAACCCTCTTACCAACGGTGATTTGTAGTAGCGATGCAGAATGTTAATGAAGTCTGTGATGGTAAGCATTCCTGCAGAAAAAAACAATATAAGCTTTATTGACTCAGGTCGTATTTTTATTCAATGAACTGAAAACTAACAATAACAAAACATCTTACCAACAAAGCACTGTTTCTTACTGTCCCACAGAGGTGCTGCTCTTACCCCATTAGACACGAGAGCAAAGAAAGCCTTCTTCACCTGAACAATTATTGACAGTTACTAATGTTCAAGTGTTTGTTTGATTGCTTGAAAACTTTGTCTTACCTGAAGTGATGTGTCAAACACAACTAGCTTGGAGCTGGTAGGTACGAGATCATAACAGCGATGAGACTTCATAAACCTAGTGTACACATTGTGCTCAGGGTCTGAAGAAATGACAGAGACAAACATGAAAACACACCTCAGCTTATGTCCGTCACTGCAGAGCCAAACGATTTATAGAAAACCTCATTACCTTCAATAACAGGGTCTTTTTTGCCCTCCAGATCATCAATAGTTACTGGAATCTGGGGAAACAATGTAATCAAATATTTTTTTAAAAGAGAGGCACAAAATGTGAAGGACTGTCCCAAAATCATTGGTTAGAATGGTTGCACTACACAACTGTATAAGCTGAAGAAAATAAAGTAAACATGTTAATACTTATTTAATCAAGCCTCATGTTTACTTATTAAAATACATATTTTGGACCAGGTCAGTCACTTCAACTAAATACTATATTTGCATGTGTCAGTTTACACGTACATTTATTGTTTCAATTTTGCTTTTTTTCGTTTAAAAATATAACTTACTTTTTTTTTAGTTAAAATGAGTAACTTGTGTGGAAAGAGAAGAATTCCACAAAAAGTATGACCACTACTCCTGCTTCAAAAGCAACATTATCTCTATGTTTGTACTCTGAATTTTAGAGTACTTTAGAGTACTTTTTAGTAGTAAACCTGGTGTAGAGTCTTAAACCTGGTTTACAACTAAAAGTGAAAGAAATAGTTGATGTAACATTTGCACAACAACGTCTTACTTTGTGTCAGGGCAGCTTTCCCTACAAATTCATGTTCATGTACTGGAATGACTAAATATTGACCATCAGAGCGCAGCGTAGGATTTCCGGATGGATAAATGTTTTTTTTTCAGTTTAGCAAACAGGTTTTAAAGTACTTCGAAATCACAAGAGGAAGCCTCGTGAAACAACAACGTAGTTTTTGAGTAAGTTTCCATGTCATGTGGGTGTACTTTAAAACTAAGTACACGATGTTACGAGTTTTACCAACGCAGAAAGTACTTTTAAAACAGCATTTGCTGGTTTCCTCTTTTACACCACTAAAGGCTTGTTAGCTTTTAAGCTAACGTCATGGTCTGTTATCACAACCGTCCTATGGAGCTAACTAGTGGTTCAAAGATTTTGAAGTGCGCTTATAAAAACTACAGCTTAACCTTTGCATTTTTCGTGTTTGAATAATCGCACAAATAAACCGATTTCCGAGGCCGAAACCACAGATTATTAGTGAGACTTCTAAACAAACAAAACCGACATGTCGATTTAAAACGAACATGAAGAATAAGTTCGTAGCTAGCAGCTAGCATTGTTTCAAAGTCGGCTTCGATGATTTTATGATGAGTTCGGAATATATTGTTACTGGGCCTTCAAATGTGTCTAAATAAACAGAACCAAATACTTACACAATCCATATTCCATTGCCTGTTCGCCTCCCTTTGACCGGAGTGACAGGATGCCGCGGAGCCGCGTCAGCCTACTTCCGCTCCGATCACAGAGGAGCTCGACCTGGACATGCGCAGTAGAGCAGTCACTGTAATGATCGACGACGTTGTTCGTAGAGTTCCAATAAAGTTTATACTCAAACCAAACCAGTGGTAAAGTTACAACGTTTGCTCATATTACAAGATGCATTTATATTTCTAGAATAAATTATAAAATGTTGAATGTCTTTGTTGTTTTGTTTTTGTTTTTAGGTGATTTTTCTATCATGGATTCTCATCATGGACATTGCTTACCCATTTGGTGTAGTAGGCTATTGTACATCATAATTTAGCAACTTACAAGCCAAAGAGCAATTGATGGCAGAAAGGCATCCTTAAAACCTATATAAGTGTGGCCAGTACTACAAGCAATTTATACTAAAAGTGAGGTAATATATTTGAAAGGTACTTTTTATTATGTAAACTAAAAGTCCCATTGCAATCATCTTGTTTTGGCCAACATAAAAGAATCTGTGTCATTTTCTAGGACATAGTTTCTGTAGGGCACCAGGAGTTGATGAAAAATTCCCATTTGAGTTGTGGGTGGGATTCTTGGCACGGAGTAAGCCTACCCTCACTTCCCATCATACCTTTGTTTACAGTCGCTCCTGCTGCAGCCCCTAACCCCAGGGCGGCACCAGGTGGTATCTTGGGGTTACTATAACAAATAGAAAATTTGGCAAAGCAACCCCATAGCAACCCCAAAAATATAAAGCCTAAAACTGCGTTAAAACTAACACAATTTCCGCATTAGGAGCAACCAGTTTCAATGTTAAATCCATTTATAGACACGATCTGCGGTCTTGTAACGTCATTTGAGCGTCGGGCATGGTGTGTCACTCCCGTAGCAGCGTGATTTGAGTGGCGTGACCAAAGTTCACATTTCTTTACTTTTGGAAGGATGCTGCGTCACATCTACTGATCAGGGACTCATCTTTGGAGATGTGACGTGTTCAGTGATTTGATCAGCTCGTAGGATTGGCTTTGCCAATCCAGGGGGCCAGGCTGGTGGGCAGACAGGGGAGCAGCAACGGTATTGGGGAGGCAGTCTGCTCGGGTTTCCTGAACTTTATTGTAACTGTGATGAAAATAAGAATACTTTTTTAAAGAAGGTCCAATTTTATTCTTGTTTTTATTTTTATGCGAGACAGTAAGTCTTCAAACTGGGTCAAAGGCTCACTTATCATTAGGCAGCGGAAGCCAGCTGTCATTCAGATGCAGCTCATGCAGCGGGAGTGTACTGAGAGAATCCCTGAATGAGCACATGAACCCAGATGTGATTACTGATGCTTTTGTGGAGCTTTTTTAAATAGCCATTTCTCATCTCTAAACATCCTCCATGTTTTCCATGCATTGTAATGAGTTATATACAGACATGTATGTGTTGCGATCAGACTGACAACATCAAGTTGTAGCTCCTACACACATCCAAGGCATCAAGCTCATGACCACATTTTTAGACAGGTGTCGAACAGCGCATTCTTGTTAAACATGAACATGTGATCTTGTTACTTATCTTCTTGGAAATGTAATTTTACATCAAAACAAATCAGCAACTCCCTACAGTCACTTAGCAACCTTTAACCCAATGCAGAGAAAAACTCCTGGAACCGCCCCTGACCCTTACAACCCCAACCTAACCACCTAGTGGTGCAACAAAAATGATGAGCAATATCGTAGCTATCCAGCCAGTTTTGATCCAGATTCCAGTTTAAACACCAAAAAAAACCAAATACGCACATGGAGTTATAATTAGATCTTGTAGAATGGAGCGGAGCAGGGAGCTCGTATTATTTCTTTGTCATACCTACATGCTTTTTCCCACGTGCTTCTTTGTCTGCTCCTGATTCACAACAATTTGTATAAGGAAATAGTATTTAAGTCATGACCTCTATCATGAAAAAAGGACAGAAGAACAATTTTTTTTTGGTATTGGGTCTTTAAAATGTTTTTGTTCAGTCTGTGTCAGTGAGTATCCTTCCCTCACTACATGTTCTATATTATACTTGCTATATTTATGCTATATTCTACTTCAATTACATTTCAAGTGTACTACTTTTTGCTAAGGGCGTCTTCATCCTCACAAAATCCAAAACCTAACACATGATGAGCATGTATATATATATATATATATATATATAAATCTCCTTACAAATGGAGGTGTTGGGAGATGCATGCATGCATCCAAATTGCTGTGATTTGTGGATTATTGCCAATTTTGATGTAATGTACGTTTTATATCACTAGAGGGCGCGGGTTTGGTAGTTAAAGACGCACGTTACGTCATCATGTCACGTCACATGCGAACATTTCGAAGTGAAGTTTTAATTGTAGGAAGAGGCTAAAAAACACTATTACCTCTTCTAACATTTTGTGGAGTTTATCTCTGGTGAATCTGAAAAGCTTAACATAAGATAACAATACTATAGGCATCTTCCTTTTCTTCCCACGTTTTAATAAACATTTTTAATTAAGAGCTATGTCCATTTTTCCTTCTTTGCTTGTATTGGTGGATTAAATTCCTAACACATAGAAGTGTGGGGTTCCAAAAACGATAAATGATGTTTTCTTACCTAATCCGAGGCCCACTGAAACACTTCATAGTTTTAGTCCCTTTCACCCACATTCATAAACCAACTGCTGCTGATCTGTCCTGCAGCACCAGACCAAGACTGTCCTGCTCAGACACTGACATACTGGGCAGGAATCCAGGTACGCTGTGGGATTGGGGTAAAACAGTTTCTGTCCCTGACTTTGCACCGCGCTATTCTGAAGTAATCCATTTCACCCCCATTAATTTAACAGTATTATTCAAATACATCTTCTTTGACTTCTGGCTGCTCTCTTTAAGGATCACAGGATCAGCCTTCATCAGATCCTAACTGGATGAATATGATCTACTAAAATATTATTTTAAATAATCCAATGCACATAGAATCGCAGGGGGTTGTATCAACAACCTACATAGGTGACTAAAGAAAGGCCCACTTGCAGCAACTATTCCTCCAGTGTTCTAATGGTACATTGTGTTTGCTTATGCAATCTTGGAATGGTAGGATTATTTGAAAAAAAACAAAGTTTGAACAAAAAACATGATTTCAAATAAATATTGACGATATTTCTATACATTGTACAACTCATTTGATAAATAAAAGTGTGACCTTTAATGGAAAACAACATTGTCTGGGTGACCTCAGACTGTTGAACAATAGTGTTTATACAAAGAAAATAAAACAGTTTTAAAAAATGAAGACACTCATTAAGCCAGAGGAACCCAGACCCAGTTTTCCTTAAAGGATAATTATGTGGGACATATCACTGACCAAGTGGACCACAGAACACTTTTCTGATGAGCGTTTTAAGGGTTAAAAACTGTTGTAATTGTTATTGTACGCATGGTCATGGTTTCAAAGTAAAAGTACTAATGCAGCAGAATGATGAAACAAATGAGTAACAGATTTATTTACAAAACTGTTTACAGCAAGATTTCAAAATTAACATCGACCCACAAAGGGATCCTGGTGTTTAGGTGTACAACACCTGCACCTGTACTGTCAAGACAGCAGAAGAGGAACTTCTAGAGCGCCTTAAGTCAAAGAAAGGCAGATGGAAGTTTGAGCAACCGTAAGGCACAAGACACAGCAACACCAGCTTCTGCAAGCATCAGTCTTCAGTCAACTATTTACATCAAGCACTTAAGGTTAAAAATGACCACATGTACAGCATGGGATTTATGCAAGGTTCTCAAGTCTATGTACTGTACAGGCTAATGGAAAAAGCTGGAACTCTCGTGTTGACGACCACTTCCAAATGTGCTGCATGCAACACCGCTTTTACCAAGCGTGTATGAACTCAAACACCAAACGAACGGTGGTCTTTTAGTCTCGCACAATGCTAAAAAGCTATTTCAAAGTTGAAATTCAAAGATAATGTGTGAGGTTTGTACTCAGGATCACAGCGGAACCACAAACCTGCACTGATCAGATCCAACGGGTAACACCAATTTTTTGTTATTTAAAAAAAAAAAAAAGCCAACCGGTAAACAATTTAAACTAAAGACAGAATAATTATTATAGTTAATGAGGAGATATTAAGCTAGAACCGGTCTATCTGCTAAGCAGAAGAGTAGTAAGAGTTGTTAAAATGTGTAAAAAATTGTGACATTAAGCTCCACAGTTGTAGTGAATAGCACTGACACTTCACAGAAACTGTCAGAACTGTAAGAAACTGAGATTTCTTAGAAGAATTTCTTAAAATGTGTTTATGGAAATTCCCCATTCCAGAGAAATGGTGGCACTTCATCACATTTAAAGCAATGTGAAACGTGCATTACAGTCCAAAAAAAAATCTGAATTAACACAATTATTGAAGATACACAAACTAACATGTGAAACTAATGTGTTTGAAAACGTTGACATTTGTATTTATTTAATTTAGTACAAAATTCTGTCTATATTTACTTTGGATTTTCAGGTGATGTCTAATGACAAAACCATCCTTTTTAACATCTTAATGCTGAAGAAACTTCCTCCTATGATTACAATTAGTGTGGAAAAATATCAACTGTCTGGACAGTCACTTTGTACTAACATGAATTAATCTGATAATACAATAGAGCAAAAATGTTCCACTGCAGCATTCTGGGATTGGTGGAGTCACGATTGGCAAGCTGGTGAAGTTGTGCCTCTTGTCTTCAGTAAAATCAGTTACTGAGCTCCTGGACACGGTCACATCACGGTGCACTTTTTGTCCTCCTGAGGTGCATTTCCATCGGCTTTCTCCATCTCTAAAATGATGCGCTTGAAAACCTCAACAGCAGTCTGAGTTGAGACAAAGTTAATTATGTGTCACATAATATGCGGAAAGCAGACTGGATTAGGTAATCAATGTTGGCTAACATTTTTTTACCTCGTTCTCCTTTGCAGACGACTCCATAAAAGCAGCCCCCCAGGAATCAGCAAGTTTTTTCCCCTCCTCTGGTTTGATAACACTTTGAACAAAAAGACCCAATGAATACTTTTTTGATGCAAAATCTAAATTCCCAGAAAGAAATATGGCTGACCCATTGTGCTTTTGAACTTCTGAAGCTACAGCGCCTGTGTGGACTCACGAGTCCCCTGATAAACCAGTGTGATCTTGACAAAAGATGACACTTTCACAAAAATACACAAGCTCATAGGAGTCAAGTCTGCCCTTTGTTTTCATTGCAGACTTAAGAAAAATAACACACAAAAATCCCAGATACCCCTTTCCTAAGAATAATTCTGTTTTCACCGTAGAGCATATTTCCTGGCACAGGGTCAAACATAAATTAGACTGTATGTTGTATTGACAGGGTGGGTGCAATCAATGCACAATTAGAAGAAAAGCCTCTATGGTCTCAATGGCATCACAGACACACAATGGGTCCTAAAATCAAAGTCAGACTCTCTCCTAGGAATTAGAAGTGATAAATTAGGATGAAACTGATCCAAAACTAAAGCACAACACGCCCACAGCTTTTAACTACCCTCCAAATTACTCACCTTATCTTAACCATTTATGAGGACCAGAAAGTTTTTTATTTCCTGTTTTTTATAGGATAATAAATGAAGTTATTTTCATTCATTTATCTGCCATCTAAAATCCTTTGTGTTGTGTAGTACTGAACTGTAGTGTACTTAAAATAATCATTTGTTATCAATATTACATAAACATTGCCGAATTAACTCAGTGCTGCAATTAACTACTTTTACTTGTTTTTGGAACTGAAAAATATCAGTGTACAGTTTTGTAATAAGCGTGCAGACACTCTTACCGTTCCATGTGGAGGTCTTTTTTGTTCCCTACAAGAACGGTCGGAACCCTAAAATGAAAGTTTCATAGTTAGCAAAAACAAACCAACAAAGAGGAGAAATGTGTAAAAAAAAAAAAAAAAAAAAGGTGAGAGAAAGTGTACTCACTGAATTTTCCCAACCATGTCTAGTAACTTGTCATGTAGAACCTGCACAACCTCAAAACTGAACAGAGACAAATAGGTTACAGACACAAATCTGAGAGCAGCAAGCACGCATGCATTGTGTACATCCTTAAAATAGTTGTTTAACTGGACTAATGGAGCTTTGAGTGTTAAATGAGCTGATCAAACAGCTGCTGTACATTAACATGGTAAAAACTGGACAGCATTGGAAACTATTTCCTTTCAGAGGTACAGAGCTCCCTAAATAAAAAGGGGTTCAGCTTCTGTGGTCTTGTTTTGCTTATTGTTGTGTGACATTTTTAATGCTCTTTTTTGTTTGTTTTTACAGTGCATTGTGGTCTGTGTCCTCATTGGCTGTTGACCTTGTCAATCAATCTCCTCTGTGCCAGAATGCATTCATCTTACCACAGCTACATTAATCTTTAATCTCTTTTGGATCTTTGTTTTAATATTTAATCTCTTTTGGATCTTTGTTCTCATTGCATAATACTGGACTTATTTTCTTTGAAGGTTTTAACTTTGAGAGTTTAAACAAGAGAGAAAAGTGTGAAAACGTTATGCTGTGTTCACACCTAACGCGATTCACATGACGAATTAGTTGCTTGATCCCTATGCAAAACTGTGTTCATAAACCTGATGCTCCTGCTGCATGAGGAAGGAGCTCGTGTTCAAACGTTTTAGCCTCATCGCTACATGGGAGCATTGATTTTGTATCTGTATTTCTCATATGCAGTCAATGCATGGAAGAGACGGATGAGGTCAGGTTTTTTATTTGAGAGAGTTTAACTCAAACATTTCTAATGATGTCTCCATATCTGGGTTCATAAGACAAATCAGAGACTCTCCCAGTACAATGAAGAGGTTAACCATCTACTGCAGGAGCTTTGTCTGAATGATGGCTGCTTTCAGCAGTACTTCCATCTCTCTGTGACTCAGATGACTCGCTGCCTCACATTAGTCCGAGAAGGGAAAAAATAGAAATAAGACTAAAATTAGAGGATCTTTTTATTATTGAAAAGGAGAAAAATCTCACAGTTCAGAACAGTAAAAGGATGAGATTCTCCTCTGTGTTGGTTTTGGACCCCACCCACTGATCATATCATCAACGTGTCACAGGCCACGAGTCCCTGATTGTTTGACGCAACGCAAATTCTTTGCCAAAGTTCAGATATTTAAACTGGGGACAGAATTTTTGCTGAAACATCCTGCCATCAGATTTTGACCAATACTCAAATCGTGCTGCAGGACATCTGATTGTGTCTGTTCATCAACCTAACATTGAAACTGGTGCTCCTGCTGCGGGAAACACGTTCAAAGTGAATGCAGATTTTAGGTCTGCCTGGGAAAAGTGTATAAACTGTGTAGTGCGGAGCTTTACAGCTTGAAAACATCAGAAATAATTGTAAAAAAAAATAAACTCGATCACTTGTCAGATTGTAAACACCGTGAGTCATTTTTAGAACACAACTCCTGCAATAAATGAGAGAACGCTGCACTTTGTTACATTTGGAACTATTATTTAAATCTCAGAATGCTAAGCCTCTAGAACACGCTGAAACATCTGCTGCTAAGGGTAGCATTTAGAAATACCTCCATTCATGTGAATTTTATTAGTGACAACAAATCAAAGACTCCAGTACACCAACCTTTTCATTGAAGTAACTGAATAGACGAGAACATAACCATGGATATCCATTGAGTGGGACTGTGGGAAAATGGAGTACTCGTCCTACAAACAGAGAACGTGTTAAAAAACTTTCAGGGTTCATTTTATAATAATGTTGCATGTCATCAAACTAGAAATGTGTAACGTGGAGTCATTTTTGAATGTGCAGCAGTGATGTACAGAAGAGAACAGCAGCTTACTTGTCCAGCTGTATCAACGAGCTGAAGATTAAAGTCTTGACCGTTCACATTCACCATTTTGTTAAAGGCTGGAAAGAAAATTCAACGAGTTCTGTGATTTTTTTTTTTTTGTTTTACTCTTATAAACTAGATTGTTCATGAATGCTTCTGCAGCTAATCAGTCATGCACTTACTGTTCTCAATGGTTGGGTCATAGGAATCAACAAACTGCCCTTCCACAAACTGTATTGTGAGAGAAGACTTTCCTGTGGGAGAGAAATTCAAACAAAACGCTTAATAATTCTGTCTGCTGCAGTTCCACCTCCACAAACTGAACAGTCTTGTTGCAAAAACTGCTGCAACTGGCATAACAGACGTGTTTGTACTTTCTTCAAGCAAAACCAGACTAAAACTGAACTTTATTATCTCCTCTTTCTGTGTGTATTCATAACAATGATCTGTCTGTTGAGATTAGGCTTCTACAAACAAACTTTTTCCAACATTTGCCTTTCATAGTCATCATCTAGAACAGTCTGTTAATATTTTTTACATGATCTGGCAACAATCGGTTCATAGACCTGACATAAAGAGAGCTATAAGGCCATCTTTCATTATTTTTTGGAGGTTAAAAAATAACACTAAGAATCAAAGTCAATAATCATTCAAGTTAAAAAGCTTTATATATTTATGTGTGTGTGTATGTCGGGGTGTGTATAATGAAAACACGACACTGAGACCCAAGATGGTTCCCATCCAGCTGAAGGTGGAGTTGATGACAGTTCCGCATATTTTCAAAATACTGGTATAGCAGTAAAAAGGCTTTTTTGAAAACTGAGCTGATGACTGCGCTTTTTTGAGTTGATGACTGCTTCACACAGCAAGACTGGAAAAACTAAAATGTTGAATGGGGGTCATTTTAACTCCCCAACCCTTACGACCAACAAACGGTCAAACATGAAACACAGAAACATAAGTGAGACAAGGTAACTATACTTAAAGAATACGTTTCTGATTACACTACAAGTTTTGAGCAAAACTATTTGTAATTGCCTTTTTTGTAATTGCTGTAACAACTACTATTTAGACAAACAACTACCACCATTGATTCCATAAGTTAAATATTGCCATGCTAATATCAACAATGTATCTGGTAAGATGATCACTAAAACCTGACAACTGGGAGTAAATCAGCTGACAAAAATAACTTTGATGCGTTTACATGCATTCCAGAAATCTGGCTTACATGCAACAGGCAAACCCACCACTTGAGGAGCCAATTGCGCCTGTTTTTCACTGATCAGAGCCTAGTAGGAGCCGCAAAATCTTATTTTACCTTTTAGAGAAATAGGAAAGTGTGTGTGGTACTTATTTGCATTCATTACAGTGTTACCGTTATTATAAATATTAATTATTAAGGATTTTTGGCATAAATTAAAAATATAAAGATAAATTAGCCTTTCCCCAGAATGTGTTTTTGTTTTCTTACTTCTCATTAAAGCTAGTATGACTTCCTTTCAAAATAAAAGATGTCCTGTGGCAGACAGGACCATCCGAAAGCAAGACAAAAATGGCATTTTCTCCTATTGCACCTTAAGTCTACTTTGGTCAAACATCATCCTTCTTCTTCCATATATATTCATTCAGCTACCACTTTATAAGGTGCATCTGTCCGACTGCCCATTAATCCAAATTTCTAACCAGCCAATCACATGGCAGCAACTCAATGCATTTATGCATGTAGACGTGGTCAAGATGATCTGCTGCAGTTCAAACCGAGCATCAGAATCAAGAAGAAAGGTGATTGAAGTGATTTTAAATGTGGAATGGTTGTTGGTGCCACAACCATCTCTGAGGTTTACAGAGAACAGTCAGAAAAAGAGAAAATATCAGACAAACACTGGTTACAACCGAGGTCTGAAGAAGAGCATCTCTGAACGCACAACACGTCCAACCTTGAGACAGATGGATTACAGCAGCAGAAGAACACACCGGGTATCACTCCTGTCAGCTAAGAACAGGAAACTGAGGCTACAATTCACACAAGATCACCAAACCTGGACAATAGAAGATTAGAAAAATGTTGTCTGGTCTGATGAGTCTCCATTTCTGCTGCAACAGTCAGATGGTCGGGTCAGAACATCATGAAAGCATGGATCCATCCTGCCTTGTTTCAACAATTCAGGCTGGTGGTGGTGATGTGCAGCCGACAAATCTGCAGCAACTGTGTGATGCTATCATGTCAATATGACCAAACTCTCCGAGGAATGTTTTCAGCATCTTGTTGAATCTATGTCACCAAGGATTAAGGCAGTTCTGAAGACCAAAGGGGTCCAACCCAATACTAGCAAGATGTACCTAATAAAGTGGCCAATGAATGTTTAGTATATATTAGCAACTCCCCTCTAGACAGCTACTATTTCTGTGCAGCATAAGATAATATGTGCTTTAAACTCATAGAAGATCAGCCTTTTTAGCAAAGTTTAGCTCCGTACTTGAAATCTGTGCATTCTAAAGGAAACTGAGCGAACAGCGCTGCTTGATTTCAGCGGGGACGTAAAAACCTTTACATCTCAGATCTACATCTTACTTCTAGGTTCACCTCAGCCATTAATGTTTAAACGTAACTAAAATAAACCAATGCCAAACAAGTAACTTTTACAAATTACAAGTATTTTATTTTTCTTCGGTTAGAGAGCACAATGGAGGGGTAAAAGAGCCTCATGTGGCTCCGGGGCCTCAGGCTGCAGACCCCTGTTATAGGCAATAATCCATTTACCAAAGTACATGTGTCTGCATGGACGCAGGACTCAAAGCTTCTGTTAATTTTCCTCTGACAGGCTGATCTGGATGGATCCTAGGAATACAACCCGACTTCCTACGCTACACTTATGTGGTCTATAATACTTGCTATGCTTATAAGCAAGTATATTTAATAAAAAAGACTA
Source organism: Oryzias celebensis (assembly GCA_014656515.1). Classification (NCBI taxonomy): domain Eukaryota; kingdom Metazoa; phylum Chordata; class Actinopteri; order Beloniformes; family Adrianichthyidae; genus Oryzias; species Oryzias celebensis. Next base: position 26,817,271 of record BNCR01000005.1, on the reverse strand, counting down.
TAAATCTGCTAATCTTTGCTAAGAGTATCAATCAGATATCAAATATTCAGATTACTATTAAGTCTGTTTTAGAGAGACAAGAGGAACTATACATGCGTGTGTGAATGAACCATTTCTGCTGTAAACGATACAATAATAGATTTTGAAAACATCATGTTTGGGAAATGTACTTTTTGTCCAATAACCCTTCAACAAATGGGTAAAAATGGTGGGACACTTGAACCGGATATTCCAGCTGGGCTAACGCCGAACACATGCAGTAACATGTGGCTACAACCACACAGCTAAAGCAGGCTGAGGCTTCGAGGATTAAAAAAAACGGAATTTAGTAAACACTAGTAACACAACGAAACATGGGTAACCGTAAAAGGGCCGTTTAAGGCTGATAGTTCCGACAGACGGAGAAGGAAAACAAAGCCTGCTCGACACCACGCTAGCCTGTAGCCGACTATGCTAGCAGAATTCGGTGGGGTACTTACCTACGGACCGGTAACCTAGAACGGCGATTTTTCTATATTTTGGCTGAGGCATCGCAGTGAAGACGGTATTCGGGCAAAATACTGAAACTGTGGAACACCACCTAGCTTTACAACAAAAAAATAATAATGAAAAAAAGTTCTTATCGCCACATTCGTGTCGAGTCACGTGATAACAACAAACTTTTGGGAGCTCTCCGCTGGGCCTCGAGCAGGAATCTCAAAGTTCAGCGAAAGCAAAAACAGCCTGTGTTTATCTGTAAAGGTCGAGTCGTTGTGTTCACGGCCCAGTCCTCCACACCTACAGGTAACGTCAAGAATGCAAATAAAACCGTCGACTAAAGCTGTGCTGCAAACGACGAGCAGAGCGGGTTCAACGCGGTCTGGATGAGAGAGTCACACTGACGGAAATGGTCATTGTGTAAGCGGCGCAGCGTCGTAAAACCACGTCAGAAGGGACACGAACAGCAGAGGTCACTCTTTGTTCCTCCAGCTGACCACCTCTCTTTCAGACTTTTCTAGACGGATGTTACACCTGTTTACATACACTCAATACTACTCAATGCTTACAGTTTATATATATTTATATATATAGCTCAAAAGCTTCCAGGTCATGTTATCAATTGACTCAAAATCAATGCTGTATAAACAGTTCATCCAGAAAGTATTCACTGTGACTCACTTCTTCCACATTTTATGATGTCACAGTCTTATTTCTAAATGGATTAAATCAGTTTTCTTCCTGAAAAATTCTCTGAAAAACACCCCATAATGATAATGTTGAAAAGGTTATTTTGAAATTGTTGCAAATGTATTAAAAATGAAAAAGGGGGAAAAATACATGTACAGAAGCATTCCCAGCTTTTGCTCAATACTTAGTTGCTGAACCTTCGGCAGTATTTACAGCTTCAAGTCATTTTGAATGTGACGCCAGAAGCTTTTAACACCTTTCTTTGGACAGTTTGGTCCGTCGGTCTTTGCAGTAGCGCTCAAGCTCCATCAGGTTGGATGGAAGCGTGGCTGCACGGCCATTTTCAGATCTCTCCATAAAAGTTCAACTGGATTCAGGTCTGGCTCTGGATGGGCCACTCAAGGACATTGATAGAGTTGTTCTGAAACCACTCCTTCCGTATCTTGGCGGTGAGCTTTGGATCATTGTCCTGCTGAAAGATGAACCGTCCCCCCAGTCTGAGGTCAAGAGCGCTCTGGAGCAGATTTTCATCAGGATGTCTCTGTACGTTGTTGCAGTCAGCTTTCCCTCTGTTCTGACGAGTCCTTCAGTTCATGCTGCCGAAGAATATCCCCACAGCATGATGCTACCACCTCCATGCTTCACTGTAGGGATGGTATTGGTCTGGTGATAAGCAATGTGTGGTTTTCTCCAAATATAACTCCTGCCATTCACTCCAAAAGTTCTATTTTGGTCTGGTCAGACCACAGAATTTGGTTTCTCGTGGTCTGAGAGTCACTCAGGTGCCTTTTGACAAACTCCAGACGGGCTTCCATGTGCTTTTTAGTAAGACTGACCACTCTACCATACAGGCCTGATTGGTGTAGTGCTGCAGAGATGGTTGTCCTTCTGGAAGGTTCTCCTCTTTCCACAGAGGAACACAGGAGCTCTGACAGAGTTATTGGAGTTATTGGTCACCTCCCTGACCAGGACCCTTCTCCCCGATCACTCAGCTTAGATGGCCGGTCAGATCTAGTCCTGGTGGTTTCAAACTTCTTCCACTTAAGGATGATGGAGGCCACTGTGCTCATTGGATTCTTCAAGGCAGCAGAAATGTTTCTGGACCCTTCCCCAGGCTTGTTCCTCAAGACAATCCTGTCTCGGAGGTCTACAGACCATTCCTTTTCTTTCATGCTTGGTTTGTGCTTTAACATGCACTGTTAGCCCTGGGACCTCATGTAGGCATTTCCAAATCATGTCCAATCCACTGGATTGACCACAGGTTGGCTTCAATTCAGCAGCTGAAACATTTCAAGGCTCATCAGTGGAAACAGAAGAAACCTCAGCTCACTTTGGAGCTTCACAGTTAAGGCTGTGAAGTAAAGGCTGTAAATACTTCTGTACGTGTCATTATCTGTTCTTTAATTTTGAATAAAGTTGCAACAATTAAAATAACTTTTTCAACATCATCATTATGGCCTTTTTTTCAACACACACTGCTTCTCTTCCTATTTGTATACACCCTCCTCATCCTCCACTGGTGGTTTCTTCTCCAAGTTGGTCCCCTCCTAGAGGCCTGGGAGCTTGAGGATCCTTCACAGTATCTTAGCAGTTCTTAGCACTGAGCTTTTCTGGACTGAGATGTCTAAGGTCTTTCAAGGGATGCGTAGCCATTCCTCCAGTTTGGGGATTACAGCCTCGAGTGCTTCAATTACCCCGGGCATCATTGTCACCTTCACCTTCCAGTCTTCTCTGAGTCTCTGGTATTTCTCCAGTTTCTCATGTTCCTTCTTCTTGATTTTACCATCTCTTGGTACAGCCACATCCACCACAACAGCTTTCCTCTGTTCTTTATCCACCACTACAATGTCTGGTTGGTTCCATTACCATCCTGTTCATCTGAATCTGGAAGTCCCACAGGATCTTTGTTCTCTCATTCTCTACCACTTTTGGATGTGTTTCCCATTTTGACTTTGGGGTTTCCAGTCCATACTCTGCACACATTTTCCTGTATTCTATTCCAGCCACTTGGTTGTGGCGCTCCATGTATGCTTTCCTGGCCAGCCTCTTACACTCTGCAGCTACGTGCTGGATTGTTTCAGGCACCTCTTTGTACAGCTTACAGTCTCGGATGCCATGCAATGCAGTCGGGTGGTGACAAAGAGAGGCAAACACATGACTGCAGGGTGTAAGATGCTGGCCGGGAAAGTAACATGGCAACATGAAGAAGAAGGAACATGAGAAAATGCTAATGTAATGTTTATTTAAGTTCTCCTGTTGCTAAGGGGAATCCAAATTCTTCCCCAACCCCTATGGCATCTCCTTACCCCTACATGTTGCCTTCCAAATGGAGGAATTTGGAAAATAGTATCTTCAAATTCAGACATCACTACCACTCGATGACATCATCAATATTTGCCAGTCATTCACATTAGTGCGTAGCTGCCAGCGCTTGGAAAATACACAACAACAGTTTTATAACTTTAAAAAGTCAGGCAAAAACTAAAAGTCATTACTTGCATTTTAAAGTAAACTTCTGTGCATCAGAGCACACCCACGTGAAGAAATGCATTTCTCTTCCATGACACAGCGGGAAGCTGATCCCTCCCGTTGGAGGGATGCCCAATCTTAAGTCGCTACGGTTTCTCCATAAAAAAAAAAACAAATTTGGACGCCACTACCGCTTTAAATACTCCAACAGTTGGAGGGGTAGGAAGAATCCGGAGGGTTTGGGAAAAATGTGTATTCTGCCTAAGAGCAAGGAGCTTCTAAGCCTGTTTTCTACGTCATCAATACAAATTTCTTCTACATGGTAGAATAATATTTTAAAATGTAATTTCCCTCTGATATAGAAGTGGACATTGTGGTTTGTGACGATGGCCAAATTTTTTCTTCCAACATCAAACAGCTTACTTTTGTCATTTATTTTGTTTGATTATAGGTATCCTTAAACTTTATTAATCTACTAGTATTAGAAAGAAGGGTGTTGCAGAAAAAAACACACACAGCCATGACACCCTGGTTCCTCCTCGTGCTGGCCTGATCAGACCCTACTGTGGGATAGAATCCCTTCTTCAAGTCTTTTCAGAAGTTAACTTTTTGTCACTTTGGCCCCAACAGCACACTCAAATTGCTCCCGGCATTCAGTGGGGTTGAGGTCAAGACTGTTGGTATACAATTCTACTCCCAAATCCCAAATCCCAGAGGTGGGCCGGGCGTTGTGATCCTGTTAGGTTTGAGGATGGTCCCATACTACTGGATGAAGATAAGAATATTCCATTGGCTGCTTAATTACATACCATTGTCTGTCAGTATTGAAGATTTCCCCAAATATAACAAATGTCATTTTATTGAAAGAGATCAAGCCCTGTATTATCACCACTCCCTCCAACAAAAAAAAAAAAAAAAGAAAGAATGATGGATTCATCAGTTTTTGCTGCATCACGAGTTATCTGCTGTAATAGCACTTGGCTGTTTTTACATTATAGTAAAATAAACATACCGTACCTCAATCCAAATGGTATTTTTCACTATTGATTGTAATCGATTTATTTAATTTTGAAAAAAAAATCTGATGATGTAGCTCAATTTTATTCAATTAGCAATTTTCCTCAGACAGATTGATCTGCATGAATTGTAGGAATATAAATTGATTAATTGATTAGGTTGATTAATTGTTATACCCTGACTAATGCATTTTCATGTTTCAGTTCCACATGTAGTATTTACCAGTGCAAAAAAAACCCAAAAACTGATGGTGAGGTACAGTCATGGCAGGCCTAGTGGCTGCCCTATGAGATCGAAGTTTGTATCTGTGCAGTCTGTTCTAGAGAATGTGGGTAGACTTCCCATATTGGAGCCAAAACCAAAATATTCTAAAAGAAAAACCTAGGCATCAATGTCAACATTCTGTCGGTATAAAAGTTAATTTGGCAGTAAGTCATTCCAAGTTCATCATTCAAATAGCCATGAAAACATGATGTTGCTTAACGGACTAACAGCACCACCTAAATTCAAAGCATTAGTGGCACGCAGGAAATCAGGGTTTGATTCCCAGGGTGTGTAATGAGCTGCATTGTTGGGTCCTTGGCCAAGGCTCTTTAAGCTGTTGTCTAACTATCCATGCAAGGGGCCTAAGTCTGGGTCTTCTTGTGCCGGTCCCTAGTCAGGATTAAATCATATACAGCGTTGTGTCAGGAAGAGCATCCAGCGTTCACTCTGCCAAACCACCTGTGCGAAGCAGTCAAAGCCGTGGCAACCCATGAATTGATAAGCCAACAGGTGAACAACAATACTATAGAGGTCCAAAAGAGACAATATGAAAACTATATTCATGCAATAAAATCATTCAATAAAAGTATAATTATTATTAAAAATGTGCATTAAATAAATAAAATAAAAAATCAATAAATAAATAAATGTGGCGTTAGAATATTAAAATTTCCATTAAAAAGAACATCTAAATAGTTAATGACAAATTTCATTATTTCATTGTCCGGTGTGAGATGGAAGATGACAATTAATAATTATATAATTAATGACAGTTTTAGTTAATAATTTCACTTTAAATATATTTATTTCCGTTTGTCTCTTCCATCCCACACAGACAATGAAATAATGAAAAAGGTTGTGAAAATTTTAAATGTGCTTTTTAATGGAAATTTTAATGCCACAAACATTTAAAATGTATTTACTCATATCCAATTGTATTTATTTAATGCCAATTTAAATTAATTATTGACAGATTTATTCAACAATTTAATGCTGTATATATTTATTTCAATTAGCCTCTTCCAGTCCTCCATACACTGCAAGCCTAAGCACATTGTCAAATAAACTAAATGCTTGTTTGTTTGTTTGTTTGTTTATCAGGAGAAATCTATATGAAAACTGCTGTCTTTAGTATTTCTAAGAATAAAACAAACTGTAGTATAATTGTGTAGATTAAAATGTATGATATACTGTTATTTTCTTGTTTATTATTTTTTTGGTGCAAAAATATTGATTAAATATTTAGTTCCTTTGCATTGTACTTCTTTTGTCCTCTTACATTTTTGTTTTGTTTAGAAAAAAGGAAAAGACCTGGACGTCGACCTGGAAATGATTTGAAGTTGAGGTTATTCCTACCGGGAGATGTCGTCAGACACAGGCAAATGAAAATTCGGAACATTGTTACGAAATTCGACCTGAACAGGTAAGGCTGTGTAGTAACAGAGTAGCGAAGTGTTTTTAAAGTTTTTCTTTTTATTTTTCTAAGTTGTCTGCCTTCGTTTTGTTTTGTAAGCAAAACTTAAAGACCTGAAGCGCGAGAGCTAGCATAAAAAGCACTAAGCTGCTTCTCTGCAGCATTTAGGGGCGGTGGCTGCCATAGCAACCGTTACGGAAACATTGGCTAGCTGGCCAACACAGTCAAAGCTAACGATGGTTTGTTATGCTAGCCTTTACCATGACGTCGAAGAAATTTGAATATCGAGTTTAGGGGTTGTCAGTGAGTTGATCTCACAAGCCAGTCACATGTTCTTGCGTCATTGTTCAATAAGTTTATTTTTTAACTGAAGTATCTGCCTTATTATTGGGAAATGTCGGTGATGTCAAGTTCTTGTAAAGCTGTGTTGAGTCTAGCTAATTTGGCAAACGGTGATCTCCATCATATGCTGTAAGCTAACATTAGCCACAGAGGCCGTAAACTTCTTTTTCTACTTTATTATCACGTTTGTACTAAAGCTGGCATCGCCACTGTTCTGTTTTTTTGGGGGGGGTTTCACTGAATTGATACCGTCACTATAGTCTAATATGTTTGTAGACGTTATTTAGTAATACTGAAAAGTATTCTGGCTCACACAATTTCAAAGATGGAAGCGTTAACTTGGCTTCTTTTCAAATAAGTTTAAATTTTAAAAAGCTTTTGAAGAGAAACATTATTATGGTGCATGAACAATGATGCGTTTTACTGCTGGAGGGAAAATAGCCTTCGATTCAGATGCAAGTTTGCATGCTAGCACCTGGATTTGTACTCTCTTTTATAAACAAAGTTTCAGGTGAATTGCTGCCTGTAGATCTAATTTAAATTCCAGATAGCCTTTAAAATAACCTAATCACTTTATAAACATCCGAGATGGTCATTTGCATCATGAAAAGAAACCATTGCCACACATTTTAGATAACAGTTGTGTTGTGTATGTATTCTAGTAGCAGTGACTGAGACTCCTCTGACTAGCATGTTCTTTTTCAGGATTCAGCTCAAACTAGCATGGATGTGGATGACTGCAATGGCCCATCCTACACTTCAGGTAAAGGAAGATTTGTAAAAGTGCAGTGTTGCTGCAATCTCCTCCAATTCAGTTTAACACATAATGTGCAGAGAGTAAGGACAAGTAATCATTGTCAACAGGATGCCATTAGTATCTTAAAGTCCCACTCCAATTATCTTTTGATGTATTGTCAAGATCTTTCCAGTGTTTTTTAAAAATGATTATTATACAATTTTTCGCCAAAAAAAAGAAAACTGTCATTTTCTAGGTGATAGTTTCTGCAGAGCTGCATTCGTTCATCAGAAATTTACCTCTGAGTTGTGGGCGGGACAATTGGCACGGAGTAAACCTGCTAAGATTTCCCATCATATCTTTGTTTACACTCTCTCCCATGAGCTTACAGCCACACACAACCCCAACCTAACGTTACCGGTACAACAAAAACCGTGAAGAATAATGGATCTATCCACCTGTATTGAACCAGATACCAGCTCAGATGAGAAAAACAAAGACGTATGTGAATCTAGTCGTCTGTAAGTGGATGCATCAGAATGGAGCAGAGCAAACAACTTGTGGCTTGCTGTAGTTGATTCTACATCACACCTACAAGCTTTTTCCAACATTTTTTTGCTCCTGGTTCACAACGATTTGAGTAAAGAAATACTCAGAATTGCAATTTTAATCTTAATTTTTTTATATATGTCCTCCATCATGAAAACAATGCTACAAGGACATGAAAAAACACACTATTTTCATTGGAGTGGGTCTTTATCAAGGAAGCTGGCAGTAATTGTCACTCATGGTTGAAATTAGTTCTTGAATACTCCTTCATTCATTTTCTGAAGATTATGTAACCAAACTGAGAGACTGGATGACTTTAAAATGTGACTTAACCTTTCTTTGATTAACCTTTCTTAAATTAACAAAACATCATTGTTTATTTTGGCAAATGTTGTGATTCCAGCTAGTAGAGACTCTTCCTTGGAAAAGGAGTTTTCTGGGGCCCTCGGAGGTCCAACAGTGAGCACCCCAAATAGCAAAGATAACTCTCCTACTCGCTCCCTCAGTGGTAAGTTTCAAATTTTACTAACTTCTGGGTATACTTTATTATAAACACATTTTCACTCTTTGTAACAAATGTTATGCTTTTAACATGATCTACAAACCTGTTTTTGAGTGCAGTTACTGATTTACATGGAAGATAAAAGCGTTGTAGGAGACTTGACTTATGAATTGACTTGCTGCACATGGTTCCTGCACTTTTGTAGCCAACTCCATCAAAATAGAGCTGTACAGTGATGACGATCCTGAGGTTGAACGAGGAGAACGGTTAGAAGACAGAGGTACAAGGCAAAGATCTGAGTCTGGGGAAAGTTTTAGAGAAGTTGCCAATCCTGAAACCATGCCAGCTGGAGCCATCAGACTGCCGAATGGAAAGCTAAAATGTGATATCTGTGGAATGATCTGCATTGGGCCTAATGTTCTTATGGTGCACAAACGCAGCCACACAGGTGATTGTGTTTTTTTTTTTTTTCCAAGATTTTTGATTTACGAAAGTCCTGTGCCATTGTGTTTTAATGATTTAAATTGCATTGCATGTAAGGCTGCTTTGCAATCCTGCTAATAGTTTTTAGGTTTTAAGAACTTTTCTCTCTGTGGGCGTGAAAGTTATTTCTATGTTTGCAATTTATGACATTTTTATTATGTTGATCTACCAAGATGTGAAGTATTTTTTTAGATTAGCATGTTGGCTTTAACCTCTTCATAGGTGAGCGGCCTTTTCAGTGCAATCAGTGTGGCGCCTCGTTCACTCAAAAGGGCAACCTACTTCGTCACATCAAGCTACATTCTGGGGAGAAGCCTTTTAAATGTCCTTTCTGTAGCTATGCCTGCCGAAGAAGGGATGCTCTCACTGGACACCTTCGCACTCATGCAGGTAGCCTATCTTCACATCTGTGTGATAAAGAGTTTAAAGAATGTTTAATTTTCTGCTACTAATAATTACATTGTGTCTTCAGTGACATCTCCAACTGTGGGAAAGCCATATAAATGCAGTTCTTGTGGCCGCAGTTACAAGCAGCACAGCACACTGGAGGAGCATCGTGAGCGCTGCCAAAGCTACTTGCAAAGTCTGGAGTCACAACTACCAAACAATGCATATACTTCTGGTATAGTAAAATCCTTCTTAATGTTCTGCTACAACACTTGTTGGCTGACATTCTGATGTGTCTCCAAAGGAATTTAATCCTAATCCTTAAATCCTTCATTTAAATATTCAAATCACCAAAACGTTTATGTCAGACGAGGTTCTTAAAAAGTTTTTTCATAGATCTGCTTTATTCATTAAAAAAATCTGTTCTAATTTTTATAGAGGCTGCAGGCATGATTTCATATTTTATTAAATACGTTTTGTATTAAACTCAATGGAAGGGAATATTTTGTCCATTTCAGAGACTGACATTTTAAAACAATTCCAGCACTCTAGTTTCACCTTTTTCAGTTCCAACCATTAATCAACTTAATTTTTTTCAAAATGAATGAACTCTGATCTCCGATGATGCTTTAAAGTGGAAATGATTGCAGCCCATCACATTTGTGACATTTTAGCTCAGTCTTACGTAGGACTGTATCTGTGGAGGTGGGTGCACGAACAGATGCAGAATTTGAGAGGTTTTTTTCTTCTTTCAAACATGGGGCAACATTAAAACAAGGCAAAGCTTAAAGTCTGACTCTCATGAAGCTCCAAATTAAACTACATCTTGGAAAAACAAATTGTATTAGAAATTCTGCTTGAGATGATAGGAAACCTCTCAAATATTACAGTGTGTTTGTACTCTGTGCTGTGCAGGAGAGGAGATGAAAGAGCTAGAGTTTATACCAGACTCCTTACTGCAGTCCTCCTCACACAAGATGGTTTTTATTGATCGGCTTGCCAACGCCGTCACCAAACGCAAGAGGTCCACACCACAAAAATTTGTAGGTGAGCACGTGGTCACAGTGTGGACGGTTTTAGAAATCTCAAAGCAATATTAATGACTATTTTTGTTAGTTTTATTTCATGGCCTTCTATGACATTGCAACATTTTTGTCATGGCGTAACCACCAACTTCTGGTGTCAAATACACACTTTTACTTATAGATATTAGGAAAACTGTCAGATGTAATTAACCTGTCAGAAAAAAAATCCTAGTTTGAATTTTACTGGAATTATTTCAGTTAAATTGGCCGTATTTGTGACATTCAGCAGCTTAACAACAAGTGGCTTCAGGGAGTGCCATTTAATTTTCGTAAAAACCATAATGGGCCACTCGCATTCCATTTGGAGACTCTTTTTGTTTTTGCAGAATGAGGTCTTTTAAGGGACATTACTTGAAAACCTGCATCTTGACAGCCTCTCAAAAGTCCAAAATAGTTCTCTGCATTGATTGTGATGAGTCTGCTGGTCTAGTTTTTTTGCTTTTGTCTACAATTTCCCTTTGGAATTGAATAAAGTGTAAATTTTTTTGTTTTAGTTTTCTTTTTATTAAAGATATTTAAATAAAATATGGTTGGACTAAGAAGACACACACTCAAACAAATAGAAAACTGATGTTTTCGTTATGTGAAGCTTTTTGCAAAACTTTATAACTTGAATCTGGGGTTTGCTTAATGTCTTATGACTGTTTCTCTGTGTTTCAGGGCAAAAGCACATCCGCCTCAACCCTGCAGATGCACCTTATGAGCTGCCTGCTGAATTGGATAAAGATGGGGAAATGCACAGAGGAGACTTTGAAACCATGCATTCTGTTGGCCTTGGAGGAGATTATCCAGGTGTAGCAGGTAATGGAGGAGGAGGGACATCAGAGACACTGAGGCCCCTGCACCTTCCAACCACGCACCACCCATGTCCCTCAGAACTCAGGCTTCCTCACAACTCCAATCACCCTTCCATCGCTCTCGGTCCGAGGCTGGACTGCACAGGGACCGGAGCTGGGGTAGGAATCGTTGGTTTAGGAGGAAGGGAGGCAGCTGAAGGCCACGAAGACCTTTCAGCTGGTCCTAGTCATGTACCCTCACCTAGCAACGGTTGCCAGGAGTCGACAGACACAGAAAGCATGCCGGAGGAGCTGTGCAACAGCAACACTCCAATTTCAACCTTCCTCAGTAACAATGGACATCACCTCCTCCACTCCAATAACCACATCCCAAGACTTCCTCCCACAACGCATCATAGAAGTCAGGACAGACACAGCCTGAGCAATGCTAAAGAGCGGGATGTTAAAAATGAAGATGGGAGACAGACTGGTCTCGCACCCCCTCCCCTCGCAGTGGCTCCCAGCTCTCCTGCAGCACACTGCTCCACCTCCACTGAGGCTTTGCGAGTTGTAGATGGAGAAGGCCATGTGGTGCGTTCTTTCCGCTGCGACCACTGCCGTGTGATTTTCCTGGACCATGTCATGTTTACTATTCACATGGGCTGTCATGGTTTTCGTCAACCTTTTGAGTGTAATATCTGTGGCTATCGTAGCCAGGACCGCTATGAATTTTCATCACACATCGTCCGTGGAGAACACGTCTTTGAATGACGTTCAGACGGACCGTCTGCTTAACCAAGAACTTTGTTGGAATTCGTCTTGGAAACACCAAGACAAGGACCTGGCTAGGTTTGGTCTTCACATGATCAGAAGGAGTCATTCATAGGTTCAAAAAATAATTCAAACAGGCACTGCAGCATAGCATATCTATCTTTAATAGAAGAGGTTTATTTAAACTGAGACAGTCCCCAATTATAACACACACAAACAAATGAAAGAATGAAATGCCAGCATTTGCTCTTTTCATCCTCAGTGCCTTGCTCTAAAGTTCAGGAAACAAACTACATGCACTCATGGCAAACAACCAGAGTTCTGTTCTGTATTCCCTTGCACTTTAGCAGATTAAATAAAAAAAAGCCAAATTCTTCTTTTTCTTTTGGCTTATTCAGAATTTATGTACAGATTTTTAAGCCATGCCATGAACACTTTTGCAAAAAAACAATAACAAAACTAAACACTAACATTTTTAAACTCAGTTGTGCTGGACAGCAATTTGTACAACATAGACTGCAGACCAAACTCAAAGCCAGGTCCAGTTGGTTGGAGTTTAGATATCTGCTGACAGAGGGTTGCACTTGCAAAAATGCACTTTTGATAAAACAGATTTGTGTGTTTGTGTGTCTCTGCATGAGAGATCTTGGAAATGTTTGTTTTTTTTCTTAAATGAAGGCTTTTCCCATTAGTGTCAAATGGGACAATGTAGAAATTATATGTTTTTATTTTGTTCCATGTTCGCTTTTGTTGCACTGATACATACCATAATTAATTATATTAAACTGTTTTATAGAATACATGAAAGAGTTGAAAATTTCTCTAAAGAAAATATGAGGACAGAAGCTCAGATATCACTGCCAACAATGAAAGGTTATAGGAGAGATTCTGTTTTTTAGATTTTTGTTCTTAAAATATGTTCAATTCCAAACCAAAATCTAAAATCTAACCTATGTGTTTATGGTACCTTTAAAAAGAACTTTGTTGTAACTTCATTGTACTGTGCCTTTCTTTACCTGGTTCTGCTGATGACATGAAACGACCCGCCTTCACATGTTTGTGTGTCTCTGCGATTGTTGCAAGCAGACAGTTGTTTCGATTCTAGAGTTGATCAACAGTGAAGCTTTCAGATTCTATTCTAATGCAGTTTATCGCTGAATATGCAACCAATCTTAACCTTGCTGCTACACTGAAGAGTGCAGTGTTTTACAGCGTCCCGCTGTGTCATTAAAACATATTCACACCTGGAGGATTTAAAGCCACTGAGTTTGTTTCTGGAGAAGATAATGTTTTATTTCTAAATAAGTGCGATTTCTTAGATGTTTTCCAGACAGAAATAAAAAGTGAAGTCTGACAGGAGCAAATTCGTTCCTCTTTACAAAGGACCAATATTCACAGGGCAAATTTCCACGATAGAGGTGTTGAGTCATTACAAGTTACAAAATCAGGAATTACAGATTTATCTCATAGAAAAATGTTGAGGACATCTTATGCTGCATTTATACCATGTGTAAGAGCCATGATTCACTGCAACCCCAACACTAAAAGAGCTTTTTGGGACAATTTCTCCCTGACAGCAACCCAGACGCAGCTGCAAAGTTGAAAAAAATATATATATATCACTGCTTTGTATTCGTGTTACTTTGATTCTACAAATAATTGTTTTTTGTCATGAATAGACAGAAATATAAAGAAAAAGTATCATTTGTCAGAGGCCATGCTTCTGGAGCCTCAGGTTACAGACCCAGACAATAAAAAGCCTCACTTTGTCCTGTTCTCTATATCCATATTCCCAACGATTGGTTCAGTTAGATGTGAAGTTACAAAACATAACTGTAGAAATGCAGTTTTGCATTTCAGACAAAACCATTTTCTAAAGCTCAAATGGATTTGGGTCACAGCCCAGATGGAATTCTCTGCTGCAGTGATGATGTTCTGCAGGAGGTCTAATGAAAGCTGAATTTGGAGTTGTGCTTTTGACTTGTTTGTGTCGAAGAGCATTTATACCTTAATAAGCAAAATATAACTGCTGGTCAAAAAAACAACTGCTCTCCTCTTAAGTGGACCTTTTGTTCTCATTCAAATTAAAGCTTCTTTAATTTGATCTACTACTCGACTGAATGTTTAGTTTAGAGTGACTATCCTAAATGAAACCATGACCTTCCCGCCTCCAAAACAAACACATTCAAGAGTGCTACCACATTTTAGTCAAGATTTTTTTATTTCTTTATCAGATGGACAGCATCTCAAAACTCTGCTTCACATGGGCTTTGGAGGAGCTCTTGGTGCGCCGGCCTGTTGGAAAAACAAGAAAATGTGAAGTCAGACATCAAAATGATCCGCTGTCAGTCACGCGCTTGTGTATTGCAACAGTGCTGGACTTCAGTGAAGCTGCTTACGGTCGGCCTGAATCTGGGCGGTGGGGTGCGGTCTTTTCTGGCCTCCCGAGAGCGGTTTCTCACCACTTTGCTGTGGATGGCACAGCTGACACAATAGTGCAGCTTCACGTAGAGCTTTGGAAGGACATACGCTGCAAAAAAGAACTTCATTCAGATGAGAACAAACTGAACAATTAACTTCTAAAACGATCAACAGGCACATTTAAGCTTTAGCTGCACTGTCGGTGACTATTAGCTGCAATCAGAGGCCAGAAGTGGTCATGATATCAAAGCTGGTCTCTGACCACTGCCTTACTAAACAGAAACGAAGCATCCCAGAAATCAACACTTTGTGAACAGTAGACTGGAATTTCTTCAAAACACATTCAAAGCTTTCATTTGCTTACAGTCAAAGACACTGGCCTCTGAGATGTCCCTCACAGCTGCTGCCTCCACTATGTTCCTGATGACAAACTTCTTGATTGCTTTGTCCTTTGGAACACAGCGGGCGCAGTTGGTGCAGCGGATGGGCTGCACGTGCCCACGGCCTTTCTTGGCACGTCCGTTATTCCTTCTCTTCTTGGTCTGTAAAATGGGAAAAAAAAGGTCCCGTCCATGAATTAATGGCTGCATTTTGATTAACAGCAGCAACAGTTTAAAAAGAAAGTATTGTGGATAAAGGATGAGAGGCTGACATTACAAATAATTGTGGCTTCAATGTTTTGGAAATGCAAACAAACCAGTTCCTAACATTATCTTGAGACGTTAAACAACATATCGTATGTTTTAATAGTATAGCTGAACGTTTTAAGAGTTACATTTTAGTAGCAGTCTAGCTGAATCTATAGCAGCATCATTAAAATGATTTCAGGTATTTAATTATCCAATCGGCTTCCCGTTCATAAATTAGATGGACAGTGATATTTATCTGAAGCTGTTAGAGTTCCAGATGATAGGGACGTAGATTTAATGATTAAATATATTACCTATAACCCTATGATAAATGACGCGCTCGATCACTATGGAGGACAGTAGACTCGCGATGGAGACTTCTGGAAAGGTTTTGTTGTTTTGAAATTTGAGGAAAAAAAATAAACCGCATGACTGCGTCACTGTTACACTGACAGTTTATTCAACCTAAATACTCGGAGTCTGACAGAAATAACCACGTCTGACCAGACTTTAGCAACAGCTATGCTAGCTCGCCGAACACATGCACAAAACGATTAGCCTGCTAACAGTTAGCATTAGGCCCGACGAGGATTTCTACACATCTTTAAATCATTTACAATCCGCTCAAATGTTAATACGACAGAGTGGTTTTTATTATTTCTAGAAACATACAAATACGTCTCGGAATGAAGTCTAAAATCGATGTACTTCGTTGAATAAAATCGCCATAACTGACGGAGACTCACCATGTTGAACGGGAAGCTGGAAAGAGGACCGGAAGAGGAGGAACCGCGTAAAGAGAGCCGATCTTCGCCCCGCCCACCGAGGGTTTTCAGCATTCACAATGACGATGGAAAAGTATTTTTATAACGATTGGACATCATTCTAATATACAATAACTGTGGCATTATTTCTTGATTTGATTTAAAGCTATGTTTTTCATAATTATCTTGTTTGAACAACTTGCAAAAAAGGAAAAATTTTAAAACACACTCCGTTTTTTGTGTTTATACCATACCATACCACAAAAAAACACGAAAAAACAACTTTTTGCGCTTTCAAGTGTATTATACTGTTCCTTCCTAGCCATAAACAACCTCAAAGTGGTATTTTGATCCATACCGGTATATCTTCCAATAATGGCCGGTCTCTAATAGACGCTGGTCTAATAAACGCCGGGTCGGCCGACATTTCTTTTACATAAACACCCCGGCTACTATTGGAAGATATACGGTAATCCACTAAAAACCTGTGCTCTCTGCAGCAGCCCCGCCGCTCCCCACGAAAACCAGCGGGTTCTCACGAGCTGACGTCATAGATTGAGGAGAGTCTCTATCAGAAAGTCTGCGCTGCCAGCACCGCCCCCAGGCGGCACTTTCTCTGCAGAGCTAGCAGTGATCTGTAAAACACTTTCATTTTATGTGACAAATATGCACATCCATCTTTGCACAAAGTTCGGGTGTTGTCTGTTTGTTTACATGGACTCTAGGATGACATTGTGAAATGGGCGGGACCAACATGGAGGGAAAGGCGGTGCCTCAGAGCTCGATAAAATGACTCATATTTCATAAATCCTGTTACTTGTTTTTTGTGTGTTTTACAGGTGATATATGATCATGTACAGGAGTCTACATGAACCTTGTTGGTTACTAACCAGGGTGGCCGGTAACATCCAAAGTCTAACGGCCAAACCTGGACTCTACTAGCCAAACATTTCTAAGGAAAAACAGTTGTTAATGATTATTCTCTCACAACAACAAAACATTAATAATGATTGAAAGTGTAGTCTTATGTCAGGTTTTATAATATTACAAAAAATAATGTTATTTTAATAAAAGACACTTCTGATCTCTGAACATTTTAAGGAACATATACTTCCCTTTAAAGCCTTAACTTGATCTACAAACATAATACAGCAAAATGTTGGGGACGTATTAAACATTGATCAGTATGAATTGTATTTTCTTTTGTTTGTGAGTCAATCCCGATGACAATGTTGGGCACAAATCGGTAAAGTCCGTGGGTGACCTGCTGGGCGTTCATATTGTGGGTGTGGTCAACTTAGTCGCTTACAGTCTGATTTTTAAAGATTTTTTTTTTTGAATGTTTTTTTAACATAATTTTTATGAACGCGTATTGCATTCAATTAAAACAAGTTATGAACAATGAAATTATACCATAAATAATTAAATAATAAAATGAACTTTAAAGTTTTTTCAATGTCATGCAGAGAAAAAACATGCATATATTGAAATATGTGCAACGTTTTAAAATGAAGGTGTAGGACCATCTCAAGGATGGTCAGAAGAAATGGACAGCACCTGAGATAAATATGAGCGTCACAGCAAAGCGTCTGAATACTTAGGACCATGTGAAAATTTTTTTTCTTCTTTTTGAATAAATCTGCAAAAATGTAAAAAAATATTTTGTTGTTGTTGTTGTTGTCATTATGGGGTGCTGTGTGTACATTAATGAGGAAAAAATTGAACTTAAATGATTTTAGCAAATGGCTGCAACATATCAAATAGTGAAAAATGCAATGAGGTCCGAATACTTTCCGTAGCCACTGTATGTCACACCCAGATATCATAAAGCTGCGTTTTTTAGCAGGACTAATTAATATGTGACGCCACATGTCCAAAAATGTGCTCATAAGCTTGACACCCTGACCGCTTGTGGAAGGAGCTGCAAGCTAATGTTTCAGCCTAATCACTACATGAAGCGGTCTCTGTGTTTATCTCATTTGCAATGCTTGGAAAACACAGAGGATTTGTTAAAAGGTCAGTTTTATTTATTTTAAAGAGTTCTATAAAAATATTGGTATTCACGTCTCCATGTCTGGGTTCATGAAATCATTCAGTCTCCCAGAGCGGTGAGCTTCACTCCTGCTGCACCTGAATGACGGCTGCCTCTGCTGTGTTTCCGTCTTTCTCTGGCCCAGTTTGATGACTTGCTGTTCTGCATTAACCCGAGAGGGGAAAAATAAAAACAAGAATCAAATTAGAGGACCTTTTTTATTTTTGTCTCAAAGAAAATAAGGAAAAATCTTAAAGTTCAGGAGGTGGGAATGCATTTTGAGGCATTGGTAAAAATGTCATTGTTTTTACTGTACTCAGATGTTGCTTCAGTCTAAGCTTTGGTACTGCAATTAGACAGATGACTAAACAAGTAAGGAAGTTATTAACCTGTCAACTGATGCTTTTGTCTCAGAAATGTGTGAGCTAAAGACAACAGTTTCGTAAACATTTGGCAAGAGGATTTATGTTAAAGTTAGCTCACAACTATGACTCAGTTGTGGTTTTGAAAGCTTAAATCTAATTATAGACTGTAGCCAGTGGCTTATATATTTGTACATGTCTGTCTTTACATTTTGTCTTCTTTTCAAGTAAACTTATGATTGTAGATTAATTTAAAAGTTTAGAGAGTAACAGCTCTTAGTTGCTTTCATGCAAACACTCATAATAAAAAAAATCTTAATTCAAAATCTTATGACATCACCTTGGATGTTAATTGCAAAAGATTGACTCTGTTGAGAAAGTTCAAAGGCACTTCTTTATCTTCAGACATTTATATCAATAGACACATATAAAAACATTTCAATCAAAAGACAAAGAATTCGGGGATTTAAAAAAACTTTATTTAAATAGCATCTTGCTTTTTTCTCATTTCTTTTTGCTCTTCTTGTCCTTTGCCTTCTTTTTGTTAGGCTTCGGGGCACTAGATTTTTTGTAGAGGTAAAGTCCCACTAAACCAAACAAAGTGAGCACCAGAGCCAAACACACAAGAGGAAACACGTCATTGATCATTTTCTGCAATGGCGTCTGCTGCGACAAAGAAATCACCTCCACTTCAAACTCCAGGGCAGCATCACCTGAGGGACAAGGAGTGACAAGAGTTAAGCCCAAGATGAAATGAAAGGCCTCTCCATGCCGTGTCAGTCTGTGGAGAAAGAGGGCTCATTCGACAGCTTATAATTTTTGTTTTCTAAAAATATTTATGATGATTAATAGCAAACAAATGACCAAAAAGTAGATTATAGCTCTATGCCAAAACCCTCCAGTTATTTTATTTAAACTTTCCAAATAAATGTGAGGATGTCTTCATATTTTTGGACTGAACTAAGGACCACTAGCTTTAGCTGAATATGCCATTCACAATTCCCTTTAGGATAAATGCACCACAAGATGTCTGGTCAAACAATGAAGAAGAACTATTCTGGCCCAACGGCTGACCGTCATACATCTGCCATTGAACATCCTGACTAACATTAATGCTAAACACTATGAGACAATCCTTAACGTCCATGGGTCAAGAGTGCAAGCAGTCACCAGGGGCTTCAGGTTTTCATATCGTCCAGCAGGCGTGTAAAAGAGATATCTGCGTCATTTCAACTGGCCTCTTTTAATGTGGAGCAGCAGCTCGACTCAGAGCTCTTCCCGGGTCACTCTAACTCGAGGGGAATGCCCAACCCTCCTGCAGAGGAAACTCATTACAGCCACGTCTATACAGGATTTTATTCTTTTGGTAATGTGCATAGAGTTTTACAAATCACTGTTTTGCAAAAAGGGTGAAGCAGACATTTTGTGTGACGTACAAATCTGCTAATTTTGCAAATAGTGTGGAAATGTTTGTTTTTAGTGTGTAAAAACTGTAAAGAACTGTAATTACTGCTGGTAAACATTTCAGAGTTTGATTATACCTAACTTGTGACAAGTTTACTGACATCCTGACAGAATTTGCTGAAGTAAAGCTGTCCCTGAGCATGATAAACATGGATCCTCACCTGTCCACCTATTCAAATACTAGGAAGCATGAAGAACATAATTTACTGCCTCTAACAACATTTTATCTTTTAGAAATCTTTCCAAGAGAGTTTCTATATCTTCTTATCTCATCCAAAGATCTTGAGTTAAACGAGAAACTTCTTTTGCACATCTTGTAACATATTCTTGCTTTTTAATGCCATCCACAATCAATGCTCTCTACAATTATGTTTTCAACCATAGCCACAGTGTACATGATGGACATCTCAATGTACAAGCTCTGCCCAAGTCTGTAAAACTGCTTCTTTTGGCTTTCATGTCCTTGCCACAGAAATGTTTGATTCTCTGCGCAGCATAACTGAATAACTGGATTGTGAAATGGCCAGTATTGTCTGAATACATTAGGGTCCAGCGTCCCAATTCCAGGTGAAACCAGAGTGCTTCAGAAATGTAGCATCCAGAGCCACTTTTCTCTGAAAATACTAATGATTTTCTCAAAATTCACTACTTTTTGAAGGAATATAGTGAAGGTAGGGAGGAGAGAGATGGAAATCTGAAAACTGCCGTTCACAAAAGCTCTCCATCTAATCTGACTCAGATTGAATTGTTTTGAAGGAAGAATGGACAAAGATTTCAGTCTCTGGATGTGTAAAGCTGGTAGAGACAAACCCCAAAAGACTTGCAGCTGTAATTGCAGCAAAAGGGGGTTCCACAAAGTATTGACTCAGCGGGGCAAAGAACTTTTGCACAATGTACTTTTCAGTTTTTTTTTATCTGTAAAAAAACAAAAAAAGAACTCTTGTATGATTTTCTTTCCACTTCACAAGTGTGTGCCACTTTGTGTTGGTTTTCCACATAAAATTCCAGTCAAAAATATGTACGTTTGTGGTCATAATGTGAGAAAATGTGAAGAAGTTCAAGGAGTATGAATACTTAGTTATTGGGAGAGAAGTGACTGGAAAGAATTGAACTGAGATAACTGAATACAGAAATATCACATCTAAACAAGGCAAGGGGAGTGTGTGTGACACCAAGAGCAGAAATACAGTCAAGGATAAAGTGGGAAATGGAGTTAAAAGCCGCAAGCAAACCAAGCAGAATGAGCATGAACAACAGACCACCATCTGCTGCTGAAAGTAGGTCATCTGTCATTTTTAAAGCCATACCAATGAAAGGAGCAGAAACTAAACAAAACTGTCTATGAAAAAGATGTGCAAGAAGCTGTGAGATCATAGCTTTTACAAGAATCTTATAAATAAAAAATGATTTAGAATGTGGAAAATGTATTAAGGTCATTAGCATCCGTATCCAGGAGGAACAACTGATGTTTAAAGAGTAGAGGGACCAGGATCCTCCATCCATCCATTTTCTAAACCTGCTGAATTCCTTGTGGGGTCACAGGGTTGCCGGAGCCTATCTTGTTCACTGTTGGGTGAAGTTGGGGTACAGTCTGGACAGGCAGTCAGTCCATTGTAGGACCACATACAATTAGATTAACACCTAGGGACAATCTAGAGTCACCAACTGACCTACAGTGTATATCTTTGGACTGTGAGAGGAAACCAGGTGTCCTGAGAGAACAAGTAAACTCACAGAAAGGTCTCAGATGGGACCGGATGGGAAAAACCCGAATGTAAAGGAATGAATTGTTGTGTGCTATGAAAATGAGATCAATCGATTTTGGGGGTACAAAGATAATTTACGTTAGACAAATTTTTAATTTCAGCCATAAGTTTGACCATGTTGTTGTCCTGATTATGAAGGGATTAGGTTGTGACTTTTTTCAAGCTAAAACTGTCAGCACCACCCCTCTGCTACTGAAACTAGTTCCACAGCTTCAACACCAATTAGATTTTTTTTGTACAACTAAATAGAAACAATGAAAAGTCAACAGTGTTCCTGGAGGAAGGGGTGTGTGGTACCTGGAATTGTAGGCGGATAACCTTTTTTTCCATATGCAAGGTGAGAGGGAATAGTAGCTTTGATTTTTTGCCTGAAAAAGAAAGAAGTTCATGTTTTGAGGACAACTTTTTTCAACATTATTTCTCATGTTCTGACAAATCTATGAACTCATTGAACTGTCAAAATACATGGAAGTACAAACTAAGTCCTTTTTTCTTTTCTTCAGGTCACTTACCCTTCACACACACCAACCAAGCTTTGTTCCAGACCTAAGAAGAAAAAGAAATGAATATAAAAACTGCAACCACACTTCAGAATAAGGATGTTTTTTTAAAAAAAGATGACCCAGTTATCAGAAATGAACAAATGAATGTTCTAAGATTTCCAAAGAAGTAAAATATTTGCGTTGACTTACCAGGAATAACAGTCCTCTTTCCCAGCTCCACAACAAGAGGATCCCGTGACAGCGATGTGTCAATTACCTTTCCATCCATAAGTCGACCCTGTTCACAAAAAAATGTAAGTTCAAAAAGATCTTTTACGAGGGAATTTGTTAAGCCCTGTTATGGATAATTGCAGATTTTAAAAATTATTTTAGACTAAAGTTCAATTTTTTAAACATGAAAAGAGAGATGTTCCTTTGAAATATGAAATAATTTACTTTATTTTTTTTGACCAACTTCAAAATATTAACACTCCTCTCTGTTAAGAGGTGACTTTAAAAAAAAGCCCAAAAGTTGTTTTAAAGTTTTTTTTTCTTGTTAAACAAATGAGGAAAAAAATATTCCATCAGTCAGCTGTGCAGCTGTAAAAACCACAATAGCCCTGTATATAGATTTGATGTCTTTGAGCTAAACTAAGCACAGTCAAAGGCATCAGTTTCATAATGATCTACTCAACCAATTCACAGATTGAAATCTGTTTTAGGAGCTATTGTTTTGCTCATGCCATTTCAGAAAATTATTTGAATTTTAGTTTAATCCAAAGCACATTTCGCTACACTCACTTTATCATGAACACCTATCACACTGTTTGTTTGCTAAAATTTCTAATCAGCCAATCACATGGCAGCAAGTCTCTGGATTTATGCATGTAGACATGGTCAAGACGATCTGCTGCAGTTCAAACTGAGCATCAGAATGGAGAGGAAAGATAAAGTGACTTTAAATGTGGTATGTTTGTTGGTCTGAGGATTTCAGGAACTGCTGATCTGCTGGGATTTTAAACAACCATCTCTGGCGTTTACAGAGAATGGTCAGAAAAAGAGAAAATATCCAGTAAGCAGCAGTTCTGTGAGTGGAAATGTCTTGTTGATGCCAGAGGTCAGAGGAGAATGACCAGACTGGTTCCAGCTGATAGAAAGACAACAGGAACTCAGACAAACACTGGTTACAACCGAGGTCTGAAGAAGAGCATCTCTGAACGCACAACACGTCCAACCTTGAGACAGATGGATTACAGCAGCAGAAGAACACACCGGGTATCACTCCTGTCAGCTAAGAACAGGAAACTGAGGCTACAATTCACACAGGATCACCAAACCTGGACAATAGAAGATTAGAAAAATGTTGTCTGGTCTGATGAGTCTCCATTTCTGCTGCAACATTCAGATGGTCGGGTCAGAACATCATGAAAGCATGGATCCATCCTGCCTTGCATCAGTGGTTCAGGCTGGTGGTGGTGGTGTGATGGTGTGGGGGATGTTTTCTTGTCACACTTTGGACCCCCTAGTACCAACTGAGCACAGTTACAACAAGGGCTCTAAATGAACTTTTTTGGTGACAAGCTGAGGTGGCCGGTAACATCCAAAGTCTGGCAGCCAAATTACATTTCTACTCGCCAAACATTGCTCTGGAAAAATCATGTGTGTATTTTAAAGCAAAAACAGTTGTTCCCTTTATTTATAAAGTTGTGTTTCTAGTTTATTTGTTTATTAGTTGTTTATTAAAGTTTATTTATTGTAGTTGTGAGTCTGAATCATTTCAAAGAAAAACAATGACATGGAGCAACAAGTGCGTTTGTGTGTGTTGGCTGAGCTCAGTGTGAGCAAATACTAGAAATTCCCAGCGCACGTGAATGCAGCAAATGCGAGCTCTTAATGAAAACAAACATTCCATGCAGCCCCTGAATGCACCAGTTGATGCGGCGACTGTGAGGATTAAATCTGCTCAATAAAGTCAGAATGAAATGTTTGAACAAACTCTGGGACGGATGATTGAGGTGGCCAAGTGGGCAGGAAAGGCAGACGCCTTAAAGTCATGGTTGTGAGTTTGAGTCCTGTGATGATGATGGAAGATGATGAATGTCTCACCTGCCAAAGTGGTTAATGAAAAAGTTTTTCTACCCCTCAAATAAAGGTTAATTTACAGCTGGGATGGAGGCAGTTCTGAAGGAAAAGGGGGTCCAACCCGGTACTAAGATGGACCTAATAAAGTGGCCGGTCAGTGCACATACCTAAAATGTTAAAAACCAATCTCCACATTTAGTTTAATAAACACATGCATTAATAATACGCTAAGTAAAGGGTCACAAAAGGCAAAAGAAAACATCAGTGTAAAAAAATGAAAAAAGAAGAAAATGAATGAATTCTTTCATGTCTATTTATGCACTGTTTACTTGTAATGTATTATTTAATTACATATTTGACTCTAATTAATGGATAATAAATAATCAATAATTTTGAACTGTGTGTGATGTGTAATAATGATGTCTTCAACAGAGCAATAACACCTTCTGATGATAATCAATAAAAATCTCATCTTGTGTTACTTGATCAACAATCTGCACTGAAAAAGTAAGAAAAACTGAACAGATGTTTAGAACCAGACTTTGGAAACTGTGTAATAAAAGTTGAGTCAAACACGAAGGGTTGGAATTGTATAAATTCATTTCTGCTTCAGATGACTGATCAAACTCTATTTAAAAATCCCTTTATTTAATGATTGTAATGTCTCACGAGGCTCAGAAGTTCAGAAATGTTTTACAAAAACTTCAGTTCATTGTAAAATAAAAAAAGGAACATTTTGTCTCGTGAAAGTTGTTTAAAGTTATATGTAACTTTTATTCTTTTTAAATGAGCCCCTCATTTCAACAGAAGATCCTCATTTAACATTGAAGTGTCTGAATTGTTGTAAAATGATTATTTACATCTGATTTATCATCTGTTTGATCCATTTTAGCTTTTCTTTAGGTTAGATTCTTTTGAATGCTGACTCTCCCAACATAATATTTCACATTGCATCCCGGGGTTTCTGACAGACAGAGGTGTGAGTGCTGACGTGTTGCTCCATCTGTGCAGTGAGCGCGCGGCGGGACTCAAACATGGAGAACAGCGCATGATCTGTTTACGCACAGAGGGACTCCCACCCGGCCCAGTCGGTGCAGCTCGTCTCCTCCGCGGCGGAGCCTCTTTACTGCTCACACACAGCCGCAGAGGGAAGGCTTCGGGCTCCACACGCTTCATGCAGATCTGCCACATAGACAGCGACTGGCCGGGCAGCTCCGAGCCCTGTTTGCACTCGTTCTCTCACACAGAAGAAGAAACAGGACAATCTTCCGTTACCGTATAGTGGATCTGCAGGGTGTCTCCCATCATGGACAGTACGGAGCAAGTTTCGGGCCTCTCCTAAAGTTCACAGGAGACGTGGTTTGGGTTTGGCGTTGCCTTGAAGCGGCTGTTTCGCTGCATCGTGACGGTGTTACGCAGGAATGCACATGTTTCACTCACCACCGTCTCCACACTGAGCTCCTCCACTGTCTCCTCTGCGATTCCGCAGGTGAAAGCTGCCACCAGAAGCACAAAGGCCACATTCTTCATGGTGAAGTTGTGAGGAAAAGCTGCCATTCACCAACTTCTTCCAGCGAGGGTTTGTTCTGCGCCGAGCAGCGTGGACACACCGCGCTGCGCCCTGACCACCCAAAATGGCTCAGCAGCAGGAAACGCTGATGTGTTGCAAACTGCAGCGATAAGGACGTGAGGTCCGTGGACGATGTCCCAACACCTGGGCAGCTCCAAAGAGCCCGCCTTAAGCATTCCCCCAGCATCATCATCGCATCAGGCGGCGGAGGCAGCGCGCAGCGGCGGCGCTGGGGGGCGGTGTGCCGCGCAGCCTCCTGTGACCGGAGCCGTGCGCTCCAGATCCCACTCATGTGCTCCACTCCACAGCTGCCACGTCGCCGTTCGGCCTCTTTAACGACTGCAGGACTGTTTGCAATGCTCACAGGTCACTCTAGACACGCACGTTTCGATCCTACATGCGGCGTAAAGTGAATGTTTGTCCAAAGAGTCACTGATAATAACAACCAGTGGGAAAACAAATGCAGCACAGGCTGGTTGTTACACGAACACACACGTCGTTTCTGTAAGTTTGACAATGCTATTTATAGGGGAAACTCAGTCTCAGAGGTAAGACCGAAGAGCAACTGAACCTCTCTGTTCCTGTCAGAATTAGAAATGAAAAACAACTTGAAGACCCACTGCAATGAAAATGAAGTTTTTCAGCGCCCAGGGGCCACAGGTACCGAAACCCAGGGGCCTCTGGGAGCTGTAAATGCCAATCCCATCTGCAATGTCAGCGGGCCTCTATTCTTTCAGATCTTTCACTCACGAGACAGTTCTAAAGAGAACCATAAGGAGGGTGAGATGAATTGGGCAGATAATCAATCCAGGCTGTTCACAGGTTGGTGTGTCGTGACCTGCAGCCTTTTGCGTCTGTTCTGTCAACCAGGAGTTGGTGTTTGGCTCCTCTGGAATCTCTACCAATGCCCTTTCGCACGTTGCTCATAAATTGTTCCATGTGCCGATGTATTTTGGTTGCAGTGATGCCTGACATGAGCTTCCATGTTGTGGAGAAACAGGTTATTGGTCTGTAGTTGGATGGGACTGCATCCTTTGAGGATAATAAATTGTTTTTTCATAAATAAAAAATGGAAATATTAAGAGAAAATAGCATTTTTCATGAATTATTTTGTTTTGTACTTTGGGCAAATGCTAACATGAGTTTTCTTTTGTCCAAAGACACTACAAAGACAAAAACAACATTTCTTCTGCTCTTACATGAAGTCTACTTTGGTGATCCTTTCTTTTCCTTACTGACTACTGCTGTTAATCTAATCCAAAACACTGCTGTGCAGCAGAAGATATTATTTGCTTCACTTTTTTTAAAAATAACAAACAGATCTTAAAGAAAATCAAACTTTTTACCAATATTTTGCCCCAGATAATTTCTAGATCACACAGGAACACTTATCAAAGCTTGGGCGAAAGCGAGGTGAGAGACAACGCATCTTAAAACATTTGTGTTGCAAATGCAAAAATATTTTCTCAAGGAAAAACTCTTTTTAAAGGCAAATATTGAATATTTTCATTTGCAAATTATGAGTTTTATTCTTAAAACTTTACATTTTGTTTGCAACTTAGAAAACCTTTGATCTCAAAACTGTGAACTTTGTTTGCAATGTGGTGGCACAAACATCACTCCATACTGATGCTCAGAGAGCAGGATTTTAGAGGAATGCTACGAGATGTGTGAATGGAGAAAAATACCATTTTGAGGTTTTTTTTTTTCAGAAGAAATAACATTAAAATTCACATAAAAGCTCAAAAAGTTCATTTTTGTTGATTTAACCCTTTAGAAGTTATGTCCAAGAAAATCACACAGGTTATTTGATTTTGTCTAAACACAACATAATCATAATTAAAAGACCACTGAGGACAATTTTACAATAGATCAAAAGATGATCGTGCTGGAGCTTTAAGCTCAAGTCATTTTCATTAACCTAGCTGGTTTGGCTCCAGCAGGCCGTGACACCGAAAGGGAAACAGCAGGTTCTGTATGAATGGTTACAGATACATACACACAGCCAAACTCTCAATATATTCTCCCTGTGTTGCAGCACAGCATCTGTAGTCATGAAATGTCTGCTCACTTCAACATTCTTATTCTGAGTGGAAAACAATCTAAATGTGAACATGATCCAGTCATTAGTTTAGTACGTTTTAATGGAAAACAACAGGAACAGACTTGTTTTTCCACCCTGGGATTTTCTCAGTCTGTCTGATGGATTTATCAGGTGTAATCCCTTTCAAACAGGGATCCAAACCTTTTTCATGGTCCTTTTTTTTTACTGTTATTCATGCTGAACAGCTCAATAATATTTTCAAGGATTTCAAAACAGAATGTGAGAATTGTCTTGACATGTTTGACAAAAGAGTCTATTTGTTTCACCTGGCAGTTTAGGTTTTTTTCCTATACAGTAGTTCTTCCTTTTAGCCAGAGAAACTTATCACCGTGACCTCCCAAAGTACACAAACCTGTCCTTAAAACAGTGTTTCCCAGGGAGATATCTCGTCAGGACCACAGACACGGTCTGTATATGTGGGGCACATTCACATCTGTTAAACAAGAGAATTTGTCATGCACAGAAGGAGACTTAGCATTAGGTTCAGTCACTAACTAAAGCAAACATGTATTGGCGCATACTAAGTTTGCAGACCACACTACTTGCTGGATAAAAAACCTTCAGTGACTAGAAAAAGCCAACCATTCTAGTTTTTGCTCTTTTTGCATCTAAAAATCAACAAAAGCAATGAATTCAACAACTTGAAGTTCAATAGTGGCACGGATGAGTTCTGGTACTGGTAACAGAAGACTTTTACTTTCCCTATTTTAACTTAATTGTTATGAAAACCACCAGTTTCTGTCTCTGATTCTATCGTCTTTAATGCCAAATAAAGAAAAAAAAACCTGAATTGAAACACTGCCATGCAAAGGTTTTTGGGAGTAGAGGCAAACAAAAAGATGCTTTTAAATTTCAATGTTTTAACTAGTTTTTTTAGGCTAAACTGAGCCGCCACCCAGCCCTTTTCACACACATAAACTCATTCTGTTTTATGTAATGTACATTTGTGGTACTTTTATCGTGTGACAGTACTTTACTCCACATCTGCAGACCAGTGTGATGATAACCACCTAACTACTTACTGTGCACTCTTGACTTCTCGATTGAAGAAAGATTTTTATTTAAAATTAAAAAAGAATTGACGGAGGTGGAAAAAACGCAAAGATTTGAAAATAAAAACAATGGACCTTAAACCCCCACCCCCACACATTTACACATTAAAGTTGGTTGGTGTAACCCATTGACTGCATAAGATAGAACTGGACAGTGTGACCCCTCTACCGTTTGCATTCCAAACAGGAAGTACCACTGGAAGTACTGGCTCCAAGAAGTCAAAATATGCTTCTATTGATTCTATTCTATTTGTCAGAACAACCATTCTTGTTCTACATTTAACATCTTCTTTCTAATCCTATTTTTTATTATATTTTTTTCTTTTTCACAAGTTACTCAAGTTTTTAAATTGACCAATAAGATGCCTCAGTAAAAGCATGTGGTGTCTGCTGGTCCCCACCTCTAAGATCTGATTGACGGATTCTCCCAAGTCGCTTTCGGTGAAAGAAGTCTGGACCTCAAACATGCTTATTCATGATTGGTGACAGTAGTTGCCCATGAAACATGACTCAGACCAACTCGGACCAATCACTGTTGCCAGGATTCAAAGTGAGCAAGCACTCGAATAAGAATAAAATGTATTAGTTTGAATAATAAAACAAATAAACATTAAAGTAATGAGGACATTGAGGCGTGTGGATCCATGTGCAACAGAGTTTAATACATGAAGGTACAAGAGGACGAGGCGAGGCAAGGTCACGAGGCAGGCGAGGGTCAGAACACAGGAGCATAACAGGCTAAGATCAAAAACACACAGGCTGGGAAAACTAGAGAGAATGCTAGAATGAACATGGATAAACCGTTCAAGACTACAAGAAGAGTGGAGTGAGAGGCAAACTCAACAGTGTGGTGATGACGTCATGAGAAGCAGCTGGTGAAGACAGGAACCGGTGAACAGGAGCAGGCTGGGAGTTGAAGTTCCACAGGAAGACAGAAGTGGTCAGTATTCAGGTAAGCACTCCCTCTGGTGGACAGAGGGAGATACGGATGGAGGAGTCCTGACAGACACACACACACACACACACACGCACACGCACACACACACACACACACACACACACACACCCACACACACACACACACACATGTGAGCGGCTCCGGAAGCAAGAGACCACCCGACGCCAGGGTCAACCCCTAGGCTGAGGTCTGGTCTATCCGGATGGTCACAATGGAATTCATCAGCCAGGGAGGGGTCGAGAATGTCCTCAGCGGCAACCCAGGTTCCTTGGGTCCATACCCCTCCCAGTCGACCAGATACTGGAGGTGACCACCCCAACATCGGGAGTCCAGTTCACGAACTAGGTAAGCCTTTTCACCGGAATTGGACGCGTCCACCTCAACCACAAACGGGAGAATGGGATTGGGGTGATGCAGGACGGGTGCCTGTGAGAATCGCTGCTGTAAGGTTTTGAACGCAGCAATTTCTTCTTTCACAACAGATGATTGGGAGATCCTTTCAGCATAGAAGTGAGTGGAACCAACACGGAGCCGAAGCCTCGGATGAAACGCCTGTAGAAATTTGCGAACCCCAGGAAGTGTTGAAGGTCTTTCACCGACAAGGGCTGAGGCCACTGTAGTACCGCGTCAACCTTGCCCTGGTCCATGGCCACCCCCTGAGTACTGATGACATATCCCAAAAACGAGACTGAAGTTTTATGGAATTAGCATTTTTCTTGTTTGGCATAGATTACTGTCAATCAGGCGCTGGAGAACTTGACGAACCTGAGAGACGTGTTGTTCAAAGGAGTCTGAGTAAATGAGTACGTCGTCTGTATAGACTATAACAAATTTGTGGAGCACGTCTCAAAACACATCATTAACAAAAGCCTGAAACACAGAGGGGGCATTACATAGACCAAATGGCATCATGAGATACTCATAATGTCCCGTAGTGGTAGAAAAAGCCTCTTCCATTCATCATCCTCACGGATGCAAATTAGGTTGTAGGCACTCCGGAGGTCTAATTTGGTATAATACCGAGCCTTTCTTTACTGTTCCAGAACTGGGGGAACCAGAGGCAGAGGGTTGCAGTACTTAACAGTGATCTTGTTTAAATTACGAAAGTCAATGCACGGACGTAGACCGCCGTCCTTCTTTTCAATGAAAAAGAACCCAGCTGATGCAGTAGACGTGGAAGGCCTTATGAAGCCCTTTTGCAGTTCTTCTTGAATAAAAGAGTTCATGGCTTCAGTCAGGTTGTGAAAGATCCGGCACTGAGTGGGCTTGGTGCCAGGTAACAAGTCTATGGCACAGTCTTAAGGTCTGTGAGGGGGGAGACGCGTGGCATGTTGCTTGCTGAAGGCCTCCTGCAGGTCATTGTGTTGGTAGGGTAGAGAATCGGTTGTTTCCTCAGAGTCGCTTTTATGGAGCTTAGTAGATGAGACTTGGTTGCATCGAGGAGAAACCGGCCGGCGACCACTCTGGAAACATTGATGAAGACAGGCAGCTGAGGTGAAGATGAGTTCTTTAATGGTGGGATCATGAGTTTCGAGCCATGGAAGCCCCAGGATGACAGCACACTGCAGGGAGTCGATGATGAAGAAACGGATGGTTTCTTGATGGTCTCTCTGACTTCTGAGTCACGAACTTGATCCGACTTCTCGAAACGGGTGAAACCCAACTGCATGGCTTTGGCGTTGCTGGGCTTCCTCGCCGGGAGGAGATTGTCCAGTCTTATGCTCAGGGCAATTAATTGATCCAGATTCAGGTCGTCATCCTTTTTTTTTAATCTTAGTGGCTAAACAATAAAAAATGCACTGAACTTCATCATTGCATGAGTTTTTATTTTTAGATAAAAAATAAAAATCCTTTTGAAAGCAGAATTACTTTTCAAGATATCACGCCTTCATTTCAGGAGGCTTTGAGAAAGCATAACACACAAATCAGTCACATTCAAAAACTAGTGCACAAATGTATAACTTATGATAAGAGGGAAAACCAAAAAAAGTAAGTTTTGTATAAAAGGGTGACAATGAACTTTGCTAATATCAAATGGGGGGGGGCTCTGAATGTCCTCTCCTGTTATTAGTGCGGCGTACAAACGGGACAGTGATCTGAACAGATGAGGAGAATCTGAGTGTGTGGGTAGATGGATGAGTGGGAAAACATCAGCGAGGACGAGGAGGCAAGCTTTGGATTGTCCTTACCAGTGAAAAGCAGTGTCTAGTTTTTAATAAGCTGGAGTTTGTGCGCGTAATCCTGATGGCTAACGGTCTGTCCAGGAAGATGGTGCGTGAAATATCACTGAAGGTGGTGTTCAGATCAAGAAGGATTGAGAGCTGATGGGGGATCAGAATCCACCGCTAGAATCAGATCATTGGTCATTTTTCATAAAACACTCAGTAGAATGCTAATTCAGATTATTGCATAATAGAGTGGCACAAAGCTGAATAGCTAAGGTTTTAATTTTAAGTATGGGAGTTCCATTAGCCACAGTATTTTGGGAAGAGGAGGACTCTGTCATTAATGAGAGAGGAGTAACAATGGAAGCTAAGGAGGAGACAGTAGTCTTAATAAAAGGAGCTATATGCAGATTTGACATAAACATTATTTAAATCTTTTAATTAAACTTAGAATTCTAGTGACAGGGAAAACGGACTGCTGACAGTATCAGTCCATAAAAAAGACGCAGCTGCTCATTAACATTTTGATTTTTAGTTGGGGAAAAAGAAGTGTATGGAGTACAGAGAGCAGCAGAGTTCATTATGCTAAAGAAATTGGCCAAGACGTTCAGTTCAATTTCTGAACTGAGAAAGAAAAGCGTTGGAATTAAACGCATTTTAATCATTTAAACAAACACAATTTCGCAAAAAATGAAAGGGAAATGTAACTATTCAAAAATAGTTCGCATGAAGAAAATATGAATATTAAGAAGAAGATGTCCTCTGAACTGCTGTTTTTAAATGTCCTGTAGTATCGCGAGGTTTCTCCTGCACAGATCCAGTGAACGCATCCCGGAAGATCTCGTGATACTTAGTGGAGGATTGCTGCGCTAAAGTGAGGACGCTTTCACCGTCAACACAGTGAGTACCGTATCACGGATGTTGTCGCAGAGGATCAAATTATTTTGGATTGAATTTTAGTGGGTCGTTATTGCGTACATCAGTTCTCGGTGTTGCCTAAGCTAACGCTGCGCGCGCGCTCCCAGAATGCCCGATGTGGTTCCGAGAGCACGAGAGGATGAATGAGGTAGATCAGAACGGTCCAGATGCTAGCCACGGTCACTGGTCACGTCTCGTAGTCCCGGTAGCGCAACTCGAAGTGTAAAAACGAACGTGTGTGGCACCGGCGGACATGCGCAGGCGGGTGTTCCGTTAAATGGTTTAACCGAACCGGACCGACTTTGAGTTCTGGTCTGGGAACGGCCGGGTGGCTATGAGGTTACCTAACGTAGCATCCCAGGCTAACCCGGGAGCCGGGAGAACGTCACCAGGCCCTCTCCCGCACATCCCCGTCCAGAGAAGTCACCGGTGATGCTGCGGTCAGACAGCAGCGGGATGAAAGGCTCTGGACTCAGCTTCCACTTCAGCACCATGGACAGAGCTCCAGCAAACACCAGCCACAAACCTTTGAAACAAATGTCATGATCCGGATTTACAATCCAGATTTAAAACTTTAAATTACTTTTTAACTGTTTTTGTCAATACCTGATGCAGTCTTAACATTTAGACATTATTATGCAGAAACAAATATTTCAAGACTCATACTGTCTTGAAATCAATATATAGAAATACTACCAATATTTTAATAATGTTGATCTCTCAACAATAAAACAGTTTAAAGTGTATATTTATTGTAACTGCATTACATAATCATATTCATTTAGCTATGACAGTATAAAATTGTATGGAATCAATATAATGAAAGAAATGCTTAATAAATATGTGTTACTATAACTTAAAGAGAGAGTGTGAAATTCTTCAGGCATTTCTTTTGCTTCCTTGCTTTTTCTCTTGCATTTCAGATTAAATTAATTCCAAAAACATTTTGCAGAATACCACTGACCACAAACAGCTATATCTTTAAACAAATTTGATCTATGTCAGGTGACAGTATATTGCAACATGTTTGAAGCATCCTTTTAATTTAGGACACTTTCAAGCTCAAATTTCTAGAAGAAAAGCAACTACAGAAATGTTCTGAACAGATTGCACAGTAGCCTGGAGTCATGGCAGAGGCACTCATCTCCATCATCTTCATTGAAGATGACTGTGGGCGGGTAATACAGCTCTGCACCTGTCATAATTGTGTTCATGCACACAAGCAACAATTTCACATTCTCTTTCGCAAAAGGAGAAAGACTCCCCAAAATTAGACCATTGGATGTTTGATGATATTAACATGATTATTTAACCAGTTATGAATGTTTGGCTGCTTTATTTAGTTACTTACAGATTTATTTCTCTGGTTTCTTTCAGCTCACTGATCTGTGAAGGACAACCCAGGACCATAGCACCAAATTGAAGTGTCTGAAGCTCCTCTAAACCATGGGCAATATCTTTGGAAACTTGTTGAAGAGTCTCATAGGAAAAAAAGAGATGAGGATCTTGATGGTGGGCCTTGATGCTGCAGGAAAAACCACAATTCTTTATAAGCTTAAACTGGGGGAAATAGTCACCACAATTCCAACAATTGGTACGTTATGTTAGGATTTATCGCCATAAAGACAGCATCAGTTTCCTGCTCTGGGTGCTGTATTATGTGTTCTCTTCTTTCAGGGTTTAATGTGGAGACTGTGGAGTACAAGAACATCAGCTTCACTGTGTGGGATGTGGGTGGGCAAGACAAGATCCGTCCTCTCTGGAGGCATTACTTTCAAAACACACAGGGT
Organism: Oryzias celebensis; assembly: GCA_014656515.1. Lineage (NCBI taxonomy): Eukaryota > Metazoa > Chordata > Actinopteri > Beloniformes > Adrianichthyidae > Oryzias > Oryzias celebensis. The sequence continues at coordinate 26,782,750 of BNCR01000005.1, read as the reverse complement.
GAGAAGAGCTAATTAGACTCCAAAACCCGAGTAGATTTCTGTTTTCTTCTTTAAAAACGCATACATGTTTCATGCTTTTCCTGTTGTTTCAGGTCTAATCTTTGTGGTGGACAGCAACGACAGAGAACGTGTGAATGAAGCTCGGGAAGAGCTGATGAGGATGCTGGCTGAGGATGAACTGAGAGATGCAGTGCTCCTTGTGTTTGCCAATAAACAGGCAAGAAAAAAGAATCTCCTTCATTTGCATTTGCACGCATGGAGCAGCAGAATAACTGAACTTGTGTGGAAAATAAACAGCTCATAAAGTTGGTGCTGTGGAGGAACATCATGCAGACCTGTACTAGAGACAAGAGAGTCAAAATTCAAGCCTTTTTGAAAGACAAGAGTAGAGTAAAAACAAGAAACAAATGAAAATTAAATTAAATGCCATAACACATAGGCCTATAGTGCTCCTTCTTAATAGATCCAAAGCGCTTTACTGTCACAGACCCAGTAACCCATGAACACACACATTTGCACAATAGATGACAAGTCTGCATGCTAACACTAGCATCAACCTAAAACCACCAGGAGCAATGTGGGGTTCAGTGTTCAGAGGTCGTCCAAATTCGAATTATTTTATTTTAAATTGAGGCTGTGAATAGTGTGGTTTGGCCAGAAGGCACAACCTGCCCCTGCTTCCCCGTTTAACCCGCAGTCACTGGTTGAGTATCTGCAATACACCCTCCCACCCTACCCCTCTGTCACGCTGGTCAGAGCTGCATGTGACAAATTTAAAAAAAAAAAAAGAAAAACAGATTTTTTTCAAAATACTGCCTTTTCTATTGGTTTTCCCTCCATAGCAACCACTTTATTTTGTGGTCACCTGGGGGGGACGGGCAGGTAGATGCAATGTTTAGAATAACTGAACAAAGAAAAATTTAGGAAATCTTTGTCAACCAATGTTTTTTTTTTGTTTGGCACGCCCACCTCCCTATTCTTTTCCCATATTGTGGGAAAATGTGAAAATCACCAAATTTCACACTTTACTGCAAAATGGCTGCAAAGCTGTAGGTTGTGTGTAATAATTTTTTCTTTGGATATCCCTGACATGTATTATTGGGTTTTGTTGGTGGATTTAATTTTTTTCAAAAGATATTTTTGCCCTGTTCAGGTTTCTCCCTCTGTGATGTCATCTTTTTTGTTTTTGATTTGTGGATGGGGGGTGTTATTCACGAAGCTCAAAATTCCTTTGCACCAGGTACTAGGTGCATACAATGTAAGCGAGTTTTTGAGTCTGTGGCAGGGGTGAAATTTTTGCTCAAAGGCGCAGTAAGAATGAAGAATTGTGAAACTTGCTGTCAAGGACTGCCGCGGAACAGAAGGATTTAAATCCTCAGAACTAAAGAGTTTATAAGGGAACGCTGTGGGAATTCATTTATGTTGGGATGTTCGTATGAATTGTCAATAGAAATCTAAAATTAACTGGAACAGGAGGTAAAAACAACAAATTTAGACAGGAACACCTTTCTTTGAAAATAAAAAAGACAGTTTGTTTTGAGCAGATCCTCCTTAAACGTATCCACTTCCATAAAATTGTAGTTGATTTTTGCGGCACATTTTTGTTTGTAGTTTGCTGCAATGGTTATGGTAAGCAGTGGTAGGCTGGTAAACAAGAACAGCAGAATGAATGGCCATTACAAATGAAAGGATCGAAAAGACATATTTCAAACAGTTTATTATAATTACTGTTATTAATAGTAAAACAGTAGATCATTTTGCTGAGGTGCTATTACTAATGTAAAGCTGCGGCAAAAAATAAAAGCGTAAAGAAATTCTTGAAATTTTATGCAATGACAATTGGCCGACACACACAATACAGGGGCGTAGCAAATCCTTTTAGGGGCTCAAGATTTCATTAAAACATTGTGAGGCAAAGAAGTTTTTGAACACCCTGTGATTTTGAAAGTTCTCCCTCTTAGAAGTCATGGAGGGTTCTAAGATTTCTGTTTTAGGTCCATGTCCACTGTGAGAAACAAAATCTAAGAAAATCTGGAAATGGCATTGTTTGATTTTTAAAAATAATGTATCTGTATGCTACTGCTGCAAATAGGTATTTGAACACCTGAGAAAATCAGTGTTAATATTTGGTACAGTAGTCTCTGTTTGCGATTACAGAGGTCAAACGTTTCTTGTTGTTTTTTACTAGGTTTGCACACACTGCAGGAGGGATTTTGGCCCATTCCTCCACACAGATCTTCTCTACATCTGTCAGGTTTCTGGGCTGTTGCTGAGAAACACTGAATTTCAGATCCCTCCAATGATTTTTCTAGTGGGTTTAGGTCTGGAATCTGGCTCGGCCTCTCCAGAACCTTGATATGCTTGTTACAGAGCCAATCCCTGGTTATCCTGGCTGTGCTTCAGGTCATTGTCATGTTGGAAGATCGAGGCATCTTCAATGCTCTAACTGGGGGAATGAGATTGTTCCCCAAAATCTCACAATACATGTACTCTCCTTGATACTGTCCCAATGGCAGAAAAGCACCCCCATAGCATGATGCTACCACCCCCATGCTTCACAGTAGGGATGGTGTTCTTCAGATGGTACTCATAATTCTTCTTCCTCCAAACATGGCAAATGGAATTAAGACCAAAAAGTTCTATTTTGATGTAGCTCCGCCCCTGTCACAAACTTGACAGAAGGCAGTTTTTTCAGCTGCAGTGTCTTTCTTTTGCTGACTTTGATGCTCTGCCCTGTTTACTAGAAACTCAGTTGATGTAAATCGTCCTGAATATGAAGCCGCTGCTGCCATAGCACATGTTTTTGACCTGTAAAGTCAGATTCCAGGATGTAGTTTTTGAAGTGTTTTTTTTTTCTGCCGAGCTCTAACCTCACTCTTCTTTTAAAGGACTTACCAAACGCCATGAATGCTGCTGAGATCACAGACAAGCTGGGCTTACACTCCCTGCGCCACCGCAACTGGTACATCCAGGCCACGTGTGCCACCAGCGGCGACGGCCTCTACGAGGGCCTCGACTGGCTCGCCAATCAACTCAAGAACAAAAAATAAGAATAAAAGTGACGGGAAAGAAATGCCAGCAGCCAAACAAGTTCAACTCTTTTCCTTTGTTTGAAGGGTGGAGGGGGTGGGTTGATTTCAGGGGGTTTTGATTGATAGATGCATCATCAACCAAGATCTTGGATAAAGTGGACTCTTTATTTTTGCTCTGTTTCTGACAGTGGATGTTAAAAGCATATTTTCATGTTTATAAGTAAACATAAAGACACTCTGACAGTATCGATAGGTTTCCTCTGTCCGCTCTTGTGTTTAGGTGCAGTCTAATGTCTGTTAGTTTCCAGGTGCTGTGCCCAGTCATGTATGAATCCACTGAATCAGCGATTGCTCTTCATTTGAACGTCTTCATGTTAGCTTCCGCTTTGTCAGTTGCGCCTCTTCCTTTTTCTTTCCATGTTTTTCTTGTACTCGTTTTTATTTGCCTGCATGGTAACAGCATCGTCTTAGAGAGCAATCACACAGCAATCACACAGATTAAAGCCACCTCCAAAGCTGGTTCTTGTTCATGAGCAAACCTGTGTACCGGTAACTGCAAAAAGAAACCTTCTTTTACTGCCAAACTTCTGGAACCTTTCTGGTATCTGTTTCTACTCCCGTTGTGGCTCCCTGAACAGCAGACGAGGCCCCTCTAAATATTTCAAAAGCTTAATATTTCCTGCTTTGCCTGGCCTGGATGCATGCTAAGGCATTATAGTCCTCCGTCATTAGAAATGCATGAGTGCTGTTTGTGGATTTTCTATCATCTTCCTCACCTTGGGATGCAGAAACTAACCAAAGCTCCACTCTGTGCATTAAAAGAATAGATGAAAATCATTCTAGCTGTAAAATGAGATGACATACATCCACCCAGATACAAAATAGACTGAAGCAGCTTCTGTTTTTCTGGCTTTTTTCATATCTGTACTGACAGTGCATCAGGTTGCTCTCACTTGTGTGTTTTTGTCCTGCAGTGTTTTGCCACTCTTTGTTAATGAATGTGAACTTTGTGGATGAATCTATAAATGCCAGTGATTATATTCATGCGCAGTCATTTCCTGTTTGCATAGTAATGACATGGTAAGCAGGGTTGACTGATCAATATGGAGGTGTTGTTGTTTGCAGGAAGCCGTTGGCGCACACACGCCTCACAGCTGAAACCAGCAAATGGTCGACTCAAGTCACTAAATGGATTTTCTTGTGCCATACAAGAGTATGTATCAATACTCTCACTACATTGAACTTTATTATCCAGCTTTACTTTTGCATAAATATGATCATTTGTTCTGTTGTGGCCTTATATTTATTGATCATTTCCTGTCATTCAGCTTGGTTTGAGTCTTCACTCTCACATGCTTGTAAAGATGAACGTGCAGGTTTTAGCTCACTGCCTTCCAAAGGCAAGTTTTACATCACTCCTCACATCCATAAAGGCAAAGCTTTTCTTTAACCTTTTAATGAGCTTTTATGATAATCCATGTTTGGTGGTTGACCCTTTTTGGTTTCAAGAAACTTCAGTGTAGTCTGTATCTGTGAAATATTGAAAATTATTTGGGTTGGGGGGGTGAAAAACTTTTCTGAGTATTCATTCTGTACCATTGTAGTGACACAAACAGATTCAAAAACAGTGAAGACAGTGTTTCAAAGACGAATGCATGTTGGCATCTGTATGTGATGTAAGATGAAGAAGAAAATCCTGCTGTATTACAAATAAACTCATTTTCTGTAGGATCTGTCTTCAGCTGATTCTGACTTTAAGGCTGCACACTTATGTGTTTCTTTGATAAAACATGTGAAAACGTGTTTAAAGCTTCCACCACAAGAGGGCAGAGTTAAGCAACAATCAACGCCTTCCATCCATCTGCAGAATCGCTGAATTCATTTTGGGGTCACGGGGCTGCTGGAGCCAATCCAACAACTACTGTTGGGTGAAGGACGACACTCTGAACAGGTCTCCAGTCTGCTGCAAGGAATATTATAGGGTTTATGTTGCAGAGATTCTAATGTACCTGTGAAGCATGTTTTTGGATGGAGAAGTGCCTGGACGAAACCCATGCATGCTGGAGGAGAACATGCAAACTTCACAGACAAAGGTCCCAACCGGGATTCAAACCAAGGCCTGCTCACTGTGAGGCGAGAGCCACATGCCATCATTCAGTCCATCAATGGCCACACATTTTGTATGTAGAGTCTGAAAACAGCTGTATGTAGCTACGTGTGAATGCAAGAGTTTTGAACACGGAAGTTGAAATACGTGTTTACATCAGCTTTTCCTTGGAAGCGGTCGCTTGTACGTGTGAGAGGAACTGAAGAGACTTTAATTCCCAGAAAGGACAAATGTTCATTAAACCATTTTAAAGTCAGTCCCAGAGGAATGAGCAACACCCTGACAAAAACAACGTCAGGTAAACACATTTAGAACAAAAGATAACAGTCACACATGTAGTTGCACAAAAACCTTTCTTCCAACACTTTTATTGTGCTGATGGCGGTTTTGGTTTGAGAATATTCCAGTCTTTGATCAGACTGGAACATTTGCTTTTTTATTTTATACTTGTTTTCAGTGACTTTAAATAAGCAGAATTATGAGGTGGAGTTTTTGTTTCTTTAAATCCAGTATTAATGATGTTAAGGGAATGCTTACAAGAACTCCATCAGGATCATTTGAAAATGTTCTTACACATCATCTGGTTCCGTGTGAGCCGTTTCTGCAGAGGCAGAAATTCTCTGATAAAGACTTCCTTCAAGAAGTCAAATATTAACCGTTTGCTATAAACAGCCCTCAGACATTTCAGGCCATAAAAAGCTCGCAGACATTTTCTGATTTGGTGTGCTATTTTGTGAGTCTGTATGCAAATGGGTCTGAGGTGAAGAAAATGTTTTTCTTTTGTTTTTCTCTGTGTGAACAAGACAAACCGGGGATGCAGGCCGAACAAGTTCTGGAGCTGTGGAGCTGGCTGGCTGGCTCATTTTTTTAAAGACAAACTGTTTTTGTCTTTAAAAGAAAAAGTAAAGCAATTTCCAAATGACCGTTGTCCACACGAGAAGTGATTCACTAACCTTATTACTCAAAGTGTAGGACACAAGTTAGTCTCAAGTCCAGCAGTAAACTGACAGAAATGCCACGATGGAGCAATAAAAGGATCTTACATCTCAAGAACTCCACCAGCACAAAGGAGAGGAGGGCAAAGTCTCTTTGATAAGACTGGAAAAATATGCCAGCAAACCAAGAGTGACACAAAGCGGACAGACTTTAAGGTTGTTTTAGCTGCAGCAGAAAGAAAATAAATGCAAGGATTTACTACACAATTAAGCAAAAATGGAGTTGACAAAAATACAGCCGTATATCATACTGAATTTATACTGTATTCTGCAAAAAGAGGTAGCCTAAAATAGGAAAAGAACACAAATCACAAGAAGAAAATGACTAGAAAACAGGAAAACAATCTGTCCATGTTGCAGTCATTTTTATTCAAGAAATCTTTTAATTCGATATAAAAGTCTAGAATCAAGGAGTTCCACACAAGCATTCAAGAAGACAAAACAGGCTCAAAAGATCATTTTCTGGATGGAATAGAATTACTTCAAATTTCATGGTGTACAGCCCAGTAATAAGGATTTCTGTTCTAGTTCTCAGCAAATGGTTTGTTTGTTGTTTTTTATGTATCCAGTTATTGTTCATTTTGATTCCAGTGACAAAACTAGAGAAATGGAAATGACTCATCTTAGATCAAAATGTAAACCCAGTGAGAATCTTTGTACTATTTTGGCCCATTTTAATAAATCCTCATAAAATCTAAAACCAGCTCAGAACATAAATCTACATTTTCATTTCCAAAGCAATATCTTAACTTTAATTTAACACTCTTAAAATGTAACCAACTATGACAGTGTTTCTTATTACCTTGAAAAATAAATGACATTTCTGCACTTGAAAATGTGAATCACATGGTATGTAGCTTTTTGTTGTTTTTCTGTTGTCAATAGTTTGAAGCAAAAGGATTTTGACTCATTTTAATCATGTTTTTCTACCAGTTTCTGATTGTGCTGATTTTGAGAAAAAGGTGGGAAGGTGAGAAGCAGAGAGAGGTTAAAATAACTTAAAAACTGGCACAATATATTGAATGTCAAAAAACAAAGTTTCAACTATTTGCAAGAATCAAAATGTTTTTCAGTGTGGGTCAGCAAACCTCATGAAGTCCACAGTTTGGTTGTTTTTATCTGGAAAAATGTCAGAAATGGAGCAGTTTGCTCTGATAGTCTGCTGCCGTTTTCTCAACACTGCTGTAGAAAAACCTTGTTCTTTTGCTTCTGCACTTTGGCTCAGTTTTTTTTGAAAGTTTTGCAACTTTAACATTGTAGTCTGTTTTGTTTAATTCCAACACAAATGCAGGTTTTTGAGCAGCTTTAATGTGAGGACTCCATTGTTGTGTCATATTGTTAGTAAAAATGATTTGCATTGGTTTTCATCAAAAATACAGCAAACTGCATGTGCATGGAAAGCGCACCTGCATTTAAACACTGGAATATTGTGTCACTACACAAAATGTATCTTAATGACGCACAAACATGACTTTCTAGTTTTATTTAGTTATTTAAAAGCAATGAGTGCCGTTCGATGTCAACATTATATTTTTTTATTGCTTTTTTTGTTTGAAAAAACACTTTTAGAGTTCCTTTTCTTCAAACTTTGCAAACATTTCCTGGATTTGACGCAGGCTGTTTTCAAAGTTGTTGTTGTTGTTATTCTGATCCGTTGCACATGAAGATCCCGCCCTCATAAATCAGTGCTGCGGACAGAGGCGCTCCTGCCGCTGATTGGCTGCGCGCTGCGCCGCAATCACGGAGCTGCGGGGATTGCTGTCACACCGGCCGTGGAGAGGGCAGGTTCACCGCACTCCCCGCTCAGTGTGGAGAGGAGCTAAACGACAACAGCGCGTCCGTTCTGGTGGTTGTATTTCTACATTGGATAAAGGAATCGCGCGCAGGAGCGCAGTGTTGGCTGAACTGAACCGTCACGGACGACACTTTCTGACATGATTGAAGGCTGATGTCCTGCTGCTGAACGTCAGGATGAGCTGTTCCCAGAGGAGGGGGACACAGGTGCTCTGCGCCCTGCTGTGCGCCCTCCAGCTCTGCAGCGCTCAGACGCAAAAAAGTAGGTGTTCTCCCGCGCGCAAACACGCGCACCCACCGTGAACGGTCATATTGGCGCTGTAGAACCAAAGACAAGCCCCTCGGAGCAGTAGTGAGAGGAACACCTGTCCTCATAGACCAAAACCTGTTCCGCACACGCTCAACTTGTTTGCTGTGACTCACCTGCGCCTCTCCCACGACTCTGTGGCCTTTATCTTGCTTGTCTGAATTGTTTCATGGTTTTGCGACAGAGCCAAGCCTTTCTGCCAGAGTCACAGACCGGAATCAGGGCAAAACTTATAATAAAATGAAACAGAAATCATTTTTATATAAATATACTTCCACCATGTTAAAAGGTGCTGATTTGCCTCTAAGTTTTCTTAAATTTTAAATCATCAGTCTGGAAGAACTGGATTTAAGACATCCACGTTTCTGAAAGAAAGAGATGATTCTTATTTTGAAAAAGTATTACTAGTGAAACAAAGTTGACGTTTGTCTCATTCTGTTTTTAAAAAATCTAAAGAAGTTTGAATAGTTGCAGCAAAACCTTCTTCATTGATGTTCCTACATGTTGGTGTCTGTTTGTCTGCGTACTTTAGTACAAAGTCATACAATATCTAATAGTCATCGTATGATAAAGACTTTCCTTGACTATAAAATGCTCAAAGGTTTCCTGTCAGTCAGACATAAGCCTATAAGAAATCTGCTCCACTCATTTCCTGACTGTTTTGGAGGCAGAGAAGTGTTGTGATTTGAGCTGTGGTGTGACCTTTGACCTTGTGTTGTTGCTTTTTTGGTGCCACCTGACCACAGGTGAAGCCAGTCCCTCCGGTTCTGAGAAAAACAAGGTGAACATGAGAGAGAGTGCTGATCCTCCAATATGAGTGGAGTGTTAGTTCTGTTTGAAGAAAAAGAAAGACTTTTTTCTCTTCGAAGTTGTTTTTTTTTTTCAGAATTACTAAATCTGTCTAAATTGTTTGTTCTCTAACAAAACAGCTGAAATTTGAAGACAATAATACATTTAAATAGAAGTGTGAAGGTGGTTCTGATCCCTTTTACTGAATAGTTGCATAGAGTCCAAAAAGAGCAGGATCTTGGTGAGAGTTCCTCAACATGAGGCAGAGCTGAACATCAGTCAGGAGTTTGGTGGATGTTGATTATGAGTAAAATGGAGTCGGAGGAAAGTAAAAGACATCCTGATGGTTACAGGATTCATGTGCCCTGAAACAATAGATATGCAATGTAATGGAGTGACCAACAGAGAAACATTGTTGAAGCTCAGTATTGGCCCTTTGGTTTTCCAAACCTTTTATTCTATCCTTATTGAACTTTCTTGGACTAAGGATAATCTTTCCTTTTAATGAAAAGCCGTTTTAGTGTAAAGCTTCTTTGAGTAAAAGGTTGGAAAACAAGTAACAGGTTTGGACTGAAAGTGAACTCTGTAAAACATGAATCTGAAGTCAGTGACGGTTTTCATTCATCACGGTGAAGCTTAAGAAAGTTAAAAGACTCTTGTTCGAAGAAAAGTTGTATCATTTTATGTCTTACATGAAAAATCATCTCATCAAGAACAGTAAAATAATCTTAGTTTGAGAAAATATGTTTTAGTGACTTTATTTTTATTCTTAAATTAAGAATTCTTGGTTCAACCATTTTTGAAGAATTGTGGACTTATCTCTAAGGCGCCTGTTCAGCCAGCCTCAGTAACCCCATCATCATCCTTCTGAAATAGTGCCAACAGGAAGTGCCAGCTTTTTGTTTTGTACGTGAAGAAGCGTTCAGAGGTGTACTTGTGATCGGGCCAGTCTGCATCCTGCATGTACCAAGAGCTCTGCAAAAAACTCCAGCAACAAGATGACGATGAAACTAACCAGATGTGCAAATGTTATGCAACTATAAGCAACAGGTTCTACTTTATCACGATGCTGAGTTTGACCATTTCCTTTAAAAGCTCGTCACAAAGCCACTGGTCTGCTGTGCGTGAGGCTAAAACATGTTCGAGCTGTGTTTGCTCAGTCAAGTCCAACCCAGTGGTCACAAAGACACAGAAGATCTTCCCGCTCATCCAAACATAACCTCTAGCTGTGAACCAATGGAGTCCACTGTGAAATGAGCCACTTGCAGCACTCAGGTGTAAATCTTTGTGTTTACGCGTGCGTGTGAGCGCACGCTTACCTGAGAGGTATGCAGTAATCTCTGGCCGTCCTGTGCCAAGTTTCTGTTTGCATCAGTCATCGTTTTGAGCTTGTTTATCTCCCCCTCCCTCCATTGTTTTCTTACTAGAAGTGTCTTGTTTTTCTTTGTAACAGATGAAGCAAAATAAGAGCCAAACCTGATCCGTGCCGTGTTTTCATCATGTGTTAGGTTACACTGAGGACAATGCCACCATGCTACAGCAGCGTGATGTGCTGTGAGTGAAGTTAAAGCAGAGAGTCAGGAAGCAGGCAGGATTTCTGAGGAGCTTTTAGAAACATACAACACTCACTCACTGTGCACTCCTTTAAAATAGGGCCATTGTGTTGATGGATGTGTCATTTGTGTACTTTGCATCCCCCCCCCACATTCTTTACTCTCCATCACATATCTGCCAACAATGCTGAAAGTCTTTCTTTGATGGAGCTGATATCTTCAGCTTCTACAGCTGCAGATCAGCTGCCGTCCCATTAACTGACACGCTGCTCTGTTCAGATCTACAGCATGGGTTGTGTCTGGTCTGAATGCTTCTGTTACGGATTGCAGCATGTAAAGCCTACATACTTCTCTAGGTGCTCGAGCAAATTTCCAAACAAGTAGTTCAACACATGAGAGTCATACTGTTTTCTGGAGATAGCACCAACCTCTTCTCTGGGTTTAAAAAGCTGCAGGAAAGAGGGAGTTTGTGACTCTTTACAGGTTAGAGTGTGACCTAAAGAGAGGTGATTTTAACAATAAAACTATTCAGTCCAATCATGCTCAGGTGAAAGTAACGGTGGACATCTGCAAACCTTCCACAATATGAACTCAGCAGTCAGTTTAAGAACGGCATTGTCTGTTAACAATGATGACCCCGACCCCATGCATTCAACGTTTATTGGAAATGTTTCAAACAGTTTTCAGTTTGGACAGTTTTGGTTCAAACAAAGTAAAATAATAACATAATTGTGACACCTCTTGAAATAAATCTTTTAACTTTGCTTGGTGGTTTTTAGACAAATAACACAATGTTTTGTTTTTGGATTTACACATGTTTATTTTGTCTCTACATGTTTTAACTTTTTTATAAATCATCCAAATCATTGTATTGTTTGCAGAAAATAGACTAAATTTAAAGTGAGTTGGTGTTTTGGACAGCTCCAGGTTCATTGTGAAATTATTGTGTAATATCTGATATGTAAATATGAAAAGATAGACATTAAACAAAGCCATAAAACAGTTTTAAATACAAATTAATATTAGAGAAACTTGTAAAGTAGAAAAAAAACTCCAAACAGCCCCAGACTAATAAGGTTTAAGATATCTGGCTAATTGTCTTAACCTGCAGCCACAAGGTTTAGGTAAATCTGCAATGCATTGTGGACATTTTGGAGCAAAGCGTAATTTACTGATTTATTTGTTTGTTCATAAATAAAAGGTCAAAAACAGAGAGAAAGAAGCAGCACTGCAGGTCGGGGAAGATGCAAGATCTCCCGATCAACCAAGTTGATTGATCCCACAGCTTGATGTGTCAGGCTGAAGGCTGAGATGTAAAAAGATCATATCTTGCTTTGTTTATCACAAAGCACTCACATACTTCATGGTTTTCTAAGGTTTTCGAGTCTGAAACTCTGCAGCCAGCAGAACCTTTTCATTCCTTTTTCACAGAACCAGGAGAAGTCATTTCAGAACATGTGTTCGTTGGAGTTGGCTCGTTGAGCGCTCAAAAAAGAAGGAGAAAAAAACCGAAGCTGAAAACATGCTTGACTGATTACAGAAACTGGATGAGTTGCTTACATTTCTTTTAGGAACAAAACCAGTTCGAGTGAACATAATCCTGAAACTCAGTAAACTGCAGTCCTGATGATGTCTTGCTTTCTCAAACATCCTTCCTCTGATTTTTGCTTCGATTCAGAGAACTTTACACTGAAAGACGCTTCCTGCAGTCGCCCCAAAATCACTAACTGATCATTCTAAAAACGGTGACTCGCAGCTTAACCTTGAGCCAAAGTATGAAGTCAGGTGAGGTCAGGGTTGGTGTGCAAACACATTTTGTTCCTGCACCACGTATAGAAGATGACGGCACAATCTGACCCGCCTACCTGTGTGCTGGAAGGTTAATAATCATTAGCCATCAATGCCCTTGTTATTCTGCTGTCTTCTGCGTGCTAGTCATGGAATGTGTTTTTGAATCTGCTGGGCATGTTTTCCAGTTGAGTGATCTAATCATTGGTGTCCTTTAACACACAGGAGTTTTAAGAAAGACACATTTTATGAAATGAAATCGTTACTGATTGTGTTCAAGCTCAGATGAAAAATTTAGAAGACAAAAGTCTAAATGTTAGACTTCCGTCTCTGACTGAAGAAAAATCCACTCCATGGGTCTGTGTTTGGTTATAAACTATAGTAAAGTAGAGAGAATTAGAAACTCTCAGATAAGCATTTGTTTGTCTCTCCATGCTTCCATTTTCTCTGTGCTGCTTCTCCTCTGGTTGACATTTGAATAGCAAAGCAGCCTTTAAGTGACGCTGACAGGCAGAACTCCCTCTGACCAGAAACAAGGCCTGGTGTGTTTGTTGGCGAGATGGACATGGCCTGGACACAATCCTCAGCTTGTTTCACACTGTCACAACACACTTGTTCATATTGAACAAGCTGGACACAGTGGTTTGTAGTAAATGACATACAGCTGTCTTAGTTAAAATAGCAACGTTTTATCAGACATGGGTTTCTGGTTGAAGAAAAATAAAATGTTTTTCAATTTAAAAAGCAACATATTTTTTCAACTTTAAGCAAAACAAACAGTCAGACAGGTTAAGCTTTATTTGTACCTATTCCTATGGGAGGCTCCTGACTACAATACCCATAATGCTCCAACAATCCATCAATCGGTGAGGCTTTGTCCTATTAAAACCTTTGAACAGATTTTTTAGCTCAGTGAACAGCAGAAAAAGGGTTTAAGGGTCAGTAAGCACAGCCAGAATTCATACAAAAGCATGCTGGATTTTAAGGTGGAGCTTCTGAATTAGCAAAAATTAAAGGAGATTGATTTGATTTGAGTTAGTTAAGTTTGTGAATTTATGTATGAGATGCACCAACAAAAAGAAATTAATTGTTTTTAATCACTGCTGACATTATACTACATTTGCTGCACTAAGATGAGGCGCAGGATGTCTTATTTTGAAAGGAAGTCACATGAACCTCTGTCAAAAGTTGAAGACGACTTCATATTCAGAAAAAAGATTTACATTTTATATATGCCATAAAACAATGGTTCAGTTATATTTTTGGCTATAGAAACAGTTTATATTTAGCAGCTCGGGACAACCGTAGGTTTAGGAACTTAAGTGGAGAAGTACAGTCAGGAAGACCGTTCTTAACCAGAACTCTCCTTCTTTTTGCTGCTGCAGTGTCCGTTTGCCGCGGCACTCAAAATGGCCTGAGCGCGCCTAAAGACTCAGAGATCCAGTACAACCTGATGAAGAGCATGTACACTGACTGCAACATCGTGATGGGCAACCTGGAGATCACCATGATGGAGCACTACAGAGACTTCAGCTTCCTGCAGGTGAGGCTGTGAGTCTGTGAGGAGCAGATTATCGGTAATCCCGTCCCAGAATCTGTGTCACTGAGAAAAATTGCTGACGGGTCCGGACATGGAGGTAAATGGGTGAAAGCCTGAACCGTTCCCACAGTGGAACGCCTTCCTCTGAAGTTTTGCTTTCTAAACCACACTGTTCATCGGAGCTCCTGTCCTGGATCACAGTAAACAGTCAATAAAGTTATATTTTTAAAATCTTTCAAACGTCTTCCTAAATGTTTTTATTTGCAGTCCATTAAAGAGGTGACAGGCTACGTCCTGTTTGCGTTGAACGAGGTCAGCCGCCTCCCTTTGGATCAGCTGCGCGTCATCAGAGGCAGCACGCTCTATGAGAACCAGTACGCCTTGTCTGTGATGATCAACTACCAGAAGAATGGGCAGCATGGCCTCCAAGAGCTGGGCTTGACACACCTGACAGGTACACAGAGCATATATGGTGTGTGCTTAAAGACTGTAAAGCAGATAAGTTGGACCCCGTTGGAGCTCGCACACCCACGCAGCACGGTCACACCCTCTGAACGCTGGCTGTCACAGGGCAACGATGCACATACTCTCAGTAAATTCCCTGGAATGTGTCGTACCCTCAACTGCTCAACTGCCAGTGTAACATGAGCTCCTTTCACTGGGTTTGCGTGTGGTGTAGTAAACAGTGTGTGGCAGTGCTTGATGGAATGAATCATGGGCTTGCCTGGGCTTGCTTTACTAATCTCACTTTCCCATTTGCATGCGTGCCTTCCACAGAGATTCTGAGAGGAGGTGTGAACATCATCCAGAATAAGTTCCTGAGCTATGCTCCGCAGGTGAATTGGGACGACATTGTCAAAAACGGATCGATCCATAATGTGTTTAAGGAGAACGGGCCTGAAAGTAAGTCAAAAACACAAGTCACAGGCTCACGCGCTGAAGCTGTAACTCCATGCTGCGTGAAGCGAAATCTTTGAGCAAAGCCACAGCAAAAGATGCTCTCAATCTTTTAAATGAAGCGTAGATAAGCTCGCTGCAGCAAAGAGTAACACTTTCAGATGTGAGCTGGTGTATTTAAAGACAAAATCAAAGCATTGACTGTCGTCTCGTTCAAAATGTTTCTAATGCTGATCAAATGATATCCCAGAGCCCTGTCATGAAAACTGTAAGGGTGTGCCATGCTGGGGACCAGAAAGTGACAAATGTCAGATCTGTGAGTATTGTTGCTCCTTTAATGTAAAGCACCTTCATTTTGTTTGCATTGACGCAGCTGAGCCCCTGATTTACCCTCCAGCACAACCGAGCTGCCTGGAGGAGTCAGGGACTCAAACTCATTGCAGGTTTCTCTACATTTGGGCAAGCATGTTATTTTCTGTGTTTCAGTGACCCAGACTGTGTGCGCTCCTCAGTGTAACAGCAGATGCTTTGGCACAAACCCAAATGAGTGTTGCCACCCTGAATGTGCAGGAGGATGCAAGGGACCCCTGGATACTGACTGCTTTGTGAGTTTACCTAAGGCCTCCTATGAGGAGGACGTCTATACTTTTACTGAGGGTTTTATCCCCCTTTTATTTTGGAGGGGACAATGCTCGCTTTTTTTATATATATATATATATATATATATATATATATGTATGTATATATATATATATATATATATATATATATAAGTATGTATGTATGTATGTATGTATGTATGTATGTATGTATGTATGTATGTATATATATATATATATATATATATATATATATATATATATATATATATATATATATATATATATATATATATATATATATATATATATATATGTATGTATGTATGTATGTATGTATGTATGTATGTATGTATGTATGTTCATGTATATAATCCATGAACCTTGTTGCCTGATTCCAGGTACCCAAATATAGACACAAAGTACTGATGTTATTCTAAACAGATTAATTTGATGTAAACCACTATAGCATATATGCATATATTTGATTAGATACAGTACCTTGTTTATATTTATCATTTTATTTACTCTTTTTTTTATTTTGCTGTCTTACAAGTATATAAGGGGGCAGAAAATGTGTTTTTCTTATTTCTGTTTCTTCTTTCATTTGCCAGGTATAGGATCTTGTGTTAGATCTTTTATTGTTCTAATAAAAATAATAAAAAATAAATAAATAAACAAACAAACAGACAGACAAACAAACAAACAAATCAAAACCGTACAGCAGATAGCTCCAATACTGTTCACAATTTTTGTTTCAACACCAAAGTTACGTTATTGGGGGTGTGAGAGGCTGTAAGCTAGCAGGAGAGCATGTAAACACAAAGCTCTCAACAGCAGGGAGGGGAGGGGGAGCTGGGGTTGCTCTGCGCCAACAGTCCCGCCCACATCTCAGGGGTGAATTTCTAGTGATAATAATCTCCTGCTGCTCTGCGGAAACTATGTCCTGGAAGACACATGCTTTTTGATTGAGGCTTTAAAAAAACTGAGAACGGTTTAAAACAGATCAAAAGATGTCAAAGTGGCACTTCAGGAAATAAAAAAGCAAAACAGAATGAAGTTAAAACACTGAAGTGTATTTATTTAGTCTTTCTCTCTCTGTCTTTCTTTTCTTTTTGCTTCAGAATGTTTTTTATTGCAAATCAAAATGAATCGACACTTGATACTATATATTTCAGATTTTGCAGTCCTATCTTCTCATTTCAAATGATATTTCAGTCTGTTAAAAACACAGGTTGTAGCTTTAAGCTTTATAATGACTGAAGCCTCAAAATGAATTGAGTGGGCTGGACAGCCACATGCCTGAAAGTCTGAAAAACACGTCACTATTTTCACATTTACAAAGGAATGAACCTGCTTTGGTTGTTACGAAAGACCGAGACTAGTCTTCAGCAGCAGAAAATGCTAAATGTTTTTTAAAAAATCAGCTTATGGTGAGCGGTTTGTGTGTGACTTTTTCCAGGCTTGCAAGAACTTCAACAACTTGGGCTCATGTGTGCCACACTGTCCCCAGGCTCTGATCTATAACAAGCATACATTTAGAATGGAGCCCAACCCAGACGCCAAGTACCAGTTTGGCTCTTTTTGTGTGCCCCAGTGCCCTGGTAAGTTCAAACCCGTCCTGCATTGCACCCTCACTCCCTGCAGGTTTCCATACAGTTGCTGTTTGTCTGTGGAGCAGTTATGTTCCCCGGAAGAGGCCAGCTTGTGTTTTAATGTGAACGTATCATGTGCATTGTTCTGTCTGTCTGTTAAACAGCAAACTTCTTGGTGGATGGGAGCTCCTGTGTGAGCAGCTGTCCCTCTGATAAAAAAGAGGTTGAGAAGAACGGAGTGAAAAGGTGCGACCCGTGTGAAGGCCTCTGTCCAAAAGGTAAACGCTGCAGCACGCTTTAGTCAATGCTGCAGAAAGAATACGTGATGAGAAGTTAATCTTTTAGAAGATGGCAACATTTAAAGGAAAGTCTTACTTGTTTCTTTTCTTGCCTCAACAGCGTGTCACGGCACAGGAAGTCCAGGGAAAGAGACTGTTGATGCTCATAACATAGACAGCTTCATAAACTGCACTAAGATCCAGGGCAGCCTACACTTCCTTGTCACGGGAATTGAAGGGTAAACACAAATCTTCCTTGTAGCAGCTGCTGCTATTTCTCAAATGCTAACATTTTATAACTATTTATGATTGTTGATTCATTGTATGTTCTTCTCTAAGGGATAAGTTCAACAACATACCTCCTCTCAGTCCAGAAAAACTCAAAATCTTTGAAACTGTGGAGGAGATTACAGGTGACTTTACAGCGGTCTGTCTCAACAATACTACAGATTGGTGTTTAAAATCTAATATAAATCTCTTACAAAATTTCTTCATTCAGACTATCTGAGCATTCAGTCATGGCCTGACAGCCTGACCAACCTGTCAGTCTTCTCCAACCTCAGAGTCATTCAAGGCAGAACACTTTACAAGTGAGGAACTGATTTCTTTCCCTCTGTTTAGCAACATTGTGCAGTAATGTTTTTCAAAAATACACTACACAGAACATTGCTCTAACTAATAATCAAATTCTTTTTTTGTATTTTCTTACTCCATGTTTTTCTCCTGATAAGGGGCGTGAGCAAAAGGTACAGTAAACTCTCTGTCTCACCTTTCTTCTTGTTCACCTCTCGATGTTGGTGTTACCTCAGTGTCCACTGGTTTATTGTACAGCAGTTAAATCTAAGAGAAAATGTTTTTTTCTTTCATTTATGGGATATATTAGGACTTTTGTCTTGATCTGTGTTTTAAAAAGTCCTTATTTTGAAAACTGATCTGTACTGATTTGGCAAATTAACACATTTCAAACCAAGATTATTGTGTTTTTTGTGATTCTGTTAAAAAAATATATATATATATTTTCCTTCAATAGTTTGAAATTGTGGCCAAAAATGCTTCCAGAAACATTACAATGTAATCTGAAAAGAACAATTCTCTGGATGCTTATTGGCAGAGGAAAATGTTTAAGGAAACGAAAACATATATTAAGGCACAAAGCAGTTTTTGCTTCTCAATCAATCTTGTGCAAAAAACCCACATTTCATAGAAAGAAAAAAGTCTGGCGCTTTTCTTGATTATGTATTTTTTTGTTCTTCAACCAATATTTTCTAACCTTTTTAGCAAAACAATCTTTGGCATTTTCCTCCATGTTTAAACTTCATTGGATCTGCCACTGCCTGTTGAGCATACGCAAAAATCAACTGCATATTGGACAAATCAAGAGAACAAATCAAATTTGTTAAAGTAGAGCTTCAAGCCCCAGAATGCCAAAACTCCGCTTGTTCCTGAATCTGTTTGTCCTTGTGCCTCAGGGGTTACTCTTTAATGGTGATGAAGATCAAATCCCTCAGCTTCCTCGGGTTCCGATCGCTGCAGAAAGTCAACGACGGAGTGGTCTACATCACAGGAAACAAAAAGCTCTGTTATCAGGATACTGTGAACTGGACACGTATCTTAAACAACCGTCCACGCCAGAAACGGCAAAAGTTAGTGGAAGTCAAAGATAACCGCCCATCAGACGAGTGTGGTGAGTGACACCAGCAAGGCTTTCTTAACAACTTAATAAACCAGATGATCACATACGTTTCTTCTGCTGTGCATAAAGTTGAGGAAGGCCGTGTGTGTGACCCGCTGTGCTCCGCTGATGGCTGCTGGGGTCCGGGGCCAGACCAGTGTGTTAGCTGCAAAAACTACAGCCGAGGAGGGACATGTGTGCCAGACTGCATGTTCTTATCTGGGTTAGTGTTCACGGGATAATATAGTAGTGGAACCACATTTACAATCTGAAGCATAGATACCAAAAAGCTTGTTGGTGCTGACAGCAGTCTGCTCAGTTAGTGACATTTCCTTTTAACTCAGGGTGCAGAGGGAGTTTGCTACACCCACGGGCGAGTGTCAGCTCTGTCACTCTCAGTGTCAGATCCAGGAGGGGAAGACAACCTGCACGGGGCCGGTAAGACTCTCTGCAAACCGTTTACAACAGAATTTGACTCAACAAAGCAACTTCTGCCAAAGCCATCTGCTGCCCCCTACCGCTGGAAATCAGATCATCAGCAGACACCATATTTCCAACTGTTTCTTATTATCTCCAAGCTACATGTTTCTTTATGTTTTCCATTTTCAGGGAGCAAATCAGTGTGTGGCCTGTGCAAACCTGAAGGATGGACCACATTGCGTCTCCTCGTGCCCTCAGGGTGTGATGGGTGAAGAGGGCATCGTCTTCAAATATTCAGACAAGAAAAATAAATGTGAACCGTGCCATATTAACTGCACTCAAGGGTAAGGAACGAGCGGAGAACCGAAGCAGTGCAAAGAGACCTGCTTCTACAATGACTTGTTTGTTCTGTGTCCAGTTGCACCGGTCCAGGGCTGGAAAACTGTGGTGGAGCATCTACTCGGGGCATTTCAAGGTAAACACCCCTCAGACTTTATTTCACTTATTTGACATATTTTCATTCTGTTTCAAGTCCTGACTGTTAAAACCTTCATCTCTGTCAACAGACAAGCCACCACAGGGATAGTACTGGGGCTGATTGCTTTCATCTTTGTGTTGTTCTCTGTAATGACGCTGACGTTTCTGTACCGCCGCGGTCTGGCCATCCGTCGCAAGAGAGCTATGAGGAGATACATGGAGAGTGGTGAAGTGAGTTTTTTAAGCTCTAACTCATGCAAAAAAGGCTTTTCAAGTCTTTTAGCTCAATGTTCAATGTTATATTGCAGCATTTTGAGCCTTTGGAAGAGAAAGAGAAAGTTTACGCTCGGATCTTAAAGCCAGCAGATTTGCGTAAGATCAAGCTGCTTGGTAACGGAGTGTTTGGATCTGTCCATAAGGTATTTAGAAGTTGTTTGTTTTCCATTTTAGTTTTAATAAGCCAGAATGTAAGACAGTCTCTGTCCTCTCTGGATCCTTCAGGGGATCTGGATTCCAGAGGGGGATACAGTGAAACTGCCTGTGGCCATAAAGACGGTTCATGATCGCACCGGTCGACAGACCTTCTTTAAAATTACTGAGGTAAGAAAACAGGACCTAAGCAAGAAATCACAACCAAAACAAGATTCTATCACCAATTTAAGGGAATTCAAGCCCTTTTAAGGGTTTCAGACATTGTTGCAGTGGCTTGTGAAAAACTCTTATTTTTTCAGTGGGTGGAAGGCATGCTAAACGTGTTTTCTTGTGTAACGAGAGTCAAACATCATTGAGACAGACCAAAAATCCTCGGCGAGGCTTCATTTAGATACTACGGGCCTCTTCTGTGGAACAACCTGCCTGAGGATGTGAACGCCCCAAACACTGTTAAGGGTTTTTAAAAAGAAACTAAAGACACATTTATTGAATTCAGCTTTTAAGTAGATACCATATTTGGGATATAGTATTTTTACATTGTAGCTCATCTGATACTTTTTAGGAATTAACTTAATTTATGTTTTTTATATTTTAGCTGTTTCATCTTTTTTTTTTTTTATCAATTACGTCTTCATTTTATACTTGTATACGAGTGTCTTCTCCCTCTTGGCTGGGATTTGGACTCAGATGGAGAAATGGTCCTGCTTGTCTTCTGGCCTCTCTTGTTCTGGGTCCTCTGAGCTGTCTGGTCTTGTGTGCCGGGTTGGGCGCATTGGGCCCGGGGGGGGGCATCATGCCCGAGGGGACGCATCGTGCCCGGGGGGGGGCATCGTGCCCGAGGGGACGCATCGTGCCCGAGGGGGCGCATGGTGCCCGGGGGTTGGGAACCGTGGGGCAGGAGGTAGTAGGGATGAGCGGGATGTGCTCATTGTTGGATGCTGACACCCCAGGGGACAGGGTGGACAGCTTTTTCAGGGTACTCTTTCCTTTAGCTTTTCTTTTAATCGTTTTTGTTTTATTTGTTTGTTTTTGTGTTTATGAGGGTTTATCTTATTATTTTATACTTACATAAAAGGTGCTATAGAAATAAAATTAGTTTGAATTTGAGGCACTGCTTTTTTTAAAGGACTTTTCCATTCATGCTTTGGCTGAATATGTGACACACACACTTTATGACTGCTAAAATGGTACAGTTTCAAAAACAATCTAACGTTCCCTGCAGCACATGAAAGCAATAGGATCCCTGAACCACATCAACGTTGTTAGGACCCTGGGTATCTGTCCTGGAGAGAGCCTGCAGCTCATCACCCAGCTCAGCACGCAGGGCTCTCTGCTGGAGCACATCCGGAACAATAAGAACAAGCTGAGCCCCCAGAGGCTACTCAACTGGTGTGTGCAGATTGCAAAGGTAAAAACATCTATATGCTAAAGTGTTATTATTACTTCTGATTTTAAAAGTCTTTACTTATTTCACAATGTTATTCCATTCTTGCTCATTGCTGCCCACAGGGGATGAATTACCTGGAAGACAATAGGATGGTCCACAGAAACTTAGCAGCCAGAAACGTGCTCCTAAACAACAACTTCACTGCCCAGATTTCTGACTATGGTATTGCAGATCTGCTCTGTCCTGAGGACAAAAAGTATTTCTACAATGAAGTTAAGGTGAGGCGGTTTTCGCTTTATAAACAGACAGAAGCACACAGACATTCAGAAAAGTGTCTTGCAGCTTTTGCAGTTACCTTTTTTTTTAGTTTTTATGATAATAAATGTGTTTCTATTCTGATTATCTTCTCAGACACCAATCAAATGGATGGCTTTGGAGAGCATCTTGTTTCGCAGATACACACATCAGAGCGACGTCTGGAGTTACGGTGAGTTTCAAAGATGTTAAACTGACTGAAATGGGTCTTTTTCACAAAGCAAAGATTAACCCTTTAAATGTTTGGAGCGTTTCAAATGTCCTCTCCTTCATTGCAGGTGTGACAGTGTGGGAGATGATGTCTTATGGGGCGGAACCGTATGCGAACATGCGTCCACAAGAGGTTCCTGATCTGCTGGAAAAAGGGGAACGTTTGTCTCAGCCTTCTATTTGCACCATTGATGTCTACATGGTCATGGTGAAATGTGAGTCAGAATAGTCTTTGTTGATTTGTCAGTTTTTCATTCTAAAATCAGTTTGGTTTAGTTATGAAAACAGTTTTCACATACTTAGTGAATGACAGTAAACTTTCATTGTTAAAATGATGAAATCCTACATTTAAAACTATAGGAAACTATAGGGCCCCTCAGTGGCCTTTTCTGTCTGATTTAGGATCAATAATTAACCCTTCTTGGTTCAGGTTGGATGATTGATGAGAACGTGCGACCCACATTTAAGGAGTTGGCCAGTGAATTCACTAGAATGGCCAGAGATCCACCTCGTTACCTGGTGATCAAAGTAAGACGGAGTCCATTTTATGAGTATAATGTTTTGGAGTAAAGTCAGTGGCTTTCCAAAGTGCTAAAGTCAACTCGCCTTGATCTTCCAGGAGGACTGCAGCCAGCAGCAGTCAGCCCTTGATGAAGTCGCCCACCGAAGTGCAGACCTGGATGACCTTGAGGATCTTGATATTGATATTGAGGACCTTGTGGTAGAAGAAGAGGTTGATGCTCCAGCTCCTCCGTACCTTTCTAGGAGTATCAGTCGTCTCTCCAAAACAGACACTCACAAAGTATGTTCAGCAGTTATCAATCACTTTCAAAACACCATAAATTCTAGTCTGTTGTGCTCAGGATGTATTTCTTCGTTTTTCAATTAAGTTGATCCTTAACCCATCAACTGGGACGGGGTACCTACCAATGACTCCAGGGGCTGACCATGCAGCACAGGTAAGTTAAACAACCCAACTGTAAGATTCTCTATGCAAGCTAGGATTCAAAACAAGTGTTTGTGTTATCTTGTGCAGTCTTCTTGGCAGTCACGCTCAAGGCTAAACTCAGCCCGCACTGTGTCTGAGAGCTCAGAGGGCTGTGGGACAGCGGTGGAGCTGGACATGAGCGAGGACTTCTCTATGGCAGGGAGTCTGAAAAGAAAACGTCAACGTCAAGACAGCGCCTATGTCTCCCAGAGAGACAGCATGTCCGGTGGACCGCCAGAGACCCCATCCCCTGACGAAGATGATGAGGACAATGAATACGTGCTTCCTGGGAATAGTCCAGAAAGAGGTGATCCCACAATCTAAATCAGATTTCAGTTCAAATATTTTTGACAAAAAAAAAAAAAAAAAAACGTTTATTTTTCTTACCTAATAATGATCCTTTCAGCACTATGTAGCTTACTTGAGTGAATCATGAAAATGGTTTGTTCCCCATAAATCACTGACCTCATTTATCACCTCGTTTCAGATCATTTGCTGTGTTCATATCAAGCCACACCTGGCAGAATGGGCAAGTCTCGCTCTGGAAGTCTCTTGGACGACCCCGATGAAGAATATGAGTACATGAATAAGCAGGTGTCTGTAACACCTGTTTCTCTGAGGCACAGCAGACAGCGGCAGAAGTCAAACAAAAAACGAACCTCGTCTGTATCGTCTCAAGCTACAGCCTGTTCCTTTGAAACCACTCACTCTCTCGAGGTAAAAGGACGACGCATCAGCTTTGATTCAGAGCTGCAGGAATCCAGCAGAGTTGAATATGAAGACATGGACATCAGAAGTATTGAAAGAGATGAAAGTCCTCCAGCACACGAGCCTCCTCCACCTCCATTAGTGGAAAGAAGGCAAAGGGAAGTGGAAGAGGAGCAAGAAGAGGAAGAATACATGGAAGATGATAACTATCATTACACAAACCAACAGCCGAAGTTGCGGCAAACTCTTCAGGATAAGAAAGAGCTGAAGATCAACAGGCCGGACAAAAATGAATCTTACGAATACGAGGACATGGACTACTTTACTGCTCCACCACCTGCAGATGCAGGGCTGTACCAGAACATGCAGAAACACACTGGGGGAGCAGCTGGTGTTACCAGCGGGCATTTCTCTGGCAGTGACCCCCACGAAAATGTACGAGCTGGACTTGGGGTTGGGGAACCTGCTGCCAGGGACACATCCTTTGACAATCCAGCCTACTGGCACAGCAAAATGTTCCATAACTCCAGTGCAGTGCCCATATGAAGAACAGTTCCACTCTCACCTCTGGTACAATAATTATGAAGGATGTAGGGGTCCAAACCATCAAGCACCAGTTTTAACAGTGATGGGGACATTTATAAAAAAGGAGATTGCATAATAACAATACAACAAGTGTAAAGCACACTTGGAATAGAGAAGAAAGTAGAGAAAACAGAGAAGGCAGAGAAGAACCAAACATCACCAAACAAAAACCTCACTTATGAAGTGACATAATGAGGAGGGTGTGGCACTAATGTTTATACTGAATCTAACCCGTAAATGCTGAAAGGTGAACTAAAAGTGAATAATGCTATAAAATCACTAGATAACATATTCACTTAAACAACATAGCTTACATACCGTAGTCATTCCTTGACCAGGAATGGTCTGCCCCGTCATCCACCTGTCAGCATTGATTGATAATTTCAATCACCTGTGCACCCTTCATAGAAACCCCTTAACAAAGAAAGGTGAATAAATATCCATCCATCCATCCATCCATCCATCCATCCATCCATCCATCCACCCATCCATCCATCCATCCACCCATCCATCCATCCATCCATCCATCCATCCATCTTCTACCTATGTAATCCTGTCCAGCCGGATCACAGGAATGCTGGAGCCAAGCCAGCCTCTGTTGGGCGAAGGCGGGAATGAATGTATATTACAAAACATATTAAGAAAAACTGTTTTTTAAACGTGTGCATCCATTTAAGATATTTAATGCTGCATTAAATAAAGAGCTTAGCGGTGGAAAAAAGAGTAAATTTAAGTTACTTCAGAAGAAAATACAGACACTTTATATTAACTGGTGAAACCCCCCAAAAATTCAACATTTTAAAAGAATGAACATAAAAAACTCTACTATGCTGCCTGAGGCCATAATTTAAAAATCTGTTGAGGACTGTAGTCGCAGTTCAGTGGACAGTTAATACAGAAGTCAATTTAGTTCAATTGAAAATGAATCCAACAAACACATCTAATGTGAAGTCAGAACACATTTTCTCCCAACAATGCCGTTGACCCCTTCAAACAACAGCAGATCATTAGAGTTTGGTGATGTGTTTACTTGATCAAAGCTGTTTTCTGTTCATCAAAACTCCAAAAGCATTCTTTCTACCTCTGGAGACTGGAATAAAAAGAGAGATTTTGTTTGTGCAATTCTTGTACGGGCCTAACTTAATACATTGGGGTTTCTTTTTTATTATTTTAAGCAAAACAAAAACAATGTTTTATTAAATACCTGAAATAGCCTCATTGTATGGTCATGTTGGCACAGACATGTAATGAATCTGAATAATGTTTTGGTGCCAAGACTGTTGGGCATTTTCAGATCAATGGCACTGAGATGAGAACACTGACAAATAACAGATTAAAAGCTATATTTTTCTTTCTACATTTTTATCAAATAAATGTTTTTAATAAAAAAAAGTGTTTTTGATTTTTTTTAGACATCATCTTTGAAAAAGCTTTTTTTTTGGCACTTTCTTTGACCGGTAGGTTCAGCTTCTCTTTGTCAGGGGTCCTGGTATCTTCCCTGTGATAAGCAGCATCTACATCCCCATTATCCTCACCAATGACCCCTCACAGCCCCGTGATTCCTCCTGAAAGTATCCTCTTTGATGTCCTTATCCTTCAGTCCATCCCTACACATGTTCACACGCCTTGGTTTACCACTTAGTCCTCCAGCAACACAACTTTTGCAATCTCTCTGCGACATTTACGTATTTCTAGCTAAAATTAAAATCTTTCACCCTGCCATGCTTTTTGGATTTGCATTAATCCTTCATAATACACTGATGTCGTTTATATGTTGGTTTCCTGCTTTCTCTCTTCTCCATTTCACTTGTACTCAAATTATTCAACTTACAAACTTTCACTTACTCCTAAGTTCTCTAGACAACTTTTAGCATAAGTTTGAGGTAAAGAGCTGTCTGCTTGGTCACTTCACAATTAGATCTTTGCTTTTTAAAGTCCCATTCCAATTATATTTTGATCAATTTTCAAATCGATCCCAGTGGCATTTTAATTATGATTAAGATATTTTTATCCAAAATCAAAAAACCTGTGTCATTTTTGAGGACAGAGATTCCACAGAGTTGCAAGAGTTTATCAGAAACATGCCTCTGAGTTGGGTGTGGAGCTGTTGACGTAGAAGTAAGCCTGCAGTCACATCTCATCGTGTCTTGTTTGTTCTTACAGTCCCTCACAACTCCAACCTAACATTAGCAGTGCAATAAAAAAAACAGCAAGCAACATTGTAGCTTAGCAGTCGTACAGTTTGGCAGCTCAGACGAGGAAAACAAAGATGTTCACAGATCTATTTGTCTGTAGGTGGATGCATCAGAATGGAGTGGAGCAGGGAGACTTTGGCTTGCCCCTAATCATATGTTAGCTTTGGCACACAAAAGAACACACTATTATCGTATTGTGAATTTACTTTTTGTAGCCTGGAATTTATTCCAAAAATGCGTTTTTGTTTAATTAGTTGTTTATAGTGGGCGAAAGAACGTTATAGTACATTTAAAAGCTCAAAAAAGTTAATTTTTCATTGCATAGGCCCTTCAAATTATAACATTATTCTGTTGAAAAAAAAACTGTTTTTATTTTAAGTAGTAACATATTTTCGTAATATAAGACATAAAAAGCAAAACAAAACAGTTGTATAGATTAAGATTCATTTGTACATTTTCCCCTGAGAGGCTCCTGCCAATAATACCCATAATGCTCCAACAATCCATAAAGCGGTAAAACTTTGTAGTTCACCACAGTCATACTAAAACCTTTGAAAGGTTTTTGGAGCACCGTGTACCACAGAAAAAGGGTTTGAGGTCAGTAAGCACAACCAGAATTCAGACAAAAAGATTTTAAGGTGGAGCAGTTTTTTTTAAAAAAAATTAATGTGACTGATTTGATTTGAGTTACTGGTAGTTAGGTTTAGGAATTAATATTGGAGGTGCACCTACAAAAAAAAAAAAAAAAAAAAACTCTATGTATGTGTAATCAAAAGACTCAACAGTAGTGCCTGGTTGCTGCTTTTTTTTAAATGTTAAATAATGACAACCAGGGCAAACAGAGAGTTCTTTTTTATTTTTATCACTGCTGACATTATGCTACCTATTTGCTGTAATGAGGTGATCCTATGGGACAGGATGTCTTATTTCAAAAGGAGGTCATGTGTTACGAAGAGCTGGAGGCGTTCTGATCCATGTGTGAACGTTTTAATGACAGATCACAGAGGGCAAGACATAAACGTGGTCAGAGTCCAGGCAAGAGTCAAAAACACAAGAGTGAGGCAGAATGACGAGAGACAGGCAAAGGTCGCAGGACGGAGAATCTAACTAGGAGTTAACACTCAGTATGTCTACTAAGCACTACAAAACTTTGCAAAGAGTACAGGGTTGAGCAGGCTAATAAACAAAAGAGTGATGAGCCGGAATGGGAAACAGCGGGTGAGGTGACGTGAGACAGCGAAGCATGATGGGAAGTGGAGTAAGGAAGATGCAGAGGGAGTCAATACTTGGGAGAGGGCTCCCTCTGGTGGTCAGAGGTGGACCCGGACGATTGACAATATGAACCTCTGAGAAAAGTTCCTATTCTCATAAGAAAAAAGGCTATGTCTCTTTATATTTCATTAATGCCAAAACCAACAGTTCATTCTTATTATGCTTTTACCCAACTGCAATAAACATATTAAACACAACTGGGAAACATTAAAATTAAATCTGGACTTCTTCATAGACTGCTTGAATTGTGCAAGGGTGGATGTATGTTTTTTTTTTGTTCAAAATTCACAACAATGTTTTAAAAACAGCAAATTAGGGAAACTAAAACAATAGTTTGACACAAATAAACTCTCACTAAATAGTAACCAAAACAAATGCATGATTTTTGGAAATTGCCAGAAGCATTCAGATTTAGAAGTAAAAATTACTATAGATAATCATGTGTTGGAAAGAGTAACTGAAATGGAGTTCCTTAGAGCAGGTCAGAGCTAAACTTGCTAAAGGCGCAGCAGTGTTGGGAAAAACATATCATGTTCACGCTGAATAACAAGCATGTCTACTAATCTATTCATTGATAATACTACCATATTTACAGCAAAGTGTAGTGTAGAAGTCTCCCTTCTGCGTAAGTGTTACACAGAAGGAAATTTAAATTTGTTTTGAGGAAAAAAAATGTAAATAGAAAAATCGACAACATAAGTTGTTGTAAAAAGGGACCAAACAAGTTTTCTTTTACGCACTCCTTTTAAAACACATTGTGTTTTATTATTGTGCTTTATTTGTCTATTTTTTTAATGCGTTTGTTTATTTTCATTTTCTGTTTAAAATAAAGGGGGCATTTTCTTCATATTTTTTATAATTTTTCTGGTTTTAACAATTTTAACACTTATTAAATGTCCATCCTTTATCTATTGACAAATGCACTTTTATTTTGCAACAAATTAAATTTAATTTACAGTTTTTAGTGATCTAATAATGCACTTCTTATGGGTTTTTTTTAGTCTAAATATTTACCATGGGTCGTTTTAATGTATGAGTGTTGCACGAAGTAAGAAGCACTTTTTACATTTCATTTTACTGGTGTAAATGACCATTAAAAAAACCTATCAATTTATCTTAATAGTAACAATAAGAGTGAGAAAGTGACCTGAACGGCTCCTTAGGTGCTGAAGGTTGCAGACACCTGAACTAACCTCGTAGAGGTTATAGACTCAATGAGAAGAATTTCATGTTGTTTTACAAATCCATATTTACGAAGTTGTTTCATTATCTTTGGGTCCACCAGTAAATATACATTTAAACTCATAAAACTGATCTAGTCTGGAAGAAAATGAATTCACAGCATTCACATTCATCCACGTTGCTCAAACTCCCTTCACTTTTTGGCGGGCCGGGGTTGTTGTGACGTAGGCGAACGTAGCGTAAGGGGGAGGGACTTTGAAGTCTGCACGCTCTGACTTTAGCAGCAGCAGGCAGAATCCGGCTGTCTGAAGGAAGGCGAGCGACGGGGAAGCGTCGCTGTTCTAGTCTGGGACGTTGAGCGACACAAACTTAACTGCCAAGATGTCCGACGACGAGCAGGAGCAGACCATCGCCGAGGATCTGGTCGTCACCAAGTATAAGATGGGTGGTGACATCGCTAACCGTGAGTTTATGAAAACCATGGACTGGATGAGCAGTACTTGTCGGCCTGTCGTGCAGCAGTCGGCTAACGTTAGTTTCTCCCCATTAGAGCAGTAGTAGTAGCAGCAGCCATGTGGTTCTACGTTCGAGGAACCTGTGCTAGCTTACTCGCTAGCTAACCGGCGCAGCTCCGGTTGTTGTAGCCGTTTAGCAAAGCTAGCTTCCGAACTGCTATTCTTTAGGATGACATTTTTCCTGTGAGAAACTAGCATGGAATGTTAATTAAATAACTAACTCCTCCAGATGAAAAAGGCAGTTACCGTACGAAGGCTTTGTTTGCACTGCTTTGTTTTTGCTTGTTTTGAGACATGTGGAATTTGAATGACCTTAGTCTAAGTACTCTTCATCTAAACAACCAGCTTTGTTTTTCAGGAGGGTAACAGTTATTCCCGGTTTGGGAATATGGGAACAAATAGAACGACCTGGGGAATTTCGGGTTGGAAATCATTAGGAAACTATTTTATGAAATCTTAGTCATATTTAAAAATAAATAAATCAAGATGTTATGCGAGACAACAGACATGATTATTTAGCAAGTTAAAAGGATATTTTCTTTATTGTATACATGTTTTTGAATAAATAATAGTTTACTAAGTTTAGAAACTTTAGTGTACTATGCATTGAAATGTGACAACGTGCTGCCGTCCAGTTTTTGGTTTGCTAATTCAATCAGATTCTCTCTGGTGATTTGGATTGATCTTATTTTTGAGTTAAAGCCTGGAACAGTATGTCAAGAATCTTGATTTTCTTCCCTGTTTCAATTTCTTAACCATGTTTTTGTTTATTTTATCCCAGAGACTCTTCGTCAAGTTATAGAGGCGGCAAAACCAGGGGTGTCTGTTCTGAGTCTGTGTGAGAAAGGTGACGCATATATCATGGCTGAGACTGGAAAGGTCTTCAAGAAGGAGAAGGAAATGAAGAAAGGTGAGACGAACTTGGTCGATGGTAAAGCAAAGAAGTACAGTTGTCACATCACACAGCAAATACATGGCACCACAGTTTTTCTTGAATGAAAATTCTTTGGTTTTCTTCATCCTTTAGGTATTGCCTTTCCTACCAGCATCTCTGTCAATAATTGTGTTTGCCACTTCTCCCCGCTGAAAAGTGACCCAGACTACACTCTCAAAGATGGGGATCTGGTCAAAATGTAGGCACCGTCCTCTCTGGGTTATTTTTTACTCGTCCATTCCTCTTTCTGACCAGGCTTGTCATCAAAAGCTTTTGTCTACATAGTATTTTGTAATGTTTTTGCTTTGGCTTTCAGCGTGATGCTTTTACAGTGATGCAGTCTCAATCTGTCAGTTTTATTTATACAGCACTTTCAAGTAAACATTCACAACACCAAGTCATCGTGGGAAAAACGTTTAAAAAACAAAGTTTAGACTAACGAAAAGATTACTTTAGTATGTTATTGCTGTAAATCTTCTAAAGGCGGTCTCAAATGAACGTCAGGCTGGCTGCCATGTTTTTGGAATAAATGCTGAGGCTGCTGTTGGAAGATATACGGTGTTCATTTAGCAGCAGGAACAGAATATGTTTTTTTACTTTTGTTTGGTCCTGTTATCTAGGCTCCTAAGTTGTCTCATTTGTTTCCTATCATTCCATTCCATAGGTATTTAGTGCTTAATTTTACCTTGAAACTGAATGTGGTTTGTCTTAAGTTCCTTTTTGTCATTTTTATGGCTTATGTTGTTTTGTTCTGTAGAGATCTTGGGGTTCACGTTGACGGCTTCATTGCCAATGTTGCTCACAGCTTTGTTGTGGGAGCCAGCAAGGTGAGGAAAGATAACTAATATTTTGTACTTAATTCTCAGTCTTGTTGGTTGATGTGGGTTGAACTTTATTTTGTCAGGAACAACCTGCCACAGGTCGAAAAGCTGATGTCATCAAAGCTGCTCACCTGTGTGCAGAAGCAGCTCTACGGCTGGTGAAGCCTGGTAACCAGGTACGTTTGTTGACCCTTTTTTCAGTGGTTTTTGTGTGTCATGTTTGTGGATTTCTATGTGGTAAACTATTTTTATGGTGTTTAACTTTTTCCGAAAAGTATTTCTAAGGTTTGAATATAAACTACAATTAGAAAACTTTCCTACGTGTGTATGTAAAATCCCAAATCAGATCTTTCTTCTGTGATTTTTCATATGAAATTAGTAAATGTATTGATCTGGTCTTTGGTATGCAGAATACTCAAGTGACAGAAGCCTGGAACAAGATTGCACAGTCTTTCAAATGTACCCCCATTGAGGGTGAGTGCCTGTGAAAGGTTGAGGAGATGATGGTTTAACACAGTAGCTGCCTGTTCTCTACAGTAAAGTGATTTGAGCTCTTCATTTTCATAGGTATGTTGTCACATCAGTTGAAGCAGCATGTCATAGATGGAGAGAAGACCATCATTCAAAATCCAACTGACCAGCAAAGGTCAGTATTATTATTTTTTATTTCTTTAAACAGAAACTTCCCAACGAGTGAGTTCCATCCTGGAATGACAGAAACAGTTTCATGTTTGTTTAATGCAATGTTCCCTCATTTATCGCAAGGTTACGTTATGATAGATTAAATTAGAAAAGTAGGATTACAGATTACATGCAGATAATTGCACTAAAAAACATCCACAAAACAACAAGACTGCAAAAGATGAGCTGTGATAAAGCAAGATGACACTGTACAGTTAATGGAAATACACTGGAATAAATCCAGACATGATTGATTGTTAAATGTGGAAAATTCAAGAACATTCTGAATAAAAATATCAATGATTTCTTTTTCTCATTGTCTCAGGAAGGACCATGAGAAGGCTGAATTTGAAGTGCATGAGGTTTATGCTGTGGATGTGTTAATTAGCACTGGTGAAGGAAAGGTTGGTGGAAGATTTCTCATGAGGAAACCGACACTAATTGAAAGTGTAGTAAATCATTTTATTGGGATTCAACTCATTTCAGGCGAGAGACTCTGGTCTCAGGACCACAATTTATAAGAGGGACCCGAGTAAACAATATGGCTTAAAGATGAAGACATCTCGAACCTTTTTCAGTGAAGTGGAGCGGCGGTTTGATGCCATGCCCTTCACTCTGAGGTTGGACTGTTCATGTTTTATTGTCAGCAGCAGCATCACACTGACGCTGGCAGCACATGAATTTAGATCAGGCTGACGGGGAACTTGATCAATCTGATGTCCACCTTTTCACAGAGCCTTTGAGGATGAAGCCAAAGCCCGCCTTGGTGTTGTGGAGTGTGCCAAACATGAGTTGCTACAGCCCTTCAGTGTGCTTCATGAGAAAGAAGGTTAGTGGAGAACAGCGGTTTTTTTATTAAGTTTTAAACCTTATACAAACCTAAGCTGCTCCTGTCTTTTTTCAGGTGAATTTGTTGCTCAGTTTAAATTCACAGTGTTGCTGATGGCAAACGGGCCTCACAGGATCACTAATGGACCTTTTGACTCTGAATTCTACAAATCAGAGCATGAAGTTCAGGACCCCGAGCTAAAGGTGAGATTCAGAAGAGAGTTTTCCTCAAGAGAAATGTGCTCCAACTATATCTACCTTTTATCTAGGAATTCATTTCACAACAAAGCATTTTCTTTCTCCTTTAGACTTTACTACAGAGCTCTGCCAGTCGCAAGACACAGAAGAAAAAGAAAAAGAAGGTAACATTGATCAGTGAAGCACCAGCTGCGTTCATGAAAAGAGCTGATCAATGAGCCCTGACACCACCACCACCACAGCATGTTCTGCCTTGTTTGATGGGTCATTTCTCGCTTTTTCTCCTCAGGCTTCAAAGACAGCTGAAAATGCAACTGGACAGAAAACTGAGGACACAGAGGCTGTAGATTAAAAACTGCCTTTTTATATTTTCAAGACCCCCAAAATGGAGCCAAATGAATAAAAAACAATTTTACCAAGTATTGGTTGTTTATATTGGTATCTGAGCTAATTTGTCAACTGAAGCAGATGAATTCCTAAACATGTCTGGATTTATAATTGTGAGCATCTTACATGGATGTTTAACCCTTTACTGCCTGAATTGTAGGTGATGTTTCAGAACTCTTTTCTTCCCAAGAAACTGAAGCCTTTTGCATTGTATTTTTAAATATCTGCTGCCAAGTGGTAACTATTTGGAAATAATCATTATTGGGTTTTTTTAATCAGTTGTTTATTTTTTATTTCATTGAGATTACTTTTAAAATTGACATGTATTCTTTAACAGCTATAGCAAAAATTCAGCCTTTTCTGTCTTTTAAAGCCATTTTTAAAAATGGAACTACTTTACCTGAATAAGTCGTATCAAACAGATTTACTGAGATGATTGTTTTAAACACTTTTGTGAACTTATCAGTTTGATGCAGACGGGGTGTGATAATCTGTGGGCCTCTTTCAGAGGTCACATTCAGACTAGAGTATGAGTTTCTTCAATGTGTTTCACAGCTGACAGCAAAAACAAAGTTGTTTTACTGCTTGACATCAAGTGATTCTATTGTAACATTTTTTTGGTAACTTCCAGAAATGCAGTTTAAAGCAGTTATCTAAAAACGTATTTTTCCAACACATCAGCATAACTTGAGGGAACACGATGCTACAGTTACTGCCAGTCGCCTTGCCTTTGAATGAAAAAGATGATAGTTTCTCAGTTTCTAAAGAAAATTCCCTCAGCAACAGTTGCTTATTTGTTTTACAAGCAAAGTTTTGTGAAGAACAAAAGCTTCAATGATTCGTTTTGAAATCTGGGTCTGCCTTCAGATGAGTTGAACCACTGAATGGATTTTCTTTGTTCAAATATACCCCTGGAAGAGGTTGTAACTGTCATTAATTATAAATGATGGGAAAGCTAAATCCAGCAACTTCGCACAAACCACTGGGCAATAGAACTTTACATCTAATAAAGAACAATTTTCATACAGTTGTTTCTCTTCTGTTTGGGACAAACTTTAACATTAAAGTGTTCATTAATAAACAGCTGGTGAATGAAGAAAATGAAAGAACAAAGAATAGAAGAGGTGATTGTTAGGGAGCAAGAAGTAAAGATGAGTACAAGTGAAGTGAGTAATTGAAGAGTGGAAAGGTCCTTGGTCCTGATTATATAGCTGTGGAGGTCTAAGATGGCAGTGGAGTTCTGGACTGGGGTTCAATAGAATCTTAGGTGGTGAGAAGATGCCTTAGGAATGGAGGAGAAGTGTAATGGTGGCCATTTTTAAGAATAAGGAAGATTTGTAGAGTTGTGGAAACTACACAGGAATAAAGCTTATGAGAAACATGAAGGTATGAGAAAGGTGCAATCTTTGCTTTAAGGATGTTGATAGAGAAGCATGGAGGTCAGAGAGAACTACACTGTATCTTTGTAGATCTGGAGAAAGTTTATGACAGAGAGGAACTGTGGTTTAGCATGAGGAAGTCTGGAGTTACAGAGAACTATGTTAGAGCAGGACATGTATGAGGGCTGTGAGACAGCGGTGAGGTGAGCTGTAGGAGTGACAGAGGAGTTCAAGGTGGGATTACATCAGGGATCAGCTCTGAACCCCTTCCTGTTTGCAATGGGGATGGACAGACTGACAGATGAAGTTAGAAAGGAATCACCATGAACTATGATGTTTGCAGATGATATTGTGATTTGTAGTGAGAGCAGAGAACAGGTGGAGAAGCTAGAGAGACACAGGTTTGACCTGGAAAAGAGAGGAATGAAGGTTAGCCGCAGCAAGATGGAGTTCATGTGTGAATGAAAGAGACCCAAATGAAAGAGTGAGGTTACAGGGAGAAGAGATGAAGAAGGAGGAGGATTTGAAGTATCTACGGTCAGCAGTCCAGACTAATGGAGAGTGTTGAAAAGAAGGGAAGAAGTGAGAGCAGGCAGGTTGGAATGGGTGGAGAAAAGTGTCAGGTGTGATACAAGAGTTTCAGCTCAAATGAAAGGAAAGATGAAAAAACGGTGGTGAGAGCAGCCATGTTGTTCAGTCTAGAGACAGAGGAACTGAAGAAAAGACAGGAAGCAGAACTGGAGGCAGCAGAGATGAAGATGCTGAGGTTCTCTTTGGAAGTGACCAGGATGCATATGATCAGGAATGAATCCATCAGAGGGACAGCACATGTTAGAGGATTTGGAGATAAAGTCAGAGAGACCAGACTGAGACGGTTCTGTCATGTCCAGAGGAGAATATAGTGCTAGAAGGATGCTGAGTCTAGAACTGCATAAAAGAAGTTTAGAGGAAAACCAAAGAGGAGGTTTATGGATGCAGGGAATGAAGACATGAAGGAATCTGGTGTTAGAGGATGCAGAAGACAGGGGTAGATGGAGGAAGAGGATTCACTGGGGCGAATCCTGAAGGGAAACGCCGAAAGGAAAATAAGTTTATTAATGATGCAAATCCACTTTTTTAAATGTGTCTATGATCTTATTGTTTTTTTAAGCTTTTAATTTTACTGTCAAAAAGTATTACATTTTAAAATACTATTGCTGATCATTTAGTCTGAATTCAAACAGTGAAGCAGTCTTTTGACATTAACATTTGTGTAGACAATTGTTCCTTTAAAAGAACAGTTTTCCAAATTTTAAAGCAAAATACATGAAGCATCAATGTGAAAAGAATTAAAGACCCTTTCCAATATGTTAATATATCCCACATATAACATTATATTATATAAGGGACATTTATAAAATATTGGAATTTTTAAAATATATTTACACATTTATAATATTCCAATATATGGAGAAATGTATTACTTTCTGTAAGTCTACACTGAAAAATAACCTGTCATAGAATATGGATTCAGGGCTGCCTGTTAGTTGATGTCAAGTATTTGTTTATTTTACTTTTATTGCTTTTTAGTTATTAATTTCTCAGTAGAATAAGGGTGATTCGGCCAAAAGAATAACATTTGTGTCCCAAGAATATTATTGTATATTCAGTATTTAAAATCAAGTATTAGTATAAAACAAATTATATTTTATTATAACACAAAACATTCTACACATGAATCATTGTAGAAATCACTGAAATATTTTTTTAAACATAATAAAAAGGTACTCATATATAGCTTTTCTTGCCTGTCCCCACAGCCAAACGCAACACTTTATCCCTATGGATCATGTGCAAAATCCTTCAAAAATCTATTTTATTTTTTATCTTAAGCGTGACTCAAAATGTAATCTTCACCTGTAAATCAAGAGGTGTACAAAATGTCATTCTATTTAGGCTAGAATACAGGCGGTATCCCCAGGTTTTCACTTATTGTGGATCACCCAAACATTTTGGAATCGTTTTGGAACAATTCACCAGTGAAATGTTTTGCAGAAAATGGCATCATTTGGGGCTTCTGCAAGTCATGGAAAGACCAAAAGTGAATTATCTTATTTATTTTTCCTTAAATTTAATGACTTATTAGTTGTGTCAGTGACAGTCAATCTCATAACTCATTCTCATTACCTTATTTTCTCCAAGATTATATATGTAGATGTCAAAATGAAAATATTCTATTAAATCTTAAAAATGTGCTCCACTCAAGTTACTAGAATTGATGCCAAATTGTTAGATTTCACACAATTCAAAATTTTACGCTAAAAACTCTTTGCTGTTGCCCTCTTTCCTATTACTCTGAGTTTTATTCCTTTTACCATAGTAATAATGTCATTTTAAAAAGTTATTTTTTTCTCAATATTCTGTTTATTCCTCAAAAATAAACAGATGGTATTTTTTACCTTGGTATTGATTCTAACAGTTGTCTTATCGGTTAATGAAATGTAATGACCAATCTTTGGATTAAATGAGTTTGTTTTTTAATGTGTATTAAAGAAAAAAATGTGATTTGCATTCTGGAAAAATACAACAAATATTTGTCCTTCAAATATTAATTTTATCATTGTGTGACCCTCTACAATAACTCTACAAGAATCTATGTGGTTGATATTCTTTTAAATTGGTTCTAACTTGGCATTCAACGACAGAGGGAAAAAATGCTAAGATAATTCACTTTCAAGAGTCGTAATAAATTATATAAAGTTTAAGAATGACCAGTACTAATTTTGAATAAGTAAATGTCTTTTTTCTAATTAGTTTTTGAAATAGAATGAAAATTAAGTTTATTTTTAAAGATTTTGGCAGAATGACCTAACATGCTTGCATGTTTAAGAAACAAAAAAGCAGAAGCTGTGTCAAAAAATGTTAAAAGTTATAAGAAAATAATAAACATAAGCTTAACTGTAAGGTTTATACGATCACAAGAAACCCTCTACAAAAAACAGGCGCGTGTTTATGACGTCATGAGTTTATAAAAAGCGCGGTCTATCACCGTCACATCCTCTTTCCGTTGCTCTTCTCGCTCGGAGGTATGGAGGCATTTTACTCTTCATCTGAATCCAGAGTAATCTTGAAATATTTCCAGTGACTCACAGTTAATTTCTTTTTATTTCGTTTGTGTTCACAGGAAACTCTCCACACGATGAGAGCCAAGGTAAGAAAACCAACCGAGACATGGATATTAAGGATAGATGTCTTCACCCAGAACGCTGCTTCCTTGTGTCTGAGCAGCAGTCGCGCGCACTCTTAAAATGCGCAATCCAATGCGCTTAAGTTCCCTGTTAAGCAGTACACGTTAACACTAGTAAAGGCTATGAAATATAAGATTTTAAACCAGATAGTGAGGCCTTCCTTGTGAGATTTGTGAGTTTAGCAACAGTAAACATGATGCATGTCACGCAAGGCCCGACTTTCTGCATGCTAATTTGTTACAACACTTGCCGTCCCGGATGTTATTGTGGACCAGTGTAGGCTTTCTTTGTTGTTTGAAATCACATGTCTTGTAAAACCTTTAATCTCCCCCCAATCATTGTATTGAAACTGTAAAATTAAAGTTAATCAATATTTGTTTTATGTTTTAGTGGAGGAAGAAGCGTATGCGCAGGTGAGAATGAACAAATGCATGCTTTCTACATAAAATGTTGAGATTGCTTGAATGTTTTGTGAGTAAATGTTTTTAATGTATTTAAAGTAATTATGTAGACTGAAGATTTGGGTTCTTGAACTTAAGTTTAAACCATAAACCCTGCTATAACTAATAATGTTTGACAAGAAAATAGCTGGAAATAGAAAAGTTTTCCTTGATAGTTTAGTGCTCCTCCTCAACCACATTCAGAGCATAAATGTTAAAAGCTGTTTCTTTTCTAACAGGCTGAAGCGTAAAAGGAGAAAGATGAGGCAGAGGTCAAAGTAAGCTCCTCTTCATCTCCACCAGCTGCTGTCCCATCTAAGCCTCTGGGTGACTGATGCATCTCGCCAAAGTGGATTCCCTCAAGTTTCCATTGAGATGAAGAACCACATCAGTGTTGAATGAGTTTCAGAAGATCCAGATGTGGATGTCTTGAGTTGAAGACTGCAAAGATGCTGGAAGATGATGCAACATCACGTCTGCA
Source organism: Oryzias celebensis (assembly GCA_014656515.1). NCBI lineage: Eukaryota > Metazoa > Chordata > Actinopteri > Beloniformes > Adrianichthyidae > Oryzias > Oryzias celebensis. The sequence continues at coordinate 26,743,742 of BNCR01000005.1, read as the reverse complement.
GCTGTCTCTGTTCATGGACCATTATACATTTGTTTTCATGCAGCTGTCATGTGGTGTATTGAACAATAAATGAACACTTCCAAGTTGATGATTCAGATTTTCTTTATTAATAGACTTGACAACTATTACAATTTATAAAGTAATTGTACTATTGCAGGACTAATAAGGTTTTTTTTCCACATATATTTGATTTTACACATTTTAATGTCAAATGTAACTAAAGACTTGAAAGCCAATGTCTTAAAATGTCAAAAAGAAAACATCAGCATTGATGTAAATATATTCAGCTAGTCAGGAAGGGTTAGTTTTAACGATGGGGAAGCGGCATCTCTAAAACGGCATTTAAAAGAAACATTTTGGGAAATGGTAAAAGCTCACAAAGACCATTTAGTTAATGTTTTAATGACCCCCATAACCTTTTTCTTTTATAGCAATTTCAATACTTATTTTTCTGCTACAAATTCAATCTGTTTTCACACTTTTTCCATCTGATGATCCAATGTCGACTGATATCCAGTGGGGAGCGACAACATAAATCAAACTTCTGTCATGAAATGCCTGACAGATGACACGTGAAGCGTTCTAATATTGTAAGTCAGGGAAACGGGTGGTAATTCTTTTCCTAGTAGTATTTAATATGCAAACAAGCACACAAAACTCTGGAAACCTCTCTCCACCAGGGGGCGCCTTGGCGTCATTTAGTCCTGATCTGTTGGTAGAAGAAGAGTTATTGTAAACATAAGAATATGGCTGACGAGAGGGGCGGAGGTGAAGACAACATTAACGACAACATGGGCAACCAGCTACAGCTTCTACCAGGTAACAGGGAAATGGACATAATAAATGCGGTCTCGTTTAAAAACAAACAATGACTAATATCTCAGTTGCGCATCTTCAAACCAAACAAGTTCTGTTGTTTTTATTGAGTCAGGTACATTATTCTGGTGCTTTCGCTTTCTTTTTTTATTTTGCAAAACCTGAGTGACGTTGGCAGCTCTTTACCTTGCAGCTGATGCTAAGTTTGTAGCCAAATGGAGCTAGAGGATTGAGCGTTCATCAATTTGATGTTCCCCCACAGATAATGGCGAGGAGGAAGAAGATGACATGGAGACTGAGGACCGAGACAGTGACGAGGCAGACAAGCCCAGCGCCATCACCTTTGACCCCAGTCTCCCCACGTCTCATGCTGTAAGAAGCCACCCTGTTTCCTTAAGTGTGATTAGCAATATGCTTATCCTGATTTTACCTGTGCTTGCTGTGTCCTCCCTGACTCCTGCGCCTGCAGTACCTGGGCTCAGACATGGAGGAGTTTCATGGCCGCACAGTCCATGATGACGACAGCTGCCAGACCATCCCTGTGCTTCCTCACACAGCTGTAATGCTGGTACCCGGCCAGACTCTGCCTCTGCAGCTGTTCAGGCCACAGGAGGTCAGCATGATGCGGAGCGTCATCCAGAAAGACCGCACTTTTGCTGTACTCGCACACAGGTGTGTTGAAGTAGCCAATCGTCAAACGGAACTTATACAAAAACACACACACATATCTATCTATCTATCTATCTATCTATCTATCTATCTATCTATCTATCTATCTATCTATCTATCTATCTATCTATCTATCTATCTATCTATCTATCTATCTATCTATCTATGTATCTATCTATCTATCTATCTATGTATCTATCTATCTATCTATCTATATTCTACTACAAAACACTCCGACAAATGTGGGCCATTGATTGCAAACAAGATATGTTATTTCAATACACAAAAAAGGGATTTTCCCAACTAATTCATTCAAGTCCATGTTGCAAAAATGAGTTCACTCAGGTATAGTCTGAGGAGAAAAGCCACATTTCAGATGACAACATTCTAATGAACAGATATTCAACCACAGGTGAGTCTGAAGATTCATTTAAGATGTGTCCAGGACACAGGGGACTGTTAAAGAGCATTACTGAACAAAGAAAAACTCTTCCCATTTTATGCTGTCAGAAACGGCTCCTCATGGAAAAGAAATGTCACAAAATCTGAGAAAATTCATAATTTCTTTACACTAAAGGTGAGGCTATAAGATGATAGGGAAAGCTTTACATATCAGTCAAAATACGGTAGAAAAAATGATCCAAAAATGTAAGAAAGATGGACGTGAATCCCATTTGTGAACTTTCTAATGTATTATAATGTTAATTTCTCACGAAAAACAACACCAAAGCAGCATTCAAAGAAAACCCTGAGCACCATCCCCGCCCAATCCTGTGAATGACTGTTTCCCCATGGGGGAACGGCCCCATTCAGGAAGAGTCTGTGCTGTCAGGACCCCCCCAGGCTTTTAATTATACCAATAATATTTTTTTTATTAATAATTTCCTAAATTAATTTGGTGACCTTTCTCAGAACTCAAGGTCACTAAACAAGGATAAAAGTACAAATTAAAAAACCAAATCAAATGTTAAGTTAAAAGTATAAAAAGACAAATGTATTGCAGTGAGGAAGAGTAGGCTGAAAAGATGAGTTTTGAGGCTAGAGATGAAGAGTGAGTTTATCCAGGGGGGTGTTCCAGGGTTGTGGGGCACAGCGACTGAATGTCCTGCTCCCCATGGTGATGGAGGGAGGGCAAAGACGGCAGATATTCCGGCTAACGCACACATCCACTTTCTCTGCAGAGCTAGTGGTGATCTGCGAAACGTCTTCGTTTTATATTCACATCGATCTTTGCAAAAGCTTGGATGCTGTTTGTTTTCGTGGGTGAAAAGCTGCCAAGGCCAACTCTAGGATGACATCATGAAATGGGCGGCACCCACAAGGAGTGGAAGGTGTGGCCTGCGAGATCGAGTCATCTTACTTCTGGGTTTGAAAAGAGCTCAGGATTACAATTTATGTTTCTTTTTTTTATTTAAAAAAAGTTCTTTAGTGTGCCAAAGGTAATATGTTATCCTATCTATGGATGTAGTTTACACTGCAAGCTTAAGAATAGCCTGATATAGGCCCTTTTATTGTGAATATTTGACCATTTTACCAGAAAAGGTCAGACTTTGATAATGGACCTGAAACTTTCTCCAGCACTCTTTGCTCTGTATTCATTCCAGTGAGGTCAGAACTCTGTGCAAACCAGTCAAATACTTTCAGACTCAACTCACTCATCCATGCATTTGTGGACTTAGCTTTGTGTACTGTTGTGAAGGGTAGAGGCTGTTCCCAAACTGTCCTAATGACATTTGGAGCATAGATTTTGTCAAAAAATCTTTGTTGTGCTAAAATAATGACCATTCTTCACCAAGACGGCATCCGTTACACAGTACAACCAGACGAGCAGCTGGTCCATCAGACAGTGAGAGCCGTCTCCTTTAGAATAATGGAGCAGTAAATTCTTTACATTTTCTAAGTTGCACTGGACCATTTCAAATGCTATGATTTTTTTAGTTCTTTAAAAGCATAATATTTTATTAACCAATAGTCTCTAAATATTAACAAAATTCGTAGTTTTTATGTGAAATTGATCGGTTCCTTTAAAGCAGAAATGAGTCTAAATGTACATTGAGTGAATCATTTAGGTGTCTAGAGGAACACAAAAAGCTTTTCAGAAGCAGAGCAGTAAAAGGGGCAGAAATCCCAAACTAAAATAGTAAATTAATGCAAACAACTTTTTGTAAGCAGTTTTAGCATATTAGTAACATCACAATAAAGCATATGTTTTGTGTGATTTTTTTTTCTTCCTTGATGTTTGTCACCAGCGAAGCAGGTGAACCAGAGCCAGAGTTTGGAACGACAGCTGAAATCTATGCGTATCGAGAGGAGCAGGAGTATGGCATCGAAACCGTCAAAGTGAAGGCTGTGGGGAGGCAAAGATTTAAAGTCCACGAAATAAGAACTCAAGCAGATGGGTACGTTAAACTGCTTCATAAAGAACTAAGGGGCAAGCATACACTCTACACTCTTTTTTTCACCACCAAATTTTAAAGACAGCTCTGATGAAATTGGTGTTTTTCCAGTTTTTCACATCTATTCTCTTAATGAAGGACACATATAAAAATATTAAGATTAAAATTATATTTCTTTATTCTAGTTGTTGTAAATCAGGAGCAGATGAAAAAATGCAGTTTGAAAAAGCTTGTAGTTGTTACGTAGAAACTAGAATCTGCGGGCCAGTCTCTGCTCCGCTCCGTTCTGAAACAAGACAAATAGATCCATGTATGTCTCTGGAATCTGTAATCTGGATCAAAACTGTCCAGCTGGATAGCTCCAATGTTGCTCCCCATGTTTGCTGCACTGGTTATGTTAGGTTGGAGGGGTGAGGGGCTGTAAGCTAGCAGGGGAGAGTGTATTCAAAGGGTTAATGAGTGCAGGCTTACTTCTGCCAACGGTCCCACCTACAATTCAGAAACTAATGAACCCCTGCCACTCTGTAGAAATCCTAGAAGACAACACCGTTTTTTAATTTTGGTTAAAGACGGCATTATCATAACTGTTGGTCCACTGGGAACCCTTTGAAAATTGATCTATGATCGGAGTGGGACTGTAAAGGGGAGGGGACATAGACACAGAGTTGCATATTCCTGTTATCATTATTAGTTATTCTTGTTGTCATAAGAATTCATTGGTTTATTCACTGTTATTATATTATTTAGTTATTAATTTATATTTAATTTTACTCGATAATAATAAAGACAGTTTTAGCCAATACATTGTTCATACAGTTGACCACTAGAGGGCAGACTGACTCTTTATGCTACCATTCAGTACAAATTAAACATTTAACAAAGCATTGCTTTAAGTCTTTTTGCTGAGTAAAAGGTGCATCAGGATTTGATAAACTCCTATTGTAATGAAAACTGCAGCAATGAAGGCTTTAGGGCTGCACATTATCTGGTCTAATATTTTTCTATAAAATGGCAGAATTCACGTTTATTAATTAGTTTGGTGTACTGTTCTCTGAAGAGCCACTAATTCTAAGAACAATACTGAAAATGATGTGAACATTGTTGAGTCATAACCTTCTATAAAAACCTCAGTGATGCATCGTCTGGATTCTGCCTCCCAAAAACTTCCAGTCAGTGGAAGCTGGGAAGAATCACCTTAAAGATCCGTCTTTTCACAGCTACTCTTGTCAATTCTTTCATCCCGGTTACAATTTATTTTATGATGCCTCTGTTATCAGAAAAATGCAAACTTCTAAGCATTTTTGAGAGAATATGTAGAAACAATTGCTAAATTAACACTTTTAAAGAGAATGTTTAAAAAAAAAAGTCACAGCGAGACAGAGTGGAACGCAGCAACGAGGGGCTCAAGCCAGGGTCTCATTGTGCCGGTCCCAAGCCCGGATTAATACAGGGGGTTGTGTCAGTAAGGGCATCAGACATTAAATCTTTGCCAAATCAAACATGCGAATCAGACCTATGATATTCATACCAGACCGGTGGAGGCCCAGGTTAACAACAATTGCCATCAGTACCGTTCACTGACAGGGTGCCGGAAATTAGACTACTGTTGGTCGAAAAAGGAGAGAAAGAAAGTGTGATCATAGGACGCGTGAGAAGAGGAAAGTCATGAGTGTTGGGACTTTGAATGTTTGAACAATGACAGAACAAGGTAGAGTTAGCTGACGTGAAGCAGAGGAGGAAGGTAGACAAACTGTGTGTCCAGGAGATCAGGTGGACAGGTAGCAAGGCTAGCAGCTCAGGAGCAGTTCTTCTATCATGGTGCAGATGGGAAGAGAAATAGAGTTGGTGTTATCTTTAAGGAAGAGTTTGTCTGGAGTGTTGTGGAGGTAAAAAGTGTGTCAGTGATGAGTCTGAAGATAGAAATAGAAGGTGTGATGTTTATTGTTTTTAGTGGGAATGCCCCACAGGTAGGATGTAAGCTGGAATAGAAGGAAGAATTCTGTTTGGACCTTGATGAAGTGATGATGAGCATCCCTAGAAGTGAGGAGAGTTGTCATTAGCACAGATTTAATGGACATATTGGTGCAGGAAACAGAGGTCACGGGGAAGTTTGGTATCCAACAGAGGAACGTAGAAGGACAGATGTTGGTTGATTTTGCAAAAGAGATGGAAATGGCTATAATGAATACTTTCTTAGAGAAGAGGCAGGAACATAGGGTGATCTATAAGAGTGGAGGTAGAAGCGCACAGATGGACTACATCTTGTGTAGACAGTGTAATCTCAAGGAGATCCGTGACTGCAAAGTAGTGGTAGGTGAGAGTGTTTCCAGAAACCATAGGATGGTGGTGTGTAGGATGACTATGGTGATGAAGAAGAGGAAAAATGAAAGGGTATTATGGTATTAATTAACATCGGATGAATACGTGCTCTTGTTACTTCCCTTCTTGGAAATGTAATTTTACATAAAAATGAATTAGTAACTTCTTAAAGTCACTCAACAACTTCTACGTAACCCCAGAGAAATAAATCCTGGAGCCACCCCTGGAGCAGAAGTGAACATTTGTGAGCAGCTGTGTGGTTTCATATCAATAAAGAGCTCTACAGATACAGGGTTTGCTTAGAGGATGTTGATAGATAAGTACAGAGAAGGTCAGAGAGAACTACACTGTATCTTTGTAGATCTGGAGAAAGTTTATGACAGAGAGGAACTGTGGTTTAGCACGAGGAAGTCTGTAGTTACAGAGAACTGTTAGAGCAGGACATGTATGAGGGCTGTGAGACAGCGGTGAGGTGAGCTGTAGGAGTGACAGAGGAGTTCAAGGTGGGATTACATCAGGGATCAGCACTGAGCCCCTTCCTGTTTGCAATGGGGATGGACAGACTAACAGATGAAGTTAGAAAGGAATCACCATGAACTATGATGTTTGCAGATGATATTGTGATTTGTAGTGAGAGCAGAGAACAGGTGGATAAGCTAGAGAGACACAGGTTTGACCTGGAAAAGAGAGGAATGAAGGTTAGCCGCAGCAAGATGGAGTTCATGTGTGAATGAAAGAGACCCAAATGAAAGAGTGAGGTTACAGGGAGAAGAGATGAAGAAGGAGGAGGATTTGAAGTATCTACGGTCAGCAGTCCAGACTAATGGAGAGTGTTGAAAAGAAGGGAAGAAGTGAGAGCAGGCAGGTTGGAATGGGTGGAGAAAAGTGTCAGGTGTGATGTGTGATAGAAGAGTTTCAGCTCAAATGAAAGGAGCGATGAACAAAACTGTGGTGAGAGCAGCCATGTTGTTCAGTTTAGAGACAGAGGAACTGAAGAAAAGACAGGAAGCAGAACTGGAGGCAGCAGAGATGAAGATGCTGAGGTTCTGTTTGGGAATGACCAGGATGTATATGATCAGGAATGAATCCATCAGAGGGACAGCACATGTTAGAGGATTTGGAGATAAAGTCAGAGAGACCAGACTGAGAAGGTTCTGTCATGTCCAGAGGAGAATATATTGGTAGAAGGATGCTGAGTCTAGAACTGCATGAAAGAAGTTTAGAGGAAAACCAAAGAGGAGGTTTATGGATGCAGGGAATGAAGACATGAAGGAATCTGGTGTTAGAGGATGAGGAAGACAGGGGTAGATGGAGGAAGATGATTCACGGTGAGACTCCAGAAGGTAATAGACCAAAGGAAAAGAAGAAGATACTGAGACTGAGAAAAAATAGGGTTGGTGTAACAAAAGGAATGTATTACATATTTTCTTGCTGAAACAAAGTAGTTTAAGGCATTACTGATCGTTGAGAAAGACTACTTTCATTTTCAGTAAGCTGTATATTACTACAGACTTATTTTTGTCTGTAAGTGTAAAAACATACTTCTGTTAGGCTGAATGAAGTTGTAGTTTTCCTGAGACACACATGCCTCTGGTTCTCTGTTTTCTACAATTCTCAAAGTGTAAAATCTTTATGGACTAAACTGAGTACATCTATTATACTTTTATTTCACCAAAAATATATAACATTAATTGGAATCAATATTTGTTTATATCAGGTCTCTGCTGAATTTTAAAATGATCTGTTGGTCTCTTCAGATTTTTGTTCAACTATTGCAGATGAAAAAAAAAATACCAGTAACTTAAAAGTAGAGTAGAAGTGATGTGACACACTGTGATTACTTTAAAATAACAGTTACATGTAATCTGGAACGTACTGTAGCAACACAAGTACCACAACACTAACACTTACGTTTTCCTTCCTTTGATCCTTATTTCACCTAAAAATGAGATAAATCATGCAGAAAGTCATCATGATTTAGTAAAAATAGTATTTGTGTTCTGCCATCAATGTGCTTTATTTATTTTTGTTTGTTAAATAGAAGTGAATCGCTGCTTACCTTTAATGTCGCTGCTGATTGTAAAGGTATCGATAGTGGCTGCCTTTTCTCTATAGGTTTTTTAAGGGCTTATTTTAATCATACTTTTTCTAATGAAGTGAAGACAAATCAGGGAAGTGTTGTTCTTGCGTCACCGCTGCAGATGATGCTACAGATCAAACTTCACTGCGTCCTCTGCTGCAGGAAGCCATTGGGATTTCACTTCATTAAGCTCAGGCTTCTTCACTCTTTCTCTAATTTTACTATGTAATGCTTGCAAATTGCTTGTGAGAACTGTGCTGAGCTTCTATGACAAGCAAATAAATAATTTAAATAGTTTTTCACTTAAATGTGCTCTCTCATGTATATTTAATAAATTAGAATACTCTTTATGTTATGTTGAAAGCATTTCCTGGCTGGGATTGTCAATCATAATACAGGAACCACCGATTAAAAAAAATAAAATAAAACTTTGCCTGTAACCTAATAACTGCTTCTGTGCTTCACCTGTTCATTTTAACCACATTAAAGTCTCATTAATTATTATAATTATTATAATTATTTATAATGATGCTGTTTTATCTAAGTAAAAAAAACCTGTGTCTTTTTCATGAATATAGCTTCTGCAGAGGCAGAGCAGGAAATCATTAGAAATTCACCTCTGAGTTGTGGGCACGGAGTAAGCCTGCCTCCATTTCCCATGATCCCTCTGTTCACACGCTCTCCCGCTGGTTTACAACCTCTCACACCCGTGAGTTTCTTTCAGTTTTAACCCAGATACCAGCTGAGACGAGGAAAATGAAGATGTCTTTAAGTGGATGCATCAGAATGGAGTGGAGCAAAGGAAACTTGTGGCCCACTGACTGTGGCACAGCGACAGGATTTTTAAAACTGCTTTTTCATCTGCTCCTGATTCACCACAACATGCTAAAAAGACAGAAAAACATTTTCATGGGATTGGGTCTTTAATGCTGAGTTGAACTGTGAGCATTTTTCCTGAACTGTGAACTTCCTGAAAGAAGTTTTTGTTGCTCGTAACTTTGTTCATGTTTTTGAGCTTCAGAGGAAACCTCTGGTCAGATAACTTCTGTCAGCCAGAGAACAACAAAACTTTTGTTTTGTGTTCTCAGCATCAGACAAGCCAAAGTTCAGATTCTCCCAGAGCGAATCCTTCCAGACCCCCTCTCCACCGTGCAGCTCACCCCCCTGTCCCGGCTCCACGTGCACCCCTCCTCTAAACCGCCGTCTCAAAGTTGCAAGCAGACGCAGTGCTGGTGGAAAACCTATCAACAGGTCAGACTCTCCACTGGTGTAGGAAAAACGCTTCAGATTTATCAGTTGTCTGTTAGCAGGTGCTGTTCACATTCAAATGTGAGTGGACAGCAGCTGCTTTATGCAAACATGCTAATCTACATAAAAGTGAATTCATGCTGGAGTCTGTGTTTCACAGAGGAAATTTTACTGTGCCAGTCTGACACAGTGGCCCCCCTGGGTCTACGCCCTCTACGACTCAGTGAGTATGGCAGTCCAGATGCACAGTTCGGGATTTCCTTTAAGCGTGAAATCATTGTGTTCTTTTTCCTGCGGCTCCCCCACCAGGAATCGCTCATGAGGAGAGTGAAGAAGCAGCTCCACGAGTGGGATGAGAATCTGAAGGATGACTCTCTCCCTTCCAATGCAATAGGTCCGTCTCTGGAAAGGTTTTTATTTGCTGCAGATGGACTGCTGTACACACGCACACATTGTGTTCTTTCTGTTCTCATTTTCAACCTTCTCTGCTTCTGTTCCGTCTATCAGACTTTTCCTATCGGGTCGCTGCCTGTCTGCCTATAGACGACGCTCTGCGGCTGCAGCTGCTTCAGATCGGCAGCGCCATCCAGAGACTTCGCTGTGAACTGGACATTATGGACCGGGTGTGTAAAGGCAGACCTCGGTTCATGTTGCTGCGTGTTTGTCCCATTTGCTCAGCAGAAAGCGTAGTAGTTCCTCTCATCTTATTCTGGGCTGAGCAGAGCATATCTGCTCGTCTTTCTGATGTTTCTCAGCTTATTTAAGCAGACGTTGGTCTGGAAGTGGATCTTTATACGTTACTTTTTGTTTTTAAACGGTGATTGTTTGGTTCTACACAAAGCAGGAATAATTTCAGTAGTTTGTCTTGGAACCAGCTGGTGAATGCCGTTCATTTTCCAACAGCTTCATTACTTTCATTACACTTCATTACACTTCTCTTCACGGTTGGATAAAACAACCATCAGATTATACCTTAAATTAAAGCCACATGTGGCATTTTATGGCCCTCAGGCACTACACATAGGAAGACTGCCATATTTCACACTTTGCCACAAAATGGCGGCTAAGCCGTAGGTCCTTTAGCCATCCCAAAATAATATTCAAACAATTTTTGCTTGAAGGCAAACTAAGAAAGAATAATGTTGAAAACAATCTGAAGCCTACAGTCAGTGACTGCTGCAGCACAGAATTCATGTTTTCTAGCATTTGAAAGCTCTACATGTTTGAAAAGTTGTAAACTTGGAAATTGGAGCGTTGTTTTGGAAAGTTTGGACAGTCACAACGCATAAACACTAATTTAATATAGAATTATTTGTGCTGTTGATTTATTTAATGTCTATGTTTGAGCACAGTGATTCCAGTAAAACCTTCTATGTAGACATGTCTACAAAAAATACATGAATAAAAAAAGATGTTCCAATTAGAAAAAATTATGTTTCAAAGGAGTTGGAAGAAGCTTTTGCTTCATAAATCCCACCCCTTTTGTAAGGTAGCTAAAAACAGCTTACCAAACTTTTTTTGTTGTTTGTTTTTGGATCCTTTTCTTCTCATCATGAGAAAACTGAAGTCTCTGTTTCGTGTTTTTTGCAGGCCGTAACCAACACCTTACAACTTACACCGAAAACTCTCAACAACATCAAATAATTACTTGCATCTTCTTTATTTATATCATGTTTTTGGTTAGTCTTTACTGTGTATACCTTATTAGGATAATAGCAAAGGAACATCCCTTTTTGCCTTGTGCGCCGTGCAGCTCATGAGTGATTGCTGCCTGATTACCAACATCCCAGTCTGGAATTGCAGATATATCTTACAAAATCATAAATCTTTATTTTTAGAAAGTTGGTTTAAAGAAGGCATTTGGTCCGTTAATCAATTGTTTGACGTTAATGGTAAGTTACTTTCTTTCAAATAATTTAGTGCAAAATTTGATATCAAAGACAAAAATCAGTCAACAAAAGTTTTTAAAGCTAAACCCCAGCCTGGAATTCGAATGGTTGAAAACCTTTACCAGATTCATACAAATCTCAAACTCCCCTCACTTCTGCTAAATGGCTCATTAATTTGATGCAAGAGTTTAATAAAAACATTTCTCACTTCCTGAATGTCAGTTTTGAGGTATTTTTCTAAAAACGATGCAGACTATTTAAGATTATTTATTTATTTTTTTACTTCCTATTGCCCCAAAAGCCAAAGAGATTCATTTTAAAAGGATTATTCATCCATTCTCTGATTTTCCTTCAAGGCGTTTTGGATTTGATTGCTGTTACAGTACCTTTTGTAACAAACATCTGGAAACAACAGAACATTTATTTTCTGAATGTGTGTTTACCTCAACATTTTGGGAAGATGAGTTTCATTGGTTTACTACATTTTTACATATCCCGGAACTTCGAAAAGAAAATATTCCGTTTGGTTTGATTGTTAAAATAAATTGCACACTGTTGTGATTAATACAACAATGGCACTTTGTAAATGTTTTATACATAAAAGCAAATAATAAAAAAGTAGAATAGGCTGTTTCCGGTTTCCGTACTTCTGCCTTCATGTTCCTGTGCTAATATCTTAATAAGGTATATACAGTAAAGACTAAGAAAACAATATGGTAAAAATAAATAAGATGCAAGTAATTAATTTCTCCTGTGAACTTTTGAACTATACACGTTGTTACTCTGTGTTGTGCCGCTTATTATTCTTAAAGTGTTTAGTTACCCATAAAGGAAGAGGGATCATCAAATCCCGAGTAAATGTTGGAAATTTTGACATAAGCGTGCTTTGCTGTCAGGGATTTGGGGGATTATTGTTGTATTTGCCCAACTCTGGCAGCAAGTGCTGCCTTTGCAAAGAGGTTTCCTTCTGCTTGTCTCTTAAATTCACTAAGACGTATAAAGACACGCTCTGTGCCTGCTGGAGGGATTATAACGCTGACCTTCTGACCCTAATGAAAGCTCCAGAGCTGCATTTGACTGAGGTGTAAAGAAAGAAAGAAAGTTGTTGGGCATTTGGAATTTCAGACAGACGGCACAGACGACTTAAATTACATGGTTTTAGTGGACTGTTTCCAGCTCACAGAACATTTGATGTCATAAAGTTCCATTTCAAAAGCCAGGTTAACTAGTAGTTGCTCATTGTAAAAGCGTTCCCAGTGGGTTTGTAATGACGATGAAGCTGTTTTTAGACAGAATCAGAAACCTGTGTCGTTTTCGCTCTCCTGCTAGCTTACAGCCCTCTTTTACAACCCCAAGATCAGGTGCAAAAAAAAAAAAAAAAGCGAGCAATATCAGAGCTATCCAGCCATACAGTTTTGATTCCAGATTCCCCTTCAGATGAGGAAGACAAAGACGTTCATGGATCTATTTGTCTGTAAGTGGATGCATCAGAATGGAACGGCACGAGGAGTTTGTGGTCCACTAAGCATGTTTTCTACATCACAAAGAAGCTCTTTTTCAAATGGCATTTTTTGTGCAGTCCTGATTCACATGATCTGAAAAAAAAAATACTCAGAAATGCTTTTAAAGCTTAATTTTCTTCCTACATGACCTCCATTATCACAAAAATGTCACAATAACATGTTAAAAACACCATTTTCATTAGAGTAGGTCCTAATTTTCTCACATAAAATGTTTTCTATTCTATGGAATCAAAATGCATTTAATAAATGTTAAATAAAACATTTTTGTGTTAAGGAGAAGATCTGTTTTTCAGTAGGACAAGCTAGTGTTGTGTGTTAAAGGGAGCTGGATGTGGACGTCAGCCTTTCTAAGGTGTGTCTGCCTGTTATTAGGATAATAATGCCTCCTAATGCACACACTCCCTGCTCACGCTCCAGCCGCCTCGCCTCATGTACCCCCTTCAGTCTCTGTCATAGCAACAGAAAGGATCATTATTATGGGGTTTTCATTCAGACTCAAATGTGTTCTGTTAACACTCTGTTATGTGTTTTACTTTAGTGTACGTCACTGTGCTGTAAGCAGTGTCAGGACACAGAAATCACCACCAAAAATGAGATCTTCAGGTGAGAACTGCTTTGTGTTGCTTTAAATTCAGATTCTTGTTACTTTTCCTGTTTTCAGTTTTCCAGGCTTATACATTTCTATTGTGGTAACTTTTTCAACCAATTACACAATTAACTAGTTTGTTTTTCTTGCAAGTCTTTGTTTTGTTGTTCATCTTAATAAAAAACAAACATAAATGACGTTGGGTACTACTGGCCTGTAGTGATATCAAAGAAAACAAATTTGTTTTAAAAAACCTTTATCTGCTGTCTAAACTGCTCTTTCTTAAAGTACATAAAATCCATTCTAAAAATGCTCAAAAGCAGACAAAGACAGTGACATCTGTACTTAAACATCACATATGTTACATAAAGAACAAAAGTTTCTTTGCTGTAATTGTTCTTCTTTCTCAGGTGAAGAAAAGCTGTTCTGCACCTCCACCCTCGCCGTTATATAATCTAATTGTGTCTCTGTCTGTCATGTGTCATGGTTAATGTCTCTGAACACTCATGAAACTGTGCAGGCCAACGCTTGACGTTTATTAGATAAGCAGGATTTTTTTCATGCTAATAACCGGAGTGATTAACAGTGAGAGGAGATGTGGAGAAAGCTCTGCTGTGTTCTGTATGCTTTGTGCTTCACATGTCACTGAAAATGCATTAACCTGCAGTTTGTTACAATTACAATTTATGACGTTTTTTAAAGAAACGATTTAAGAAAACTTTGAAGAAAGAATGAAGGGCTGGCATAAATATTCTGAAGGGATGAAAACTCAAAACTGGGCATTTTTTTGTCTTAACTTTGCTTTTTTTCAGGTTTATTTGATGTTAGTTTTCGTAGATTATTCTTTTGTACACAAACTTTTTTCTTTACCAGTAAGGTTTAGTATGGTGTATCTAAAACAGTCACAGAACAAATGTAAAGCTAGCTTCTCTCTTGTTCCAGCAATCTTTCAAGCGGCAGTTTAACAAAGTTGTTCTAAAACATTTTGACCCATTTTTGAATGCAGCGTACCAATTAGTTCTGGTTCAGATGAACCAAGTCCTTCTTATTTCACACATTCTGTACATCATAATGTCAGAGATTTTCTGACAGATTTTCTGATTTTGTGTCCGTAAATGTAACGGGGCCTCCCATAGAGTAGTGATGGAGGCGGAGCCTGGGCTAAAAGCATTCGGGAGTTTTCAGGAAATGCTTAAAATATCCTGAAATACATTTGGCTTTTATCAAACAGAACTGCAGGTATTGTCAGATGGAAAAATGGAAAAAAAATGCTCCAAAGGCCAAGAATAAGTGAAAATGTTTCACTTTTTCGGTTCATGTTTTAATGTTTTAAATGTTGAAGTAGTTACACATGCAGTTCTCTGCGCACTTATCTCAACCTGACTCATCCTGAATTTTACTGGGAGAAATTTTGCTGCATGAAGGAGGAGTTAACCAGCAGCATTTAAAATAGATGATTGTTTGTTTCTGTTGTTCATTCTTGTAGAAATACAACATAGAAACAATGTTTCTGTCATAAACATTGTTAGATCTTCTGTTTCAGCTGAGCTGTGTTTTCTTGCAGCTTGTCTCTTTATGGCCCCATGGCTGCATATGTCAACCCGCACGGTTACGTCCATGAAACTCTGACGGTCTACAAAGCCAACAACCTCAACCTGGTTGGCCGGCCATCTACTTTGCACAGCTGGTTTCCAGGGTAACGAAGCTTATTTGATATTTCCTTCATAGTAAAAGCTAGCATAAAAATGTCTTCATATTTAAATTGAACTGTTGATACAAAACTTCTATGTAACATTTTTTCTCACAAAAATCTTTCCATTGCCACAATTTCATTAATTTTCTGTTTTAAAAAAAAATTTACTGTTTATCGAAAAACATTTTTTGTGAAATACGCTAAAATTCTAAGCTAACTTGCATTAATAAATGTATGTTTTAGAGTGTTTTCTGTTGTCTTAGGCAGGTTCTATATATTTTTTGCTCACAGCTCATTTAGATTTACATTGTCTTATACCAGACCTGCAGATTCAAACAGCTGCTGCCCAAAAACGACCAAACAGTCTCTGAGAAGAAAAATGCTTCCCATATGTCTGAACTGTGGCTCGTTTTTCTGGAAAACCTTTTCTGAATTTTTAGCACTGCGTGGTTTGTTTTGATATTCTTTTAATCTAAAGCGTCACCAACTGAATTTGACTCATTTTTAGATCAGCAGCAAATTGTATCTAACGTGATTCGCCAATTTGCGTGGCCCGCCCCTTTCTTGCCACGCGTTGAATTTGCTGCTCGCTGCGTGGCCAAAAATGTGTTCCCTAAGCTCGCCACTTCATTTGCATGTGGGAGGAGCTAGCAACTAATGTTTCTAGCCTGATTGCTACGTGGAGCTGCGTCTGTTAATATCATTTACAATGCATGGGGAGATGCAGATGATGTGTAGAGATCAGGTTTCCCTTTAACTCCAGTGAGTTTCACTCCTGCTGCTGTGTCTGATTGGCAGTCTCTTCTGTGGTGTTTCCGTCTCTCTCTGACAGAGTTTAAATGCTTACTGTCGCGCATTAACATGAGAGGGCAAAAATGAAAACAAGAATAAAATGAGGGGACCTTTTTTTTATTGTCTAATAAAAATAAGCAAACATCATAAAGTTCAGGAGGTCTGAGGTGACTGCTTTCCCATCCAGCAGCGGTCCTCTGTCTGGCCGCGAGCTCCTCTCCCGGGAGCCGGCATAGTGAGCGTGTTCACTACAGCTCCATATGTCCTGTAACAGACTCTCTAGAGTGAATCCGCCTTCACCCAACAGTAACCGGGACGGGATCTGGCAACCCCGCTGCCCAGAAAGGGATACAGCGGGTTAAGAAAATGAATGATGTTCAGGAGAACTATGGATGGATCCACCATATTGGATGTTTTCTTTCCGCTGTCACTGAAAACGCCACATACCCAAAGTTGAGCCCCTGATTGGTTGAGCAGTCGCACCGACCTCCCCAGAGTTCAGATTTTTTTAAAACTCTGGCCAGCTGCGTCAGCCGCTAAATTCACTCCGCAGAACCTCAATTCGCATCTAAACCATTGACTTTACATTGAAACTGGCCGCCTCTGCCGTGTGAATTGCATTCGGTGTGTGTCCACTTTAACAGCAGAACAGTTTCTTTTCAAACTCTGAAATAGTTTCTGTAAAGCATAAAAATAAAAGCACAGACTTGTGTTTGTCTCTAGTTTCCAGATAAAACTATAAATGCAAAATAACTTATTTGGGTTGAAAAGTTCACTTAATTACTGATTAAAAGCAAAAAAAAAAAAAAGTTTCAAGCAAATGATCTGTTCATGTCCATAAAAACAGAGCAGCTTGGAGTCACAATTTCTAAAATCTAGCTGGAGTGCTTGAAGTTAATGTGATGGCATCTCATGAAACCATGAAAGGAGGGCAGATCTTTCAACAGGCCTCTGATTCACAGCTCAGAAGAAAATCCAGCAGAGGAAACCTACATGAAGCAAGAAGAGGTTAAAAAGAGACCAGAATACGGTCCATTTATCCTTTTTTTGAAGATGAAGATTTCATTTACAAAAATCATCTTCTTAAGTGTGTGTCAATAGTTACTTTGTGATGAAAATTCAACAATAACTGAAACAAATATTTTCAAATGTTTTTTTTTTTTTTACATTTTAGTGCTTCTAATTTTGATTATTTTGTCAAATAAACTTTTCAGATCGAAATGTTCATTTTCAAGTTCTTTTTTATTTGTTAAAGTTTTATTTTTAAACCAAAGTCTTTGCTCTCAGGTATGCCTGGACGATTGCTCAGTGCCGAACGTGTGGCTCCCACATGGGCTGGAAGTTCACAGCCACCAAAAAGGACTTGTCTCCTCCTCGATTCTGGGGTCTGACCCGTTCAGCTATGCTTCCTCGCATCCCCCCAGGAGAGGGAGAGGAGGGCAGGGGAGGCTCTCGCCTCTTCTGCCTGTGATGTCCGGCTCCCTCACACCTCCCCAACGCCGACGTTTGTCCTCGTCTGACTTCAATTACTCACGGACGCACTAATCATTGATGTGTGTCACTGTCACTTTGGTGGAAAGGTCGTGGAGCCGTTAAAGAGCACTCCAGAGAGCAGACTCAGCCTTATCACCACTGCTTTCAAATGACAAGAGGCGATGCTGGGAAAAAAAGATTTTTACTGCTAAAGAAGAGCTGAGAGACTTTGGAGAGACAGAACATGTTACCATCCCTGCATGCTGCTCTCTAATCTCTACCCATCCTCTGAATTCTCCTGGTTTGCCGACCTTTACCTATGAGCTTTCCACACAAAACGCGAGCACTTCCACATCAACTTTTCTCCTCCAGATTCTGACTGCATGCAGCTAGCACTAAGGTTTTGTCAGCCACCTTAATCCGTCAACTTGCTGTAAATTCTGCCAGCTTTCGGATCCTCTGTGAACGTGTTGTAGCTGTTATTATAGCTGCTGTAAAACAGAGGGAGAAACTGTTGAAAGGTGATAAGATAAGAGGTTATTTTCACCTGTGGAAAGAAAAAGTTGTATTTTTGTATGAAAAAGAATTGAGAATCACTAGGACGTGTGGATAAAACTCAATTAGTTCTCCATTTTGGATGTAATATACAGAAATCAGAAGTGATGGTAAGGATAATGTGTAATATTTCTCACATAATCTGTCTGTTTTATATTCACCAGTCCCGCTTGATGACTTCCTTTCAGATTCAAGTATAATCTCTGGTTGCACAAGTAAAAATGATACACGTATCAGTGCCTCTTTTATAAAGGCCAAAGCTAATTAAGACAGAGAGCAGGATCAGCATTTACCCGTTTCCTTTGAGTTTGTTCATGAGGCGTGGCACGATAAGAATGCTGTGCTTCTTCTGATCCCTGTCTTTTTAATAAAACATCTGTGATCCACTGACAGGAACGGAAGATTAAAAGGAGCAATGTGAGGATAAAGTTAATCATTTTGGGGTTCTTTGTGGTTCGAGTTTTTTAGCATTTTAATTATGCTCTTGGACTTCTGTAAACTGCTGGCTCCTTTTTTCTTTACCTGTAAATAGAACATTTAGAAAATTATTTTTCAGAACTGTTTGCATCAGAGAGTTGGTACACAGACATACTGAAAGCAAAGAGAGATTACAATAAATCATCAAATCTTCCTACATTTCATTTGTTTTCTTATTTCAAGTGAATGCTTTTAGAAAATGCATCATCACATTTTCATATTCATGAATTTGCAGCTACTAATTGGTTAGAAGAGCTTAACAAAAAGCTGGGATAGAATTCAGTTGATTTAAAGCAGGGGTCTAGAATCCCTTAATGATGAAAGAGCCATTTATATGGAGAGAAATTAGTATCACTCCGATTTGTGCGTGCGTAATTTTGATTTGTGTGTAACTTTGGATTTGTGCGTGCGTAATTCATGATTTGTAACTCATAAAATACATTTTATGCATGAGTACAAAATTTACAAATTAAAAAAAAATTACAAAATACAATGTACACATGCACAACTTAAAAGTACGACAGCTTGAAACTAACTACACGCACAAATCGTTAAAAAATATGCACGAATCACTTGTTACGCACACTCAAAACCGCATTTACACGCAAATCTATTGTGAGATTCTTTTCACGTCTCCCAATTTCGTGCGTGAGTGATTAGTGAGTTTAAATGCTAGTGGAATGCAGGCTCATCACAGTTTTCTGATCAGCCGCTCTGAACTTAAACGGTGAATAATATCTGGTGAAACTTGATCATTTCCAGCTTTCTAAAACAGATCTGCCGCTAATTAATATAAAAAAGTGTTAAATAAGGATTTTTAAAACACTTGTCCTTTTAAATATAAAATAAAATATAAAGTTTTAAGAATAAGATTTCATAGTTTAATTAAAATTTGTATTTGTTTTAAAAAAAACATTTTGTTTTAAAAAAAATGTTTTTATTGCGTTTGCAACACAAATGTTTTCTTTTCAAAGAGTGTCTTTGGACAAAAGAAAATTCATGTTTTCTTTTGAATAACAAATGTTTCATGAATAACAAAAGTATTCATGAAAAAAAACAAATATATAAATATAATATATAAATATATATAATATATAATATATATATAATATACAAATTATAATCGTAACATGATGTAACGTCCAGCTGGATGGAGATCAGGTGGTTTTTCTGCTGTGGACATTTTAAAAGCTCTGGTCTCTACACTAACAAACAAAAACAGAACCGTTTTTTTGTCCTTCTGGGTTCTACTCAAAGAGAAACGGGCCAGAATAGCTGAAGACTGCAGAATCCGGTGTTCTATCCGTGATTTTTTCGTAACTACACCCATTGCGCACGCGCAGACCAAAATTACATCATATAATTCGGTTTTGGCGAACCGCCCGTCCTACCTTTGTAATCTCCTGGTTAATATGCTGTTTTTTTCCGTTTTTATGACTTTAGGTTACATTTAATTGTATAGTTAATGCAGCTAACTTTCTACACTTGTCAACTTAGCTCTGGACTTTTAGCCTAGCTTACTATGTAACATCTGAGACTCATAAATTGTTTCCACACACCGCACCAGATCAGTTCCTCTCTGTCTGCGCGGTAAACGTTTCAAAGTTCGTGTTGTAGGCTATAATCTTCTGATTATGTCTAACTGCGTGTTCAAGAATCGAGGTCTGGAACGATTTTGAAGTTTTCCTAAAAAGATTTATTCCTAACATGTAAGTGCTAATGACAGAGCTCAGGGTCTTTTAAATGTCCCTATCTGCTACCATCTTAATGGACGTCCCAACACTAGGCAAGAGGAAGAAGACGCCCTATGACCCTTGACCTATCCATTTAAACACAATGATTATGAATGAGCAAACAGTAGGCTGGGTCTTCATCTCCGATTGGTCCTTCACGCCTCCTTCCTCACTTGTAGTTTCTTGTGGATTCTGCCCCCAGATGAACTGGTTTTTTCCACTGGTCTGTGAATCCCATCCTCCACATGAGCTGGTTTACGACCCATATTCCTGTTGACACTTCTGCTGGCATGCATCTCCAACTGTAATTCTCACCAAAGAGCAGCTCGGTCCTATAAAATATTTCCAACCTCTGTGGAATAATCAGAATTACACAGTATGCTATACAAACTACAAATTCATTCAAACTTTTAATCACTAAGCATTTCAAATGAATAAAGCAAATCAGGTTTTGTTAAGTTTTATTGAACTGGAAACTGCTTCTCTTCTTCAGTACTAACAGCGTTATGTTTAAAAGACATGAGCGCAGACTGTGAATCATACCTTGGCTGAGCTGTTCAGTTCCAGCATATATTAGTTTTCCGTGGCGTTCAGTTCGAAAGACTTCACAGATTTGGAATCGTTCACTGGGAGGACAGAGAGGCACTGAGGACACAGATCTGCATACAACTCATTGATGACAGCCACACACATTTCTTACATTCTCCACCTGCACACGACAACATATCACGTATACATTTTAACCCGTAAACTGTGCTAACCGCCGTGAGTTTGCGCTCCCCCGTGAGACTGTGCTGTATGGGGTAAGGAAACTGTCAATAAGAAATGTATTCATAAAAAGTTGTATTCATAAAAACAAAGTTGTGCACGAATTTATATTTCATGCACAATTTCTCAGAAAAAATATAAATACAACCTTTAGTTTTAGGTTTGACACGTGCACAACTTTGTATTTATGAAAACGTTTTGTTTTGACAGCTACAGTACCTTACCTCAAAGGCTGCCCTATAATTCTGACCTACTCTGCTGTTTACGATCTAACATCAAACCGTTCGTTTGTACACAGTTGGTAGGACATTTGGACATTTGGATAGCTAGATTGTTAGAACACCAGCTTGAACAGAACAGATATGAAGTCCTATCTACCTCCAAACACCGTCCATGCGTGGTAGAGACACTTGGTTGGATAGAAGCTAAACCATTCAGCATGAACCTTCTTGTCCGTGATTGGCTGTTTGGTGTAGTACATTTATATGCTAAACTGAAAGCTATGAACACAAAATCAAAGATAGGGAGAAAGCAAGATGAAAAACAAGGCATCTGAAAACGTTTGTGTTGCAAAAGCAAAGGTATTTTTTGAAAGCAATTTTGTGAATTTTGTTTGCAGTGCAGTGGCACAAAAATCACTTCATACCTTTCAAAATAAAATGCATCCTGTGACAAATAATATTCTGCAGCAGATTTACTTAAATCTTATGTAATAAAATTAGCTTATTAAATAAAAAACAAAACATCCATGTGAATGCAATTAAAAACAAGAAGAACTTTGCCTGTGAACAGCAACTACCTGTACACACTGTTGTTCAGTCAAAGATACAAATCTGTGTTTTAGGATTATTTGAATAAGAAACCACTCTGACCACCATTAAACCTTTTACCATCCTTTAGATCAACGGTCTGACATGCTAAAAATCTAAACACAAAATGTAATTAACTAAACTGTACCAAGCCATTATTTATTCAAATCAATATCATTTTTCCTGTAAAGCAAAAGAGCAACAATGGAAGGATAAATGAGCTGCATGTGAGCCTCAGGTTGCAGACACCTGGTCTAAACAAACATCCTGAACAAATAAGGATATTTTCTGTTAATTGAATTTGTTTTGCTTTTTCATTGCTGATTAAAAAGAATCACAAAATACTGTTTCCAGCTTTTACACAGCTTTCCATTGTAATTCTTCTTTTCAAGGGGAATCTTCCATTGAAGAATTTCTGTGTTACAGATTACGTAGAAGAACTTTATTTAACTAGGTAATTCAGTTAAGAACCAATACAATTTACAATGATGACCTGGTCAAGAAGCAGCATAAAGAGCAGGCATAAAGACCACAGGAAAACAACTATAAAACAACAGTTTGCAGAAGACGTTTAACAAACACCTGCAAAAAGTACAATCAGGATAGAAATGCACAAAGAAAATAATAAATACAGTAAAATATACAGCCAAGTGCTATGAATACAGTTAATAAGTTGTACAGTGATATTGGATGACAGCTGTAAAAAGTTCTTAAACGTGAACTAGAGTCTGAAGTGATTCCCTTCATTAGGAGCAACCAGAGAAGCTGTGGACCTCTAATAACAAGACTGAAGAACGAAGGTTACAACTGCAGTTGTTGATGTTAAGCAAATATTGTAGATGTGAATGAGTTTTGTAGATGAATGCATAATGAATGTGTGCATGAGGATGGAAAGCAGACCATCTCCACAGAGATGGCAGTGATTGATATTAAAGGAGCCTCAGTTCCAAAGCAGACGGGGGATCAATAAATGACATCTAATATATGGAGAAGAGTCTTAGAACCAGATCAGTAAATAATCCCACCATGATCAAAACTAGGAAGGGGTATAAGTTTAACCAGGAGTATTTTACCAGAGTGTGCAAATGAAGATTTTTTGGGATAAAAAGCTATTTTAGACATGATATCAAAGAAGCACTCGTGTGTAATAAATGAGCTGTCCAGTCATATGGAAATGGGTTTGTAAAAGTTCAACTGATCTCAGAACCATCCAAGGAGGAGATGTTGACTGGGCTCTCCCTCTGGGGTTTATCCTCTGATAGGAATGAAGCATTTAGCTTTTTTAAAAAATGTTTTGAACCAAGTGGAGATCAGAGAAAGCATGTTCAATACTGTAGAAGCTAGTTTGCAACAAGGACAATGCAGAGATCATGGAGGAGTTAGCTGTGTACAGGATGGCATCATCGCCGTATCGGTGAACATTGGATCCACAACAGCATGTGCAGTGTAACTGTTTTAGATGTTGACTCAAGCTGGACCCCAAATGGATCACTGGGGGTATTAGAAAGAAAGCAGCAGCGCTCCTGAACCAGAACAAGCAGTTGTTAGATTGACAGAGGTCCCTAAGTCTATTAAACGAGACGGAGTGATGTCTTTTTATTTACCAATTTTTCTTATTTTGTTTTAAATTAATTGATAGAGATGCTGCTTGAATAAGACAGATTTTGTATGTTCTTCTGAGTGCATTTATTTCTTATTGTTGTGTAGAACTCCCAGTCAGAGGGTTTTATTGGAAGGTTTAGCCTTTACACAAAAAACTGTGCTCAAGAAGCGCTAAAAATACAGGGCTGAACCAGAGACTTACCAATGTTTTTTACAAGGCACATGTTTGTCTAAGATGGCTCAGAGCACAGATTGAAAATGTGACCAGGCGTCTTCTACATCTGGAATTAGCTTGATTCCATCACACTGGACTGGAGCTGAACTGAGAAGCCTGTTCATTTTATATGCTCTTGAAACAGTTTGAAGAGAATCAAAGGAGTGCCGCGTGAAATTGTGATGTTGCATGATGATGGTGGAGATTTTGAGTGGACTTAAAATATTCCTGTCTGGCCTCTTATGAGAAAAATTTGATAATATGGCACACCATAGAACAAATTTGATCAAATACTTGTCATTTTTGAGAGCTTCTTTTCCTACCTGGGAGTAAGATGCTACTATCTCTTTCTCTCCTTGTGAATGGGAAGGCTGAAAAACTCCTAAATCTCTCACAGCCTAAAGCACATTTTTACTATTTTGATGACATTGTCTTACGCAAAAAAGGAGCTGTTGTTTTCTCTGAATATTAGGTGCAAGAGAAACCACTTCTTCTCAGTCTATGCAAAAATGAAAATGTTAGCTGATCATCGCTACCTCCACAGTGGAAGTGGTGTGTGTGTGTGTGTGTGAGCCTGAGGCGCGGCTGAATGCGCTCTCTTCCTGGAAGAGGCTGTTCTCTCTTACCCGGGTCATTCTGCAAGAACACGCTTGTTTTCATGGATTGGAAGGAGCTGGTACTCAGAGAGCAGAGTTTTAGAGGAATGCTCAGATCCGTGGATGGATCAAAAATGTCATTTTAGGTTTTTTTTTATGAGGAATTAACATTATTATACACTTAAAAGCTAAAAAAAAAAAAAAAAAAAAAAAGGACTTTGCATGATATAGACCCTTTAACTGTTTGTGCAAATCTTTTTTTTTCCAAGTTTCCTCATCATCTTATTTCAGGTTTTTAAACAGATGCCCCAGTTGTCATGTTTACACCACTTCAGTGTGATTTATATAACAGCTTCAGTTGCTCTGACTTTCACTCACCTATAAACCAATAAAACAGATGCTTTTCTGCTGAAACCAGTTACCTGGCTCCAGAGAAAGCCTTTTGCTTGTTTTTCCGTGTCATTTATGCTTCACCAAGTAAAAATAAACATGCAAGTTTCAAACACAGACTCCTCTTTATGTCATGCTGGTTCCTGAGTTTTTAGCTGGTTTAGCTGCTTCCTGACATGTTTCAAAAACATCATCTGGAGGTGAAAAAATATAATTTTGAAGAATCCTAGAAGATCACTGAGAAGAGCTGTCCAAACAGGTAAAAAGCCTTTTGTTCTGCAGGCAGATCAACATGTCGTCTGTCTGCATATGCTGTGATTGTGCAGACAACACGGGTCTCCAGAATCATTTGTATGCATGCTCGGCAGCAAGAGTTCAATTGAATTCACTGCATGTGGGAGGGAAAATATGTCCACCTTTAAGCCCAACAGAGTTTTTAAATATAAAGGCTCAATCAAAAAACATGTATTATAACGGTAATGTAAGCTCTCATAATTTGGCATTTTTAATCTTTAGTGAAGCTACGTCTTTCTGTTTATCACAGCAGCTGTTTTATAAAAAACGTTGAGGAATCTTTCTTTAATTAAAGGAAAGCATTCTTTCTGTGAGATTGGTGAATCTTACACTGAATATGTAACAGCAGGACATTCGTGGGTTATTTTGATTACACTTAGCCAATAGAAATGATGTTCTTAAGCAACCTTAAAGACAAACAAGAAGAGTCCAGATGTCTGAGTGGATGGTTCTAGTTTGAGTGTTAATGTGTCTTTGGGCAAATGAAAACACAAAAAGGTTCTTTTTAATAAATGTAAAGAAACAAACTGACTATTTAGTCTAACCTTCAAATTCAAAGCTAGTGCGCTTTCCCTTTAAGTCCATAACTAATTATTACTCCATCAAGACAGAATGAAAAAAAAACAACCAGTTTTGTCATCATCATCTTCTGACTAAACCATCTGCAATGAATAAGGACACTAATGCATTTTTGGGATAAACTCTTCCTCTTAAATTTGTTTTCTAATGGTTTATTAGATTAATTATAATTAACACTATAATACATTATAAGAACCTCTGCCATGCTTCACTGCTGCCTGCAGACACTCCTCACTGTTCTGCTCTCTAGCTCTTCCTCTAACAAACTGTTTTCTTCTGCTGCCAAATATTTCAAATTGTGACTCGTCAGTCCCGAACAGATGCTGTCATTTTCTGTACTTCTGTTCTTATGTTTTTCTGCATACACGAGTCTCTTTGCTTTGATTCTACGTCAGATGTTTGGATTTTTGGCTGCGGCTATTCCATGAAGACACCTCCGTTGGTTTCTGCCATTTCTGAGATGATGGCACTGCTGGACATCCTCTGAGTTCAACTATTAATGATCTTGATTTTCATTTGCTGCTCTAATGTTCCTTGACCAACCACTGTCTACAATGCCCAACATTACCTGTTTTTCTGTGCTTCTTCTAAAGAGCTGGAATAACTTGAAACCAGTGTTTAGACAGACAGTATTTATTTCCGTTGTTGGCTGTATAAAGAGAACTGGAGGGAGTGACCCCTCCCTCCCAGTGTTACAAACAGGAAGTACCTGCTGGCTCCAAAATCCCACAGACTTCTATAGAGAAGTAAACAGCTGTTATTCAGTCAATCTATTTCTCAGAGTAAACATTCTTGCTCTGATACCTTTTTGAAACATTATATATATTTTTAAATACTATTTTTTTTTTCAAATGTTGCTCTTGCTAAAGAATCCTCCATTTCCAGCAATTTCCTCATTGCAGACGTTTGTCATTCTAACTGTTAGTTTGGTGAGGTAATCTGGAGAAATTTGACCGCGCTCTTCAAGAAGCCCCTCCCACAAGTTGGATTGGCTGGATGGGCCCTTTTGGAGTACCATTCAGTCAAGCTGCTCCCACAACAGCTCAAAGGGATTTAGATCTGGTAACTGCACTGGCCACTCCATTACAGATAGAATCTGAGCTGCTGCTACTTCTCTAAAGAGTTCTTGCCCAGTTTGGCAGTGAGCTTTGGGTCATCGTCCTGTTGTAGGATGAAAGTGACTCCAATCAAGCGCTGTCCACAGGGTGTGGTTTGGTGTTGCAAAATAGCGTGATAGCCTTCCTTAAAGTCCCTTTTCCCCTGAACAAATCTTCCACCTTACCAGCACCAAAACAACCCCAGACCATCATGCTACCTCCACCATGCTTGACAGATGGTGTCAGGCATTGTTCCAGCATCTTTCAGTTGTTCTTTGTCTCAAAGATTTTCTTTTGTAGGATCAACTTTGATTCGTCCATTCATAACACATTTTTCCAATCTTTATCTGTCTAATGTATGGGTTCTTTGGTCCACTTTACTTGTAATCTTTTTCTTTTGTTAGACAGTCTTGGATTTAGCTTTTTTCTTTGCCACTCTGCCCTGTCGGCCAGCATCGTCACTGTAAATATTGACAATGGCATTGTGTAGGTACTATTTAATGAAGCTGCCAGTTGAGGACCTGAGAGGTGTCTGTTGCTCAAACTGGAGACTCTGATGAACTTACCTTCTTGCTCAGTTGTAGCAGGGCCTCCCGCTTCTGTTTCTACTCTGGTTAGAGCCTGTTTGTTCTTTTCTCTGAAGAGAGTAGTACACACTGTTGAAGGAAATCTTCAGTTTCTTTGTAATTTCTCTCATGGAATAGCCTTCATTTCCAATAACTACAGACTGTTGAGTTTCACATGAAAGTTCTCTTTTTCTGGCCATTTTGAGTGTTTATTCAATCCTACAAATGTGATGCCCCAGATACCCCACCTACTCAAAGGAAGGTCAGTTTTATAGCTTATCTAAACAGCTAAACTGTTTTCAGCTGTGCTAATAGGACTACACAAGTATTTTCTCATCATCTGTTAGCAACAATGAGCAAGCCCATCGTTGGAACACTGGAGTGATAGTTGCTGGAAAAGGGTCTCTAGTCACCTAATCCAGACCTTTAAAATAGTAATTTTTTAATCATTTACCACATAAAAAATGTGAGAAGTGTATTTCTGATGAGTCTAAAGTTGTCTTCATTGAAAAAATAATAGTGCTTGTCTATTAAATCTGAACATTTATACATATATGCTGAAAACAAATAAAACTCAATAAAACAAACAAAACAAAAGTGAACACAAGTAAAAGTCAAGTAAAAGTCAAGTAAAAGCTTTTCTAAATAAACATTTTAGATAAGGATGAGTTTTATTTAACACTTATTTAACATGAACATGAAATGAAGGTGAAATTATTCTCAAATTGGTTAAAGCAAAAATAAATCCACTGTGCATCAAAAACTACATCTAGTATTTTGTACGAGCACCGTGGTTTTGAAGGACAGCACCAAGTCTTCTAGATGTGGAATGACCAAGTTGGAGACATAGTGCAACATCAATCTTCTTCCATTCTTCCAGAATATCCTCTTTTAGGGCCTGGAAGCTGGATGCAGAGAGATGCTCAACTTGTTGCTTCAGAATTCTCCACAGGTGTTGGATTGGATTCAGATCAGGAGACATACTTGGTCATTCAATCCCCTTCACCCTGTTCTTCTGCAGAAATGCTACAGTAGCTTTCCATGTGTTTTGGATCATTGTCGTGTTGGAAACGTGCACGACGACCACGAAGTGATGGCAGCATCTTCTCCTTCAGTATAGAGCAGTACATTGTTGAGTTCATGATTCCATCAATGAAAGGCAGCTCCTCAACACCAACAGCATTCAAGCAAATTCTAGGCATGTTTTGGGCTTTAGGAGAAGCTTCCTTCATGGACGATACCCATGCTTGTCATTCCTCTGCAGTGTGCGCCGTACGGTGTCATGGTAAACGGTTACTTCAGTTTGGCTTTCTGCTGCTTTAACTAACTGCCAAGAACTTAGATGGAGATTTTCTTCAATCCTTCTCATCAGAAGACGCTCCTGTTGAGATGTTAACTTCTGTGGACGGCCTGAACGTCTCTGTAAGATGGTTGCACTTCCATCTTACATTTTTGGATCACTTATGCTAAAGTATTTTGACTGATATGTAAAGCTTTGCCTGCAGCCCTCACCTTTAGTGTAAAAAAATGATGTATTTTCTCAGATTTTGTGACATTTCTCTTCCATGAGGAGCCGTTTCTGACAGCATAAAATGGGAAGAGTTTTTCTTTGTTCAGTAATGCTCTTTAACAGACCCCTGTGTCCTGGACACATCTTAAATGAATCTTCAGACTCACCTGTGGTTGAATATCTGTTCATTAGAATGTTGTAGTTTATAGGCTTTTCTCCTCAGACTATACCTGAGTGAACTCATTTTTGCAACATAGACTTGAATGAATTAGTTGATAAAAATCACTTTTTTATGTGTTCAAAGAACAAATCTTGTTAGCAATCAATGGTTCACATTTGTGGGAGTGTTTTGTTGTAGAATATCTGATAGAAAAGGTTGATTCTGAAAGGACACTAAAGGTTTCCTGAACAATGTAGTGGAGTGTACTCATTTATGCTGAGCACTGTATATCTAATGTATGCAATCTAAGAAGGAAACTTCAAGAGTTGTTGATAAGTGTTTTATGGTGTGAGGGATGGCATCCAAAGCAAAAAGCAGAAGAGCAGTTTGCCTAGTTTTTTTTTTTTTTTTTTTGTCATCTTTAACATGTGAAATATTTCACAGAAGGGTGATGCTTTCCTTTTACAGTTTGTGTGCAAATGTCACAAAAGGTTCAGATTTTAAGCTGCTTCTTTGATGCCTCGTTCGGTTCACTATGGGAGCTGAACAGGGACATTTTTGCACAATATTGACATCTGTAAAAGATGAATAATAAAATCATAAAAAGTCTAATTACTGATGGTTTCTATGGACTCAAAGGTTTTCTCTAGTGAGTTCATGTTTCTAAGAAGTTATGCCATCTGCTGCTGCCACACCAACACCAGGCTTTATTCCTCTGTGGGTGTTCCATGCCAGTCATGTTTACAAACCATCAGACATTAATGACATGCTTTTATCTGGTTTTAATCACAATTTAAAATGAATTGTCTTCCTTCAAGAATAATTTAGAGTCCTGATCAAGATCATTCAAATATGTCAGATGTGGACACTTCTTTGTATTGCACTGCATTCCAGCAAAAATAAAAAGGTTACAGCAAGTGGTTTTCTGCGGTCATCTTCTACAAACTCTGAATATTCCTCTCTGGTCACTGTTGACCTAACAATAAAAAAAGCATGTGTGTGACAAAAAGCATGTCTGAGTCTGGATAACATTCTGTAGACACCATACATCGTGCATTTTAACCACATATGGACTTTGGTTAAAGTACATTATTATGACATTTCAAAAATACTTCAATTCATGTTTGTTCTCCAGTCTCCATCCATCTCCATACAAAGGAAAACAAACAATAACATATAAAAATGTCTTTTTAAAAAAATCTGAAGTCATATTTAAACATTTGTTTTTATTCAGTCAACAATCAAATATGTCTCAGCACTATAGCTCTTTAGTTTATTGCTCTTTTCCAGCGCCTCTTTCCTACATTCTGTGGTTCTTGTCCATGTAGTGTGACTCACACAAGGCCGCAGATGTTGGATTGATTCAAATCTCCTTATCGAGTGACAAACAAGAATCCCCAAAACAGAATTCTCCTGGATTTGTCATCTTTGATGTGATGCCTTGGTGTTCTCTCCGAGGCCTGTTAGTCTTACTTGGAGTCAGAGATGTTTTTAAAGCTCGTGTACAGGGAGCTGACCATCGTTGGGTCCTCGTCTCCAGGGTTCTTTCCGTTGGAGTGGCGTCGACACAGCAGAGTCAGGAGCTTCTTGGGGAACTGTCCGCTGAACAGAAGGTAAATGCAGGGGTTTGCGCAGCTGTTCAGGCTGGCTAGCAACATCAGGATGGTGAAGGTTGCAGCTGGAATAGAAAAAGTGCAAAATGTTTACGTTTACAGCCTTACATTTACCGTTTTAATTGCGCGTAAAGTGCGCTTTTGAGATGCGCAGTTTGGCTTGGATTTTTGTTAAGCATTTTTTGTTATAGATGACACACGCAGAACGAATATGTCAAGACTTACTCTCTTTTGGAGCGTGTGTATCCCATGCGGACCACAGCTGCACCGTGAAGAAGGGCGCCCAGCAGACAATGTAAGCCAGCACAATGACCACCGTGATCTTCAGCGTTTTCACCCTGGCCTTGGACATGTTGGCCACACCACTAGCTCTGGATGGCAGCGAGATTCCTTTACTTCCCTGCTTGAGGGTTTTTTGGTAAAGGTTTATTTGGATCGCTCTGCAGATGCGCACTTGGCAAATAACAACCGTGGTCACAGGTAAAATGAAAATGACCAGAGTGGTCCAGGTGACGTAAGTCTGCAGCCCCCAGGGCTGGATGAAGTCAGCCCAGCAGTCAAAGACCCCGGGAGCAACCTCCACTTGAGAGAAAATGAAAACCTGTGGCAGGCTGCCCACAAAGGAGAGCCCCCACGCGGCGCACACAGGGACGTTGATCCTGGTGCGCGCGCGCTGAAATTTCACCATCGGGTTGCAGATTGCCTGGTGTCTGTCAACTGTCATCACTACGATCATGTAGGTCGATGAAAACATGCCGAGAACTTGGAGGTACTTCACAAGGCGGCACACTAGATCTGGTCCCACGAATCTGTCGGTGATGTCCCAGATGAGCTGCGGGCACACCTGGAAAAACGCGACCACCAAGTCCGCCAGGCACAGGTGGAAGACGAAGATGCGCATCCTGGACATCTGCTTGCGTTGTCTCCAGAGGACCAGCAGCAAGGCGGCGTTGAGGAGAGAGGCGCTCACGAAGATGACACTGAGGAGAGCGATCTCCACCTTGGCCAGACTCTCGTCTCTGGGCACATCCTCTGCATCCAGGGACGCGCTGCCATTCAGTGCGCGCATTTTCAAAAAGAGTTGGAAATCAAGGAGTCCGGAGGGACAGCAAAGCAGGCCTGATAATATGAACATTTAGATGTTAAGTTTTCAGAAGAGCCATTAAAAGGATAATTGGAATGTAGCAGAGATCACTCACCCTGTTAATCTCTTCTGTAAGGTGGATCCGGTTCCAGAGAACTCTGCAGCTCCTGATTCTGCTCTGCCTCTTTTGCTGTGCTTTCAGCTTTTTTGAGACAGAGAAAAAACTGGGCGGAGCTGTCATTATGGACTCAGTACTGAGTTCTTCATGAGCAGAAAGCTCTGTTTGTATGGAACTGAATAAATGCATGTAGAGGCAGACTCTGCTTTTATTCCGACCTTCTTCATAAGAGTTGACACTCTGACAGGGTTACGGAATCATAACATCAATAAGTAAAAAAAATTCGGACAATGATTAAGATGCTGATTGTAATGTATTAAAGCTTTGTTTTTTCAATTTGTGGGTCTGGATGGCGCATTTGGGAATGGGGCTAGCGCGCAGCAGGGTTTTACTTCCCAGGGGCCCAATGAGCTTCATCCGGTGTGGGTCCTTAGACAAAACCCCTTATGCTATACTGTCTAACTTTCAGTCTGGGTCTCCCTGAGCTGACCCCCAGCATTGTGTCAAGAAGAGCATCCGGATCTGCAAAACCACCTGTACGAAACAGTGAAAGCTGGTTTGCTGTGACAAACCCTGATGCAGAAAGGTGAACTTTCGACTGATTTAGTATTTGTGATTCTGCATGTGGTTCGTTATTTAGAGACAACGAGAATTGCCAAAGCTCGCTTGCATAAAGCAACATTTCTTTATAAGTCAACTAAAATAAACAGAGTATGTCTGGGCTGAAAAAAAAGTGGTTCAAAAGATGTTCAACTAACCTCGAGCTGAATGTAAAGTAGAAATGTTTGCTTGAAGCTGAGCATATAAAAATACTTTCAGTCGTTCTGGAACAAATTTTTTGACAAAAAATATTTATGGGAAATGCTTATCTCAGAGGTGAGCAAGACATGTTGTCAGCCATTTAGTAAGACTATTCTATTGTTATTATTATTTTTTTTTTGGTGTTGCTTTTGTTGTTATTTGTAGATTAATAATAGGTACCACACAACAATAAGTAAGGGACAATGCCCTTTGAAGGGTGCATTATCAGAAATTAATGCACACCATAAGCCCAAACTGTCTGGCGTGAAGTGGTGTGCGTTTGCTTCTGTGAAGTGCTTAACCTCATCAGATTTAACAGTTATGATTGCAAAGTTTAAATTTCCCTTTTAAAACATGTTGAAAGCATTAAAAAACAAAGTATTCTTTGAAGTGAGGGTGAGGCTATGATAAATCCCTAGTGTAATGTAGTGGGAAATTTTGATGTACAAGTCATCCATGTTTCTCATGAAAAACAGAAAATTACGACTATCCTAATTATTGTTATCGATTTGTCTGGGCCAATCACTATCTTACACGTCATCGTGACAATTTACAGCCAATCACATAGTGTGACGTCATCATCAGTCGCAGGACCCCGAGGCGTTTTGACAGGCCGAGTAGATCTGGTACCTACACCGGCAGCGACCTCGACTACAGTGACAAAGAAAAGCAATAAATACACTGATTGTCATAATAGGTTAAATTAAGCATAATTTCAGAGAAAAAGTTCACCTCTTACTGCCTGTTTCTGTCCAGATTTGTCCAGACTAAAGACGCCTGTACATATAGAACATTTGGGCTACGAGACTGGAACTTCTTTTTTAGGTGTGCATTAACACAGTGGATTATTACATTTTTATCCACATCCAGCATCCAATCAGAATCGAGTACTGTATTCACTTAGACCATGGTATACTAAAAAAGATACTACTATAATGCTGGAAAATATATTTTAAAAAGAATGCTGGGTCATTTATGATGCAAACGTTCCCAATCCTATATTCTGACATTGTGTTTAATTTATCATTGCAATCCCTTATATTCGCTGCTGAAGTCTTGACTCGTGATATTTAAGAAAAGCAGTTTGTGTTTTGTTTTCCTTTATTTATTCATGCGCAAAAACACTACCCTTGACGTTTATTTTTTTAATTGCGGGCCTACTTCAGTATAAGTTTTGCAAGTGTATAGACCATGTACATTAATATGTTTTCAGACTAAATTAGAACATTTTAGGTTTACAATCTAGCCTAAAGATAGTGTATAAAAAGTAAACTTCAATTATGCTGCCTCAAACTTGGCATCGACTATGCAGATACTTGAAATGTACATAAATAGACTTTATGCTCAAAGTTGCTTTACTAGGATTTATTTCTGGTATAAAAAATTAAAGCCAAAACTGAAAATTGACAGGTTTTTAATAAATGTCAATGTAAATGTCCAAGAAAAAGAAAATGGACAAATTTTCCCCCAAAAAAGGTCAAGCGCTTCATTCCCATTCCTTGTTGGTGTTTGATTCTCTGTTGTTTGTCCGTGGCCGTTTCTTTGTTGTGCGCATGCGGGCGAGCATATCTTTTTCACCCGCGATGTCGTCACATCTGTTTGGACCAATAGAAACACAGAATGGGGGCGCGTCCTCTTGCTACCGGAAGAGAAATGTAAACAGAAAACAGTGCTTCGGTTTGTTTGTTTAGGGACCTTTTGAAACGTTGTTTGCGGCGTTTTTTTTTTTCTTTTCACGGATAAAATACAGCCAGTTTATCTTTTTTGATACGTTCTTTATGCTGACGACGGTTCTAATAGTGAGCTAGCCACTTATCAATAAGTTAACGAGAGTCCCTTTCTCAGTAGGCCTGCTGCTGTGCTAACAAACGCCGATGCCTCAAGAAGGGGAGCAGCCTCTTCCCCTCATTCGGTCTTTGAACAGTCGCGTTCCCGTAAGCGCTGTGTTTTGTAACCGCACGCCGTATGTCGTGAGGCCGTTATGGATCGATTACAGCGGAGTTCCTCAAGCTTACGAAGATCTGAAGCCTGGATCGGGGCGACGACTGACCACCTACGTAGGTAAGCAACGCGGCTTCTTGTTTTCAAAAAAACTTTATTTTGTAAATGCCAGGACAAAAAATATCACAACATGAATACAAACATATAGACAAGAAAGGAAAATAAAATCAAAGAAAGTGTCAGGGGTAGAAATGAATATATTAACGTATGTAAAACTAGATTTGACAAAACATCACAGATTTTACACTATAGATAGATAAAGATTTATTATAGTCATTGCCACACGTATAACGATATTTTAAATGCTCACCGGTCAGTGCCTCATTAAATATGTTTCTAAAAACATAATAAAATTATAATATATAAACAATTGTGTGTTGGAAACAAATTTCAAGACATTTGAAAGAGTTTTGGTTATTTGAAAACGAGTTGATTCAACATATAGTCTGACCTCCATCAATAATAACAAAAGAATTAAGATTTTGTTAGAAAATGTACATTTATAGAAAAAAAATGACAAGAAGTAGGAATACGTTTGGTCAAAATTTCAATCCCAGTACATTCCTATCTTGGTGAAATCAAACAGTACGTGTTTCTAAAGAAAATAATGCACATTTGAAACAACATATATCACAGAAAATTTACCAAAAAGATGAGAAAAGGGGCGACAAAGAGAACTGAATAACTTTTTTAAGTTAAGTTAATAAAATATACACATTATTACGATATTATGTTTAAATCTTAAATATGATTTTGCAGGGTAAAATCTATGTAAAATTTTAACAGCATATGTCTTTTGTCTTATTGGAAATAAGGGAGCGTTAAAGCCTGATCCTTTAGAGATCTTATGGTATTATTTGTGTGTTATTGGGTATTATTGTGTTGGGGTCTTTGGTAATTGTTTTCATCTGTATCCTGTGGCTTTGATTGCATGTAAAACACACAAGTTGCAAAAGACTTTAATCTAAAGCAAAATCATATTACTATTTAAAAATAATGATTAGATTTTAATGCAACATGAGTTTGCTACAGGAACTTAAATTTGGATCATTTGGAAAATCAGAAAATGTAATGCAGAGCTCAGCATTACGCATTCTGTCCTCTTTTTCCCCAGGTCATCCCTGGTTGTTCAGAGATGCAGTAACAGATGAGCCTTTGAAAGTGAACGGAAAAGAGTTCTTTCTTCCTCAACCAGCAGAGAATGAAGATGTTTTTGTTAACATCACTTTACCAGGTAAAGCTTCTGTGTTTTTTTTTTTTGTTGTTTTTTGTTGATGCATTATGTATGTATGTGGAAATATCACCTCAAAACCTACTAAGGATTAGCTTGGAGCTGATTCGATTCGATTAGAATCGAAATTTCAATTCGAAACGATTCGATTCATGTCAGTAATTGTAGTTGACGATTCATAGCGGATATTGGTTTATTGTGAACAATCTGATTCACTGACCTATAACAGATCCAGAACATCTTTAGCCAAA
Organism: Oryzias celebensis; assembly: GCA_014656515.1. Lineage (NCBI taxonomy): Eukaryota > Metazoa > Chordata > Actinopteri > Beloniformes > Adrianichthyidae > Oryzias > Oryzias celebensis. Next base: position 26,707,809 of record BNCR01000005.1, on the reverse strand, counting down.
ACTTCAAGCAGTGTGACTCAGAGAAACGGTAAATGCCTGGTACTGAACTGTGCAGGTGAAGTTTTCCATATTCCTTGTATTTCCTTGCAAGGTAATCAAGTGTAAATTAAATATGTGTCTTAACATCACAACGGTACTATTTTATAAGAATGAAAAGGCATTGCTGTGACCATGTGATCAATGAACACAAGTTTTGAAAAATAATTTTGGGTCTTTATATGTTTTGGTGTTTTTTTTCGTCAAAAATAAATCAAAAGGAAAAAAAAATATGAGTTTTAAATGGATTTACAGTTTTATTACATTTTTCACAGAATGAAAAGCTTTCCTGTTTTTCCCAAACGCTTTTACAGTTGACAGCCTCAAGGACCGAGCTCTTCACGTAATCAGATGTCTGGTACAGCCAGAGGACTACAGGAAGCTGGAAATAGCACGTTGTCTCCACGAGGAGCTCGAAGATCAGCCGAATGTGTTAAAAGACCTGCAGCACATTAACAGGCTCGTAGAGCGACGGATGCAAGAGAGAAATCAAGACTAGGAAGTGTAGGAAACTTGATGGATGTTACCAACATACTGACAGCAATACTGAATTGCACCACCAAAGACTGCAAAGACATACAAACCTTGTAAAATAAGATAAAATGCTGGAGTTCTTTTCAGATAAGTACAAAAACAATCCAAAAAAGATGTCTTTGATCTTCTGTTGCCCACTTTCTTTTCTGCTGTTCTTCAATGGTTTGAGAAAACAAATGGAACATATGAGAGCATGAAAAGACTTGTTTTTTGAAAAAGTTTGCTTTTCTATGTTGGATTTTCAACTAGTAAGACATACCTAGAAAAGTAACCTTGTTTGAAAAGCTTTGTTTATTTTATTTTTTATTTTTTGTTCTATCAGTGACGGAACCTCTTACACCTCTATCTAAAACGACTGTGATAAGTAGCACAGTTAATGACAGTTACAAGCTTTCTTTTATAAGAAACAAGCCATTGTAATTCCATGTGCTTAGCTTCCAGATGTCAGAATAAAAAATGTTAGAAATCAAAACCATGTAGAGTCCAAACCAAAACACCATAGTATTGTGTACTGTAAAGAGACTGGTTTACAGAACTTGTTTTCACCAGAAATCTAAACATGTGTCTGCTCTCTTAAAAGCAACAAAGGGACTCTGGTTTTTCCTGAAATTAGGCTAGTTCCAGTGTACTCACTGTTGCCAGTCTTGTTGCTAAGCAAAAAAACAACACAAGCGCCCTTCTGCGTATGTGACAAGTCTACCTGATAAAATCTGGAAAGTGTTGTCTGGATTTAAAAAGAGCAACTCAAGTCCTGCTTCAGAGTAGCCATACGTCTTTGGAGTTCATGCTCTGTTTCACACTTGCCTTCAATATTTTTGGGTGTATTCACAGTTCCTCTGTAGTCTTTTTGAAAGACATTTTGTCCAAGAGCTCACCTCGTCATGTTCACACACCTCCGGAAAAATAACGGGAGCAACATGAAAACAAGGTTAGGGTTGAAAGCAGTTTCCTTGCACAACCACATTCAGACAGATTAAATGATAAGAAATAATACTGTGTGATGAAGAGAGTTGTGATGCAAACGCATGTTTGTGCCAAAGATTTAGTTTACATTCCTTACTGTAGGCTTTTTGATTAAAAGAAGCGAAAATGATTCACTTTGATAAAAATAGAGACAAAATAATAAATAAATGAAGCGTGGGACGTCGATCAGTTATTTTCCAGTGAGATCGAAATTACAGCATGTTATTAATACCTCAAAGTAGGTTTGTTAACAGACATCTCAGGTTATTTTTGGTCCACAAAACAATCATTAAAATTTGGATTCTTTTTCATCAAAATGCTGAAAATATTAGAACTGAACAGCGACTACTTTTCTGGCTGTTAATCAGACTTCTTACATTTCTCAAACAGAATAATAATCAACAAATTAAAAAAGATGAATAAAATAGATTTGCACTGCAATTCAGTTCAATTATTTAAAATGAAAAATAAAAATGACTGCAAACGAAACAAAAAAAGGTTCATATTGATTAGTCTTAGCGATAAGTATGGATAAGCAATGCCGGTGCAGTTGATGTTGCTAACATTGTGCTTCTCTACATAGGAGGCTCCTCACACTGTAAAGACTAAGTGTGTCTATTTGATTCATGATAAGCTTTTGTGAATGAATCTCAAGATGGATCAACTGATTAGTACAGGAAGCCTGTCACTTTCAATAAGTGAAACTGATGTTAATGATCTTGTGTTGTTTGAGCAGACAGTAAGCACCTCATTAGATTTAATGACAGTCACTTTTATATTTGTCTCTCTATTAAATCATTTGTGTTGCTCCTATAAAAAACTTGGACCTAAAAACTTCCATGAAAGAGAGGAAGGTGTTTAGTTACAAAAGGAGAGGAAGAAGTGCTGTAGATGAAATATCTATTTGGCCTCGTACTCTTCACTTTGCCAATATTTAACAACTTGGTGCTGCATTTGTTAGACATGTGGGAACGGAAGGTGTGAAACAAGAAATTGCACATCTCTTTACTGTCCCTGGTTCAAGTCCCAGCTGGAACCCTTCTGTGGGGACTTTGCATGTTCTCCTCATGTATGCGTAGGTTTTAACCAGTAAACCCACTTTCTTCCTCCCACAGTCCGAAACCATGCCTCATGGGTTAATTGGTTACTCTGAGTTGTCGCCCTCAAGTAGCCGGGTTAGGCTCTGGCAGCCCTGAAAGGGATAAAAACGGGTTGGTTGATGGATGAACCTTTTTACTGTCAATGATGGTTTTTAGCAAACAGTTGTATCAACTTAAAGAATACTGAAATTACTGTATATAAGTATGTGAAAAGATATAGCTGCGGTAATTCTCTAAATTCCCCCAAACGACATGTTAAACTGCAAAGTATTGAAAAAATTGAAACTGCCCTTCTACCTCTTGGTAATGGGTAACATTTGGGCATCTAGCACTTTATTAATCTTTAGGAAAGCAATTCAAAGTTTGTTCTGTATGATTTTTTTCTTACAAATAATAATAATTTGCCTTTAAAATGTACTTCAAGCACAAACTAGTAGTCTACACATCTTTGAATACTGTAAATTAGGGGTCTGCAACCTGTAGCTCTTGAGCCACGTGTGGTTCTATTACCCCTCGATTGTGGCTCTAAGGTTAAAGAAAAAATACAATGTTTGTAACTGTGAAGTAAAAAGTAAGTAATAAAGTAAAAAAGTAAAGGAAACTAACTCAAACTTATATAGCTTAAAAACAGAATTTAAAAAACAGAATAACAGGGATGAGATTATGTACATTCACTTCCTCCTGCTCTCTTTCAAGCAAAACTCATTTTAATAAACTTCATATGTCAATGCGTCATGTTCTGTAAGCACAAGAGCATTAGTTTAGGACAGTAAGTATTACAAGTTAAACTAAAACATTTTGACAGATTTTTGTGTGTTTTGTACGACAGAAAACCAACTGGAAGTCATTAAAAACCAACAAGAATTAAGGCACAGTGTGTTATAAATCCACATTTTCTGTTTTTGAACAAATTACAGTGTTTTAAGTGCACCCAGTGGTTAGAAAACTATGGTAAGGGTCACTTAATTAGCTCTGATGTAAATGTTGTTAGTAAGATGGATCACATCTGGCTGAGATGCACTTCAAGTGGCAAAATAAACAGTGGTTCTTTTTTAAATCACTGCTGATATTTCTCTTCTACCGTTGCTGCATTGGCATGATTTTATGTATGTCTTTAAAAAAACAAGTCCTGTAAACCTACGTCAAAAGTTCTAAACTATTTGATTATTGGGTTGTGGTCTTAGATCATAAATGGTTGTGGTCGGTGAGAAATCGACCTGAATGGCTGAAATGACTTCAAAGTTGCAGAATCCTGCTGTAATTCATAATATTTTAAACGTTTGGAAATGTAGTTTAAACTTTATTTTTTATTTAAATCATCACGACTTGGACTGATATGTTTTACTTTATGTATTCTTCCGTTAGTTAAACAAACATTAGTAGCGACCAACCAACAGTTTTTAAAAAAATGAATGAACCTTATCTTTATACTCTCGCGAGATCTCATTCGTATTACAATTTTAGAGATTCTCGATACACTTTCAGTTTTATCGTTTAAAAACATTTCCTGCCTCCCTAGTTAAGTTACCGTGTGGAGGTTGGTGACACATAGCGTCGTCTGTTGATTTTTATCGCCGTTTAGTTTTTATTTTTTGTTCTTTAAGAAAAAAAAAATCTTCTCCTGGATCCAACAAACATACAGCACACGTTGACACAAGGTAACAGCCGCCCTGTTCCTCTCCCCACCTTCTTTAAGCTTTGTTCTTCCGTAATTGTTCAGTAAAGAGCTTCTTAACTATATAAACCATAGGCATAAGTCATAAACAGAGTTATGGAAGCTGTGATTTGTTGTTATTCTGAATGTGTATCGTCCTGGTAAAGCTTTGAGTTAACCTGCTGTTAGCTAAGTTACATTAGCTAGCATGTACGTTAGCTAACTAAAGGCGCTAAAACGAAGCTGGCAGCATTTTCGGCGCCTTTTGTATAGAAACTTTTTCGGACAGTCATTTAAAAAAAAACCCCATCTCAACAAACACAAAGAGCATTTATAAATCAAAACAGCCGTTTTTGAAACCTAGCGTGAAGCTGACCGGTCAGTGCCCAGTCCAGACGTTTACATTTACCTGAGGCTCCAGAGCCACGCGCGGCTCTTTGACTCTGAAGGAGATTTCAAACCATTTAAGGAATTAATGTGTTTTTAGTTTGGGCTCTATTGTCTACGTTTAAGTTCAGTCATTTATGGGTTTTTTTTTTTAATTTTGTTTAATTTAAGTTTTAAACAAGTCGAATAACTGATCAAAACAATGGTGAAAGTTTATTAGTAGTATTAGTACTAAAAGGCACATATTCTTATTATCTGATGCTCAATGGTGTCTGCTGTTTAGAGGCAGAATTCTTTAAGTATAAAAATGCATTTATATATTTAGAATTGTATTAAAATTTGAAACAATACCCAATCTACATTATCTTTAATGGTAAAAGCAGAAAAAGAACAAAGGTGCACCAAAGTAATAATAATAAAAAATGTCATGTTTCTTGCACTTTTATTTGGAGTAAATCTGCTGCAGCAGGAGGGTCTGGTTTGACACAGGGTGAATTTTATTTTGAAAAGGAACGTGTCTGTGCTGCTGTCAAAAGTAAAGGAAATTAAAATGTCAAAAGAAAAACATAACATATTATTTTCAATATTTAAAAGCTGGTTTATTGGCCACAAAACAAAATTTAAAAAAGTGTATTTTTCAAAATAATAAAGTTGGTCTTTGTGGCTCTCACTGGGTTTTGGTCATTAAGAAACTGGGCCATATGGCCCTTTTAACATTAAAGACCGACTCCCATCATCTTTTGATATAGTGTCAAAGTGTTCCCAACGGTCTTTAATATTAATTATGTCGCTTTCAGTCAAAATAAAAAAATTAAAAAAAACAAAACACTGTCATTTTGTAGGTCATAGTTTCTGCAGAGTAGCAGGAGCTCATTTGAAGAACAGCTTGACAGTTCACACACAGCAAATCAGGGTTCGAATCCCTAGGGTGTGTAATGAGCTTCATCCAATGTGGGTTCTTGGGCAAGGTCCTTTAAGCCAGTTGTCCCCAACCACCAGGTGATCAATTGCCTCTGGACTGCGGAAGAAATAATAAATTACTCAAAAATGCGTGAATATTTTAAAAAAAAAGGCTTTGGGGTTCTTTATTGGGAGGAATAAACAGTAAAAACACTTAAACACTCAAAAAGTTGATTTTGCGTAGAATAAAGGCCCTTTAAAGCTGGTTTGCTGTGATGACCCCTAGAGCTAAAAGGTCAACAATAAACAAAACAGGACTTCATTAGAAATTCATCCGAGTTGTGGGCAGGACTGTTGGCGGACGAGTAAGTCTCAGCTGTAGCGCAGCCAGTGTTGGGTAAGTTACTTTAAAAAAAGTAATTGAGTATTTTACTTAGTTACTGGATCAAAAATGTAATGAAATTATTCATTACATATTTGAAAAAGTAATTTACTATTCGTTACTTTACTTTTTTTCCACTCATACAAATTCTCAAGGGAAAAACAGCTTTGCACAAACACAAAGATCCTCTTGTCTTTCATTTAACAGAGCTCCTTTGAAAAATAGATTTTTAATCTCAAAAGGACGTATCTGGTTATTCATTCATTCATTCATTTTCTGAACCGCTTTATCCCTTTCGGGGTCACGGGGTTGCCGGAGCCTAACCCGACTACTCATGGGCGAAGGCAGGGGACACCCCTGGACTGGTCACCAGTCTGTCGCAGGGGCCACAGTCACACACTCATGCACACTCACATCCACACAGGGACAATTTAGAGTGACCAATTAACCTATGAAGCAGGTTTTTGGACGGTGGGAGGAAGCCGGAGTCCCCGGAGAAAACCCACTCATGCACAGGGAGAACATGCAAACTCCACACAGAAAGGTCCCTCTCTTGGTGACACTGTTTCAAGTCCCCCAGCCATGATTTGAAATAAAGGTTAATAAATAATAAAAAACTAAATTTTTAAAGCAATAACTTTTTGAAAACACAAAGAACTATTAAATCCCTCCATGTTCATTCTGGACAACTTTATATATTCCATGACAATGATTTGCATCCAATGAATCAGTCTCTCTCTCTATATACATCTGCCTTTTGTGCAGAGTTCTGCACGGCTGCAGGTCTACCAAACACGACCCGCCCCCGCAGAGCGCATTGAGCGGAAACTCATTTTGATCAGTCGCGTGGAGCTTAGAGAGAAAAATAAAGAATGAAATGCTGAATTAATATAGAAAAAAAATTGTCTTCGAGTCCCAGGAAGGAGCGGACTCTTGTCTTTCGCACCAAAGAGCGGCTTTAGAGTCATTTCATTTGTAACAGACACATCAGTTTATGAGGCGGATCTCTGCTCTGCCGCTCACCTGCTGCTCCACGGAGATGACAGGAGTCCTTGCAGGGCAGCGTCTCTTTTCGTCTCATCTTTGATCCAGTTTGGAAAGCACCTTGACTGCAGCAAAGAGTGCATGACTGCGCGCACAAACGTGCACATATGCAGCAATTACTCCATTTAGCTTTAATCTGCGTTTTTGTTGCATCTAACCGAGAGAAAATGTCAGAGCCTACAAAAGCGAAGTAACAAGGGTTTTTATAGTCCAATAAATGTAATGAATTACCAAAATTTGAACTTTAATTTGTTACGTTACTCTGCTACTGATAAAAGTATTAAAATTACAGTAATTTGTTACTTTGTAATCCATTACCCCAACACCGAACCCATCATCAGTCTGTTTACACTTTCTCCCACTAGCTTACAGCCCCTCACACCCCCAAGCTAACATTACCAATGGAACAAAAATGATGAGCAGTATCAGAGCTATCCAGTCGTACAGAAAGACATTTAAGACGTAAAAACGTTATTGCTATTTATTTGTCTACATGTGGATGCATCAGGGAGACTAAAGCCCACCCATTTGATTTTCTACGTCACCACTGAGAGCTTTTTTCAACAGCATTTTTTCATCTGGTTCTCACTTAATGCAATTTGAATAAAGAAAAACTCAGAAATGTAATTTCTTAATAAATGTCCTCCATCATGAGAAAAATACTAGAAGAACATGTTAAAAATACTTAAACCCCAATTTTGTGGGTCTTTCCTTGCAGAACCATTTTTTAACAGACCATTTCATCTGACTTCCATAAAGATATTTCAGCTTTTGATTACAGTTTAATCCTCATGAAATCAGGTCGTTATTGTGAAGCAGAGATTGAAATTAACCACTTCTTACCTAAGTAATTTTAAGTAACAGATATATTTTCTGCACTTTTTACCTTTACTTGAGTAATTTTTAGATGAGCTCCTATATACCACAGCAGGTTGTTTCATCCAGTTATTTACCTTTGTTTGTAATGTTTGGAAAAGTTATTCCAAACAAAAACAATAATGTCCACATAATGGATCCACATAAAAGCTGCAGTTAATTCATTAAAAAATCATTATTGACATGAATTATTATATTAAGGTTTCTTGCCATTATTTATTTCTTTTTATTTTGAGACACAAAATAAAATAGTTCAATAGCAGGATAAACATGATAAAGTACTTTTTTGGGGTGGGGGGTGGAAGAAAAATATAAATTCCCACGCCCAATCTCGTTATATTTTTACATGTTGGGACTTATAATAAATAATTACATTAGACAAAAGAATTACAGAAAAAGCATAAAGTCAAACAATATTACAAAGTCATGATTGTTTTATTGTCACCATTTCTAGAATTCTTAGTTTGTATATATATTTTAATTGCGTAGTATTTTTCATTTATTTTGATAGTTTCCTCCATGTGATTCTGTAACCTCACTCCACGGACAGATGTCCAGACTTTCTACCTTACATAAGGTTGTTTGATCATTTTAGCTAATATTATTCCTACTCTTTCCTTAAACAATTTCTCTATGTTCTGTTGTAGTAGTTTTTTTTTTAGCTTTATAAATGATTTGTACTGTATTACATTTTATTTTATTATATCTATAACCTTTAGTAGATTAGTTTTATAGAGTAAAATACAGTTGAGTTCTTAATATTTCTGAATCATTCTTATGGCTTTTTTTGTAACTTGCATAGTGGTTGTAGCTTAGTAGTTATAGCTCAGCTTTGATTTTAAAGCCACAATTTCTGTTTAATGTTTACTTGAACTGTTATTTGGATGACTTTGCTTTACTTCTACTTAAATTCTATTACTTAGAAGTAACACTAAATCTACTTTAGTTACAGTGGCTTGCAAAAGTATTCACACCCCTTGAACTTCTCCACATTTTCTCACATTATGACCACAAACATAAATATATATTTTTTGAATTTTATGTGAAAAACCAACACAAAGTGGCACACACTTGTAAAGTGGAAAGAAAAGAGTTATTTTTTTTTGTTTTTTTACAAATACAAAACTGAAAAGTACAGTGTGAAAAAGTATTCAACCCCCCTAAGTCCATACTTTGTGGAACTCCCTTTTGCTGCAGTTTCAGCTGCAAGTCTTTTGGGGTTTGTGTCTCTACCAGCTTTACACATCTAGAGACTGAAAAATGTGTCCATTCTTCCTTCAAAACACGTCAAGCTGAGTCAGATTAGATGGAGAGCGTGTGTGAACAGCAGTTTTCAGATCTGTCCACAGATTCTGGATTGGATTTAGGTCTTGACTTTGACTGGACCATTCCAACACATGAATCCATTTCATTTGAAGTCATTCCATTGTAGCTTTGGCTTTATGTTTAGGGTGGTTGTCCTGTTAGAAGGTGAATCTCTGCTCCAGTCTCAAGTGTTTTACAAACTTCAACAGGTTTTCCTCCAATATTGCTCTGGATTTGGCTCCATCCATCTTCCCATCAACTCTAACCAGATTCCCTGTTTCTGCTGAAGAGAAGCAGCCCCAGATCATGATGCTGCCACCACCATGTTTGACAGTGGGTATGGTGTGTTCAGAGGGATGTGTTAGATTTCCTCCACACATAGCTCTTTGCATTTAGACCAAAAAGTTCCATTTTGGTCTGATGTGACCAGAGCTCCTTCTTGCACACGTTTGCTGAGTCATTCTCATAGTTTATGACAAACTTCAAACAGGACTTCTTGTGGTTTTCTTTTAACAATGGCTTTCTTCTTGCTACTCTTCCATAAAGTCCAGATGTGTGTAGTCCACGACTGATGGTTGTCTTATGGACAGATTCCTCCACCTGAGCTGTAGATCTCTGCAGTTCATCCAGAGTCACCATGGACCTCCTGGATCTCTGATCAGTGCTCTCCTTGTTTGGTCTGTTAGTTTAGGTCAGGGATGGGCAACTCCAGGCATCGAGGGCTTCATTCCTGCATGCTTTCCAACATACCATGCTCTGGCATGTTCTAATTGGTTGGACACACCTGAACAAGGGAATCAGTCATGACTAGGGCTTGGATGTCTGGAAATCATGCAGACACTGCGGCCGTCGAGGCCTGGAGTTGCCCATCCCTGGTCTAGGGGGACGACTATGTCTTGGTAGGTTTGCAGTTGTGCCATACTCTTTCCATTTGTGGATGATGGACTGAACAGCGGTTCGTAGGATGTTCAAATCTTTTTCTAGCCTAACCCTGCTTTAAATTTCTCCACAACTTTATCCCTGACCTGTCTGATGTGTTCCTTACTAGTGATGTGAGATTCTGTGTCAAGGCTTCGAGGTGTGTGTCGTGTAGTGGGGGAGGAGCTTCTGCAAAAGCGCTTATCGACACTTGTTTCATCTAGAGCCAAAAATGATGATGTCTGAAGCTTCGCTGCCTGGCTGTGCCACGTGACAGAATCATGGTGGGGTTCAGATTGTGCTGCAGGTTTGACAGCTGCACGAATCCGGCAGGCTTCACTCATAATGTGGGTGTTTAATGGAGAGTTACGGTCAGTGAGAGTTTGGACAGAGGTAGAGATAGTTTGGAGAGTGTGTGGAGATTTAGAGAAATTATTATTTTTATCATTATTGAATAAAACAAATAATGTATCCCTTAAACACAGATCTGATCTCAGTGTTATAAATACAGGATCATTGTCCAAACCTGAACCACGCTTACATGGGGATGAGAGCTGAAACTTTGTGTCAAATCAGTACAGATGCTTTGTTTTGGACATGTCAGTCACTTCAGTTTTGCTGTACAATTCTAGCAAATCATTTTACCTTTGAAATGGTTGTGGGCGGGCTCATATGAATGTGGTCGTGAGGGTGTGCAGAGCTTCAACAACGAAAAGTGAGCGATGAAACGTGTTTACTTCAGCTTGTATAAAGACAGATGCAGAGCTGCAGGGACTGTCAGACAGAATAAAGTAAAACATCTTAAGCACATTCATGTGCTCTCCTTCACTCCGTGACACTGCTTTGTCACAAGTCAATGCTTTTGGAAAAACTGTCTATTTATTTATGTATTGTTTTTATTTTGTTTCTCATCTTGTAAGCATCTGTTCCACCTTTTACAGACCAGAACAGTTTTAGTCAATCATCCATCTTCATTTATGTAGCTCTTTTCATACTTGGTGTCAAATAAAAATGTTTTTACACCAAGAAAAATATTACACAACAACCAAATCAATTTACAGATAGGGTCATCCCCCCCGACCCACACAAACCCCACCTTTAAAGTACCGGTTCAGCACCAGCACCTAAAAAATCTAAATTCATCCCTACTGTCACCACATGTTTTGTAAACTTCTTTATTTTGCTGACTCAAAATGTGTCTTCTAATTCAACTTAAAATTTTTGTGTCCACTAGATTTCCTCCTAGAGCAAATGAAGCTTCATGAAGCATTGCACTGCAGTGAACCAATTGGATGAAAGTCTTCACTGCTTCATGAAGCTTCTTCTGCCCATCTCTATTCCTTACACTTCATGATGCTGTTTTCTCCCCATTATTCTCTGGACAAACCACAGAGACTGTCAAAAACCGCTGTGTTTGTATACTGAGATTAAATTATACACGTGTGGATAAGTCATTATCCACAGCAGTAGGATGGTTGGCCTCTGATTGAAAGATTCCAGGTTCGATTCCCGCCTTGCCCGCCCATGTGCTGAAGTGTCCTTGGGCAAGACACTGAACCCCACATTGCCTCTGATGGAAGGTTGGTGCCATGTGTGTGTGTGAATGGGTTAATGGGACTGTGACTGTAAAGTGAAGAAAGGTAGAAAAGTGCTACACAAGTACATGCCATTTACCATTCATTAAGTCAACATTTGAACAGTCACCAATCATCAAGCAACTTCTGAAGACAATTGGATCCACTCAGAGATAAGCGGGGCTTAATACTTTTGCACACTGCACTTTTCAGTTTTTTAATTAGTAAAAAAATTGAACTATTGTGTAGTTTTCTTTCCACTTCACCATTGTGTGCTACTTTGTGTTGGTCTTTCATAACATAACATTCCAATCAAATATATTTATGTTTGTGGTCATAATGTGAGAAAATGTGGAAAGGTTCAGGAGTGTGAATACTTTTGCAAGCCACTGTACATATCTTGATGGTTTCCCTGCATCACCTCTGTAAATGTGTTGAACTGCAGAGCCGAACCACAGAAAAAAATGTATGGTAGTTTGTTGTGTTTGTGGAATTCTGTCAACAAAACAAGAAGAACACAACCAATGTATGAAATGAGCAAAAACAAGACAGAAACACAGCAAAGTTCTGACAGAAGATGAAGAAATGAGAAGTTTATGTATGCAGTTATAAATTGAGCCGCATGTGCAATTTGTGATCCGTGTTATGTTTACAAACTGTTGTTGAGTGACTGAACAAATAATTCCTGTTGTCCTCTGTGTGTTGGAGTGGGAGCTCAGATATGGACAGAGACAGGGACAGGAAGAAGGTTTCATTTAAGTGGTTACAAAGTGCTGCCACCACACCTTTGCAGTTCCAGAGCAAAGATTCTGGTTCAAAAACACCGTCTCCATGGAAAATACAGAAAAAAGAAAACTCAAGTGCTTTGCGTCTAAGCGACTCTCCTGGATCTAAAAGTTTTGGAGCGCTGAGTCTGGAGACTCCTAAAAGGAAAGCAGAAGTCCTCCATGAAAGTGAAGTGTCTTCAGGTAGAATCAAGCAGAAGCTCTTCAGGGATGATTCTCAAATAGTCACAGCTTCACAGGTCACTTTTAACTACTTTATTATTATTATTTCAATTTGTTTTTTTCTGGTGTATGAATTAATTAGTGATCAATTCATGTTGTTCTTCAGGATATGAATATATCATCCAAAGAGCTTGAACCCTCACAGGTCCAGCAAGTACCAACAACACCATCTCATTCTTTCATTTTGAAGAAGAAAGAAAGGACACCTGAGGAGGGATCCAAGGCTATCTGCAGGAAGGCACTGATTGCAGCCCTTGGCAACACAAGATCAGAGCTCAGCACTGCTAACATCCCCTGGAGTGAGACAAAAGTCGAGTCTTCTCCTCCTACATCCTCCACTGGTGAGGCTGAAGTGCTCAGGTTAATCTCTGCAGAGAGAGAGGTTGTGGATAGTGGCAGCATCTTAAGCAAATCTGATGATGAGTTTGGAGGCATTGGCCCCCACGAGGACCAGCGCTCCCCCCTCAGAGTGTATGAGGAAAGAAAAACCCAAAGCTACAGCTCAGAGCCAAAGACGGATACCAGAGTAAGTCCTAAACTCATCTGTTTTCTTTACTGTTTTTGGTTGTGTTAGTCACAAAAGTACTTCAGGTAATTCAAAATATTTTTATCGTTTTACATGATTGTAGTTTTTCTCCATAGTGTTCCCTTGCTATATCACAATTCACCTTTTGTTGAATCAGTTTTTTTCCAGAGCCACCATCCCCCCTTTTATTTTTTACAGCACACTGTGTGCTGTGTCCTAATTGGCTGTAGAGCATTGTCAATCATTCTCCTCTGTGCTGTGTCCCCTGTTCAGAATGCCAGAAATTCATAAATATTCAATCACGATCACATCTTTGTGTTCATACCAAAATGCTGGACTTATTATTATTGTTATTTTTATGATGGTTTGAACCTTGAGAGGTGAAAGTCTCTCTCTGATCATCTTTTGATCTTTTGTAAAAGGATTCCTAGTGTTTTTTTTAAACTGTTTTTGCAGTTAGGGCACTTTAGCCCAAGATCCCAAAGTTAGCCCAAATTTAAAAAAACTGTTGATTTCTAGGACATAGTTTCTGCATAGCGGCAGGAGTTGATCAGAAATTTGCCTTTTGAGTTGTGGGTGGGATCGTTGGCACCAAGTAAGCCCATCCCTACTTCCCATCATCCATCTATTTCATTCTCTTCCGCTAGCTTACAGCCCCTCACACCCCCAGGCTAACGTTAGCGGTGCAACAAAAATGGTGAGCAATATTGAAGCTATCTGGCCAAACATATATTTTAGCAGCCAAATTATAACACCAAATTATTTTCACCAATCAATTTAAATCAAAATTTAAATTTCATCCCCTGTGTTTGAAGTATTTTAGTTATTTAAAATCAGACAAAAAACAGAGTAACGTGCACTGGAAATTGTGCAGAAGGCATGTTCCTTCTAAAACTGTTAATACCACCAACCTTTTTATCACCTGAAGCAGTCCCACCGAGTATGTTCAATCTCAGATTGAAATAAATGATAATCCTCCAGTTCAGACCTTTACAGCAACAACAGTCTAAACTATGAGAAGAAATTCAGAAAATTTGCCTTTAGTTTCGAGTTTAGTCACAGCATGTTTTTTTAATTTTATATTTGTTCTTTAAATTTTGAACATGTTAGAATTTATTTGTTCTGTTTTATTGATGTTCTCTTTTGAAACTGGAAAGCTTTTCAGTTTAGTTTGTTATATATCTGGGTTTTTTTTTCAGTTTTCTATAAAAAAAACAAACAAAAACGGTTGCGTCATGTTCCTTCAGTACACCTGTTATGTTTAAAGTATGATAGAAAACGCATATTTGTTTGAACACAGAGTTCAAATTTGACAGATATAGTTATTTGGTTAATATTGTGATATATCGTTATCACCTGATATGAAAAAAAAAAAAAAACAATATCGTGATGTAAGAAAATCACTATCACCCAGCCCTAGTTCTACGCCACAGCTCCAAGGGGTTTCAAACATCTCCAGATTCATCTCAATTTGAGTATAAAGAAATACTCAAACAACGACCAAAGCCACAACGACATCCTTAAAGCACCATTTTCATCCAGATGAAGCTAAAGCCTCGTTTCCACTGTGTAATCCGGTACCGCAGTGTTTCCCAACCTTGGTCCTCTGGGAACACTGTCCTGCATGTCTCCCATGTTGCCCTGCTTTTGCACAGCTCACCATCAGGTTCTACAGAAGCCTGACAGTGACGGTCATCAAAGGCAGGTGTGTTTGAGCAGGGTTGGATTGAAATATGCAGGACACTCGAGGACCAAGGTTGGGAAACACTGCGGTATGGTTCGGTTCAGTATTTTAGTTTCCATTGTAAAATGGACCCATTAAACAGTACTGAACCGTACCCCTTTGGGGGGCCCCCATCGCTTGTAGGTCCAATAAAAAGTGGAATGGAATAGTTGGGGCGAAACCGATGTAGCCACTCGTTGATTGGCAGATATTAATGACTTATAGAAAGTGCCAATATAGCGCTGTTTTAACCTAACGTTTCCAACATATCTTTACGGCGATATTCATGTTAACCGCCAACAGTCTTCTTTCAAACATCATACTCCTGTTGTACACGATGTACCAGAAGTAAAGCAATAAAAAGACGCGCCGCTGGATGACCTCCATCATTGTTGCTTTTCTAGCCGTCGAGCTACAGTGACGCAAACACGCTAGCGATCTGCACCACGCATGTGCAGTAAAAACAAACCACTTAGTGGAAGTGGGGCTTAACTGAGTGGAAAAGATCGCCAGCATTAACTGGACTGTACCCTACCACTCCTTACCGTACCGTACCGCTCAGTGGAAACGAGGCTTAAAGAAAGAAAAGTGTGAACATGTTCATGTCTCTATGAGAAAAGTGAAGTTTCACAGCCATAAAACATCTATAATCCTGCTTCATGGATTTCGACTATCAGAAGATTACTCCCGAGGGAACACTGTAATGCAATGCCATGACTGATACTTGGTTTTTCTCTTCTCTCTTCCCTATTTTATTTTGTATTTTTGTTAATCAGGACTTTGTGTTTATGAATATTATCTCTCAAGACAAGATAAATGACAATGAACAGGGACAAGATTCTGCCGATTCCCCTCCGGAGTTTTCTCCAAAATCATCCCCTTGTTTTACTGCTGACCTGCAAAGTCCACTAGATCACATTTCCATTGTGAGCTCTGGAGAAGATTCTTCTTCCATCACTGGAACAAACCACAGTGCTGAGGATGCAGGGACACCGTCCTCTCAGAGGAACTGGAACCAGCCAAATGATGGTGTTTTAAGAGCGGGTTCTCAAAGTTTTCAGTCATCTTTCAAACACACATGGTTTGATCCTTTTGCTCTGCCTCTGCAATCAAATGTGGGAACTTCTACCCCCTCTTTGAACTTTGCAGTTCGACACAGGCACAGCGACTGTGGCACCTCCATGCGTTCTCCTCCTTCTCCCTTAAGTCACAATCTTTCTCATACTAGGAAGTTCTCCTTGGGGTCTAGTTGTTTGTGGACTGGCTCCTTTCCAGGCAGACAGGAGACATTCATAGACACTCACTGCCATCTGGACATGCTCTACGGAAAACTTGGCTTCAGGGGGACTTTCAGCAACTTCCGGAAAAAATTCAGAAACAGCTTCGCTCCAGAGTTTCAAGGTTGCATTGCAGACTTCTGCAACCCAGACATCATGATGAAGGAGGCCCTGTGGGAGCATTTGCTGGCTGAAGACATGGTTTGGGGGGCATTTGGGTGTCACCCCCATTTTGCCCAAAGGTACTCCAGTTTTCAGGAAAACAGTATACTGACGGCCATGAGACATCCAAAAGCTGTGGCGTTTGGAGAGATGGGGCTGGACTATTCCTACAAAAACTCAACTGATGTTCCACAGCAAAAGAAGGTGAGATCTTAGTCATCGATACGTTTGTTGTTCACAAATCTAATCTCAAATACAATTATCCTTAAATTAAGTTTTTCTGTTAGTAATTTATGTGTTGCTGTGTTTTTTGTTACCCTAATAAAGTAGCTCAGTATGATTGCTCTGATCCAGTACGCCTGAGTTTTGTGTTGTTTGACATTCAAATTATCAAATGAAAAAATGCCGTATTGAAGAAGTACTTTTAGACTTTATTAAAGTCAGTTTTGATTCATCAAAAAAAGCTAAACTATGGAGAATATGACTGTAACTTCAAATTTGTATTATGAATCTCTGACTACCAGAGCTTAGCATTAACATTTGCAACTCAAACAGTGAATCTGCTGGTGTGATTTGAAGCCGTCTGCGGCTTGTGTTGCTGTGCTTCTCTGTGAAGGTGTTTGAGCGTCAGCTGCGTTTGGCCGTGGCCATGCAGAAGCCCGTTTTGATCCACTGCAGGGATGCAGATGCTGACCTGCTGGAAATCATGAAGAAGTGTGTTCCTCGAGACTACAAGATTCACAGGTGCCTCTAAATGAAATCATTGTTAACTGTGTGTTTCATTCATTGTTCATTTTACTGGCCTTTTTTTATGGGTATTTTTCCATGAAAATCTTTTTAGAAAGTTTATTCTGCTTCCATGCTGTTCTATTGCTGATGTTTTTAGATGTTTAGCTGAACTTTTAGAAGATAAAATTGGATTAGGCTTCAGATATGTTTGACTCAAAGGAAGGATAAACCCTCGCTGTGACATAATCGCTCAGTAATTTGATAACAACATAATTTGACTTAATACGTAGAGCTGGGTATTGAGTTAGACACTTTTCAAGTATCAACTGAATTGCTTTGATTCTAAGATGGAGTATTGAAAGAATAATTTTTGTTTAACACAAAGGTTTGATACCCATAGAAATAACTTTATTGTCTATGTGTCTGTGAAGGCAGGAGGCTTGATTCAGGAGATGTTCAGCAGAAACGAGTCATTTAGTTCCGCTTGAACTTCAGGAAAACTCTGTTGTTGTGTTGACGACATTTGTCACACAAAGATTTTTAATAGTGTTTCTGATGCTTGAATCAAAAATGCTTTTTTTTTCTTTTCAAAACATTTTAGTATAAAACTTTTTTTTTTTCAATTTGGTGGAAAGTAAGTACTGTATGTAAAAACTGGACTTGGTTTATGTTTGTTATAGAAGACGTTTAAGCTCCTCTCCGTCTCGAAGACTTAATCAGCCGTGTTGGCATTAAGTCTCAGGGAAGTGAGGACCAAAAAATGCACATTTGATTGGTCAGGTTGAAGATCTAAATGTTTGAGCTGCTAAACCTGATGGTTCACACAGTTTAGTGGAACTTTTTCAAAATAAGAGTGGTTGGACAAAGTTGCTACGTTGAGAACAATGTGTGTGTATTGGTTGAATTCCTGGGGATTGGTGTAATTAAGACATTGAAAAATCCTGAAGGTATTGATAAAAATAAAGACCCTAAATGTTAGATCAGGCGGGTGAATGTTATTTCAAACCCATTATCATGTGATGGTTCTCAGTTGCATGTCATTTGTAAAACAGTAACTCACACAGCACTTTCACGATGTGGACAGTCGTTAGATTACCTTTGTAACTTATCTTTAGTGACAAAAATTGCCAGTTTAACTATAACCACAGCTGAAGTGAATTGAGTTAGAATAGAAAAAGGTCGCCTCCACAAAGAGACTGTTAAAAAGTTATTTCCCGTCTGAATTTCTTTGCATTCTTTTCTTGGTTGCTTTCTTTTCAGACACTGTTTCACTAACAGCTTCCCAGTCATTGAACCCTTCCTGACCGAGTTCCCAAATTTATATGTGGGCTTTACAGCCTTGATTACCTACAACAAAGCCAAAGAAGTCAGAAATGCTGTTCGCCAGATCCCTTTAAACCGCATCGTGTTGGAGACGGATGCACCGTATTTCCTGCCAAGACAGGTATGTTTGAGCTAAGGTTCAGGTAATGCTATCAGTTTGACATGAAAGGGTTTCTAGACTGATTTAACGGCTTTTTGGATAAAAGAATGCATGAAAATCACAACCAGATGCTTTCAGGGTGTCTTGGAGTCATCTTGAAAATTGGAAGTTCATTTTTCCTCATGATGGAGGACGATGCCTCTTCTCCTTTAAGAGGAGATTCAGCATTAACCATTAACTCCAGTGTTTACATTCGTTTGACCACCGTAACTCTCCGTCCATTTACATCATTAATTCAATTCCAGCAGATTCTGAAGCAGAGAAAAGCAGCCTTGATGTTCATGAAATGTTTGCTGTACCTCCTTCGTGATAAGGAGTACATCTTTGCTTAGTTTACTAGCTTATTTAACTTACTAAAAAAACAGACTGTTAACCCGTTTTTCCCAACAGGTTGGGAAGAACGTCTGTCGGTTTTCACATCCTGGAATGGGCATCCACATCCTGGAGGAGTTAAGTTGGCTGAAGGGAGAGGACATGACCACGGTCCTCAACACTATTCGAAAAAATACCACAGAGCTTTATGGCATATAATCTGCAGAGACACCACATAAAGTCTGTCTCCTTTCACAGAATCTGTGTTTTCTTTGTGGCTCAAACCTTAAACGCTGTTGTTGTTTTTTTTATTCTTTGTCGACAGGTGAGGGAGGCAGAGGACAGGTTTTAGCCTAGAAAGGCAAATAAATGAGGAAAAGTTAAAGACAAAAGTTCTCCTTGATCAAGCTGCTTTAGTTTGGTGTAATTTCTGTTTTAAATCTCTGTTTCTGTAAATTGACAGAGGAACTGTTTTGGGTTTGTCCTGGTTGTGTTCATCTGTTCTAACATGAAGTGTCTTACAAACGCCAACTCTGTCATGGTTTGGTCTGATTCAGTGAAGGATTATTAAAACCTATTTTCCATAAAACGTCTCTGTGATGTTTTGTTGAAACACTGAAACATGTGAACAGACGTGCTGATGGAAACTTTTGAGATGCGTTTCCACACAGCAGGAATGGGCTATGAGGAAGATTCTTGCTTTTGTTTATTCCTGGTCCCAGGTTTTTGCCATAGGTGCTCCTTTTTTGAAGAGGAGGAACCTGTGGTGCTGTTTTCAGCTTGGAGGAGTGAATGGTAGATGCACGGATGGTACGGATGAGGGAACATTAAAATGTAGTTTTCATTTTTCCATGCCTTTAATAAACATGGGTCAGATTAGACTTCTGTAAAGGTGTCATGATTAGATGTTAACATTGGTGGCGTGTGCTTTGTGTAGCCTCGAGGGGATTTCTGTCCAACCGCTTTTCTCAGCAATTCTGGGTCTGAATGATAAATAATATGTAGTGATCAAACATCAGTTAAGTTTTCTATGAAGCTTTTAAGATGGAATTCATGTAAAGAGTGAATCACAAGCTCTTAGTATGCAGCTATGTTTTCCTTTTAACAGTTAAATTACGCCACTAAATTCTAGTTGTCAGTCAAAAAGTGAAGGCAATCCTAAAAAGAAGCAGCGTTTACTGTGAATTCATTCCTAACACGGTGTTATCTGCATGTCTGGGACAGAATAGACGTTTGGATGAGGTCCCTCACTCGCTGACACAAATGTTAGAGCAAAATCCAAAGTTTCAGAGTAAAATCTAAATGAGGAATTACAGCAAAGCTGTGCTTGTTCTGTTAACAGAATGTATTCAGGTGCATTTAATTGATGCAGGTACAGAGTGAAGAGAAATCCTCCTCACTAATACTAGGATTTAAGCAGGTTTGTTTGAGTCACACAATTCTAACAACATGGTGCCCAAACAGACATAGATTCTTTCTAACAGCCTGTTTATCCAGCTCTGATCATGCAAACACAGTTAACCCCTTAACGCCTGAATTTATTTCCAGCTATGAGAAATACATTTGATTCATGTGTTTAGTTTCAAGTACTGGTAGATGCTAAATTAAGGTACGTTTGGAGCAAAAGTGGTTTGATGCATGATTGTTAAACCCTTGTATGGTGTTTGGGTCTGTGGGACCTGTTTTTAGTTTTATCAAAAGAAAATGAAACAATTTTTTCACAACCTGAAATTCATTAGCTTTGGCTCATTTTCTGTGAAGAACATAAATCAAAACACATTTTTATTGACCGCATACTGTACACCCACCCTACACATATATAATACAGGTTGTTTGGGTCCACTGTACCCAGTGTGGAAAGTATAGGTCCTGCTCACTGTCTTCCTCCTTTCTGGGGCGACTGTAAGCTGCAAAATAGTTACAAACAACACTCTGCTCTTACTTTCCTGTACATTTTACCCTCTGTCTTGCGGAAACCAAACTTTTTTTTTCTTATACCCTATCCCACCTGCAAATTTGCAGCGTGACACTTTAAATATAAGCTTTGCCATTGTGGTAGCTTATCACTAGTGATCAAGATGGCCAAAAGATTAGCTGCTGAGAGGGCCGTGCAATGGATTTGGGAAGACAGAGAAGCTTCCGAAGATGATGTCAAGGAAGAGGTTTCAGAATTTGAAGAGTCTGATAGTGACTTTGAAGAAGAAGATGAGGTTGAGCATCAACTAGAATCAAAATGAAGATGACCAGCCCATCAGGGGCCAATCTTAGGGTCCAGCCCTTCAGCAACCAGCTGCAGGACCAGAAGCCCACCAGATAGCAAGTGAAGCCATATGGATGTTCAACAATGGAGAAACTGAAAGGTCTTCTTGCCCAAGAAATGAGCCACCTCACGAAGCTGCTAATGTAATAAAGATGCAACACGGCTGGCAGTTACTCATGTGCAGGACATCAAGTCTTCATTTGCGTTTTATATCCACCGCCTCCCCCTGTTTTATAGCCCTGGGGGCCTAATCTCACCATTGATGAGCAGTTGATGCCATTTCACAAAAATAAGCACTGTGACGTCTGTGGACCCAAGTTGGACGGGAAAGCTCAATATACATGTAGCAAGTGTAACAAATACATATGTAATACACACACAGACACTGTAAAACTCTGCCCCTCATGCTTTGTGTAGGCTTGAGTAAACAGAATTCAGTGGGGCTGATGTGATGAGACCGATATTGTTACTGTATATGCTCAACTTGTGTTATGTAAACTAACCTAAATGATGTATATGTCTAATGAAGTTCTAATAAATAAAATCGGTAGTTGTGAAACATCTTGCTTCATTTGTAAATGTGTTCCACTTACTTCACTTTATTACAACAGATTTTCATATGTATATTACGTTTTATTAAAAAAAATGAGTTGCAGATAAATCTATAAATGTGTTCTATAAAAGGTAAAGGGCAAATACTATCCATGATTGCTGTTCATATGGCTTGCAATTGTGATTAAGTAAACATCTGAGTTTTTTCACGAAAAATTGTGTTGTTTTGAAAACCCAAAACTCCAGCGCGTCCACCAGACCCATTAACACTGGCTAGGTAACAAAAATACAAACACCACACAAGGGTTAAATGGGTGCCAGGGGATTCAATTATCTAAAAATCAAATAACTCACTAAGCTGAGGATCACCCAATCTTAAAGTCAAGAAAAATAAGTTTAAATCTTGGTTTTTAAATACAGTAATTAATTTCATATTTGCAAACTTTTTTTTTAAATGCAATGAATGGACTGAACATTTCTAATTCACGGTCATAACATCAGTCCATAATAGATATTGGATGTTATTTTAGATTTATGCATTTTTGAAGCAGATTTGTGTCTTGAATTTAAGTGTGTGCTTTGAACATAATTCTGAGGGTTTTATTATAAATCAGATCATAAACTCCATACATTTGTGAATTGTGAATCAGTTGATATGTAATTCTATGCTTAAATAATGACTGTTATATGTAACACCTCCTTGATTTTAATATCTATACATGTTTACGTTTATCTTCACACTTTACACGAAGAACTGGAATTGTGAGGAAACTAATAAAAGAAGTAAATATTAGCTGAAAACAACGTCGAGGAGAAAGAGCTTGGTTTAAATTAAATCAATGACACTGTTTGGACTCATGGGGGCAGCAAAGCGCCTTTTGCCGCTACCAAATTTGAAGCAGCGAAGAAGAACGAGTGATTATGCTAACTCGATGGGAACGTTAAAGTAATATATCTTAAAAAAAGACATATATCCTAGATATGGATAAAAAGAAGAAGCCCCTGAATGTAGATGCTTCATCAGTAAGTACATTAATGGAAAAACTTTACAATCGAATGTGTATTCTTGTGTAAACGCTGTTTTTGACGGTCAAATAATTAGCATTAGCTAAGGTTACGTTAAACATACCTGTTTTTGTTGCTTTTATGAAGTCCTGAAAACTAAAATGTTCTGATTTTTAATCATTTCACAGCTTGTTGACCTAAAAGCTGAATTGTACAGGAAACAGGAACAGTTCAAACGGGAGAAACTCGGTCAAGAGAACACTAGTGCTGGACCCAAACCGAAATCTACTGCCAAGGTAAAACTGGAGCTCATGTGGGACAGACTCTTTAGAGTTTGACGAACTTTAAAACCTAATCCTCTCCGTTGCAATGACAGAAACCCGCGATATGGAGCAAACAGAACGCTGGAGTTTCGGCCAGAGCAGCGAAAGACGCGGAGCAGCTGGCAGAGGAGCAGATCAGCCTCGACGCTGCTAGGTCAGTTCAACACTTCACAGTGTTTACTGAAGTACTTGTGTGACAGGATGACCGTTCAAACAGCTGTGTTCCTTTGTTCAAGGCGCAAACTAGAGGAAAAGGCCAAGCTGTATGAGCAGATGACAAAAGGAGACTTTCCAGGTTGGTGGCTGACTTGGTGGTTGTGCTCAGCAGAGAATTCTTTATAATAAACATGCTTGTTTTCTGCTGCAGATGAAGAAACAGAAGCTCTGTTCCTGGTTGACTTCACTCAAAAGATTATTGACAAAAAGAGAGAAGTTCTCCAACAGAAGGAGACCGACGAGGAGGACACAGAGCGTTTATCACCTCCACCACAACCTCTCAATCCAGATGAAGAATGGTATTGTTTGTTGTAAACTTTATGCATAAACTTCTTGTTTTTCTTTAAAAAGCTAGTTTTTAAGGACATCTCTATACCCTGGTAAAAGTGTTGTAGTTTGCTTTATTCATCTTTTCTTCTCACAGGGTGGATTTTGTGGATGCTTTGGGACGATCTCGGAGATGCATGAAGAAAGACCTGCCTGATTTTAAGAAAATGGACCAAGACCTGAAGGGAAAAGGGTAATCACTTTGAAATATAAGAAATTGGCCAGTACTTTGATAAGCAGTTGTTCAACAACATCGCTCTGTCCATGACAAATGTACCAAAATCATTTTTGGGGGTAAATGGTTTTTGATGTTTCTTGAAACAAAAACCCCCAAAATTATGAAAACAACTCAACACACTGATTTGGGATTTATACTTAAAAGTCTCACTCCAATCATCTCTTGATCTGTTTTCAAAGTTTTCCTAGTGGTCTTTTAATAATGATTATGCTGGTTTTAGCAAAAATCTAAAACCCTGTGTCGTTTTAAAGTCAAGTTAAAGTCCCATCAGTTGTCATGCAGCTAGGTTTGTGAAATTTGTTCTCCGCATTTGACCCATTTGGGGGAGCGGTGAGCTGCAGACACAGCTGCACTCGGGAATCGTTTGGTTGCTGGCAAGCAGGGAAGCATTGGGTACCATTTTTAGAGTCTTTGGTATGGCTTTGAACTCACAACCATCCAGTTTCAGGGCAGACAATTTTCTAGAACACACTTTCTGCAGAGTGGCTTGAGTTCTTTAGAAATTCACTCCTGAATTAGTGGAGGAAGAAAGCAGGGAGCTCGTGGCCCACCCAGCATATTTTGTGTGTCCCAAACACGCTCTTTTTCAAACAGCATTTCTTAATCTGCTCCTGATTTACGATGAATTTGAAATACTCAAGAGTTGTAACTTTATGCTTAAATTTTTTTTTTATATTTGTCGTCCATGGCCACTAAACCATGTTAAAAACACACAAAAAAAACAAATTTGATTGGATTGGGTCTCTATAAAGTCGTTTTTTATATTGTTTGTAAGTCATAAATTTAAAAAGCGTCAGATTGCCTTCGTTTAAGCCAGATTTGATTCCAACAGTCTGAGTTCTGAAGCTTCACGTTCCAAACGTGTATCCTTTAACCAGAACTTTGGGTCTGGACTGTTCACAGAATTATCTCATCTGACAAGACCTTACTGTCAGAGGACATGCGCCGGGAACTGCAGCGGCAGGAGTGGGAGCGGGAGGAAGAGGAGGCCATGAAGAGGCCGGTCGGACCCATCCACTATGAGGATATCCGAGCTCAAGGTTGACTTCAATTTAAATAGATTTTTTTCTAAATGAAAGAAAGTAAAAAACCTCATTTTCACTGGTAAAACTTTATTTTTTCCTACTTCTTTTCATGTAAGAGGCTCGAGAGCTTGGTGTGGGCTACTTTGCTTTCTCTCAGGATGAAGAACAGCGCAGGAAGCAGAGGGAAACGTTGGACATGCTCAGAGATCAGGTGAGTTGTTTTTCTTCAGCCCTCCGGAGCCGTGAGTGAAAGCTCAGCCAGAAAGCTTTTGTCAATATTAAAAAAAACAATAAATATGAATAGAAAAACAGCTTTAGCAAGAATACAAAAAACAAAACCAATTATCTACATGGCAAACAATGTGAAGGGCAAACAAGAAGAGAAAGCATTATTATTTACTAAGCTTTAATGGGACAGAGATCCCACCTTGATATTTGACTCCTTCAATCATCTTTTATTTATTTAGTACTTAAAGTTCTTGTTCCCTCATTCTGATGAACAAATTAATGTGATTTCTTTTAATAGTCAAAGTAGATGATTATTGCACCACCTTCATCATCCTTTCATCTTCACCTTCAGACCACTGATCAACGTACCAAAAGAGAACGACTGAAGGAGAAAAGACAGGCCATCCTGCAAGCTCGACTAGCCAAGGTGAGGCAGAGGAAGATGAAGAAGGCAAAGTTAGACGGCACTGAAGAAGAGTTGAAAGAGGAAGAGAGTCAAGGTAAGTCATTGAAGTAATGAATGAAAGCTTTTAAGTATATGTTGCGTTCACCACTGTAAACCAGAGGGCGACTGATAATTGACGGCGATGTGTTTGTTATAAGAGTATATCAGGATCTGCCTTTTTCAATCCGACAGGCTGATAATGAAATGGTTATTTTGGCTAAGATGCAGCTGCGGCCATCTGATTGGTTATGCAAAGCACTCACTCAGTCCTCTGCATGTTATGTTACGAGCAACTTAACAGATTTCACGTGTTAATCATGTGTTAACGCAGATGTCTTAACGCCATTAATTTTGCATTAAAAAATGAACGATTGTCCTTCCCAGACTGAGAAAAGCAGCCTCAGCTGCTTTGTGCGCAGTTTTAACTGAGGGTGTATTCAGACTGGACACATTTGTTAGTTTCCCCTGATAATCTGAAACAAATTTTCAGTCTGAATGCACCCAAGCGGACTCTGATCCGGGACCAGGAACCGCTCTCTGACCAGTCTTTTGAGGCGGTCTATTCATTTCCAATGGAACTGAGCTCCGGTTCGCTCTGAGTTTTCTCAGTCTGAATAGACTCCATGCTTGGAGGGTAACAACTGGACCAAATGACCACCGTAGCGGTGCATTATGGGATGTAAACAGATCTGTGGACAAACATGGAGCAACGATGAGACACAGCAACTGTTTGAAATGTGGTCAGATAAATGTAGGGTCAATAAAATGTGTTGCGCAATGCTTCCCGCAGCATTTCCCTGACGATCTGTATGTCATAAACACTTTTTAGTATGCTGTCGTAGCCGACACCTCCTCAGGAACCAGCTTGCAGCATGCCTCCACCGTGGAGGAAGTACCAGTAAAAAGTGACCTTGAGACAGACGTTCAAAATTGATCAGAGAAATATAAACTTTGAATTGGTAATCCATCCCAACAAGGATAGTAAAGTGTAGGACTTCCATTATTCCTTCTGTCATTGCTTTGCCCCGCCCTCGTAAAGCCTGGCAAATGCCTGAAGAGATCCTTAGTCACATGGGTTTGTTTACAAGCTTTTGTTGGACCAGGAATATCCAGTTGACTGCAGTTTGAATACAGACCAAACACAAAGTTCAGGACTCGATCTGGACCAAATATAGCAGACCTGTTCCAGATCAACTGACTTTTCAGTCTAAATACAGCCTAAGACCCCTCCCTCCCTCCCTCCCTCCCTCCTCTGCTCAGCGCCAACATGAAGGGCGCTTCAAGCAACTTTCAAACATGAAAAAAGTTCCTTTTTGTGCCACCTTCACCAGTCCTGAACGAGCACCCGATGCTGTGATAAGAAACTCTCTGCACTTTTTGTTTCAACTTTTCTCAAAGAGAATTCATGCTATTTATGTTGAAGTTTTACATGTTTTATTTTGAATGTCTTTAAGTAGCTGTCTATTTCATTAAGGAAAAAAAATCTTAAAAGATGCTACTGAGCCTGTTACTGCGCCACTTCTTAGAACTATTTATTTGCTTTTTTCATGTACTTGTTTTTTTTAAGGAAGTAAAATGTCAATGTTTGTCTTATTCTAAGTTTTGATGCCCCTATGTTTACTTTTACTGTAAATAAATATCAGTTATCTGCCTTCTTAACTACTAATAATCGGTAATGGCCTTGAAAGAAAATAAAAACCCATCAGTTGATCTTTACTGTAAATCCTATCAAAGTGTGAGCCGGATGTTTAAAAATCAGACTGTATTCTGCAGTTCACTATTAGCATGCATGTTGGTACAGTATTGGGATTTACTTGATTTTATTTTTTTTTAGTCACAGCCGAGGAGGAGGAGGAAACATTAGGACCCTTCCCTCAGCCTGATGACCCCCCAGAGGTCAGCACTCTGAAGAGAGTGGAAGTGGAGATTCAGGAGAGGAGGGACACCAAACCAGGAGTCCCTCACGTCAGAGAATGGGACAGAGGCAAAGGTAAAGCCTAACTGAACCCAGATGATATGAAAAAGGACTCGGGACAAATTCAGAAAGGAGTTTAGCTGATTTACATTGTGGGACACTTGAAGTTGGGGCATAGCAACTGGACTTCAAATCTTAAAGGAGCAAGATTTTAAGTCCAGAAAACAGATGATTCCTTTTTGATCATCTTTTTTAATACACTGCTAAACTTAAGTGGAGGCTTGGACTCCAGTTGATTCCTGAATGTCATGATTATGGTTAAGTTTAAAGACTGACATCCTTCTGTTTTCCAGAGTTCTTATTCAGTGAGTGGAAAAGTCGGCGTCGGGAAGAGCGGGAGACAGAATTTGCTCCTCCTTCAGCCTACTTTACTGATGACAGAAGAACAAATCCAAGAAAGTTTAAAGCTAAGGAGAGCACATCCAGTGTGTTCTTCAACACAACAAAGAGTTCTGGAGAAATGTCAGAGCACAAGTCACAGTGTCAACCCCAAACTCTTTCTCCACCTCCTCCAACTCAGCAAAGACCTTCAACATCTTCAGACGAAGCTGCACAGGTCCCACCCTCAGAGAGCTCCTCGCCTTCAGCTCCTCCTTTTAATCCCCAATATGCTTCTCCTCCTTTTTATCCTCCACGTCAGCCCCCACCTCCTCACTTTGGGGGTCCCCCTCTTGTCCCTCCTCCATTTCCACCCGTGTACTCATACCCTCCCCGGTTTCCGCCTCCACCTGCTGAGCAAAGACGAATGGAGCCTCCACCTCCAGGCACCTCTGGTACCCTGGATGACATGCTGTCTTTCTACAGGAACTCGACCTGAGTTTTCCTGCATTTGTGAAAGTAAAAAAAAAAGCATCGAGGAAAAATAGAAACATAATGTTGGAAGCAGAACCATTGAATAAAATGTTCATTTTAATTTTCTTCATCCCAGTCTGGTGGGATTCTCATAGATGATCCTATATGGCTTTGTATTCTGGCAAAAAACACTGAATGGATTCAATGCATGAGTTCATGATTTAAATGTATGACTGGATCTGATTCCAAACATAAACATCAGATGAAACTTTCACAAACCAAATTGATCTTTTTCCTTAAAAACTTTAGATTAAAGCTGTTTTTGCCTGATAAAGATGCTTTTACACCACTCCCTATAGGAGTGAGGATGCTGTTATTTACATGACTGCTTTTTCTATTTGGTCTGAATTCTAATAAACATTCCCTAATTCCCTTTCATATTACTAATAATGAATGAGAAAAAAAAAACAATCTTGCAATATTTTGATGTTTCATTCATTTTCTGAACTGCTTTATCCCTTTTGGGGTCACAGGGTTGCTGGAGCCTGACCTGGCTGCTCATGGGTGAAGGCAGGGGACACCCCTGGACTGGTTGCCAGTCTGTCGCAGTCATGCACACACTCATGCACACTCACATCCACACCTAGGGACAATTTAGAGTAACCAATGAACCTATGAAGCATGTTTTTGGATGGTGGGAGGAAGCCGGAGTCCCTGGAGAAAACCCACACATGCACGGGGAGAACATGCAAACTCCACACAGAAAGGTCCCTCATTGGAGACACTGTTTCAAGTCCCCCAGCCAGGACTTGAACCAGGAACCTTCTTGCTGTGAGGCAAGGGCGCTAACCACTGCGCCACCGTGCAGCCCCAAAGTAATTACCCCAAGTAATCAAAATATTACCCCAAAATGAAGACAATAAAGAGCCCCACATCAAACATTGTCCATGTCAGTAGCAGATGTTTCCACCATTTACTGCATTGACAGTGACGTCTCATGTTCCTCACTAGACTCATGTTCTGAGGCGCTCCACTTTTATACAAGTTCTGCATGCAGTTCTGCAGGTCATTTGGGGGTGAGGTATGATTATCCAGTCTTTGCTTCAGCTGGTCCCAGACGTGCTCAATGAGGTTCAGGTCAGGGGTCATTGCTGGTCATACCATATGAGCCCCTCCCACTTTATGAAGTCCAGCTCTGACAGTTCCGACACCACGTGGTGGAGCGTTATCATCCATGAACAGAAAGCTGGGAGCGTGCTGGTGGAATTGGAGGATGATGATGGGATAATCATCATCATGGGTTCATGCAGTGACTGGTCCATCTGCAACAACCAAATCAGTTTTGCTCCACGACCCTGGAGACCATGCTGACCTCGGCGTGTCGCTCACCTCGCCTTCTCCAGCAACACTTTTGACCATCTTTTCTGACACTCATCAGTGAACAGGACGGTAGACCATTGCTGCATTGTCACATGGTCTCGTGTTCACTGCAATCGTCCACAGCGACGTGTTGGTATCAGTGGAATCGCCTGCAACGGTCGTCTGTCATTCAGGTCAAAGCGATGGAGTTGGTTATGATTGGTTTGTCTGTAAACCCTGGTATCCTCACATGTGGTAAACGGGCCTGCAGCTGTGTGGTGTTTGCTAAATCAGGCTTTAAAACTCGCCAAGTTCACCTGCAGCATGTGACCGTCTTCTACCAACCTGAAGACTCTATGGTCAGATGGTGCTGCTCATCCGTTAACAGACGTGTGGTCGTGTCAGTTTGAATGATGAACTTGGAATGACTTTCTGGCTAAATCAGCCTTTTATACTCACAGAATGTTGACTTTCATGCCTCATTGAAAAGTTTTTCTTTCAGAATTTTAGGATTTTGGCCCCAATAAATGATACTGAACACAGTGAGATCATTATGAGGAACATACTGAAGGAGGTTTGTCTGTCACCCCAATACAATCGCCTCCCCATCTCCAAAACTGAAGTGAATCAAGGACTGTTTATGACACTGAGTTTTTCACAAAATCACTAACTCATTGTGAGTGGTGATCTTTTCAACAATCAACTTTGTGTTTGTCACCAGTTTTTTGTTTGGACATTTTGTCTCCCAAGAATTTCCACCAGGTGGTGCTACATTGTTTTGTAAGGAAATCAGAGCACATTGTGTTTTTAGGAAATAGTTTTAAATCTTTTTAAAAAATGCGGTGGTTAATAATTCTAAAGATTATTATAGAACTGTGTGATTAAAGCAATTTTTTTCATTTTTTAAATTTTTTTTCTGTGACAGTTTTTTGCAAAAGGTGTAAAAGGGGAGAAAATACAAAAAAAAACCAGATTTGTTTTTAACACCTGATCCATTTTTAACTGGGCAGTTACTTTGAGGCTGTCCAGCTATTCGAGAGGACAGTTCAGTCAAATATATAGTTTTACAACAATAAAGACGAGCAAAGAACTGCCATGTCACTGACCTGAGATTAGCATCCTTTTTATCCACAAAATTAAACTTCCAACATAGTAAGATCCAACAAATCCCCTTCCCCATGCAATTTATTCACGGGATCAAATAAATCCTTTTGTGCTTGAGATCATGCAAAGGTCTCCTGCAGACTTTGGTTTTATCTGTTTACATTTTTTGGCTCATCTGAGCTCTAATCCTAAATTTCCAACATTTGCAAAGTAAAACTTCACAATTCATTCAGTAAAATAACTATATTTTACTATTAGGATCAACAAGCTGAGAGCAACAAATAGCCTGAAATAAAATGTACTTGCTTCTAAATTAATAAGTTTAGTTGAATAATATTTGCATATCAGGTGAGAGTGCTAACACTATGCCACCATGGAGCTGTGATTTCACATGGTTCATTTTTGCAAATTCCTGCATGTTTTTAATCTTTTAGGAAGTTTTGATGGTGCTAATCTTCTGTAAAAATCCTTAAATTTGGTAGACCGTGAGATGCTAGATACTTCAAAGTCTGTTTAGTGTACCTGCTCTAACATAATGCTAACTTTGATTTTACAATCCACACAGCAGAGTTCATGATAACCTGAAGAATTGAATCCAGTTGTCTTTGACCTCCAACATCTCTTCATCTTTTTAAACATCATTATAGTGAATATGTTTGGCTAACTGTCTTCCGTTTACAGAAAGCAAAGTGTCATGGGCATGCTCCATTCGGCCATGGGGATTGAGCCACAGGACAAGAAAAAGATCTTTAAATAAAAAGGTTTTATTTGGCCCAACATGAAGTACATGAGCCTCAATTAAAATGGGGTCAACCTAACAAAATGTAACTAAGAGAATCAGGAATAAAAGCTCAAATAAACTGAACTAAAACTGATCCAAGAAACAGGAAACATTGGGGAGATTTTATACTGGCTGATCAGACCAATCACACAATATAGGGAGGGAATGAAAAAACATTCAAAACATAACTAATAACTAAAGAAATAAATTACTCGCAATTTAAAGCTTTAACAAACAAAAGTAAACTTATACCTCAAAACAAGTTTAACATATTTCACCAAAAGAAACAATAATTCAACTATAGAATAAACCTTTGTCTTCCCCTCCATCATCTCCAAATGGGAGTCTCCAGGAAAACGTCCAGCTCCTCCTTTTGCCACATTATCAGATATCAGAGAGAATTCAAAAGAATAGAATGACTCCAAAAATGAGAACAAAATGAACTAAATGTGTGCTAAATGTGTGCACAAATCATGAAGTTATTTTTGTTATGTAAGCTGTAAAGTAAAGTAAATTTGTGTACAATTATAAATGATATATTCTGTAACAAATCTGAAAAATATAATAAATGAACTTAACCTAAATATGGGGCAGTGGGTTCTACCCTCATGCAAAGCATGGTTTGAAATTCCAAGATTGTTGGATTTTGCCCTAAAAACCAGTGTTTCCGTAGAACAAGTTGAGTTTCTTCACATCCCACTCTGATCCACATAAGTGCTGTTTTGCAGCTGCAGTCTTCTTTAATGGTTCATCAGTGAATAGACCTGCATTGACATGTATTATCACCTCCACACAGAGAGAATATCTTCACACAGACACATGGGTCCCTGGGTCAGCACCACCCCACGGTGAGCTATAATGAGTTACTGAGTGTAATGAGAGCTAATGTTGCCATGGCTATTGAGCGCCTCTTGCCATGAGGCCTTAATGTCACTCCTGCTGCGTTGTGTTAAGCAGCTACAAGGAAAACAGATTGGTGCCAATGAGTTTGATGGCAGGCCTGCTGGGGTGTTTCCTCTGCAGCAGATGGATCCAGAAGCAAGGCCTGTGGAGCTTCTAATAATGGGCTTTGGAGCAGGCTTCCATCCTCAGCTTTGGGCAGCAGGTTTTCATTGTGAGACATACTTTTCCCTGTTGTTGGCTGAATACTGCTTTACTACCGAATCAGTGTGTCTTTAGCCAAACGTTTCATTTAACCCAAAGAAATGTGTCAATTAAAACATCTCTGGAAAGAAATGTGACTGAATCTATTAAAACACAATCTTACATTAGGCAAGACATGTTTCTTTGTAAATTGGAAGTCTGTTCCAGATCTGTGGAGCATAGAAGCTGAATGCAGGTTTTCTATGTCTAGTCCTAGAATGCTCTGGAATGCTGTAACTGACAAAGGGGACATTAAAGGTCATTCATTTTACATAATTGACATTTATCAGAGATGCATTTGTATTCATTTTGAAGATTTTTCATGACAAAACACATATTTTTAAAATAATCTGAAAGTCAAATTTTGATAACTCTGATAAGTTTTTTATTTAAAAGTGCATGTTTCTACCAAAGACACAAATCAAAAAGTCGAAACAATTTATTAGAATTGAAGCCGCAAGCGGTGTTGGATGGTCCGCTGGTGCCGCGCTCACATTCCTAAAATGTTCGTATTCGGTCTTATAATATTCAATCCAGCTCTAACCAGGGCTCAACATGTTACTTTTTTACAATATTCTGTCAGAAATTGTGCGAGTAATAAGTGTATGCCACTTTTGAGAGCTCGCCACGCGCACGCTGCTCAAAATCTACAACTTCTAATCCCAACATTTTATTTTCCCAATTGCTTCTCAATGATGCCCAAGTTACGAGACCATCGATAAAAATCCATAGGACGAGTTTTTGTTTGTAGCTGGTACTAACAGTGGCTTTTTTAAAATTCAGTGGCCTTTTCCTGAGGTCAAAGGTCAACAAAACTCCAGGGGTCATTGTAGACTTGCGCTAGCAGCATATGTGTGAAATTTTGTTAAAATCGCCAAAACAAAAGGTTTGTTTTCACGTACTGGAAAATCCCATATATTAAACAAAAAGCCGTAGGTCGTGCGACCATCCCATAATAATAATTTTAAAACTTCTCTTCGATATTCCCAACAACTGAGTCTTGGTTTTGTTTGTGTATTTTGAAATATTTTTTTTGGCTCCATAAGCAATTTTTGGTCCATCCATTTTTTTACGGTTTCGCTTGCCGTGATGTCATCGTCTTTTTTTCTTTTTGGGGGTGGGGGGTGTCACTCTGCCAAAAAAATTCATTTTCAATTTTCTCTGGGTGTGTGCACATTTTGGTGACTTTTCGTGTATGTGGCGGTATTCAAATAGTTACTCAAAGGTGCATACATTTTTAAATACAACATGGTCCTTGCAGTCAGAGAGTGCTGCTGCGGGCCATAATTATAGAATAATAAAAATCATCAAAATCCCTGGTAGTTATTTTCTAAAAATGCTAGTGTGGTCCCCCCCCCCTAATGTAAAAACACAGCAAAAACTGAATCGTAAGAGAGCATAAGACCCTTCTTTCAAGACAAAACGTCTTGTAAGAAAAAAAGTCTCATCCCGAAAGTTTTTCAAACGCAAAAATAAGCCGTCAAAAAACTAGGACTTAGTGAGTCAGATGAATTTTTTTTTCTAAATTAAGATTTTTTGTTTTCAAATTTTAAGAAATGTTGGTTTTCTTGGGGAGGGGGTTTAATGAAAATGATCAAATGCACCTTTTTTCCCAGGTGACTGAACACTGATTTTAATAGACGTTTTTCTTTGAAATTGTTTTACACGACATATGTTGACCAAACTGTCATAAAATCTCAAGTAATAACATTTAAGTCTGAAAAAAATTACTTTAAAACAATTGGATCTCCAAGTCTGGATCTTTTAAAGAGAGAAATACTTTGACAGTGAAGAGGGGGAAACCTCTGTTTACTGCTTTGACCCAGAAAGGACATTGAACAAGATCTGCCTCATCAGACAAGACTCTGGAGCCACCAACCAACCATATGAACAGTAACATCATCTGTGTACAAACAAGAAGGAAGACTAAAATGAAAAGGAGTATCACTTCAAATGGAAGCGTTTAAAGGATTATTTGGGTTTTATGGAGAATTTAGAGAGAAAATAGAACAAGCAGCACAATAACAGATGATGGCTTAAAGGCAAAAACTGTACAAACTGTTTTTACAAAATGTTGTGACTTCATAAGTGACTTGTCTTGGTTTTAATTTCGTAGAACAATTAAGTTTGAATGAGTTAGTCAAGCTGCCGGTCTAAGGAGTGAAGCTAATGTGTTTGAGATGCTGCAGCGTGTTCGCAAATGATGGGAGCTGAGCTGAGCTGAGGCGTGAGCTCGCAGGGCACTTTGTCTCCAGGGCAGTGTCGTCTGACAGCCTCCTTTAAGCTGGATAGAGATATCAGCAAGACGTCCACGCTCATAATGGCCACATAAATTTAACTCCTGCAAAGGAGGGAGAAAAAAAGAGGGAAAAATGTTAGAAAAATAGCAGAAAACTCATTCGTAGTCTTTTCGCTTCTCGCTGGTTCTAAACAAATTAGTCTTTTCCGAGTTTTTTTTTTACATTTTGTTATATTTTAAACATCTAATATAAAACCATCTGTTAAAATAAAGGAGGTTAATTTATGTAGATTGTTTTGTGAAATATACACACTTTCCTTTTAACGAGACAGGTTCAGACACATTTTTACATTTTATCATCTTTGGTGACACAAAAAGGTTGATGACTTTAATCAAGACACTTGTGACAGAACCAGGTGCAGAAGCTTAAGTCAACCTTTCTCTGCTTGTAAAGTCCAGGCGTTAATGGTGAAATGTGACGGTCAGTGACTTTGCCTAAATTAGAAGTTGTAAAGAGAGGAAGCAGCGTTTCTTGGCAGCCAACATGTCACTCTAGCGATGGCCAGGATTCTGCAGCCTCTATTGATTGCTGGATCCCAGGCTGCTACAGGCTGATGCATTTCAATGTGTCCCTCAATAGAAGATTAATGTTGTTGCTAAAGAGCAGATTCCATCACTGCCGTCTCCTTTTTGTCTTCATGAAACATGTTTGCCAAATGGAAATAAAGGTAACTAGAGCAAGTTCACTTCTACCAGTGACACTAAGGATTAAAAGGAAAATATACGTCCTGTTTTAATAGAAAAATAATCAATTACAAGAAGCAATGAGTCAATGAGTCATTTTAAGGCCAGTCTTATGAAACTGTTTGGAATTGTTGTAAAATGGTGCAACTGCAGAAAAAAGTAATAATTTCTCTACCAACTTTTACTGAAATACTTCTGTTTTCTCCCTCTGTGACATGAAAAACAGATGTAATCTGAATTGTCTTTTTACTGTGCTTTAATGTCATTCTCCAGTTTGTAAAATGGTTCGTGTAATTTCACCAGTGACATTGAAGGACTTGACATTTTTATCCAATACATTACCGCTTAAGCAAATACTTTTCCTTTCAGTTACTGCTTGAATAATTGAAAATTTCCCATAAACAGTTAATGACTACAAAGATGCAATGCTTAACATGATGATGAGACTCTGGTGTTCAGACTACAATGACGCTGAGCATTTCCTCAATGAAACAACTTAAGTGTTTGTTTTCTATTATTACACTTCATTTTCTATTTTACTGGACTGTCACCATGTGCTCACTGAGAAATGTTTTTCCATAAAATTCATATATTTTAAATAACATCCATCCATCCATCCATCCATCCGTCCATCCATCCATTTCTTCCACTTATTTGGGAAAAGGGTTAGAGTGCATTTCCACCGAATGCAATTCGTGCAGGCGGATCATGTGGCCTCTCCTTCGCCACACAGAGAATTCGCTGCTCGCTGCGTGGCCAAAAATGTGTTCCCTAAGATCGCCGCCTCTGCCACGTGTGGCAGGAGCTAGGATCTAATGTTTGTAGCCTGATTGCTACACGGAACTAGTAGCTAATGTTTGTAGCCTAATTGCTACACGGAGCTAGTAGCTAATGTTTGTAGCCTGATTGTTACATGGAGCTAGCACCCAATTTTTTTAGCCTGATTGTTGCATGGAGCTAGCAGAAAATGTTTGTAGCTTTATTGCTACATGGAGCTAGCAGCTAATGTTTGTAGCCTGATTGTTAAATGGAGCTAGCAGCAAATATTTGTAGCTTAATTGCTACATGGAGCTAGCAGCTAATACTTGTAGCCAGATTGCTAATGGAACTGGCAGCTAATATTTGTAGCCTGATTGCTAAATGGAGCTAGCAGCAAATGTTTGTAGCCTGATTGCTACATGGAGATAGCAGCTAATACTTGTTGCCTGATTGCTACCTGGAGGTAGCAGCTAATACTTGTAGCCAGATTGCTACATGGAGCTAGCAGCTAATGTTTGTAGCCTAATTGCTACATGGAGCTAGCAGCAAATGTTTGTAACTTGATTGCTACATGAAACTAACAGCTAATGTTGGTAGCCTGATTGCTACACGGAGCTAGCAGCTGTGTCTGATTGACAGTCTCTTCTGTGGTGTTTCCGTCTCTCTCTGACTGAGTTCAAATGCTGACTATCGCGCATTAACATGAGAGGGCAAAAATAAAAACAAGAATAAAATGAGGGGACCTTTTTTTTAATTGTTGTCTCAGTGAAAATAAGAAAAAACATCATAAAGTTGTTAAGACTTGAGCAGACTGCTCTCCCATCCAGCAGTGGCCCTCTGTCTGGACGCGAGGTCCTCTCCCAGGAGCCGGCAAAGTGAGCGTGTCCACTACAGTTCCACAGGTCCTGTGACAGACTCTCTAGAGTGAACCCGCCTTCACCCAACAGTAACCGGGACGGGATCTGGAAACCCCGCTGCCCAGAAAGGGATACAGCGGGTTAAGAAAATGAATGGAAGTTCAGGAGAACTATGGATTGATCCACCATGTTGGATGTTTTCTCCCCCATCGTTACTGACAACATCAAGTTGAGCCCCTGATTAGTTGAGGAGACGCAGTCACCTCTCTCGAGTTCCAACATTTTTAAAACTCCGGCCAGTTGCGGTGGCCGCTGAATTTGCACTGTTTCCAGACTTTTGCGCCTCAATACTCGCCTCAATTCATGTTTAAACCATTGACTTTGCATTGGAATCGGCTGCCTTTGCCACATAAACCATGTTTGGTGTGAATTGATCTTTACAAGTCTGTTCAAATTTCTTGTTTATTTTTACTTTTAACTTTTACGCAACATTTCTGATTAATCAGAACTAAGTTTGTCAAACACAAATGGGTAACATTTAGGATGACCTGACAAAGTTAAAGTTTCATCTTGTTGAAATAAAATAGCAGATTTTTCACCTTGACTTCAAAACAATGGTTCCAATCATGCTCTCTTTTATGTTCTGGACCAATAAAATCCCACTGAAAAAAAATCATCTGGACTACTACTTTCATTGATATTTTTTGTTATGATGGAAGCCAGGTTTTTACATTTATCTCATCATGATGGTATCTTGTCGCCACGTCATGAGGTGAAGTTTAGGCTTGAAAATTGAGTTTTTTACATTTTCTTTTTGTATTTTTCTGATGATTGAGGACAGGTATGAAGAAATTTAAGAACAAAACAACATTTCTGAGTATTTCTTCATTCAAGTCATTGTGAATTCCATCCCTTCCATCGAATAAATTGCCATCTATAGTAAAATAATTCCCAGAGGTCCTTGAATTTTGATTTGCTGTTTTTACTAAACATAGAAAAGCCTGTGACATTTTTTAAGACATTTTTTCAGGACCTCATAAAAATTTGACTCTGGGTTGTGGGCGGGACTGTTGAGGAAGTAAGCCTTTGTTAATATCCCATCATCCCTTTGTTCATACTCTCTCCCACTAGCTTACAGCCCTCACAACCCCAAGCTTATATTCTGGTGTAACAAAACCAGTGAGCAATATTGGAGATATCCAGCCGTACAGTTTTGATCCAGATTCCAGCTCAGACGAGACAAATGAAGATGATGGATTTTTTTGTCTGCAAGTGGAAGCATCCCAATGGAGCGGAGCAGAAAGGCTTTGGCTTCCCCATTTCCTTTCCTACATTACAACTGAGAGCTTTTTCAGATGTAATTTTTAAAACCTGCTTCTAATTCACAACGATTTGAATAAATAAATACTCAGAAATGCAATTTAAGTTTAAATTTCCTTATTTATGTCCTCCATAATCTGAAAAATGCTTCAAGATCATGTGAAAAATCATAGTTTTCATCTGAGTGGGTCTATAAAGTAATGGCCCACTTGCTTTTATTGAGTGTTTAGTTTGCAAAACGTGATTGTTGAAATGTAATAATAAAATTTGGAAAAGACTTTAAATGAGAGAAATGTTTAGTTTTTGATGATAAATCATTTTAAAATGTTGGTGTATAAGATTGATACTTAAGTGAAGGAAGCATTTTCAAATTTTTTCAAGATTTACAGCAGCCAGAAACACAGGCCCAGATAGAAAACAACAGAAGATCTTTTATCTGTTGTTCACTACATCCTCTGTGTCCCAGTTTTACTGGAGTACTTGAAACAGTCACAGGAAAGTGTATGTAAAGATGGAGTTCCTTTTAAGGTCCCCGTCTTATTGTTTCCACTCAGAGCAAAGAGGAGCAGACAAATCTATCCTCGTCTGATGCAAACAGGAGACAAGCTGTCAGACGTGTCCTCTTCACCCCCTAATGAATGCATGTATGCTTGATGTACACTAAAGTCACAAAATGGACTTTGGACTCAAATCTATGTTTTAGGGAACTGAAGCAATGTTTTTACATGGTACAGAGAGGATGAAGGAAAATGGGACTGCTTTCAACTTTGCATGTTAAAGCTGCTTTTATTATTGACCAATGCAACAAAAAACTGAACATTTCATGGATAAATATTGATGTTGACATATTGGATATAAACCAAAAACCTGACTCTGCATCCTCTGATGTTAAGCAGATCTAAACAAATGCAACCTTTAAAATGCCTTTTCTTATTTATTCATACATTTTTCTCATGTCTGGAAATGATTGCAGTAAAAGAAGTGACATCACACTTCCTTTTCCTAACCTTTTCTTTAGACATGTAAGGTGTATTACAGCTTTCCTGTTTCAAGGACACCTTGCTGACGTTCACATGATTACACATTCTCATTCAGACACTGCTGGGATTTATCCCACTGAGGCCTAATCCTCTGATTTTTTCAATCAGCGACCCTTTGATCAGAGGTCCAAATGCTGCTTTAAAATTGTAATTCTTGATTTTGGACCAAGCATGTGTATCTGTACAAACAACAAACAACTAGGGAAATATGCTGGTAATCTTTCAGATGTTTTTCATTTTTCTTCCCAGCAAAGTGATTTGTATGAGGATTTGGGTTTTTGTGCTGGATTCCCTTTCTGTGGCTGGTTGTGAATCCAGTTCAGGATCTAGTGTATTACAGACCATGATCAGGGTAGAGTAACAAATGAACCTAACAGGCAAGTTTGGCCTCTATTAGTAAAAAAGTTCATCAAAGACTTTAGTTGAGAAATGTTAAACCCTCCCAAGTGTTGGCAATACTTGGATGGGGTTTGAAGTCTAAAAACTTTGAGTGTGGGGAAGCTTTGTTCAACGTATTATATTATTTTAATGAAACATAACAGAAAATGTGAAAATAATTACCTGTTCTTAGCATAACTGAACACTAAACCGTAAATTTAGTGTTGCTTAAAAAATGAAGAAATACCGTTTTTAAACTTCACTCTAAACAACACAGTTACCGGGATGGTGTGTGAGGATTCTGCACTTGGATTTATGGGGTTTCTCTCTGGTTTTGGTCATGTTCTGTTTTC
Organism: Oryzias celebensis; assembly: GCA_014656515.1. Classification (NCBI taxonomy): domain Eukaryota; kingdom Metazoa; phylum Chordata; class Actinopteri; order Beloniformes; family Adrianichthyidae; genus Oryzias; species Oryzias celebensis. The sequence continues at coordinate 26,667,454 of BNCR01000005.1, read as the reverse complement.
CCTGCTCAGTCTCACCAGATTCAGGCTGATCATCTGCAGCTGTTTTAATGTAGCTAATTACCATCAGTGTATTTAAGTGTCTGGTTTTGCTTTGTCAGCCGTTTTGTTTCTCATGTTTAAGTTTATTTATACATGTTTAAGCTTCTGCTAGTGATGAAGAAACCAAAGCTTTCTGAACCACTGAACCAATATGAATCCATTTTTGTTTGTTTAGTGTTGTGAAGCAATTGACACATTAAACTTAGTGACATCTGTTGTCCAGACTTCAACATAGCATCAGCGTGGAACAAAAATGACCAGTGTGTCATGAAGGAATAATTGTGTGTAAAGCAGGGGTCAGCAACATTTATGACATAAAATGCCAATTTGAAATGCTCTCCTTAACTGTGCCATCACCAGCCTTAAATGCAAACTGGAGTTCACCCTTCGGCCTGTCCCAACATGGATCACCACTGTGAATCAGCTTTCACTGATTTGCACGGGTGGTTAGGCAGAGTTTTACGCCGGATGCCCTTCCTGACACCACCCTGTATATTTAAGGCAGAGGAGACCCAGTTATGAAGCAGCGCGAAAGATCTTGTCTTACGGTCCCTCACTGGATTTTAGCTCATTGCACACCCTGGAAACTGAATGCAGGTCGTTCACCCAGCCAACTAAGCTATCCAGCCACCTCTAACTATAATGCAAAAACATTTCCAATATATATTCACTCACACACATAATGCATACAGGCAGAAATAAATGACTATAGGCCCGGCCCTGGGCGCCATGAAGGATTTTTCCAAGCAACTGAATGTAAATAAAACAAACTTCTGCTCTGAGCCAGTTTTTCCTATACTGAAAGCTGTTCCTGACCTGAGAGCTTGTTTTGCTGCTTTTTCATCCTTAAAGTTTTAAAGAAGCAGCAAGAACCCCCCACTCCCCATAGCTTAGACAGCGGCAGCGTCAGGTAAGGAGGGGTGCTGCATCAGGAAAAGTTATTGATTACATCGAACTTTGGAGCTATTTTATATATGTTTTAAATTATTACTTTTTGTTTTTAAGTTAAATGAGTGGTGTGTCCAACTGTTATAAACGTGTTAAAAAATACAAACAAACCTTATCCTAGTCTTTGTCATTTGGCGTCTCTCTCCTGCAGATGGCACCCTAGGCAGCTGCCTCGGTCGCCGATGCCCAGGGCTGGCCCTGGGTGACTAATTATAAAAGAAACTTAAAGCTTGGCTCTGCTGTGAGGAATAAACACAGGTACAAAAGATCCCAATATGGTAACATAACTTCATAAATGTCAGCAACGCCAAAAACATGGTCAATGGCGTGTACTTATTAAGCGCTTTTCTACCTTCTTTGAAGGCCCGAAGTCACAGTTTACAGTCACAGTCCCATTCACACATTCATACACTGATGCCGAACACTGGTGCCAACCTTCCACCAGAGGCAATGTGGGGTTCAGTGTCTAGCCCAAGAACACTTTGACACATGGGCGGGCAAAGCGGGAATTGAACCTGCAATATTCTGATCAGAGGACGACCACCCTACCGCTGCACACACATGCTCAAATTGCCACACTTGTCGTCTCAGTGGTGACCATTTTAAAACACAAGAATTCTTACAACGTTTTTATTTCACTGTGACAAACGTAGTTTTTTTTATTCTACGCTGCATCTCTCGTTTCTGTCCAGGCTAGGGCCTGGTCTCCTGCATTTTAGGTCCTACATCATCAGTTCCTGACATGTTGTACTATCCTTGTAGTAAAAGTCAATCTTTTGTAGTTTTGTAGATGAGCTGGAAAGCAATGCTCTTCTTCTGGTCTTGGACTTTGAGTTCTGTCAACATGTTTTATGCATTCGATTGAAGGACCTTCAAACATCAAGCAGTTACAACTTTTCAATCCTGCATTCCTCCTCACCAGTAACTTTAACAACACGTTAAGACAATCCCATCCAGCCTCATCCAGTCCATCATTTGTCTGCACGAGTTTGAGCCCACTCAGCGCTACAGGAATCTGCTGTGATCAGAAAGAGGACAAAACTGAGACCACAAATCTCCTGTAAACATTTTGACTGCTCAGGCTCATATGTGTGAGATCCTCTGCTCTTCCTTAAACATGCTTTTAAATTCACGTCTCTTCTGAGTTTGTCATTAGCGTTTGGTGCAGCAGATCAACACCTTCACCCTGAGTCAATGAAAAAAAGAAAACATCATTAGTGCACCAACAATTACGCGTCCAAAGGTGAAACCACTTCATGTTTTTTAATGATCCTAACACAAAATGCTTTGGTTTTAAGTACACACTGCATGTTTTTGTTTTTTCAGGCATTGTGGGGAAATACAGAAGATACAGCAGTTTTCAATTCTGACAATTTTTAAACATCTGGACTTTAAATTATTTAAACAAATGAAATGCATCTGATGGTCTTAGCAAAGCACTGATTTTTTGTGAGGATCTTCTTGCAGCTGTTGGTGTGGAATATTGGGCTCTTGCTGTCAGAGCTTTTGTCCGAGTGCTTGCTGTTGGAGAGCGGCTCTTGAATTTTACCTTCATACACCACACACAGAAGAGTTAATGGTCATTCTGATAATTTAATGAAAACAGGCAGTTATGAAGTTTAAAAGCTTCATTGAAATTTCTTGGTTTTTGCTACAAAACACACAGCTGGCATCTGCACGACTGTGCACGGCCCAGGAGGTGTGTGTGTGTGGGGGGGTCTTAAAGAAGCCTGGCCACTATAGAGACCGGCGTCCAACAGTAACAAACATCTGTGAACTCTATAAATGCAAGTCCTTGAACAGGCATTTAGTCCATGGTGTTCATAGTGGTCAAGCAGGGAGGGTCTTCTTGCCATTCATGCGCCCCCACCAAACCAGAGTCCCTGATTGGTCGAAGGTTGACCTGGTTTAACTTTTAACGTGTGTTCGATGGCTGCACATTTTGTACGTAGAGCGTGACCTTTACTTTCCCTTGCATGTCGCTTAAGCGTTTACTACAACCTATCGTCCACAGCATGCCTGAGCGGTCTATGATCTTGATTTTTTGTGCAGGTCACTTGTGTGTCCCATGCAGGTTTGCCCGTATTTCTTCTGCAGACAAACTCATATCCACCTGTAAATGTAGTTATGATTAAGGCTTTGCCAGAGGTGGATAATAATCAGGGGCGGTCTGTCAGAGCTAAGCCTACAGTTCCCTCCACCAAAACCATCCTTGTTAATATTAAATATTAACCCTTCTATCACCATCCTGTTATTTATGAATATTATTTTATGTGTAGCATTTTATCTGTAGCTGTGACTGCTGGTCAGTCTGGCTATAGTAGTAAAAAGAAATCTCGGATTATTTCCATTCTGTGCTAACATATCAGAGAATGGTGCAAGCAAAGGAGCAAAGGAGCGAAGAGACTGCAGAAAGAAAAGGAGCAAATCCATTTCCTGGTGTTTATAGTGGATCAATCCCTGGATTCTCCTGAACTTCATTCATTTTCTTACCCCACTGGATCCCTTTCAGAGCAGCAGGATTTCTGGAACCGTCCATTCTGCTGCTGCTGGATGAAGGCGGTACACTTTAGAGCTAAAGCTCGCTATGCTGCCACAGGGGAGGAGTTGGCAGCCAGACAGAGAGCCGGCGCGGGATGGGAAACTGCTAGGGCCTCCTGAACTTTAGTTTCATCCACACCTCAAAAAAGGTACCCTCATTTTATTCTTTGGATCAATGCGGGACAGAAAGCCGTCAAACTCTGTACTGTTCTTACAGACTTATTTTCTTATAGACATATCCAGGTCCTGGTGTGAGGGGCCAACACAACCAAAGTGTGTAAGTTACTCTAAGTGTCTACAAGGAAGAGCCAAGAGAAGCTTCAGCAGTGAGTGGTACCAGTCCGATCCTTGGTTGGAGTACTCGTTGTCAAATGATGCAGCCTACTGTTTTCCCTGTAGGCACTTCTCCCTCCCCGATTCTACGAGAAACGTTTTCACCTTGCTTGAGGGCTATCGTAATTGGAGAAAAGCTACAATGAAAGACAATGGCTTTTGTTCTCATGCGCGGTTTGAAAGCCACGTCAACGCAGTGTTTGCATGGAGAGAAAATAAGAAAAATACTGACAAAAATACATCCCTTTTGGGACTGACGGATGAGAAAAACAAGACACAAGTCACTGAAAATCAGCAGTACATTATTACATTGGCTGAAATACTCATCCTAACTGCCACAGAAAACATAGCCCAACTAGGTCACAGGGAAACTCCTGACACAGATAAGAAAGGTATTTTCCAATCTGTGTCAGATTTGTTGAGAATCCATAACCCCAAAATAAAAAAAAGGCTTAAACAACAAGCTAAAAATGCAGAATACACCAGCAAAACAATCCAGAATGAAATACTTGAGGGCTTGGCTGGAATGGTTAAAGAGGAAATCATTTAGGAGGTTAAAACAAGCAAGCAGTTTTCAGCGATTGTTAATGCGCCTAAAGATATTCAGAAAAAAGAGCAAGCGTCTTTTAATTTGAGATACTATTACAATGGTGAGGTTCATGAGAGCTTGCTTGAGTTCTTGAGCGCAACACTCAAATTCAGCGATTTTAACCTCAGAAACTGTTGAAGACGTGTCGAGTCAACTGAAAATGTATCTTGAACATGGATCAGTGGAAAGTAATATTTATTTAAGGTACTTTTTTCTATTTTATCACAATGACAGGTGAGGCCGTGCCTCACTTGCCTCACGTCACTGCTGCAGGACCCTAAATGTGTTTTCGATTTTTTTTTTTTGTTTATGTATTAAATTTTTTACTTTTTCGCCACCAAGCCTGAGTTGTGTTTAGTGAAGTGAACATTTGTGAACTTTTGACTGTTTGCTCACTGAACGACAAGTTTGCGGCGCACACTCGCAAATGTTTGTGTTGCCCGGCGAACATCCCGGGGAGCTGGTACTCCTCACGAACACGCGCCTCAAACATGGCGGACATGGTCGTCGATGCAGTTCGTTCTGGTTTCCATGCTTTTTTAGATTAGAGAAGTTCGTGCCGCTCATGTACGTATTTGACTCTCAAATACATTGTTTAGCTCGCTCAGCTAACGTTTGTGGCGAACAACAAACACTGCTTGCTTCCACTGAACACATCTCTGGTCTCCTGCATTTTGGGTCCTCCAACACAACTCCATGACAAACATTTATAAAAACTTCAATTCTAACATTCATAAATTCTGTTGCACCAACATAAATGCATTCAGATCTTCCAACGCAAAAGTTTATTGCTAAATTAACACATTTGATTTAGATGTAAATACTTTACAAATTTTATGTTCACCCAACAAATGTTTTTTTATTGAGTATCAATATATTCAGTATTCAATATATAACAGTTGTTTTAGAGGTTGCAGAGGCCTGGTTTAGCTGTTACAATAAAAACATAATTCAAAGTACATATAAACACATACACACTGCATATGCAGGCAGTGAAATATAAACAATGAATGCATGTCAGACTTTAACATCTTGTCCACAGATGTTAAACAAAACTATAATTGATATTTTAGAAATAATTCAAACTCAGTTATTGCTGGCCAGCTCCTTAAAAGTGAATAACAGTTAATTCCACCAACACAGTTGAGCTTAGATTACAAAGTGTGACTCCAATCAAAGGGCTGGTTTCTATCCCAGCAGTGGCCCACCGCGAAGTTAAAACATTTACTAAATATCTAAAATTCATTATAACTAGTAAAAAGGAAGGATAAAATGCAGGATCTTTAATAAAGAAAGCAAACGTTATTATTATTATTATTGTTATTGGTCTTTGTTCAATCAACACAGTAGACTAAAACTTTGTACAAATTTGTTCTAGACATCAGTAGTTTTGTTCTTACCAAACAGATAGAGAAGAAGGGGATGAGACTTGTTCAAAATATTTCTAATATTTATTTTAACATCAGAAATTCCTGGAATTGACATAATTATTAAAACCTGAATCTTTTTTTGCTCATTACTTTTTTAAATCATTTTCATTTTCACAGTTATTCAAATTGTTCAATTGACTACTTGTTACTTCTATTTGAGTAACATTATTTTAAAGAGAAGATACCAATACTTAAGTACAGATTTTGGATACTTAACCTGCCTCTGGGGTTAACTTGAAGATCCCCTAAAGCTCACTACTGTGCTTTGAAGATGTCTAACAAGGATGTCTGATCTTATTCTACAGGGCACCAAACAGAAAAGGAGCAAAAAAGCAAATCAGATACTTCTGTACTTTTGATATTTACCTGAGAGACTGACGGCCTCAGTCAGCATACCCTCTCACGCTGCCGTTAGTGTTCACATCATTGTACTTGTTAAATCTTTGCCAGCTGACCATTCAAGAGTAAGTAAAGCCTTCCGTACCTCACCAGTGGTGAGTCACAGTAAATGCAGGGTTAAACTGTGTCCGTGAGCTGCAGAGGATGTGAGGTGGGGTTAAGCAGGAAGCAGGGAGAGCAGTTTCCTGTTTGGTATTTAAAAAAAGAGCCTGTTGTGCAGCAATCAAACAGGCAGATGGGCAGTCAGGGAAAAAGGCTGGTTTATCCATGCAGGGCAGTTCATTTTGGAGCCAGAGTCCATTTCACTGTGCTGCACAACACAGTTCACTATTGAGTTTCTTAATGATGTCTGCTTTCATCACAGAATTATAAATCTGGAGTCTGAGTATGATTAGTGAAATAGTTCAAAAACCCCTTTGATCCACTATCTTTTAAATAACTCTTTCCATAAAATTGCTTTACTCGGTAAAACACAAAGAAGCATCAATGCTTTTAAACTTCTAAACAGCATCCTTTCAAAGTTAAACGAGTTGATCTCAGTTCCACAGAACCAAACTGAAAATGTATGAATGCAATCAAACACAAATGTATGCAAACATAAACCAAAAAGCTCCTTTTAATCATAGGGGATGTAAAAACTGAAGAAGTGTATCTTGGTAAAAGTTGTTCTGGTGTCAGTAGAAATGGGGGTCACATTCGTGTTAGGATTTTTCCAGACTGATTGATTAAATACGTGTCACTACAGCAGCTCTCCTTAAACCTTCAAACCAGCCTGGATTTCCAAACAAAGGCGTGTGTGATCACAGACCGGATCCCGCAGCAGCAGCGGGATCCTTCATGCGCGGATCCGGCAGATCCAGCATCTGCTTTCCAGTCGCGTGCGTCCTGCGCGCGCGGGGATGCGCAGACGATCAGCTGAGCGGCGGAGGGCAGATCCGTGCTCGGTCTCAGCGGGAGCTGCTGCGAGGGTTTGGGCTTCACACGCTTTCCCTGCAGCTGCGCGGTGGACCTGCGGTCGCGGAGGGGATGTTGGAGACGGAGCTTCTCTAAAATGAACGCAGGTGAGGAGATTTATTCAGACAAATCAAGCGAGAAAGTCGGAGAATCTGATTGACTTTTTGTTTCTATTCTTGTCTGAGGCGAACATTAAAGACAAGGTGGGATAGTTCGAATGATTTCAGTGTTACTTTTTATGTTCCTACCACTCTGTAAATACAGAAGTATAGAGGCTACTGTTTGATTCATTATCGGTGAATCATGGAACACTTATTCCCGCAATTTTTTCAATAATGTTGGCAAATATTAACACCCATAAGGAAGGGAATACAATCAAATGGATCTTCATTTTGTTTTTGCACCTGAACTGAATTCATTTAAGATGGAATAGCATAAAGATTCGTGTTTTTGTATGGTTTATTTCAGGTTTATTAAAATAAAAGGGCCTGTTAAGAGCCACACTAACATGAATGGCAGGAAGTGAGTCAGGAAAATCCCTCAGTCTCCTTAGTATTCTCTTTATGAAGCATGTAAGAGTGCACATACATGCACACACACACACATATGTTTATATATATTTATTCAAGATAATCAAGTGTACACGTGAATATGTGTACAAACAAACAAACAAGCAAACAAGAATGAATGTCTGATCCATTCCCATTTTAGTTTGATAAAGTTCAGCCCACTGTTGTTTTTCCACATCAGAATAATCCAAAGGAACACTATTAGAACATTTTACTTCACATACTGGACTGGAATGATGGTTGATCAGTTTTTGCTGAATGTGTGTTGTGCTGTGATGGAACTTGATCGTTTTTATGTTATAGTAAAATAAACCTACTGTGTCTCACACCAAATGAATAAATATATATATTTATAAATCAGTCAAATATAGAAGAATCTGATTTGTGTGTTGTTGGCATGAATTTGAAAAACAAACAACTCTGACGTAGTTTTGCCAAACTGATTTGTATCAGTGTTTCACTTAAATGTTCTTGTTGGCACTTGAACCAACCAAGATAGTTTTGCGCAGTTTAGAAGCCAAACATTTTTAGTTACTTGAGCGGTTTTCTCACTAGAGGGTGATTAGAGTTTAAAGTAAAAGTGGAACACATTTGTGATAAACTGCCCTATTTGGTAAATATTCTAATGACCATTTGAGTCTTTTGGCAGTTTCAGGTCACAGGAACAGCACGCCAATGACCTGTAGTCTATTTTAAAGTGTATAATCTTACAGTTTCCTTTTCCTGTTGTTCTTTCAGACTGCACAAAGCCTTCTGTTGCTCCCAAGCCAAGAATTGTTTGTCACGACAACCTGAAGCCGCCCTCCTCTCCTGCGTCAGCAGCCAGGCGTCTCAAACCCTCTATAGCTCCAAAACCCAAAGCCACGGTGCTGCTAAATGGCAAGCAGGAAGAGATTCGTAATGGCATTGTGCCTTTTACATATGAGGATGTTGATGACGAGCACAATAAAAGGCAAAACAAAGTGATTATAGATGCATCTCCCTCAAAGAGAGCGCTCAAGGCGGGTATCCTCAGATCTCCACCAACACACTCAGTGACTGTGACAACGGTACCGCTGGAGGTGGAGGTGACAGAGGAGGAGAAAGAAGAGGACGATTCACTTCAAGAGATAATTGAGGATTGGAGATTAAGTGACACTGCTCTCACAGATGAAGCTGACTCCCTGGAAAGAATATGGCTCAGTGAGGCCAGACTCACGGCTGACTCTGAGGAGACAGAGGGAACGGTCGACACTGAAGCCACAGAGGACACAGACGCTGAAGCTTTTGATGCAGGTGAAGCTCTGGCTGACACTGAAGGCCTCTCAGCGGAAGACCTGTCTGTTGGGAGTGCTGAGGAGGAGGCGTTCCAGCACTCCTGCAAAGATCCCGATAAAAAGCAAAGGAGGTTACAGATCAGACAGAGTGGAAGTTCAGCAGAGGGTTTTCTGAAGCAACATTGTCTTCTTGTTACAGACAAAACGATGAATGCAGATGCTGAGGGGGTACTAGAAGAGAAAGAGGAAGAGTCAGGTCGTGACTGTGGTTTCACTTGTACCATCCTGAAGTTGAGGTGTAGCCAGAAGACAAAGGAAAAGGCTGAAGACCAGCAGGATGCCTGCTTTTATGACTTTAGAGATGATCACCATGAGCAGGTTTGTGGGGCAGTGAGAGACCATGAGCCCTTCTACATTTCTGCTGAGGACATTATCAGCAGAGAGTTGAGACCAGAGGAGGATCACACAGAAGCGAGTTTTATTAGGGTGAACAGCAGCTCAGTACTGAACGGCAAATGTGAGGAAACAGCAGAAAATGAAAACAAGGATTACTTGGGCTTTGGTGACCGTGGGAAGCATAGTGTGAGGACAGCTCAGAAAAAGTTATTTGATCAATCCGAAGAAGCCAAGTTTGATGTACTTGGGAACAAACGAAACAATTTGGGCTGCCAGCAGAGTTTCAGACAGAAAGCTGCGCTGACAGAGACTTTGCTGACTTCCTCTCTCTCAGAAAGCCAACTTCTTTCACCAAACACAAGTGTTTTTGAAGATGAAGATGCTCACATTGTGCCATTTCTGGATGAAACAACTGACATGGAGCAGGACACCAGCAACCAGTATCAATACGAAGGCTCTGGTTCGTTGACTCAAAAGGTTTTTCCTTTTACCAGCAGGGCTGCTGGGATTCCATCGCCCTCCCTGTCACAGCGGAATACAAACCACATGGGGGAGACTGGAGCCGCGCTCTTTCAGAAGTCCTACAAAAGTGGACTCCGTCCACCATCAAAAAGCTCCAGCCCTATGTTAAATTCAACACGGCACAAGAGTTTAACAAAACCTAACTATTTGTCCTTGTACTCGCGCTCCTTCTCTATGGAGGGGCAGGACGCACATCTGTGTGTGCACAGGGACGGATCTCCTCGACAAAGAGGTGCCTTATGTTCGTCAGACAGCTTCTCTAGGAGCTCACCCCAGTCCTCCAGTGCCCTGTCCACACCCACATCTCTGGTAGATATTCCTCCTCCGTTTGAGCTGGCCTACATCACCAAGAAGCCCATTACAAAAAGTTCTCCGTCACTCTTCACAGTGGGAGACTCCACAGAAAAAAACAGGAAAAAGAAATCCTCCATTAAACGTTTCCTGATGCTCAAGTTTGGTCGCAAAACAGAAAACAAACACACGACAGAAGAAAAAAAGCCTCCAGCTGATTCCAGCCATCGCTGTTCAAGTCGACTGCTGGAGTTTGACGGGCACAGCCTTAGTAGTTCTCCACAGATAAACTGCAGGCCGCCTAGCAAGCCGCTGGTTTCACCTGAGCCGGCCTCTTCCTTTCTGTTCTACCAGGAGAGCAGGAGGAAAGGGAATTCTGTTGCCTTCCTGAATCGCAGCGTGGTCCGGGTGGAATCCTTCGAGGACCGATCCCGCGTGCCTTTCACCCCTCTCCCTCTGACCAAACCCCGCTCTATCTCCTTTCCTAACACAGATACCTCAGATTACGAGAACGTCCCTCCCATCAGCTCAGACTATGAGAACGTTCAGGTGCCTCACTGGAGAGGCGCTCGGATGGCGTCACGCACAGACTTCTTTGAGCGTCCCTTTCAGACCTCGTCTTCAGCTAATGAGACGGATGGTTACGTGGACATGAGCAGCCTGCCAGGGTTTGAGAAGAAAACCCAGTCAGCTAAGCAGGAAAGTGAAAGGTGTGTAAACAACAACATTCACCTGCAAATCCACACATTCAAACTTTTAAAAAATACCAGTTTGTTGGCAGTATTGTCAGTTGTCCAACCTAAAATGAGGATTCAATCCTGGCTTTCTAACAGCCAAGTTGTTAGAAAGTTGTTATTCAGCATACATGATGGTAAGGCGGGAATCAAACTTGCAATCTTTCGATCAGAGGTCGACCGCCCTACCGCTGCACCACGGCCGCCCTGTAGTAACATAATTGGACCCACAATTATTCATTTTAGCAGATGCTTTGATAAAAAAGCAACAGCCAAAAAAAAATTATAATAATAATCTGGGTACGACTAAATTCCAACAAATGTCATAAAATTCAGGCATGAATGAGCCATGAAGGAAGAGAAGGAATCAGAACCACTGTGGGTTGAATGATCAAGTTACAATGAGAGAGGATGGTGAGGCACCTGGCACCTTAAGGGACGTCATGAAAATGGAATGTTCTATTGCAGTGTGTGTGTGGTAAGTTTACGGCTAATGTAAATGACACACACTTGTGATGTACAGGTGATTCTGTCATATGGTATCGTTCTCTGGTCATTAGTAAAGTGTTAGTACTTCTTCCTTATTGAACGTGTATGAATACTGCACGCACGGTGTGTGCACGTGATGCATAAGTTCACACAAACTGAACTCTGATGGTCTAATTTCCTCATTTCTAAGAGTCAGGCTGCACAGAAGGTGAGCGGAATGAGCATGTGTGAACAGCACTAACGGGGGTAAAGGAAAACCCCACCTACTTTCCCCTTATTTACCCATATGTGTTGTATTTGTGCTCACTACAACCTGTAACTCACAGCCTGCTCATAGAAACAATTGTACCTGAACATTTCCTCTCTACTGGCTCACTGAGCGGTTTATGACTTTGAAATTTCGTGAGGGAGACCACCATGTCCCATACAGGTTTGCCCATTTTTTGCCCATATCTACCCGAAAGGGCAGTTGTGGCAAAGGCATTAAGTTAGAGTTATTCATGACTTCAGATCAAATAAGGCATTTACTGTTTAGTTCATTTTAATTTGGCTTTGTGAATGGAGCAAACTCACACTTTGACTTACAGTTTTAAAAAGCGGGAGAAAATCCTGATGTTGAAGACCCAGTCCAATGAAAATGGTGTTTTTAACATCTTGTAGCATTTTTCTCATGATGAAGGACATTTATAAAGATATATAGAAAATTGATCTCAAAAGTGTGTTTGTATTGATGCATCACTTGGAGATAAATAGATCCAAGTACGTCTGTGTTTCCCTCGTCTGAACTGGAATCTGGATCAAAACTGTACAGCTGGATAGCTCCAGTATTGTTTGCCATTTTTGTTGTTCCGGTAAAGCTAGGTTGGGGTTATGAGGGGCTGTAAGCTAGCAAGAGAGCATATAAACAGATGGATGATGGGAAATGAGGACGAGCTTACTCTTGCTTACGCCAACAGTTCTGTTCACCACTCAGAGGTGAATTCCTAATCAACTCCTGCCGCTGTCCTGCCGATGTCCTAGAAAACGCTACAGGTTTTTGATTTTGGCTAAAAACGGCAAAATCCTCATTAAAAGATCACTGGGAACACTTGTACAATAAATCAAAAGAGGACTGGAGTGGGACTTTAAAAAAACCCGAGCAGATCCTGACGGTAAAAAACAGAAGATCATGCGTTGACATTTTTCATCAAAAGTACATTTTCCAATAAAAAAGATAGAGTTACTTGATTTATATGTTAGATTAGGCAACAGAAACACTGCTTTGATGCTGTTAGAGGACATTACTTCTACTTAGATTCTAATGAGTACTTTTTACACTTTTTACAGCACTGTGATTTGTACTGGTATGATACCAGTTTAACAAAGCATGCAAAGAAGGACATTTGCAGAATTACTTCAGTCTGAAAGTAGCAGAAGAATAAAAGCATCATGAGGTGAAAGGGATCCATCATTTAAGGAAGAATCCCTGTTGTAAAATGTAATGACATTGTCTTTGAGGCGCTGCGATTTCCATGCTAGTACCGTAGGTGTGGATTGCTCCACTGACAGATACAAATTCAGTGTTAGCACACAAAATGTTACTGTGTTTTTGTGTGGATTGATGATGCTGTTCATCATTTTAGTGGGTCTTGTCTTCTTTTACTGTGACCACAGGCCTTCTTTATTGCTTCTTGGTCACTTTATACGTTTTATAAATCCTCTGGGGATGAAGATTTATCCTCTTCTGATGCTGCAGTCATGGCTATGGTCATCAGCTGTGTGAGGAAAGCTTCCTCGTAGCAAGACTGAAGTAACTCCAGCTGTTATCTGTCTGTTGGCACATGCTGGGTGGGAGAGGTAGAAATGCTGGCGTGAGGGTGGTCTTCAGATCTAAGTACAACAGGGTGGCTCCATTCATTAATCATCTGTTCAGGTGCAGGGAGGAGCGCTGATGTTGAAGGAGGCATTGTCCATATCCCTGCTGTGGTTTTTACTCATCGGTATGATCAGCCGTCGTGTGCTGACATGAATCCCTCCCACCCCTCCAGCATTCCTGCGAGCTGGGTCCATATCATACGGGTCACTCAAGATGATTAATAGGCAGAGCATTTTGGAGTCATTGCTCTTCTCCAGACAGTTAGGAACAAGAGGCTAAGATACAATCTGGATGTGCTCTGTAGTCAGCACTTGTTCCCTGCAGAGCGTCTCTCATTGCTGGTCCAAAGATTCCCTTTCTTTTGTCACAATTACAAGCTAATCTCTTCTTTTATTTACGCTCAAGACCAGCAAATTCCCTTTGAAAATATCTGATGTGAATGAGACAAATATTTCTTTATTTTAGCAGGCCTGAAATCCAACTTACTGAATTAGAGCATCCAAGTTACTTTTACAAAAAACATTCATTAGCGTCAAAGGAAAACGCTTCAACTCAGTGAATTTTTGCCCTATATATTTGCTTTGTTTTAAAAACGAGATCACATTTTTAAAATAGTTTTATCAAAACAACCATTATTTTAAAATAATTAAAAGTTAAAGCACATATTACTTAAATCAATTACATAATACATTTAATTGAATCGTTTTTTTAAGAGAGCATAAAAAAGATGCCGTTTCTGTTTGAACTTAAATAATGTGAGCCGATGGTCTAAAAACGATCATCATGTCATGACTGGCCGGTGAAGGAAAACCCAGGAGCAGGAAGGACTCGAACAAATCCAGTGTAGTTCAGAAGATTTAATGATGTAACCATAAATGAACAACGAAACCCTGACAGAAGCATCAGATGCATCCATACAGACGACAGAGAAGACCCTTCCTTAAACACCTAAACACCTAATTAGTGAACCCAGACAGATGTAACTCTCTCAAGGAGAACTCACAGCTAATCTGCAAAACAAATGGATGTGAACCACAAAACAAAACCAAGTGGTTCCTGCCATTGAAAGCAGCTTAGGAGAATCTGTCAATCAAATGTTGGAGGTGGGGGCCAGTGGGCACCACATGCTTTTACTGAGGCATCTGATTGGCCAGTTTGTAACTTAAATAACAAGCAATAAAGAAATATTATAATGGAAAAAAAGTAGTATTAGCAAGAACATGTTAGAAACTTCTCTGTAGAAGTAAAAATGGGATTTTGGCTTCTCGGCGCCAGTGGGTACTTCTTGTTTGGAACTACGGGGGGAGAGGTCACTCGTTCCAGTTCTCTTATACAGTTAACGGTGGCAATACATGACATATTGTCACCAAAACTGGCTTCATTCATTCTTCTTTTGGCCAAAAGTTCTATCCATTATTCTAATGGCAGCTGAAAGCATTAAATTGAAAAACAAGCCAAACAAATTTGACTTTAGTAGCAGGAGTTTACTTCATTTTTTTGTAAGATTAAAAAAAACGTTTTGACAAAATATTGTAGGGATGTTTTATTGGTGCAAAGTTATCAACAAGATCTACTTTCTATGGTCTTTATGAATGGAGGCATGATGCAAGCTCTATCTAATTAACAAAATGTAATTGGAGAAAGACAGCAAAAGCTATTTCAGATCCATTATGATCCAAAACATTGATTTGCAAATGAAGAACATTTGGAACTGATCTGTCTTTCAGGAACAAAGATCGTCGTACAAGTAAAAACAGCCCAGAAAAAATCATGTACCTTTATTCAAATCAACTTTACTAAGTTTTAGCATTGTGATTAAATTAATCAAGCTTTTGTGAATATTTAATTCAATCCTATTAATACATCTGGACTACATGTAATGGCAGAACATATTCAAAAATAAATGACTAACTTTGCAGATTTATTTAATGTCTTAAATGTATTATTTCATTTTTTACCATCCACTTTCTAATTCTTAATCCATTTATGAATCAGATTTTACAATAGAAGTTTTACTTTTATTTATATTGAATTGAACTGTATTATATTGAATTTGTTTTAGTCAGTAAATTTTACATGAAGTAAACATTAACAAAAAAATGTAACCAAAAGCTCAAGACTTTGTGAAAGCCATTATAAAAAATATTTCAAGCATTGCTTGATTTCTGTTATGTGGATTATATAACATAGAAGTGGTAAATTCAAAGATCCACCAAGATTCTGTCGTTTTAGTCTGTTTTCAATCTACCACTGAAGACAGTCCAGCAGAATCAGAACAGTTCGTAAACTCAGTGGTTGGTTGAGGCTGTTAATTTAACAGAAGCCTGAGGAAGCCACGTTAGCAGGTAGCCTCAGCCTCACCATTCAGTCATTGGAAACGTAGCCCAAAGAAAAAAAGTAGCAAAATCTTTTATCTGTTCTAGGAATTTATCTGTGCTGCTTTAGCCCTGAGCTTTCATGCTGCATGGCAGACCATTGAGAAGTGACAGCAGCGGTTTCTTTGGGAGTGAAATAAAAGTCTAATAATGGAAATCGTTCATGTATGGACCTCTGTGTTTTAAACATCCCCGGTGTCTCCTTTAAACTGCGTTCCGGTAAGCAGCTATAGGCTGTTTACATCTGAAGTCATGCAGGGAATGAAGGACTCACATCTGTTGTTTAAAGCTAATCTACACATCCACTGGATTAAATCCACTTGGACTGTTGGCAGAGCCGGTCGCCTCATAGATGACTGAACTGTTTCAGCTCTGTGACTTACAGACACACTGATATTTGAATGGTTACATTCCCCTTTGAGCTCCATCGATTAGCATATTCATTTGGTTTCCCTGCAGAAGAAACTGTCATTGCATAAAATATCAGCATGGATCTCAGGTTGGTTACTGTTGTCACTGCAGGCCTTTTGGACCAGTTTATTGCTTCATGCAAAGCTGCAATGTTTTATTTATTCGCACTTGATTCTGACACAGAGTATGAACATTATAGGGATATTTCAATAAAATGGTTCATAAAGGACCAGAAAGAGGGTTTTCACGGTCAAATAGAATACATTTCACTTTTTTCCACACAAATAAAAGACTTACAGATTCATCTTACCTAACAGTAAAAAACACACTGCATCCAATTTTAGAAAAAGCAATTAAAAGACAGAAATAGAGGAAATAGTTGGTATTAGTTAGTATTTTTACTAACAAGTTTTACATGAAATGTTATAAAAACAGAACCTTTGTGGTGCTTTGCTAAAAAGAGTTCCTGTGATTCATGTCAAGCTTTTTACATATGCAAATGGAATCACATGATCTAAGATGTGAGCTCTCATGACAGGGAGACTTCCATGGGAGCTCCAGAGCAATGGCAGCATTACTTACTTTTAATAATCTTTAGTTTAGTTTCAGTGCACTTGGTGTCCTATGTAACACTGTTTTCCTATCTGCACTAAGCTGTGCTTTTCTAAGATGGTTTGTTCTTTGTGTTTAGAATAGTCCAGATGAGTTCAATGAAAATATCAATGTGAAGCGACCAAAGATTACAAAATTTTACCTAATTTATATTGAAATTTGTCCTCCAGCTCAGACAAGAAAAGTCTTGTTTTCAATTCTATAAAAGGTCTGACTTTTTGAATCCAAATACTAAAATATAAGGTAGGAGCAACTAGTGTCCTCTCCAGACACGAGAAGATGTGAGGACACTGAAATGGGTTAAACTGTTAGTTTGATGAAATTTAATGTGCATGCATGTCTGTCTTCGTGATCATTTTTTTTATTTTATTATTTTTTTGTTCCTTCACAGCGTCTACACAGACGAATATGTGTGTCCTCTGGTTGTTGGTTCAAAGCTGGACTCAATGACTGATAGCCAGAGAGAACCGGTGGGTGATGAAGACCAAGGGCGCACCTCTGGGGAGGAAGATGGTGGGACGGACAACAATTATGATAGACAGGTTTGCTCTATATTTCCAGAAAAGAAAAATGTTGTTACAGCTGCTTTGAAGGTAAAGTAGATTTGTTTTTTGCATTAGAAATGTAATCAGGTCAGCTTTCACCAATGGTTTGGACAGCTGATAGAAGACAGTTGTCCCTCCTCATGCCATCTCTGCTTTTAGTTATCCTCTGTTTTGTTTTGCTTGTTTGAATAGCCTGATGGTCAGTCCAGAGCTTTTAATGTTGTCATGGATCTTGTGGAAACAGAGAGAGCGTAAGCAAAAATTCCCAATATTTTTTTGCCATAATCCCCAATGTCCTAAAAAAACAGCCTGAGCCTTTTGTTCTCTCTGATCTCTTTGTTCCACAGGCATGTGAATTCTCTCAAGATGCTCCAAGAAGTGAGTAATTGTCTTTCATATGTCTAATGAACTAATCTAAAGTACAAACTTCTGACTGCGAGATCAGTAGTACTCCTCCGGTGACAGGTCATTTAGGGAGTCTGCCTGATGCAGCAAGTTTCTACTTCTAGAAACTGCAGTGTTTGCATTGATGAAGACTTAAACTGCTCTATATTCTCACATGAGACTGCAAATTTGGGACTTTCACTGTTTTTTCATTCTTGAAATTTAGCACTGGATTTCTCATTTCAAGCTATTTTTTATTTCTATTTGTGGTAAATATGTAAAAGAGTAGATGCAGTTTGTGATTTTTAGATCTTTATTACTGCTGACAGTTCAAAGTGTTGGTTTTATACAGAAAACATGTAAAGGATAGAAAAACATCTTAAAGACCCACTCCAATGAAAATGGGCTGTTTTGTGTTTTTAACATGTTCTTGTAGCATTTTTCTTACGATAGAGGACCTATATAAAACAATTTATGATTAAAACGGCATTTCTGAGTATTTCTTAATTCAAATCGTGTTGGATCAGAAACCGGATGCTAGAAAAGCTGGGGCTACTGACACAGTTACTGAAATGGTCTTTCCTACCACTCCGCTCCTCCGCCCCCTTCCGGACATGCATTTCCTCCTCCGAGCTGTCCTCTGGCTTAAAACTGTATGGTGGGATTAATCCAATATTTTTATTTATCTGCTGTCAATGCTAGCTTGGGGCTATAAGCTCACACATTAGAGCACAAACAGAGCTCTCAGCGATGGGGTAGGAGATAATTATTTTCTGCCCCATTATAAAAATAACTAAAAACCATACGATGTGATTTCCTGGATTATTTTTTAATTTCTTTCTTTCGCAATTGAAGTTTATCTCTGAAAAACATTACAGCTCAGCTTTAAGTGGGCCAACTTGAAGAATTGGTGATAGACAAATGCTTTTTGGATCCAGTGTATTTCCTTTTATTGAAGAATTTTAGTTTCTAGTTTTCAGAAAGATTAAAAAATTCCAAATTACTACAACAGTAACTAACTGGTTAAAAAATAATCAAAAATGTAACAAAAAAAATGTATATAGTATAAAATATATGTTTGCAGCAAAAACGGCATGTTTCCAGGTTTAATAAAACTGGACAATAACCTTGAAAATCAGTCGTCACATGACCATTGAAGTTAAAGTCTTAGGTGATCATGAGATGTGATCTTTACTGTGTGATCATATTTATTATTCTTATCCAAAGGATGGTCGAAAGGAAAAGTGTAACCAGGACATTGAGGCTCCTTTTGTTGCAGGACTTCAGGGACGCGGTGGGCTCAGCGGTCGGGGATGATGGGCAGCCTGTTCTGGATGACGGGAGACTTGGAGAGATTCTCAATGAGCTGCCTGATGTTTACATCCTACACCGCAAAATCCTCAACGAGCTGGAATATCGAATCCAGCACTGGTAAGATTCATCCCATTACCCAGAAGAAACTTTAAAACATCAGTGCAGACTAGAGCTGTCAACGTTAAAGAGATAAAACACACAAACTATTAAAAATTGTATTTATTAACGCAGATTAATTACACATCAGAAACGACCGTCTTCCGCTTGCGCCGAACAGTTCAGGCTTCCACGCCGTGCGTCAATTTCTGACAAAAACACAGACTGTTACCACGGTCATTTACAAAACAAAAAAATATTCAATTTTTTTTACTTTTTTCTAGTTATTTTGTTTGTTTTAGACTGGTTCTTTTTGTGTGCATGAACACACAGCAGCCAATCAGATTTGAGCATTCACTCAGACCATTAAACCGTTTCTTATGGCTGTATATCAGCATCTCTGTTTTCTTGGAGTAAAACTGCAGACATAAATGTCTTTAGAGTTCTGCTTATCTCACTGTTGATGTGTTTTGTGCACAAATTACATTTCTGGGATATCTGAGTTAACACTTTACAAATTAAGACATTTCAGACAATAAAATTGAAGGAAAAAATGTTTTCTCTGGCCTTTGTTTTTGTTTAAAATATAAAATATACCTTGTAAAACAATCGAAACGTGTGATTGATCTGATTCGTTTTTTTAATCGATTGACAACAGACATAAACAGTGAGATGTTTTGCTTTACCACTTCTTCTTATTTGAGACAAGAAAAATCAATGCCTAAACCTTTTTCCACTCAGGGAGGAGAGCCAGAGGATTGCCGACATATTTCTGTCCAGAAAAGCAGAGTTCTTGGTCTTCACCACTTACATTGGCCACTATGATAGGAGCATGAGTCTACTGGAGAACAGCTGCCAAACGTCACCTGCTTTTGCAGCCATCGTTCAAAAGTTCCAGGTCAGGAACCAAACACATGTCAACTTATTCATTTGATTTAACAAAAATGTGTTTGTCAAAAAATTATTTTTTATGTTTTCTACTGAGGATCCATCTCTGTCATGGTTAACTTTTTCATCTGGCTGGTATATGTTCACATGACCTTTCATCAGAGAAATGCAATAGTTCTGAATGACTGTTTTTTGTTAAATGGAGTACACTTACACTTGGACTGCTCTGTACCACAGACGCCCCCAAATTTTGACTAACTTCTACATCATTTCTGATGAAATCCTACATAAAAACCTAAAAGCTTATTGCATTATTGAGTGAGAGATTAGTGGAGTAGAATAGTCTTTAAGAAAAGATTATTTTTGAAACCAGAGATCCTGGTGTGACACGCTTACAAGAGACAGAATAAGGGAAAAAATCTGGCTGCACGGTGACGCAGTAGTTAGTGCTCTTTCTCACAAGTCCCGGCTGGGGACTTGAAACAGTGTCACCAATGGGGGACATTTCTGTGTGGAGTTTGCATGTTCTCCCTGTGCATGTGTGGGTTTTCTCCGGGGACTCCGGCTTCCTCCCACCGTCCAAAAACATGCTTCATAGGTTCATTGGTTACTCTATGTGAGTAATGTGAGTATGTGAGTGAGCATGGGTGTGTGATTGTGGCCCTGCGACAGACTGGCGACAGACTGGCAACCTGTCTGGGTGTCCTCTGCCTTCACCATTGAGTGACCGGGTTAGGCTCCAGCAGCCCCGTGACCCCAAAAGGAACAAAACGGTATAGAAGATGAATGAATGAAAAACGGGGGAAAAAAACACAAAACATTTTGTTATCAGCCCCCAGTTGGACATTTTTTCTGTTGCAGCAACAGCAGAAATGTAAAACTTAAAACCACCATTTATTTAAAAGATCAGCAAGAAATGTTGTAATAAGACTGAATAAACATCAAATTTATGGTTTAAAGCTATTATTATGTGTTCTGCATCTACAGTTTTATGCTGCATACAATCAAACAGGATTTAGCCAGCTGTTAACTTCAGCCTTTCTCAGGGATCAATGATACACAATGTTGCACCAGTATTGCAGAGATCAGCCACGTGTTCTAGTGTTTCATAAACAGACAAGTGTTTCGTTAACATTTTATAGACCACCGAGGGCACACGTTGGCAGGAACTCTTTGCAGACTCTGGCAAATTTGCCGCCTCAAATGGGGCCACCTGAGTTAATGCAAAAGGTCCTCGTATATCCCTAAGTTCAGTTTGTTGATGCCAGTGGCTTTTTACCCTTTAAATGAGTGAGTGCTGACAGAAGGGTTTTCCACTCCGTGGACATATGGTCACTGAAAGACGGTTCAATAAATGACCATTAAAGCTGTGGTTCATTCTACTGTTGTATACATTAGCTGCACAGATTTACTCTGTAATTAAAAAAAATGCTGCATATGAAGGATTCAGTAAAACACTAGACAAAAAAATAAGAGCTCGTATTATTTTAAACACATTTTGATTCGGAATCGGTGAATTTCATTTGGGTCAGGTTTGAGTTTACATTGCAAGTGCAAACAGGAAAAACAAACCTGGTTTCCCATGTTTTCTTGAAAACTGCTTCATCCTAGTGTCTGCTCTCTGTTCTGTTTTATTTTATAAGGTAAAAATGGAGATTTCTTTCTCATTCTGCTCAAATAACCAGGTCAAACTTCTTTGGTTTTCTAAACCAGAAAATACAAAAGTGCAAATGACATATATTAATCCGTTTTCATTTGGCATGAAAAACGTTCTTACCGTGTTAGTTAACTTTACAGATAAAGAGTTTTTTTTCTTTTTTTTTTCACTAAAGGGGTTGGCCTTCTAAAATGCAATTTTTGCATCTGATTCCAGCTGGAGCCGCTAAAATCTCACATTTACCTTGTGTATTTTTTAACCCTGCAAAGCCCACTACATCAGAGAATTGACAGAAAATGCAATTTTTTTGGAATAAAAATGCTTTTTCAAAACTTTTAATGAAATCAACCAAAACAATTGCAATATCCTTTTTAGTGAGACAAAGATAGTAATGATTATGATGGAATGGGTAATTTAGTAAGTTTTGTTCACAACAATGTTAGTTTAAGAAGCAAAAATACTGACATGAGTGTTCAGGAAAAAAAGCACCTTATTTTCCCGCTGTCTCAAATTTGATACACACATTTTGACCACGGTGTAGCTGTATTACAAATCATTTTATATCCACAAATTTTGTATTCCTTCAATTCAGGAAGTAGGCTTTAAAAAAAGAATACCAAAAGATGAGTTTTTCTCACCATTAAGTCATGAACATTTTCTAAATTTTTCCCGCTAGAAATATTTTTGAGATTTCATGGAAGTGGCCATTTTGAAATAAGCAGGACAAGCCAATAGAGTGTATATGTGAACTGGACTGAGTAACCGCTCCCCCCTTGTATTCCAAACAGGAAGTATCCGCTGGTCCCAGAAAACCAAAATCCCAAAGACTTCTGTTGAAAAATAAACAGCTATTACTCAGTCATTGTAATGCTTTCTTTCATTCATTCATTTTTCTAAAGTATTTGTTCTTTTTGGGGTCACGGGGCTGCCGGAGCCTAACCCGGCGATTCGTGAGCGAAGGCAGGGTACACCTCTGGACAGGTCACCAGTCTGTCACAGAGCCACAATCACACATACACACCTAATTTAGAGTGACCAATTAACCAATGAAGCATGTCTTGGGACGATGGGGGGGAAACCCACGCATGCATGGGGACGACATGCAAACTCCACACAGAAAGGTCCTCCACTAATGATGCTGCTTCAGGTCCCCCAGCCAGGACTTGAACCGGGGGGGGCCTTCTTGCTGTGAGGAAAGGGCGCTAAGCACTGTGGCACTGTGAAGCCTGCCTCATTTTAATTGCTAGAAAAAAATCATTCTGCTGTGGAAGCTCTGTTGAACATGTTCTTGACAACCATCATTTTTTCTCTTTTTTTCTTCATCACAAGTTATTCATGTTCCAAACTGACCAATCAGATTCCCGCTTTTCAGGGGGGGGGGGGGGGGGGGGGGGGGGGGGGGGGGGGGGGGGCTTTCCAAGAAGCTCACTCCTGATTAGCGAGAGTGGTTGCCATAGAAACGTTGACTCAGACCAATCACTGCTTACTAATGTTGTCTGGTTCCAACATGGCAAAGTTTGTGTTGCAGAAAAATGGTGACTGAATTGACTTCATTTTGTTGGAACCAGAAATAAGGAATTTTCTAGAATTTTCACAGGTGCTTTGTCCAGTTCTCTCCTATACAGTCAATGGAAAAGCCCTTCTACTGCCTCTTGTGGAATGAAGATGAACAACAGGACAGAAAACATGGTCCTAGTAATATAACAATGGTTTGTTTAGTAAAGTTTTGTCTTTGCTAATGAGAGAGGGGTCTCAGAAATGTATGTGTTAAATATGATATAAATGGTTATATAGGGTTAAAGTGACTTTTCTTTGATTTCTTGTTTTACTTTGTCACATAAAGTTGATAGTTTTTGTGTTTTTGTACCAGTCACAAACAGTTGCAGCTGTTTGAGAGAGTCTTTTTGTAGATACACAGGACAAGAGTGATGATAATCGTGGTGTCATCACCTCATCTTTAACCATTATAAGAAATATTGATCATCACAACACATTTGTGCAAACTGATGATGCCCCTAGAGAATGTTATATAAACTGCCCCGCTGCCGGGTCTTAACTACCGGCCTGGAATTTTATATCAACACCTCCTAAAATAGGATTTGAGGTTTTGTTTTAAGATGTTGTCATTTTAGCTTCCCATTTAGTGCCTTCATGGCTGATGAAACCTTTTTTCCGCTTCAACTCAAAGCATTTTTCCATGAAGGTGATGTGTTTTTAATATTAAGAATGTATACTTTTCTTGTTCAGGGACAGAGTTCTGCTGTTTGTCTTAAACAGCAGCTCCTGCAGGTCATCGTCCGGGTGGCTCAGTATCGTATGCTCCTCACTGGTAGGTAAACACACAAGAATAAACGGAATTTACTGAATGGAAAAGGTTGATGCTTTTCTTTGAAGAAAAACCTTTTCTTTCTTCTCACAGATTACCTGAATAATCTTTCGCCGGATTCTAGGGAATATGAAGACACTCAAGGTACAGTAAAGGAGTTAGTTTCAAAAACAGACGTGTGGAGAGCCACAGCGTAGTCACACCGTTTTTTACTTCCTGGAGAGCTTTACTAGCCTCTGTGTGTGGCTTTGCTTTTACTGGGAATTTATTTCTGCTCATTTGGCACAAGGAAATGGCCATGAGAGAGCCAATTTGGGTTTCTTTGTTTGAGCTGGCAGCCCACCAGACAGTCATTCCCGGTCTTTGCTGTCTGAAGCCTGTAATGTGTAATTCATGAGAAGGCGCTTTACAGCACCAGTATCTGATTCTACATCTCTGATAAGGGAGCCACTTTAGTCCAAACTTGTAGGCACTTCTAGAGTCCTGAGACACGGAGGAACACAATATTGGATCAGCGATGGCTCCCTCTGAATGCAACGAAATGTTTCTCGCTGATGCGTTTGTCTGTTTGTGTCATGCAGCTGCAGTTGGAATCGTGTCTGACATTGCAGATCAGATCAATGACAACATAAAACACGGGGTAAGAGTTTATCATGAGTTTAGGTTGGAATTTTACACGGTTAAATTAGTCAGCGACATATGTTATCCATTTTAATCTCACATTCACCTGGACACTTATTGCAGTGTGCAGGAAACATGCTTAATGTAAATATCCATCTGTTGTCAATGCTACTTCATGCTAAGTTGGGTCATGGGTGTTGCTGGACACTATGTCAGCTTTCCTGGGCGCTCAGGTTCCATTCCACGCGCCAAAAAACATTCCCTTTGGCTTGTTTCAGAGTAAGAGTGTGCTTGTCTGCAGCAGATAAGTAACCTTGTCCAGGTGTTAACCAGTCTTTGCTCATTGATAGAAAGAATACAGATGTACATGCTGGAAAAATGTCATTAATTACAGATTTGGTTCCCTGCTTGCAGACATATTCACTGATCTGGAAATTCAAATAAAAGGAAAATGGATTTTTATTTTTAAAAAAGTCTGACCCACTAAAATACCTGGAAAAAACTGGTAGCTCATAGGCTTTAAAAATGTAAAATAACATTTTATAAGTCATCCTGTACTGTGCGTGTGTCAGTCTGTATGTAAGTAGTTTTAAAAATAAACTGCTTCACAGCTCCTGTTATATTTACTGCAAACCTTAACATTTAGCTGTAATTGTTATTTTATGATATGATTGGAATTTGTACAAATTTTTCTTACACTTTTTACAACTAAAGACAAAGTGTGCGTAATGTGACTCCTATTGTTTTTTAAATCTTTGCGTGATGAAAGTAGTGGTCTTTTATTATTTTAGACAACTTACAAAAGTGTAACTAATAAAAGTAGCAACTCACTAAAAGTTTGGTTTAGTTTTTAATTCCACATGTTTACATGTTGTCATGTTCAGTGACACTTCAGTAAGCACTAATTGGTTTGTCTGGCTGCATCGCTGGCCTGCAGATGATGAAACACACTTTCGAGCATTCTCTTGTTTTGATTACTGATTTTCTCCTGTTTTTGTCTCCCTTTTCTCTGTTTGTCAGGAGAATCTGCTGCGTCTGATCAACATAGCGCACAGTGTTCATGGCCAGCGCGATCTGCTTCATCCTAGCAGGGTATGTAAGGCTCTGATAACTGCATTGTTAGGTCGGCCAGCCCGCCCTGTCTGCCCCTCTCTTTCTCTATGTTGCCCTTTACTCAAAAGAATCAGCTGGGAATCCCCAACCAGACTGATCTAAAAAAAAAAAAAAAGTAACACTGACAATTCCAGATAACCTTCATGCACTGGGATCAGAGGATCTTTATTCTTTCCATCTTAATTTCAAGTTTTTGCTTTTTCAACAGGTTTTTGTTAAGGAAGGCACACTAATGAAGGTCAGCAGAAAAAGTCGCCAGCCTCGTCATTTGTTTTTGGTAAATTCTGATTCCTAAGTATTTAACAGATTTTATGATAAAATCTCGTTTTCTGACATGTTGAACAAAACAGGCACAAAGCTGCTTTATTTGCATAAATCTGTGTGAATTATACTGTCAGGCTTTAAGTTCCAAATCTTTTTCTTTATCCAGACATAGCTTTTAAGCGAGGTTTCCTGGCAGGATGTTTCTGAATATTGACTTCCTGAACCAATTTTTTATTATCAGCATGGGGAAGGTCAGCTCCTTACATTTAGAAACATCCATGTAAACCTGGAATGTTGCTAAATACGACTGTTTACTGAACACTGAGTGTAAACTCTATGAGAGAGAAGAAGGAAGTATGGGAGTTCTGATTGTTTGTACCCAAAGCAAAATAACATTTAGACTAAAGTCCCTGTTTTCCACTTTTAACAGTCCAGTCCATCCTGCCTTGTTGTTTTTACTGAAATACACATACTTCTTTTAACGGTCATTTAAAAAAACTTTATACACAAATAATCCAGCATTTTGTAACCAAACATTCAGCTGGAGTTTCTTCACAGTTTCTCAAGCTCACACAGCTTCTGATGGGAACCGTTTGTTTCAAAGCTCCAGATGTTTTGTCTGACAAACATGTCTGTAAAAAAAACTACATTTGGAAATCTAGTCAGTTTAAATGAAAAAGTGATAAACAAAGTCTGTATCATTGGCTGTGTCAGAGAATTGTGGGACGTCCTCCTTTACATCCAGCTCCAACAAAAGGAAGTCAATTCAGTCACAGTTTTCTAGCAATTCAGACACCGCAGTGTTGGAACAAGACGTTTGATTCTCCATGAAAGTTTGTTGGATTTTGACTTCTTGGATCCAACCGGTAGTTCTTGTTTTTGTGGAGGGGTCACTCTGTCCAGTTCTCTATATACAGTCAATGGTCTGTGAGCAAGTTTTTAACAGTACTGACTGCCTTTAAGGAAACATTGACTTTAAATACCAACTTGAAAATAAACATTTACTCTCAGAATTAAACTAGAAACTTATTGACACAAGAATATCCTGTATGTGGTGTGAAACAAAAATCAATTGATCTTCAAAGAAAGGTGTGAGAATCCAAGTGTTACCTCCTGCAGCAGATTTTTTTTCAATGTGATTACGAGCAAAATGTGGTCAAGCATTTATGCAGATTTAAGATTGGTTTACATCTTTTTCAAAGCAAGAGACATTTAAATCAGAAAGAAGAGGCATAACTGGAGATCAATCTTAGGCTGAGGGGACACCTAGTGGAGAGTTGATGTAATTACATTTAAACGTGGTTTTTTTTTTTTTATTTTATTTTATTTTTTTTTTGCTTTTTTAAGGGGCTGTTTTCAAATCTGTTGCCTCTGTGGACTCGTCTGTTTAGTAAAGTCACTGAATGTTCTGTTGTTTGTCAGATGAATGATGTGCTGCTCTACACCTACCCTCAGCAGAATGGAAAATATCGGCTGAAGAATACACTGTCCCTCACTGGCCTCAAGGTCAGTTCCTTCTCCTGTCTCTGTGTTTTTATCTCCTGGAGGTCCATTTGAACTTTTCTTTATTGCTCTTCTTTTAAAGCTAGAACATAAAAAATATTTTCACTGTTTTCTGTCTTTTTTGACGGTTGGATCTAAATCTGACTGATTAACCAGGTCAGTAAACCCATCATAGAAAATGCCCCAAATGCATTAAAGCTTGAGGGAACGGAAATCGCCATCATTTTGTCTGCCAGGTAGGTCACAGAGCAATGCACAGTAGTAATACGTATCTACTTACAAAAACTAAACACCATACCTAACAGTTTAGAAGTAATACTACAGGTGTTCAGTTCAGTAGACAGGAGAAGGGTTGTGAATAGTTTGCGTGTTCTTACTTGCAGTTCATTCCTGGAAAGAGAAGACTGGTTTTACACCCTAAACCGAACTGTGATTGAACACACAAGAGGCTCTGCTTTCAACAGCTGCTCAGGAGAGGTGAAAATGTCCTCAACCCAACACGTCCATAGAAGTCTTTCCTTCACTTTTTGAATGCAGACATGTGACCGGTCGTGTGTCTGCGTCTGTTCAGTCCAGAGATTGTCTTAAACTGCTCCTCGGAGAGAAAGCTCCCACACTTGTCCCTGTCTCACAAGTGATGATGTGTATGAACTGCACTGCAGATTTCAGCCTTACTCTTCGCAGACACCACTGCCACGGCTGTGGAAGAGTAAGTATCAAACTACAGCGAGAGCCCCCAAAAACAGCGGAGGGATTTCAAATACTTAGCAGCAAACTCTGTAAGATCTGCATCCTTCATTTTGTCTTTGTTGTAGATTGTCTGTCGAGGCTGTTCAAGAAACAGATATCCACTCAAATACATGAAGGACCGCATGGCCAAAGTGTGTGATCACTGCTACAGCGAGCTTAAGAAAAGAGGTAAGAACGCTTTCAGCAGTAAATGCAATGCTACTCATGACGTTTAGTAACAGAGATGCATTCTGATGGGCTAAAGGATAATGCCATAAGAAAAAGGCTTTAATCACTTTTCCATAAGTTTGCAATGTATAAAATGACACCATAACCTCCCGACTACAAGCAATTCAAAATGATTCTCTGTAGAGGACATTTCTAAACCTAAATACAGTTGTGCTTATAAGGTTACAAACCCTGGAAGAAATGATGAATTGTAGACTATGAATACATAGTCATTATTCATGGTTGGATTAAGACATTTATTGTTAAACAACAGTGTTTTAAATCAGAATGACATCAGAAACTTCTGTGTTCAAAAGTTTAATCGCCCCAATTCTCAATACCTTGTTTTGCCTCCTTTTGTATCAAGAACAGCCTGAAGTCTCTTGTGGTCGTTGTGGATGAAGTTCTTTATTTCCTTTAATGGTAAAGCAGCCCATTGTTCTGGACAGAAAACCTCACGTTCCTTTAAATTCTTGGTTTGTCTTGCTTGAACTGCATTTGAGATCTCCCCAGAGTGGCTCAATGAGACTGAGACGGACCAGAACCTTCACCTTATTCTGTTGGAACCAACGACAGGTGGACTTGGCCTTGTGTTTTGGATCGTTTTCATGTTGAAATGCTCTAGTGCGTTCCATGTGCAGCCTCTGAGCTGAAGAGTGCAAGTTTTCCTCCAGTATCTTCTGATAACGTGCTGTATTCGTCACAGTTTCCTGTGGCTTTGTAGCTCACACATTCCCAGACCATCATTGACCTGCCGCTGTGTTTCACAGTAGAAATAGTGTTATTTTCATCATAGGTTGACTCCTCTCCAAATTATGGTTGTGGCCAAAAAGTTCAGTCCTGGTCTCATCACTCCCAATGACTGGTCCAGACGTTTGGAGGCTCGTCTCTGTGCTGTTTGGCGTGTTGTAAGTGAGCCATTTTGTGGCATTCGCATGAAACAGGCTTTCTTCTGGTGACCATGCAGCTTGTTTATGGTACATCTTGAAACATCCACACCACCGTTTTTCAGAGTCGTGGATCACAGCTGAAGTTAATTGTGCTTTTCTTTGCATCCCTAACTGCAGAAATGTTCTTGACCGTTGTTTGTGTTCAACAGAACTCCTCACTTTCCACTTCTTGATCAAAGTGTAAACTCTGCTGACTGGAATTCTCACTTCCTTGGATATTTTCTTATATAATTTTCCTGTTTTGTACGGTTCAGTTACCTTTTCCCGTAGATCTTTTGACAGCTCTTTAGCTCTACCCATAACTCAGAATTCAGAAATGTCACTGCAGCACTGGATGAAGGATGCAAAGGTTCTGTCGGGAGACAGAAGCTCCATGACCTTTTTGTGCACACGTGCACGTTGATTACAGGCAAACGAGTCACAGGTGAGGATGGTTACCTTCAGCTGCCTTTCAAACCCTTTAGGATGTAAACTTTTGGACAGGGTATTTTGGGAAGTTTTGGTTGTCATTATGATTTCAAACGAGTAAACAGAATTTTTTTGACAATAAATGGCTTCACCCAACCACTACTATGAGTGGAAACAAGTTTTGTGTTATCATTCATGTTCTATGAAAAATGAAAAAGAAATCATAATTTCTTCCAGGGTATGTAACGTTATGAGCACAACTGTATCTACCAACCACCTCATACTACTGAATAATTCCTTTTGGGATCTACAGAGGACAAAGGGGGATTTTCATAAATGTGGAATTTTTGGTGGATTTAAAACATAACTTTGACTAAACAAAATTCTTGTTCTCGTGTAGTCAGGAGGATATAGGCCAACGTCTTCCTTGTTGTTGTAGGGGTTATGGACCCAGGACATTAATTGTTGTTGTGTTTGTCACTTCCTGTTTTATTTTGTTGTATTTCCTGTGCTCACCATTGCTTTCGAGGTCCTTTGACACTTCCCTCCTTGTGTGTTCCCTCCCTCCTGGCACACCTGTATGTGGTTAACCAATCCCCTCTCCCTGTTATATGGCCTCGTCGCCCTTGCACGGGTTGTCGGGTGGTTTTGTTTGTTTGCTCTGATTTAATGGTCCTCTCTCGAGTCATTAAATCTTTTTCTTCTTTATTTCGAGTCCGTCTGCATTTGTGTCCGCACGTCAACCTTGACATTACCACCCGACCAGTATAATGGACGCAGCAGACGCGGAGACGTTACGGGCATTACTCCGCCAACAGGAGGAGCAGATGTCATGCTTAAGACAAGGATTACTCGAGATGTCGAGCCGTCACGAGCGACAACTTGCCGCATTGGGTGAGCGATTGGAGCAGTTGGCGGAGCGGATCCAACATCCACTGTCCGTTCCTTCTCCGCACCCTTCGCCTCCCACGCCAGTCCAGGATGGGATTCCTGTCGCCCCTGCTGCACAGCTGGCCCGCCCGGAGAGGTTTTCCGGGGACTCCGGGGACTGCCGAGCATTCATCACTCAGTGTGAGCTCCATTTTCAACTACAAGCGCCTCACTATCCTTCGGACCAAGCTAAGGTGGCCTTCATCATATCTCACCTCACCGGGAGAGCAGGCGCATGGGCAACGGCTGAATGGCAGCGTGGAGCACCGACCTGCGCGTCTCTCGCGGCATTTCTGGAGGCATTTCAGCAGGTGTTCCAGCACACCAAACCGGGCCGAGAGGCAGCTCGAGCCCTTATGCAACTTCGGCAACGGGGCAGAAGGGCAGCTGACTATGCTATCGAGTTCCGCACCCTGGCCTCCACTAGTGGTTGGGACACCACTGCGCTCATGGACGCATTCGTGGAGGGACTTTCCGAGGAGTTAAAGGACAGACTAATCACTCTCGAGTTACCTTCCTCCTTGGAACCCCTCATCGCCCTGGTCATCAGAATTGACAATAGCCTGCAGGACCACAAGCAGGAGCATGGCAGGGTGGCACCCCGCCCCCGACGCAGTCCTGTTAAGGACAGGATCATGGACTCACCTGACTTTGCTGCTTTTTCCGCAGAACCCCCGTCTTTAGTCTCAGAAGAACCCATGCAGCTCGGCCGGGGCAGACTGACAGTTTCCGAGCGACGGCGGCGGATGGCGGCAGGTGAGTGCCTTTACTGTGGCGGCCGGGGTCATTTCTGCAGGGATTGCCCCAACTCATCAATCAGAGTGGGCGCGCTGAAGAGCCGTGGTCCGGCTCCCACTGTCCCGAGACCTGCTTCCTGTGTTTTGGATGTTCGGGTTATGTTCCAGAAAGGGGGAGTTTCTGTCAGAGCATTGGTGGATTCAGGAGCAGAGCAGAACCTCATGGACGCCGAGCTAGCCAAACAGGTCGGTCTTACGTCTGAGTTTTTGCCCCATCCTTTACGAGTGGTCTCCCTCAACGGCCAAGAATTAGCCACCGTCTCACGAGTCACTGAGCCGGTTCATCTGATTGTGTCAGACAATCACCACGAGCACACCCGTTTTTTCCTTTTTTCCTCCCCACAAAACCCTCTGGTATTAGGTTACCCTTGGCTAAATGCTCACAACCCAGTCATCGACTGGCCCTCCAGCCGTGTCTCCGGCTGGAGTGAGAAATGTCACACCACATGTTTGCGTTCAGCTCGGCCTCCTGGGGGAGATCCCGCCGTCCCAGTAGGGCGGCCGCCCTCACCTGACCCATTCTGGGTTCCGTCTGAATGTCATGACCTGACTGTGTTTTCCGAGTCACGAGCCCTGTTGTGTTCAGGGGTTTCCCACAACAGGTTGCCAGATCGTCGCCGCACGCCAGCACCATCCTACCTACCTGGTCAGTTCGTCATGTTGTCCACCTCGCACCTCAGACTCCGGACAGAGTCAAAGAAGCGGTTCCCCAAGTTCATCGGTCCTTTCGAGATCATCAAGGTCGTCAATCCGGTGGCAGTCAGGCTGCGCTTGCCCAGGTCCTTGCGCATCCACCCGGTTTTCCACATCTCTCAGCTACAGCCACATGTCACGAGTCCCCTGCAGCGGCCATCCTCTCCGCCACCCCCTCCCCGCATCATTGATGGCCAACCGGCCTACACTGTCCGTCGCCTTCTGGACGTTCGGCGACGGGGTCGTGGCCTCCAGTATCTGGTGGACTGGCAGGGGTACGGGCCTGAGGAGAGGTCCTGGGAGCCTGCTTCACGCATTCTGGACCCTGAACTCATCAGGGACTTCAATCAGCGGCATCGGAACAGACTTCCCCCTGCGCCAGGAGGCGCACCTTGAGGGGGGGGTACTGTAGGGGTTATGGACCCAGGACATTAATTGTTGTTGTGTTTGTCACTTCCTGTTTTATTTTGTTGTATTTCCTGTGCTCACCATTGCTTTCGAGGTCCTTTGACACTTCCCTCCTTGTGTGTTCCCTCCCTCCTGGCACACCTGTATGTGGTTAACCAATCCCCTCTCCCTGTTATATGGCCTCGTCGCCCTTGCACGGGTTGTCGGGTGGTTTTGTTTGTTTGCTCTGATTTAATGGTCCTCTCTCGAGTCATTAAATCTTTTTCTTCTTTATTTCGAGTCCGTCTGCATTTGTGTCCGCACGTCAACCTTGACAGTTGTTTGGCGTTGGAGGATTCAGGTTTTTCATTCTGCACACCAGCACAACCTGGGGGCATGGGGGGGTTTGGCAGAGGTTTAAGTCTCTTGTTTAATCATGACAGAGAAGGAGTTTCTGTGTGTTTTTTCCAGCCATGTCTCGGTTCCCACTTCCAAGCCCAGTTTTGGTTTAGCAATTCAAGAGAAAATATTTTTATGCTTATCTGTGTTCCTGTAAGGAACTTGAAGCCTGGGAACAAACACAGCTCTATATCTGTGTTTTCCACTTTGGTCAAAAGGAAGTTGTTTGTCTTTTCAGGGGGAGAGATATCTGAGCTGTCAGGCAACAGCAGCCCCCGAGTGCACCGCTCCAGTCGACCGCTCTCTACTGTGTTCCAAAATATTCATCCTCATAATATTTGGCGAAATCGAAAAGGCATAATATCCTTCAACCAGGTTAATATACGAATTATGTTTGGAGATGGAATGTAGATGTTTTGATTTTGTAAATAAACTCATCTTGATGTGCAGGTGACAGTGTCAGAGGAAGGCTCCATCAGTGGGACTTTACAGCGGAGCAAGAAGAGCAAGAAGAACTGGAAGAGACTGTGGTTCCTCCTAAAAGACAAGGTGCTTTACACGTACCGAGGCCAAGAGGTGAGGAAAAAGCATTCACTCACTATCAATGCACCTCTTACTACTAAATGAATGCATGGCTTTCACTGTCACACAACAACTAAATACATTTCTTCTCAAAGACGTACATCCCAAGAAAATGGTGTTGTGGGTGTTTTTCACATGTTCTTGGAGCACTTTTCTGATGATGGAGGACATTGATAAAGACAAAATTGTATTTCTAAATATTTCTTTATTCAAATCGTTGTGAATCAGAAGCAGAGGAAAAAGAAAAATGCTGTTTGAAAAAGTTTCCATTTGTGATGTAGAAAATACGCTCAGAAGCTTCCTGCTTCACGTAAAAACGGAATCAAAAATAGGAGGAGAACAGTGATCCTGTGAAGAAAATCACTAGAAAGCTGTGACATTTTCATTCATACAGCAGTCATTTTTAATTAACAAGACATATTTACATAAAATCTAAAAATCTAGAAACAAAGAGTTTTACAAAATTATTCAAAAAGGGAAAAACAAGCAAAAAAAGCAAACTGTTGGAGTGAAATACTTCCAACTGAATGTTATACAACCCAATTAAAAGGATTTTTTGCTGGTTCTAAGCAAATGTTTTTATAATTTTTCCTTTTGGTTACAGTGACAAAAAATTATTGTAATATGTTAAAATGACTCATTTTAGAACAAAATGAAATTCTTAGTATAAGTTGGTTCATCTGAATAAATCTTTCTAAAATCTAAAACTAGTACTTCTTCTCAGAACAGTCATAGTTTTTCCTTCCTGAAACAATGGCAATGACTAACTTGTCTTCAAATGTAACCAAAAATTGCGGTGAAATTTTAGGGGGTTTTTGAGTCTTAAATCAGGTGTTTCTAATTCTGTGGAGCAAAAGGATTTTGACTCACTTTGATGATAATTTTCTTGTGTTTAGATCCTCGCTCTTAATATAACAACACTGCTCCACTGATTTTGAAAACAAAATTGAAAGGCATGAAGCCAATACAAGTTTAAATAACTGAACTTGGTAAAATATCTTAAATGTCTAAAAACAAAGTTTTAAATCTTTGCAAGAATCAAATTGTTTGCAGTGTGAGCAATGGGGAAGGGGAAAAGGGGGCGAGGTTGCTCCGTGCCTACAGTCCCGCCCACAACTCAAAGGTGAATTTCTAATGAACTCCTGCTGCTCTGCAGAAATCAACACAGATTTTTGATTTTTGTCCTAAAACTGCCTAATCATAATTAAAAGACCACTGAAAACACCTTTACAATCGATCAAAAGATGGGACTTTAAGAATACTGCATCATAATTCATCCATGGGTAGCAATTTAATTCTAATATGAATTTCTATTGAATATGCAGGAGAGAATTGCTTCAGAAAGTCTGCCTCTGCTGGGTTTCACAGTGAAGCTGTCGGACAAACATGCAGCAGATGAAGAGACAAATGTCTTCCAGCTTTACCACAAAGACACTCTGTTTTACTCTTTCAAAGCAGAGGACACCTTTACAGCCCAGAGGTGAGACGGCTTCAGGAGAACGAGAGTTGATTATTACTGCATGAATGTCCTGTTTCTGGTTGTTGGTGACTCATCATTTAGGAACGTTTAG
This sequence comes from Oryzias celebensis, assembly GCA_014656515.1. NCBI lineage: Eukaryota > Metazoa > Chordata > Actinopteri > Beloniformes > Adrianichthyidae > Oryzias > Oryzias celebensis. Next base: position 26,632,326 of record BNCR01000005.1, on the reverse strand, counting down.
AACAGTCAATTATGGTATTCCATAACTGTAATGAGGACACAAGTTGTGACTTTTAAGTACACTTTTCCTGCTTTAGGCAGATCCAGCTCCAGAGGAGTTTAGCTGGTGGGGGAGGCCTTGCTCCTTTTGTGGGGGCATATTTTTCACACATTTTCTTTTTATATTTTAAACTGCATTTTTGTGAATCAATTTATTTCAATTATTACAACAAAAAAAATTCAAACTTTTCTTAAACCTTAAAAATGTGAATAAAAACATAAAAGGGAGAATTCATTAAACATCCCTGAGATCAAATCAAATGGAGATGAACTGTGAGCATGGAAACAGTCTGCAGCATCACCTTTTACTGGATTTTCTCACCAGGATCTGTTCTGGTTCCATGAACCAGAGAAACTGTGTTTCTGTCCAGAGAAATGTTGTGCAGGATCATTTTTGAGTCGCACTTGCTCAGATTTCTCACCTCCAAGGTCATCTGGACCCGATGAGTGAATCCAAGTGCTGCTGCTGTGCAGCGATGAACGCTCGGAAACAGCAGCATAAAGGGGCGGAGCTGATGTGCTGTTACTGCTGTGCTCGGCTGCATTTGCTTCACTGATGCTGGTGTAGTTTCAGTGGGTTCATTACTGCTTGTGCATTCTATACTCACATTTTTTTAGCCATTTTAACCATGTCCATTTTTAGCTACTTAAAGGTACAACAATACAGAGTGTACAGTAGCACCTGTACTGGGCGGGCCGGCCCTCTGGCACCGGGCCTAGGTTTACAAAAGTTAAATCTCTAGGTCAGCTATGAAACTTGCCATTAAAGCAGGAACTTTAATCTAACTAATAATCTCTACTTTGTACAGGTGGGTAAACGCCATGGAGGAAGCCACCAATTTATAGATCCAGCTGTTCTGATGCCTCTCTCCTCTGATGAACTACCAAAGGGCTGTGAAGTGACAGTGTATAGATATGGAACAAAGGCTGTTTTGTTATTTCTGCATGTTGCAACTTGACAAAGTGTACTGAAGTTAGGAAAACACTGTGTTCCTTGAGAGAGAACACGACCTACTTAGCCATCATCCACAGTCTCCTGCCTGCTGTTAATAGCAGGTGTGATAGTGAGAGCCATGAATGGAGAAGGTTCAGATCACCGTGAAATGTCCTGCAACCCAATAGCGCCTAATTTAAGTCATCACTGTTTATAAGACATCTTGTTATAAATGAGTTTTTCAGAAGAAAGACAAAACAATCAGCCTATTTGTGATCAACCCGCCTAAATAGACGATGGATGTTTTTTCTGTTGCTAACAACACGGTGCTGAGAAAAAGAGCTAATCTGTCAGACTCCCCAGGGATCCAACCTGGAGTAGCATTGTATTTAGTTTGCGCCAGTCACGCCTTCATTTTTTTACTGCATTGGAATCATCTTCAGAGCAAGCATGTGGAAGTACACACAGCTCAAGTAATGAATGTAACACCTGATCCTGTCAGTGAATCCGTTGTTTATTTTGCATGGATGTAGAAAGAGGAAGATTTAAAAATGGAAGTGTACTTTTTCATATAAGCAGACCAAAAGCCTTGAGCATCTTTTAGGAAACTGTGGGCATTTTAATTTAATTTTTTTTATAATAAGTGCAATGTAAATGTGTATTTATGTGAAAGATATTTGATCAGTTTAACCACAGAAACAGGAATCTCTGCACTGAGCAACATCATCAGTGATTTAGTATTTGTACTGTACATGGATGAATGGATGTATATTTACATGGATATAAAAGTGGCTGCCGTGATGGAAGCGCTCTGTGTTTTCTTTGTATTCTCATCATGTTCTCTAGATGGCATGAGGACTAAACAGGAAAGTACCACAAGTTGTGAAACACTTCCTCTCAGACTGCTGATGGAGGGCAGCTCAAACAACACAACTCTCTGTGCTCCACTTGTAAAACTGTACATTTTGTGTCTTGTGCCGACATACAGTCCACGTGTGGTCTGCTCTGGTAAAGCATCAAGCTGGCAGACATTTCAGATCTAACACCAGGGAACTAAGTGATACTCAGACCAGTGTGTTGTGCGGCCAATGAAAGGCCAGGCCAGCTCTGCGTCTCATCTTCCCCTGAGGCTGCCTGACCCAGAATAATATCAGGCACAAAGTTTGCTTTCTGGGCCTGCTGAAAAGTTGCAAAAACCCCGTCCTACTTAAAGGACAGACCATTCATCACCCTGATCTCCCTTTCTGGTCCCACTTTTTGTCTTCGACATTTTTCAGCGTTTTCATCGTCCGCCACTGTTCTGACTGTCTCACTATTGACTGCTTTGCTTTTTTCCAAAATGACCCCTTTGTCATTTGAATCAACCCAAGTGTCCTAATAACTGAGTTATTGGGTTGAGCCAGCAGCTTTTACTCTCTGCAGTTCAGTGTAGAGAAATCATTTATTTTTAAATGACTCTTAATGTTCAAAGTGAAGCGACAGAACCAAATTGGAGTGTCATCTGGAAGTCCGTGCTTGCATTTTTACTTCTGCTTATGATTTCCCTTTAAACGGAAGTCACTTTCAATGCTTTCAGACCAATCAATCATTCAATAGAAAGAAAGAAAAAGAAATCTATTTAAAAATCAGATAAACCTCTTGCTTTTTCAATGAAGCGCCACATTATTAGGATTTTAAAAAGGTATGCAAACACGCCCTGTGACTGGGATTCTCTTACAGTGCAGCTGGGACAGTGTCATGATCCTTCTTCCAATCTGCTGCAGGCAGGAGCGATGCAGAGAAGCAAATAATCAATCGTTCACACAGCATACTCAGTGAGGTCAAATGCGTTCTGCTCTGTTGGACGTGAACAGCTCCAGGAATCATTAACAACTCGGGTTAAAAAAACAGTAGCTGAAACAGAGTTTAGCTAAACTTCCTCGTTTGTGGCTTTTCACCTATGTTGCCATCACAGCACGTTATGTCCTAAGGAAACTGACATTAGGACATAAGGACAGACTCAAACTGACGATCTGCCCGTCGGTGTTCAAGCTAAGAAGTGACTGCTGTGTTTGAAAAGATCTTTTTGGAGCTACTGCAACATGGCTTCTCATCTTTCCTACTGCTGTGTGGGCAGAACATCCTCAGGGGGAACGGAAAAGAGCTAATTATGCAACAGCTATATGTTTTTACTAAAATTAAAAAGGTAATGGCTCAGTTTACAGTAGCTTGACATTTCTGGGTGTACACTTTATACTTTGCTTCTCCATCCTTCAAAGACGGGGAGAAGGAGAAAGGAGAAGCAGAGCAGCTTGAAAAAGAAAGGGACACACTCTTTTGTCCCACTTTGCAAAGTCTTTGCTGCCCACATTGCCAAGTCAATGTTATACCTATTCCACCTCCCCTAAAGCTTTAAATAGCCCACTTTCCTCTGCCAGGACAAACAGGAAAAAATACACAGCTTTCAGCTCACTCTGCGGCTAACACTGAGCATTTGGTATGTGCTGGTGATCGCCATCGCTTTGCTATTTTATTTATTGAACTGGACCAAAAGATGTTTTAACTCACAAAGCAGATCAACAACACTAGTACCATTAAGATGAAGTCATTTAACCTGTGCAACCAGGTTGAATCTTTAAATAATTATTTTCAGTTAGTGGAGGACAGGGCAGCAGTCTAAGCAAACATGCCCAGACTTCCTTCTCTCCGGCCACATCCTGGAGCTCCTCTGGGGGAACCCGAGGCCAGTCGAGAGACATAGTCTCTCCAGCGTGTCCTGGGTCTTCCCGGAGGCCTCTGCCCAGTGGGACATGCCCGGAAAACATCTTATTCATAACTAAATGTTTCTTTATAGCATTATTGTTTTGCTGTATAAAAACTGGAGATTCCTTGGCAATGACTGCTTCAAAAAAGAAACAATAACCTGTACAGGTACATTTCAAAAACTTAAAACACAATGGAAAAGTTATTTATTTTAAATCATTTAAAAAAAGACAACTTGTATTATTAATAGAATGAATGCACATAGGTTTGAATATTTCAAGCCTTAGTTTCTTGTTATTTTCATGACTATGGTCTATTGCAGGGGCGTCAAACATTCGGCCCGCGGGACGGATACGGCCCACCAATGGTTTAATCTGGCCCAACCGTGAGGAGAAAAAAAATATTAGGATGTTGAAAAAAAGAAAAGCACATTTCCAGCCCATTCCTGTGGTGATTTGTGATTCTTTAAAGAAATGACCAAAATGTGTGATTCCACCACAAGGGGAAGCAAAGGAAAAACAAGACCAGCAAGAGGAGAGACACCAACTACCAAAAAGCCGTTATCAAAAAGAAGAATGGCTGACATGGAGTTCTGAGCGTTCCAGGAAAAATGGACAGAGTTGTGTTTATTTTCTGAGCCAAATGCAAAACCGAGTGCTTGGCATGTAACCAACAGGTAGTAGTGCTCAAAGAATATAACATTCAGCACCACCAAGAGACTCTCCATAAAGAAAGTTTCATCATTTGCAGGAGCAGTAAAGAAAAGTGAAGATTTACCAACTATTAGCTTGACTGAAAAAAACAAGTCTGCATTCACTGCAGTCATCAGTGATGGAGCAGTGAAAGCTGGCTACCTTACTGCAAACCAGTTGGTGCAAACATCCAAACCATTTTCAGATGAAAAACCTCTGAAAAAATGCATGCTGAAGGCTGCAGAAGTCATGTGTCCCAAAAAGCAGTCGACCTTTGCAAACATAAGTGTGTCAAGGATGACTGCAGATACCAGATCTCTCAGGAGACTTGTGCAGCCAAATGAAGGAAAGAATCCAGTCATTTATTGATGAAAGCACCAACATCCCCGATATTACATAACTGAGCATATTTATCAGAGGTATAAATGAGACTTTCACAGCGGAGCTTAAATCAAGTTGGTTTCCATGATGGACACAAGAGCAGCTGATGTCAGCGGTTTCATTACTGCGCTGGACAATGTGGAATGAGCGGTGTCAGTCTGCCCACTGATGGCGCCTTCTCAGTGGTCGAGAAGCAGTCAAGTCAGGCAGCCAAAGCAGGAAAAGATTTTTGGACATTTGATTATATTTTGCACACTTGGATGACATTGTGAAATGTGTTGCAACAGGATTTGAATCCTGATATTGAAAGCGTGATGAAGTTCAAACCATGCCAAGTTTCAGGTGAGAAAAGGAAGTTAACTCCAAATTCTTGTGTTCACAAATGTTTGCAAGTTTATTTTAGTACATTTTTCATTTGTATTTTAGGCTCCTCTTGAGTTTACTTTCAGAATTGCTTCAATGTCAAATGTAAAATATTCAGTCCTTATAAAATTGAAGAAACCATTTTTTTAGTAAGATTAATTTTATTTGAAATCCATTGGCCTCTGTGAGTGAATGTGTAATAGTAGCTCAAAAACCTCAGCAGTTTGAAGGCTTTTCTTTCCAAATGAGAAAAAAACAAAACCAAAGTTACAGTTAACAAGTTGACCACAGGTTATTTTGCTATTATTATGTTACCGGTCCAGAGATGAGGTGGGTTGAACGTAGCCCCTGAACCAGAACATCAAGAGCTGTCAACTGTGCTGTCCTCTACTGACAAACTGCATGAACATGCTCATTACATTTTCCAAAGGGACTTAGCCCCAACACACACTGCTAAATGTACCAAAAACTGCTCAAATGAACAAAGTTTTACTGTGTTTAATTGATCAGTAGACTCACCTGAACTACACCCCATGATAAAGAATCCTGTTGTCAAGAGGAAGATGAGAGACACCAGAGTCAACGATGCAGAAGACCTGACAGCAGCTGTCAAAGCAACCTGAGCTTCCATTACACTTATGCAAAGCCACAGGTGGATCAGCTCCATGTCTCTGAGCATCAATGTTGCAATTCATGCAAACGGAGGCCCAGCCAACTGAACGAGGTTTTCACAAGCCTGACATTTGCGCTGAAAACAGTCTTTTTTGATCGGTTTGATGTGAAATTCTCGTTTCACTAAACACAAAGTCCCCTCTGATCAAATTGTCAAAGCATTCCCAATGGTCTTTTGGGATTCTGCAGAGCGTCAGGAGTTCATTAGAAATTCACCTCTGAGTTGTGGGCGGGACCGTTGGTGTGGAGCAACCCCACCCCCACTTCCCCTCCCAGTTGCTGAGAGCTCTCTGTTTTTGCTCCCTCCTTTTCTCCTGTTAGTTTACAGGGTTTTTACTAATAAAACATTTCATTTTCATTTTTCATTCAAAACTAATAAAACAAATACAGAAAATCAAAAAACAAAAGCAAAACAAATGATATGTGAGTGTTACAATTTAAACCCATATCAGCTTTTACTTAACCCTAAACTGAGACAAAAACAGGTAAACATTTTAAGTGTCCGACAGAAGCGTACGCAGAAGAAAATGCTGCCTCCACCACTAGACATCCAGAACCGATACGACCTTTTGACTTTCATTGAATTCCAATTATGTGAAAATATCAACACATAAACTAACAGTGTAACAATTTGATTTAACAACGATTCGATTCATATCATAATTCATGTTTACTGACCTGATTCATCGTGGTTATTGGTTCATTTTAAATTCGCTGACATGAAATGGATCCAGAACATCTTTATCCAGAACTTCAACAATGTGACTCACAGATAAACAGCTGCTACTGAACAGAGCAGGTGAAGCTTTCCAGATTACTTGTGTTTAATCAAGTGTAAATTAAATATGTGTACAAACAAACAAGTAAACAAGAATGAATGTCAAATCCATTCACATTTGAGTTTGATAAAGTTCATTCAACTGTTGTTTTTCCACATCAGAATAATCCAAAGGATCGTTATTAGAACATTCTAGCACCCTGTATGGTCACATGACTTTGCTAAATCCGAGGTGTTTGGACTGGAATGATGGTTGATCCTTTTTACCTTAATGTAAAATAAACCTACCATGCTCAAATGGTATTTTTCAACAATGATATAACTGATTTCTTTCATTTTGAAATGACTGTATTTTTGGTAGAAGTCGATTAACGACTTGCCTCAGACAGATCGGTTTGGTTGGATCGCAGGGACAGAAATGGATGAACTGATTAATCGATAATAAAAATGCATGAAAGAAGAATTGTAGTAAATATTATGAGTTCACAAGAAATTCCAAATGGTCTTCATCCAAATGTGCTTTCTCTATAGATCTTGAGGTTCCTCTGGGCCTCTGCATAGAGGGATGAAGGTCTGTCTGTTCCTCTGGCCATGCAAGCTAAGGTGGATGAGTGTGGTTGAGCATGTGGGTGTGCGCTAAAGCAAGAAAAGAAGAACCAGGTTTCTTTGAAGAAGTCTCAGAGTCAGAGAGGAGTAAAGGACACACAAACACACACACTGTTGTGGACTATCTGCCATGAGTCAGATTGTTATGCAAGTCCTGTGCAAAGAAAAGAAAATACTGGCGCAACTTTGAGCCACAACTGTGTAAAGCTTGTTCCTGTGACACTCAAGCTAAGATCCACTGGAAGAAAATGAAACTGTGCTTTTAATTTGGACTCACCAGAGAGGAATTTATTGTTCCTTATTTAGAGCTGTCTTTCCCCTGCAGCCAGCATTTCTTTAGTATAATCAGTTCAAAATAGCTCGCTTGGCATAAATCAGCTTTTCTCCTTCTCGTTGGTGTGTGCGCATGTGTGTGAACAGGGGGGTGGATGTGTGCAGGAGACAACTGAAGAGGATGGAGAATTTGGAGGCCATGCAATTTCCAGGACGTGTGCTAGTTTTGAACACTATACAGTACTCTGGCTGCAAGATCCAGATCTGCCTTTTTTTCCTTTTGAGCAAAACCTTACAGCTGAAACCTCAAAACCGCCCCTGCAGCTACAGCTACAGCAACAGCCACGTGACTCCGCCCCTTGCAACACAAACATGTCAAAAGAAAAGAAAAGCCTCTCCCCTGCATGCAGGGTCTATCTGGGGCATCTAGATGTATCTGAAGAACAATGCAGGTGCTCGTGCAGAGGTGCAGTTAAAGCTGCATGGACACATTTGGGTTTTCAGCTCAGGTGATTGACAGGTGAGACGCGGGAAAAGAGGAACAACATGGAAAAGAAACCCAACCCTGAAAGCAAACTGGCTTTGCTCCACAAAAGAACCTTTCAGTCAGGTCAAATGAGCCCTGCGCTGGGGCAACAGTGGGCACAGAAACGCCCCGAGCGCTAGCTGGTGCGTGCGTGTGCGCGCGCGCCAGGTAGACGTCACAGCTCGCAGAGAGAGCCCGCCACACACTTCCTCAAACGACGGAATCAGAGCGAGGACGGCAGCGGGGAAAAGACGAAGTTTGGTCGGGCCGCCGCCACTGCGCACGACGAGGTGAGGCTGACGTTCTTACGGGCTTTAGCCCGAACTTTTCCCGAACTCTTCTGCGTTTGCTGGAAGTTTTTAACCCCCCTCCCCCTCGAACCGACCTCCCTTCGAGGGCAAGCATCCATCTTTTTCTGTTTTCTGCTGTTGCCGACGTCACCTGAAAGACTTTCTCGACACGTCGATGAGATGTGCGCGTTTTCCTGACTCAAGCTAACAGGAAAGTCGTTACTTTGATTCTTTTTCCCTTCGTTCTTCGTGTGTCCCACTTTTTTCCGGCACGCGGATGGCGCGGTGAGGTCAACCAGAGGGGTGGGATCAAACAGCAGAGGTATTGACAGTTGGGGTGTCTGCATCCGCCCGTTTCTGCTCCGTGACATGTGTCAGCTTCACGCGCTCCTTCAGAATCCCACCTGAGTCACGCGCGGCACGGCGCGTGCGAGCTGTGCGGATTACAGCAGGTCCGAACAATCTGGACGTGGGCGTCAGAACAGAAGAAAGAAAGCAGCTCCTCCTCAGAGTAACGATAATCTGGCAGCGTGATTCACACGTCTGTGACTGACAGCCACGTCCGTGATGCATGTGGACCCCACTGAGGGCCCCACTGTGGACCCCACTGGGGGCCACAACTGGACAGTATTACAGAACAACTGGACAGTTCTACAGAACAAAACGGTGTGTTCTGGAACCGAATCTTCACTTCTGAAAATCAGGGATTTACTTCTTGTGGATAAACTTTAGAATGGATGACTAGAAACGGGAGTGCATAAAACGGTTAATTTCCTCCAGAATTCAGTTCTATCCTTGATTTTATTGGGTCACCAGTTTGTTTTGGTTCGATATATGATGTGTGTTTTGCAAAAGTACAACAAAAACTACAAATTCCGAAACATTTTTAAAACTTAAAGTAACATGAGATAATAAAATCATAAATAATACATCCTTTTTTTAATTTAGCCCAAATTTGACATTTTTAAAGTAAACATACTGGCATGCAGTAAAGGATGCAATGATTCACTTCACCCACAGTTTGGTTGAATACAGTTGGGTTTTAAGCAGAGAAGTGTGGCCTCCCTTACATTGGGCGATCTGACCGTTATCTGACCGTTTTTGTTCAGTTCTTCTCACACAAAGAAACGCTCCTCACCGCAGACTAAAACGTCTCATCCTGTTTTTGAAATGGGACCAAATTTAATTTATACACAGATTAAAGCATCACATTAACAATTTGCCAGCCAATCAATCATCCCTCCCCTCCCAGTCACAAAGCTGCAGATAGACTCCATAATGCAAGTGAACCTTGCAATTGTGTCCTTTCTTTGTGAAAACATTATTTCTTTCTTGGTGACAGTTCTCATGTGTCCAGGTGACGTTGTCTTGAAGCTGAGTCATGCATCTGGACGTAAAGTCTCATGAAGCCAGTTGGATGAGTGCTGAACTGTTTTCCCGTCCTTGGGAAAAACAGCATGCTTCTGTTGGGACATGTCCGAGCTTGCTCTGTCTTTGTAGTTCAGGTGAACTGTTGCAGCTGAAAGGTTTCAGAACCTGCACGCCTAACACGCAGCCACTGGGAAGTAAACACTCCAAGGACGTACCATAAAGATGCTGGCCAATCTGTTGTTATATTTAGCCATTTGGTATGAAAAGGCATTAGGGTGTGCCTGGCAAACATTCAGGATTTATTTTCCTCATCTTTTTTATTACATAAGCCAGAAACTGGTGCTTTTTAAGAGGAAACAGTTGTGGTTCTGCCTGCAGCATGGATGAGTTCATGTCTGCTCTATAGTAAGCATGTATCTGCTGCCCTGTAATGCACTTGTTTAAACTGGAAATCATGTGTAATACAAGGCTTAAGTTTTAAAAGTCTTTCTGGTATTTTGCACAAAATCCTATTTTGCTGTCCTGTTTTACATGGATGTGACTTAAAATGTTTTGTCTTTTTACTGGATTGGAATTTATAAAAAGTTCTTTGTGTTCTTTGAGTGTGGGTGTCTAAAAGGCTGACACAAACAAGAATGTATTTTTGAACATTTCTATTCCTCATCAGAAAAGCGAAAGGATCTTATCCTCTTTCTTATGTCTTGTCTTCTGTTTTTGCTTCATTAAGATTACAAACGTATTGTAGTAACTGTAATTTTGCTGTCACCCTGCCCCTATCATTGTGTCTTTGTCCATCTCTGAAAACAGGTGATCCTTGGGCCTGTCACAATGTCTCCTTTCTTGAGGATCTCTTTTAACTCGTACGACTTGGGTATTCTGCCTCCCTCGGCGGATCAACCCTTCTGTGCAATCAAGATGAAAGAAGCTTTAACAACTGGTGAGACAATCTGTGATTGAGTCATCGTTTCTTATGAAGAAATTACAGCTCTGCTTTGTGCGGGAAAACACAATTATTTTTCCTTTTCTAAGAGCGAGGCAAGACGTTGATTCAGAAAAAGCCCACCATGTATCCGGCCTGGAAGGCCAGTTTTGATGCACACATATACGAAGGTCGAGTGCTGGAAGTGCTACTGATGAAGACGGCAGATGAGCCACTGGCCGAGGTCTCTGTGGGCGTGTCTGTCCTTGCTGAACGCTGCAAAAAAGCTAACGGACGGGCTGAGTTCTGGGTAGGACTTTGAAGAGCATCCTCAGTCACTTAACTGGAGTAAGGAGTAAGGTTTGACTGTCTGCTGGATGTCCAGGTGGATCTTCATCCGTCTGGAAAAGTGATGATGGCAGTGCAGTATTTCCTGGAAGGTGTAGATGCAGGTAAATGTACTTTTTTTATTTTTTATTTTGGTTTTCATCTGTTTTATTTTTTCGTATCTTTACTACAAATCACCAACTTTTCATAAAAATTCCTTCGCACAAGTAAAAGTTGTTGGTATCTCTGTTTGTTAAAGAAAACTCACAATTGTGGCAGAAAAACTCTTAAACTGACGACACTATAAAACAGATAAACAATGAAACTGAATTATTATATCAAACCAGTGAAGACGATCTGGACAGATGAGATGATGCTGCTCTTACATTAGGAATGTGTCTTACACGTTTACCAACAAACCTGCCGTTGAAGCTCCGTATTGGCTAAACACCAGATCCTGGTAATCAACAGCAGATAAGGATTCCTTAAAAAACCTGGAGGCCGGCCCTCGAGTTCTGGATTTAGACCCCCCTGCCTTAACTTAATAGAAGAGAATCTCTTTATTAGCACGTTTCACAGACTTAAGACCCCCTCCATGAAAAAGGTGTTTTTGAAGTTTTTAACATTTTCTTGTAGCATTTTTTTCATAATGGAGGACACTTAAAAACAAAGATAAAAATTGCATTTCTGAGTATTTCTTTATTTAAATCGCTATGAATCAGGAGCAGATGAAAAAATGTAGCTTAAAAAAACATGAATTTGTTATGTAGAAACAATGGAGGGGCTACAAGCTCCCTGCTGCGCTCTATTTTAATGTATCCACTATGTCTTTGTTTTCCTCACCCGAGCTGGAATCTGGATCTAAACTTTACGACTGGATAGCTCTGACCTTGCTCGCCATTTTTAGTGCACCACTAATGTTAGGTTGGAGTTGTGAGGGGCTGTAAGCTTGAGGGGAAAGCATGTAAACGGAGAGCTCTCAGCAGTGGGGAGGGGAAGTGGGGGTGGGATTGCTCTGTGCCAACAGTCTCGCCCACAACTCAGAGGGAATTTCTAAAGAACTCCTGCCGTTCTGCAGAATGAATGTCCTTGAAAACAACACAGGTTTTTGGATTTGGCTAAAAACGGCCTAATCACAGTTCGAAGACCACTGGGAACGCTTTTACAATAAATCAAAAGATGATTGTATTGAGTCTTAAAGATAAGTTGTTGTTTCATCATTTTGTTCAGAACTGTTTTTAGTTCATAATGATTCTGTTGGACAATAATTTAAAAGCAAAAGTTAATTTTTACATTAAAAAAGTTCTACTTTTGTCATTTTTAAATTCTGGTACCAACAATTTTCTACACATCAGTATCTGATCTGGTTCCAGTGTTTCAGTTGTTCATCTTTGTTTATCTGTTTCTGAAAGAGAGTAAGCAAGCTGCGAAGGAGGAAGAAGCTCCGACTCTGAATCGTAGACGAGGCGCCATCAAGCAGGCCAAGATCCACTTCATTAAGAACCACGAGTTTATCGCCACCTTCTTTCGACAGCCCACTTTCTGCTCTGTGTGCAGAGACTTTGTCTGGTCAGTCGGCATTTTTGTCCTCTTAACCCACTTTAAAAACCACATATAATACCTTGTTCTGACGCAAGTACATCTTCCATTTTCTTATTTAACTCACTTCTTCTCGTTTCAATAAAACATTTTTACATAAATGTGTTCAGATAAAGAAGCTTGAATTAGGATTTACTAATCACCCAATAATTATTGTATCAGTGATTGATGGTGTTCAGGAAAAATATATTGTGCTGGAAAAAGTACAAAGCCAAAAATTCAACTTTAGAGGCTCTTTAAATGTCACAGAAATAAATATTTCTACATCAATGATATTCTGTGCACACGTCACCATTTTGACATGATCTAGTATTAGTGGTTCAGCTGAAAAATTGTAATGATCAAGTGTTTCACAAACACACCTGTCTGTCTGTCTGTTCGTCACAGGGGTCTCAACAAGCAAGGCTATAAATGCAGACGTAAGTGTGTAGTCACTGAAATCGCACCTTAGTGGATCAGTGCTGTTTGTTCAGGTTTTAATTGTGGATGAAAATACCAATCAGTGTTTAGTACTGCGTCTCATGATAAGACACTGTTTGAAATGTTTTCTTTTCACAGAATGCAATGCAGCGATCCACAAGAAATGCATAGACAAAATCATAGGCAGATGTACCGGTACGGCTGCCAACAGTCGGGATACCGTGGTATGTTGCACACATTTCTGCTGCACGCCAGCTTCTCCATATGGCTTAGTTTAGTATCCACTTTTCAGTTTATGTTGTCTTTTTTCCAGTTTTTCTTTTTCCATCTATCATGTTCTCTCATCAAAAGGCGTAGCAAAAGGAACAGGTTTTTTCTTAACACTGCCAACATTGATGGGTGGAGGTGATTTAAATCCAGTAGAACGCAATAAAAGACAAATGTATTTTATTCATCTCTTTTCAATCCATCTGGGATGTTCATGGGAAGAAATGTCTTATCCACGCATTATAGAGGAAGCATGAAGGCCTACAAACATGTTAGGGCTACAGATGGCAGTAAAGTGGTTTGCAGATGGTCAATGAGTTCTTTCGTTTTCACAGTTCCAAAAGGAGCGTTTTAAAATTGACATGCCGCACCGTTTCAAAACCAACAATTACATGAGTCCCACCTTCTGTGACCACTGTGGGAGCCTGCTGTGGGGTCTGGTCAAACAAGGCCTGAAGTGTGAAGGTACGGCACAGGATCTTCCTATTTTATAAGTGTGAACTTGTGGTTCTTACAGACTTCTCTGATTGTGTTTGCAGACTGCGGCTTGAATGTCCACCATAAGTGTCAAAATAAAGTTGCAAACCTTTGTGGTATAAACCAGAAGTTACTAGCTGAAGCGCTGACACAAGTCAGCCAGGTGAGTTCGTGCACAACATGCCAACAAAACGTAACCATGAGGGCCACCTAATCATATTTGATTGTAAATAGAAACATGTCATTTTTCAAATATTTCTTTTAGTGCTGTAGACTAAAGCTGCGAAAAACAACACCAACTGATTTTCAGGGTTTGAAATGGGCTAATTTTATTCTCAATTTTGTGTTTTACAAGAACATAATTTTATCTTAACGTTGGCGGCATTTTGCTTAAACAACACAAGGCATGCATAGAGACTTTAATACGGGGTGTCCAAACGTTAGCAAAGAGGGTCAGATTTGGTCAGGTTATGTGTGAGGGCCAACCGTTCAGCCTGCATTCTTTGAAACCGTATAACAACATTAAGTGCAAATGAGCTATTTCTTTTTTTTTTTTTTTGCAATGGTAACCTTTTCATTTCTTTACATTAAACAGAAACACATCTAAATAATTTTTTTTTAACCAAAATTACTGTGAATTTCTGATCTAAAGTCAAGAAATAAAATAATGACAAGAAGTTTCTGGAAATAAAACCAATATTAAAACTGGGTTCATATGAAAAATTACACATTATTAACTATGAAATGCTCACTGTAAACTTCTAAATTTAACTGAAGCAAACAGAATAATCGCACAAATAGTTATATTACTTACGACAAACCACTGGTGTTTTCATCACATAAATAAATCTGTTCTTCTCGTTTGGCCGTTACGGCTATGAAGGATGAGTAATGTCAGGTTGTTTCCACAACGGCATATAACGTAATTAGCCAATCACAATCAAGACATTATACACACAGTTCTTAGAACGTGCTGGTGGCCACATGTGATTGGTTTTATGACAGGAGCATGTGGGCTGGTGGAAATGTGAACACGGGCAGCTTTTGGCCTATGAGCCAGACTTTGGACATGCCTGGCCTAATAAAAGTGCTCATGTTGCAAATGAATAAAAAAGGGAGGAAAAAGAGGGATGGCATAGAACATTTACTCAAGACTAGAAGAGATGTGTTGTTGAGATGTTTTGTAGATTTACAAAGCTTTTACCTGTTTAACACTAGAACTGTCACCACCAACAGCAAAATGACAAACATTCTTTGAACTACTCTTACTCTTTTACCATTTACACAATTAATGTAATTCCTATGATTCTGACCAAGAAAAATGTGTTTTTACTCTGTTATACAACAAAACTATCATCACTACTGTAAAATGTTGCATGTCGGCGCAAAAATGCTTTTCTCCCCTTCAGAATATGTTGGAATCACGTTAATTGCTTAAATGGTTGAAGAGTTGCAGTTGTGCAAAGAACGTCAAGACTGAAGCGAAAGCTTCGTTGTTAAAGGGTTAGAGACATTTCATAATATTTTTGTGTCTTCATCACATCCTCTAATAATGATGGCCAGTTAGTGTTCCCTGGTTGATGCGGGCGCTGCGTTCTCAAAAGAACTTGTGACAGATGAAATGCATAAAGTAGTAAAAAGAAGATGTTTTAAGGTTGTAAAACTCCTCACTACACACTTTACACACATTTCTCAAACAGACATGAACATTTTCACACTTTTCTCTCCTGTTTAAACTCTTAAAGTTCAAACTTTCATTGAAAAGGAGTCCAGTAGGATGGAATAAAAACAAAGATCTGATCGTGATAGAAGATTCATGGAGATTTTGTAAACTGAACGCATTCTATGCAGGAGACATGGGATGGAGGAGATTGAGAAGGTTAACAGCCGATCAGGATCCAGAACACGGGGCGTTGTAAAAACAACAAACAAAAAAGAAAAAGCATTCAAAATCGCCCAGGAAAAAAACTGCAAGACCGTTAAAGGTGAACTGCAATATAACAAAGGAACACTGTAGCTTTTGAGATTGGAGAAAATCAAACATATTTTATTTATTTAAAATCTAGTACAATGAGAGTGTTTTAGGTTTGTTTGGAACTGATGCTTAATCCTCACGTGACTTAAGCTGCTCTAACCTAATAGCTTTTTTCAGAAGTTTCATGCTGTTTAGTTAAAGACCCCCTCCAATGAAGCTCCTGTTTTTGATGTTTTTAACATGCTCATTTTTCTTACATTGGAGGACATGTATAAAAGAATTTAAGATTAAAACTGCATTTTGAGTATTTCTTTACTCAAATTGTGATGGTTCAGGAGCAGATGTGAGGTGAAGTAAGCTGGCTGGAGAGAGTGTAAACAAAGGAATACTGGGAAATAAGCCGAGGGTAACACCCACAACTCAGAGGAGAATTTCTAATGAACTCCTGCTGTTTTGCAGTAAAAATGTTTTAAAAAAACTACGCAGATTTTTCGATTTCGGCTAAAAACTGCAAAATCATAAAATTAAAAGACCTCTGGGAACGATTTTACATTAGAAAATGGAGTGTACTTTTAAGACATGGTCTCACTCGCACAGTTCTGAGTTACGTTCCTGTTTTCTTGGTTTTTAACGCATATTTGCTTCTTCAGAAATCCTCGACTCGCCGCTCAGATCCCAACCTTCCTCCTATGCCTGATATTGGAATTTATGATGAAGTAAACAAGCTTGCTGGGCTTGAGATCAATGGTAAGTGAAAGCTTTTTTTTTTTATTTACCTGCATGAATTGGTGGATGATTTCTACTGTAGCTGCTATAATAGCTTCCATGAGTCAGTAATTGCCATGTTTGGTCATTTGTGCATTAGATGCATCTCCTTACGGCAGACTGTGGGAAGGATCCAGCCCACGGCCCCAATCTCGCATAACCCACCTGACTCGCATTAATGTGGACAACTTCATCTTCCACAAAGTGTTGGGAAAAGGCAGCTTTGGAAAGGTGTCCTTTATTCTACATGCAGCTTTTGCAACAGACGCTTTACTCAAAATAACTTGTTGATATTTCATCAAACTGCGGTTGCTGTGAAAACACACTTTTATGTAGAATGTATGTGTTCTTATGGTAGGTCCTCCTAGCAGAGTTGAAGGGCAGTGGAGAATATTTTGCTGTCAAAGCTCTGAAGAAGGAGGTTGTGCTGATGGATGATGATGTAGAGTGCACCATGGTGGAGAAGAGGGTCTTGGCTTTGGCCTGGGAAAACCCCTTCCTCACACACCTTTACTCCACGTTCCAGACAAAGGTACTTCTGCAGCACTTTACTTTAGGGGGCTGACTACAAATCGGTGTCTGATACTGAAGGTGAATCTTTCCACAGGAACATCTGTTTTTTGTAATGGAGTACCTAAACGGAGGTGACCTGATGTTTCATATTCAGGAAAAAGGACGTTTCGACCTCAACAGAGCCACGTGAGTCCTTCCTGCCGTCTTCGCTGTTAGCTGTCGTGCTCAGACTGCCGTACAGGAACTCATGCAGAATCAATGGTCACTGCTGTAAAGGAGAAAACGTGATGACGCTGCTGCATCCCCATCACACCAGCCTGTTTATGCACATCCTGAAGTGAGATGCCTCAGAGGCTAGCGAGGGCCCATTAGCTCATTCTGAGCAGCAGACATAAGGAGTTTGGTTTATGTAAAGGTATCTCTTTCCACCACCCACCTCTAATTCCACTGTGAGGATCCTGCAGAAAAACAACAACAAACTGTTGAAAAGTGTGAAGACTCGAAAACAAGGCAACACATCAGCCAGCAGCTAAAAGTTTCTTTACTAGTAACACTCAGCGTTCTCAACAGATGCAGAGAGATGCTTCCTGTTAGACATTCTCTGTTGGACTAAACTTTTGGTTTTATTGTTTTAGAACAGCTGGCGAGCAACAAACACAGCTCTTAAAGTCCCCCTATCCTGTAATTACAGTCACTTAGATTGATGGATTAACTCTCTACCTTGTTAACACTGATCTCCTCGCTCAGCACCTGCACTCAACCCCAGCTGAATAGAGTGGCGTGTTTCTCCATCCAGTGCAGGGGATTGTTTGCAGACCACAGCTTGCAAAATTCAGGATGTTTAGACATCAGAAACTTGATGGTGAACTCAAACAAAACCTCTGCCTTGCAGATTTTTGAGAAATGTTTGAAAAGGAGGATGTTGCAAACAAGTACATTGATGTTTGAATCATAAAGCTTTTTCAGGTAAAGCCACAGAGCTTTTCCCATAAGTCACTGACGGGGAATCATCAGGAAGGACAATGTCTACTTTTACGTTTCACTTCTCTGTTATTTTACACGACACTCCACAAGGGAAGCAGGTCATCAGTGGGCTAATCCTTCAGCTCGCTGAAGCTCTTGGGTTTCAAATCATGAGAGCGTTATTCACTCGTCTCCTGCTCTATACAAATGTCCTCCTCAATAATTCACATGTACACTAAAACAGGGCTTCAGTGATACTAGCTTGAAGCTGGCAACTCCACAAAGTGAGATGGCCACAACCCAGAGCTGCGTCTCCGTCAGAGAGGAGCAGCTGATAACTCTCGCATCTGTCTGTCCAGGTTCTACTCGGCCGAGATCGTTTGTGGTCTTCAGTTCTTACATTCCAAAGGGATCATCTACAGGTTAGAACAAAACCAAAAGACTGCTCAAATGTTCACTTGATGTTCTTCAGAACTGGATTTTCTAAGCAAAAAAAAAGATGTTCTGTTTTGTTGTATTAAATGTTTTATGTCAGTAGTTGCAGTTGAATGTGAAACTGAACTTGGAGCTGAAATGTTTCAGGACTCCCACACAATTTAACACTATTTTCTAAAACTTTCTGCACGTTTGTGAACAAAGACTGTTGAGACAAATGCCACTGTGGGAGGAGGTCAGGTATTGTGTTATGATAAAGTAAATACACTACAATGTGGCAAGAAAAACAACTGTTCATACAAAGACAGAGCTTCACTACAAATGCTGCACTGTGACCCTTTGTGTTAGCTTTCAGATGTCTTCAGGATCCATGTTTGAATAAATAATTCACAGAAATTCTAAGATTAAAGATAATCTGTAAAAATAAAACATCAGTGTAATAAATTCAGTAAGTGTGAAAGTAGATTCACACACTCCACAAGTCAGTTCAAACCTCTATTTTTGGGTCACGGTTTTGCTTCAGGATCACAAGACAACAAAAAGGAAAAGATTTTTTTTATTTATTTGCTAATAAGAAAGTAAATAAAACATTCATTCTTTTCTTCATTTTGTCCCTTTTTGGGTCACGTGGTTGCTAACCCGGTCACTCGTGGGTGAAGGCAGGGGACACCCCTGGACTGGTCCCCAGTCTGTCGCAGGGCCACAATCACACAGTCATGCACACTTCCACATCTAGAGAAAATTTTAGAGTAACCAATGAACCTATGAAGCATGTTTTTGGACGGTGGGAGGAAGCCGGAGTCCCCAGAGAAAACCCACACATGCACGGGGACAACATGCAAACTCCACGCAGAAAGGTCCCCTATTGGTGACACGGTTTCAAATCCCCCAGCCGGGACTTGAACCGGGACTTGCTGTGAGGCAAGAGCGCTAACCACTGCGCCACCGTGCAGCCCATGTGATGAAACAATCAATAATATTTCTTTTCTTAAATTTAGCGCAGCACATATTTGTGACACTTCAACATAAACATACTGGTTTGCAGTAGGAACGCTACCTTTACTTTACCCACATTTTGGTGTAATACTGAAGCATACAGTTCTGTCTGAAACAGAGTATTGTGGCACCCTTAATAAATAATAACAGTCATTCATTTCTCAGTTCTGTGTTACAGGTTACATGGTTTTATTATTAGGGCTGGAACAAGTATTCAGACATTCACCATTTGTTTCCAAAAATAAAAAAGAGAGACTGAAGTTCAGCTGAAATAAGTTTAAAAAAAAAACAAATTTGTTGAAAATATAAAATAAAAAAAAGATTAGAATAACAAATAGAATTGAAAAAAAAAGAAAAAATTTGATGACTTTAGAAATATTATGGAAATGTTGTGATCACTTTCTTCTAAAGATGAAAAAAATCAGTTTTTTATATATATATATATATATATATATATATATATATATATATATATATATATATAATCATGTTTTTTTTCTTGGACAATCTTTGTGTTTTTCTCTGTAATGTTTTGTTGATTCTGTTATCTAGCTTTTAGACTCCATAACCTCATCTATACTGGACACTTCCTTGTGTTATTTATTGTGTTATTTATTGTTAATTATTATTGGTAATTTTTGCATTTTACTGCTATTTATCTGTTTTTGGCACTACGGTAAAAAGGCAATTTCCCCGTCGTTGGAATAATTAAAGTTTCATTAAATGGGGAAATTCACTCTCTGTTTTTGTTTTTCAGAGATCTTAAGTTGGACAATGTGATGCTGAATCATGAGGGTCACATCAAAATTGCTGACTTCGGCATGTGCAAGGAGAACGTGTTTGGAGAAAATCGCGCCACGACTTTCTGTGGAACTCCTGACTACATCGCCCCAGAGGTACACGACTGCTTTGTGACAGTTAAATCGCCAGTGGTTTGATCCCTTTTGAACATGGATGTTGTTTCCATGTAGATTCTGCTGGGACAGAAATACTCCTTCTCAGTGGACTGGTGGTCGTTTGGGGTGTTGCTGTACGAGATGCTGCTGGGTCAGTCACCTTTCCATGGAGATGACGAGGACGAGCTGTTCGAGTCGATCCGCATGGACACACCCCACTACCCCCGCTGGATCAACAAGGAGGCCAAAGACCTGCTGGAGCAGGTCAGCATCTTACAACTCATATGTTACCGAGACTGGATGTTTTCTGCAAAGAAACGTTAGATTACGTTTTTTTAAAGCTGAAAGGTTAGTTGGTTTATAGTTTAAATGAGGCGAAAGTCCAAAGGAACAGGAAAACCTGGAAAATAGGAGGGATAGAAAAGTACCCAGGATCATTTCACAGATAAGGTTGTAGTCTCAGGCCGTGGGTCACATGACCAGACACTTTTACTAATAAAAAGTGTACAGTAATAAGTCCAAAATGTTCCAGGAGTTCTTTCCAGCTCAGCGGGAGCAGGAAAGCAGGTGATCAGGGAGACGGTGAACTCTGGACCGATGGAAACCAGTTTGACCTGGAAAGCTGTGTTTATCTAACCAGAAGAGGTTTTTCCAAGACAGAATGGCACAAATGAACTTGGTAGATGGTTTTGTAGAGTCAGGTTTCGGTGTTTAGGGTGGACAGTGAACAGTACTGATCTCAGATGTAGACTGGAGACGGGGGTTCTGTGATGATTTTGCTGGGAACTCTTGAGAAGAGCAGCTTGACTCTTTACTCACATCCTCCACCACTCTTCTGTAGGAGAGCGGACTGAAGGTACAGCATAATACAGGGGTGTAGCAATTCATTTTAACAACAATTACATTCATATAATTTGTGGATGCTGATCCCATTCAGTCGATTTTGGTTCATTTTGAACGATTTG
Source organism: Oryzias celebensis (assembly GCA_014656515.1). NCBI lineage: Eukaryota > Metazoa > Chordata > Actinopteri > Beloniformes > Adrianichthyidae > Oryzias > Oryzias celebensis. The sequence continues at coordinate 26,611,143 of BNCR01000005.1, read as the reverse complement.
ACTCACTGACCTAAAATGGATTCAGGACAGCTTTAACCAAAACTTCAACCAGTGTGACTCACAGATAAACACCTTCTACTGAACAGTGCAGGTGAAGGTTTACACATTCCCAGTATTTCTTACAAGAAAATCAAGTGTAAATTAAATACAGTGTGGATCGAAACTTTAGGCGCCCCAGGTAAAATGTTATATTATTGTCTGTTACTCACTGCTCTTTTTCAGGTCTATCCATAGATTTTCAATGATGTTGAGGTCAGGTCATTGGAAAAGCCGCCGCAAAACCCTCAGTTTATGCTTCTTAATGTAAGACAGGGTGGATTTTGAGATGTGTTTAGGACCATTTTTCATGTGGAGAAGCCGTCCAGTCTTTAGCTTCAACCTTTTCACAGATGGCATCAAGTTAGTGTCCAAAATGTGCTGAAATTTTCTGGAATCCATCCTTCCTTCTACTGGTGAAATGTTTCCGGTGTCGCTGGCTGCAATCCAAGCCCAAAGCATGATCAATCCACCCCCATGCTTGACGGTTGAACAGAGGTTCTTTTCATTCTCCAAATGTATCTTGCCGACAAAAAGTTCCATTTGAACCTGGTCGGTTCACAGATTTTATTTCCATCAGACTTGTTTCTATGTTCATTTGCCAACTTTAAACATTGAATTTTGTGGTGAAGACGCAGAAGAGGTTTTCTTCTGATTTCTTCTCATCTGTAAACTGATGCCTTTAGAAGATTTTTTCAATCTTTCCTTAGGTTCTTTATGTACAATAATATAACATTTTAGCTGGGGTGCCATAACTTTTAATCCCACTGTAGGCGTACAAACAAACAAGTAAACAAGAATGAATGTCAAATCCATTCCCATTTTAGTTTGATAAAGTTCAGCCCGCTGTTGTTTTTCCACATTAAAATAATCCAAAGGGACATTATTAGAACATTTTACTACCCTGTATGGTCACATGACTTTGATAAATAAAGTGTTTCCACACACTGGACTGGAATGATGGCTGATCCGTTTATGCTGCATCACATGTGAGTTGTCCGCTGTGATGGAACTTGATCGTTTTTACCTTAAGTAAAATGAACCTTTGATTTGATTACCAACTCACATTAGACAGGTTGATCCTGTTGGACTGCAGGAATATAAATCAATTCATCGTCACACCCCTAACATTGTGGGATTCCTTTGAAAGAACCAGTGGTGATTGAAATCCAGGAAAGGCTTTGGAAGCAGTGAATCTTGTAGTAAGAGGAGTTCAGAGGTCTGATCGTTTTAACCTGGTTCTTGGTGGCTCCAGATGGTGAGTTTAGGTCTGCATGGCGTTGGACTGTGTGTGAAAACTTGGGAGAAGCTGGCAGGGATGCCAAGGCTTGACAGAAGGATTTTCCTACATTGGGGGATAATGTGTGTTCTGAGTGACGTGAAAGACATTGACGGGACGATTCTTTCACGCATTAGCTTGGGTCCTAAGAGGTTAAGCGTGCAGTTCATCCTTTTGTGACATTCATTTTAGGAGAGGTTTACTCACTCGAGCGTTACTTTATAAACATAAATAAATCCAACTAAATAAGAAAACATTTCTCTTGACAAAAGCAATGTATTTGAAGGTTTATTAAGAAAAAGGCATCAAATGTTGGTTGTATGGTGGATATTTTTAACTTGTTTGATTTCTGACAGTTGTTTGACAGAGAGCCCACACACAGGCTAGGAGTTGTGGGCAACATCCGACAACATTCCTTCTTCAAAACCATCAACTGGCAAGCCCTGGAAAGGAGAGAGGTTGAACCCCCTTTCAAGCCCAAAGTGGTACGCTCCGTGCCTGTCATAAGATAAAATTAGGAAACTGTTGGATGCTATTTTCCTGGATTCATTTCCACTTTGTTTTCCCTCCGTCGCAGAAAGCCCCGAACGACTGCAGTAACTTTGATCGGGAATTCCTCAGTGAGAAGCCGCGTCTGTCCCACAGTGAGAAGAACTTGATAGAATCCATGGATCAGTCTGCATTTTCGGGATTCTCCTTCATAAATCCCAAGATGGAGAGCCTTTTAGAAAACTGAGAGGCCGCACCAGCACTCTGAAAACAAGACTTCTGTGGTATTTATGGGGTAGTGAGTTGATGATCCTCCGTCAGTATTTGTGTGACGTAATTTCAAACATACTCTCTTGTCCTTGGGTACGAAATAAATAAGTCTATATGCTGTATAGTTTGATGTTATTGTATTTTTAGCATGCTTCTTTATAGTCAGGGCTTTGAACTCCTGTGTGAGTTTTAATATTAAATATTCTTACATTTCTCACATCATCTGACACCGTGTGGTGTTGCCGTTCATTTTAACCCCACAAAAGTGGGTAGAAAGTTATAGTGCTCAGCTTAAATGAGTACGTCCTCTTTTATGGAACACTTATTTAACCCCAAAGCATGAAATGAAGGTGAATAATGTCACTTAAACCACACAATCTTCAGTTTTACTCCAATTGGTCGAAGCAAAAATGAATCCACCCTGCATCAAAAACGTCTACATCTTGTATTTTGTCTGAGCAGCATGATTTTGAAGGACAGCACCAAGTCTTCTAGATATGGAATAAACAAGTTGGAACATCTATCTCTTTCCCTTCTTCAAGAATAACCTCTTTTAGGGCCTGGAAGCTGGATGGAGAGAGATGCTCAACTTGTTGCTTCAGAATTCCCCACAGGTGTTTTTGGAAATGCAACAGTAGCTTTCCATGTGTGTTTTGGATCATTGCTGTGTTGGAAACGACCAAGTGGATCACTTCTGCTCCAGCATTTTGACTGATACGTGAAGTTATGCTGATCTGCTTGTAGCCTCACATTTATTGTGTAAAAAAATGATGTATTTTCTCAGATTTTGTGACATTTCTCTTCCATGAGGAGCCGTTTCTGACAGCATAAAATGGGAAGAGTTTTTCTTTGTTCAGTAATGCTCTTTAACAGTCCCCTGTGTCCTGGACACATCTTAAATGAATCTTCAGACTCACCTGTGGTTGAATATCTGTTCATTAGAATGTTGTCATCTGAAATGTGGCTTTTCTCCTCAGACTATACCTGAGTGAACTCATTTTTGCAACATGGACTTGAATGAATTAGTTGATAAAAATCACTTTTTTTATGTGTTCAAAGAACAAATATCGTTAGCAATCACTGGTTCACATTTGTGGGAGTGTTTTGTTGTAGAATATCTGATAGAAAATGTTGATTCTGAAAGGACACTAAAGGTTTCCTGAACAATGTAGTAGAGTGTACTCATGTATGCTGAGCACTGTATGAAATCTAGACAGTTTTATTATGTAAATGAGGCGTCAGCATGTATATGAACAACAAAATGCAATTCTTCAACATAGAAAATAATGAATGTTAGTATCTCTTCTTGCATTTTATTTAATACATTTCAAAATCACAATAGCTGTAACTGTCAGGGATAGTTGTGTTTGTACGGTTGGCAAGATGTAAATATTAAATCCAAACGTCTAGGCTTGTTTTCATTTGAACAGAAAGTTGTTTGGGGAGAACCGTGTGCAGCCAAAGGTACAATAAGTAATGTAACATGAGTTTACTTTGTGGTTAGAGTATCAATTTGTATAGAAACAATAAAAGAATTCTGTTGTATAAAGTGCATGTTAAAATGTTTGTTTTGATTATGTTTTAATTATCTTCATGCTTTACTTCTGAATAAATACTGTATCAGCTCATAATTCTGCTTTCTTTTGTGAACTTCAGACAGACTGAATTCATGTGATTATTTCTGTTATTATTCTTGCCTTTTAATGTGTGTATATACAGTATTTTTATAGATGGATTTAGATATATTCCTCATGTATGCTCTCCATACAGTGGAATCTGCTATGCTAATGGTCGGGTATTTTAGACAGTGAGAGATAGAAAATCAAGAGATCTATTCTAAAGAATGTATATAAATGTATTAGCGTTTCATTGAGGGAAATATGTATTTGATCCTCGATAAGAGTTCTGGTTCACACAGACCAGTTAGACTCCTAATCAACCTGTCACCTGAGTGAAGACACCTGTTTGAACTGATCACCTGTAGAAAGGACACCTGTCCACAGAGTCAGTCCATCAGTCAGAATCCAGACTCTCCAACATGGAAAAGACAGAGGAGCTTTCAGTGGATTGAAGGGAGAAGATTGTAGATCTGAACAAGACCAGAATGGACTACAGGATGAGGCTCCAAACCAGATCTGACCTGGTGGGGTTTCCATGATCTTGAGGACAGTGAGAAATCGGCCTAAAAAAACACGGCAGGAGTTAGTTTGTGATCTCAAAGCAGCTGGAACCACAATCACCAAGAAAACCATTGGTAAGACTTCACACCACAGCGGTTCAACATCCAGCAGTGCTTGCAAAGCAGCACTACTTAAGAAGACATGTGCAGACCCACCTAAAGTTTACCATTGAACACCTTATGATTCAGAGAGTGACTGGGAAACGGTGCTGTGATCAGATCAGACCAACATGGAACTCTTTGGCATCAACTCAACGCGTCATGTTTGGAGGAAGAGAACTGCTGCCTTTGACCACAAGAACACCATCAGCACTGTCACCACTGGAGTCCAGTCAGTCTCTGGACCTCAGTCCTATAGAGAAAACTGAAGCTCAGAGTTACCAAGCGACAGACAGCAAATCTGAATGATGCAGAAGTCATTTGTAAAGAAGAGTGGAGCGAAATTCTTCCTGAAATGTGCAGAAAGCTGCTCATCAACTAGAACAAATGTCTGACCTCTGTGCTTGATAATAAAAGTTTGACCATGAAGTACTAAGTCTGTTAAGGAAAGGAGATCACATACTTATTTCCCTCCATGAAACGCAAATCACATATAAATAATTTAAAGTGCATTTCTAGATTTTCCTTCTGATTTTCTATCTTTCACTTTTAAATTGAATTTACATTAGAATAACAGGCTGTCAACTTCTTTTTAAGTGGGCAAACCTACAAGATTACAAGAGATCACATTCTTATCTCCTCTGTATGTTGAATATATTATCAATAAACTAACGTGATGCAGAATACAGTTATAAAGTCCCGCTCATCTTTTGATCTTTTTAATGCATTACTTCTGATTATGCTATTTTAAAATAAACTCAAAAACCTGAGCTGTTTTCTAGGACATAGTTTCTGTGGAGCAGCAGGAGTTTGTCATCTACCAGTGGATGTATTGAAATGAAGCAAATCCGGGAGCTTGTGACCTGCTGCTTGTAGTTTGTACGTAACAAATGAAAGCTTTTTCCAACTGCATTTTTCTTCTGCTGATTCACAAAAATAAATAAATGCTCTATAATTTTAATAATGCAACAACAAGAACACAAAAAGAAACACCAAAACACTTTTTTCATTGGAGTGAATGTTTAAAAACACTAATTATTCAAAAATTACCTATGCAGAAAAGGCAGAACTACGCCCTCTAGCGGCACAAGTATGAACTAAGTTTCTGACGTCAGCACGTAACGTCTTGTGTATGCGGAAGTGCTCCACGAAGCGCTGTTCTTCAGCAGACCCTCTTCTGTGTGTCACAGAGGCAGTATCCGTGACTTTACAATCATGTCTGATCGGTAGAACACTGCGGGTTTCCTCCGCTTCCCTCCGGACTAAAGTCTGTAAAGATTTCCGAAATGGACTCTGTGGATAAACTTCGGAACACGTTCACTTTGGCATCATGTAATGTGTTGCTACAGGTAAGTGAAAGCTGTGTTTTCCTTGGCGCCCCTGTTTCCCGCGTGTCACCCACCTGTATGCGCTGCAGGTGATGTTCCGCGTGCTCACCTTCCTGCTGAACGGCTTCACGCTGCGCTTTGTGTCCAAAGAGCTGATCGGAGTCGTCAATGTCAGGTAAACACGGGGAATGCTGGGAGTTTTTTCGGAAGTCAGAGCGCAGGATGACCTGATCTCACTGGTGTCTATGTCTTCATATTCCAGGCTGACACTGCTTTATTCCACACTAGTGTTCCTGTCCAGAGAGGCTTTCCGCAGAGCCTGTCTAAGTGGGGAATCGGGGACTAATCAGAACTGGAGACAAGTCATCAACCTGCTATGGCTGACGCAAGTTCACTGACATAAGAACCGTAACGTTTTGTGTTCACTTTGGTTCTCATGCTGGTTTGTTTTCAGGGTTCCCATTGGGGTGTTATGGGCCGTCCTCCTTGGATCTGTGTGGCTGTGGCTCCTGGAGGCCCCTGATCCGGAGGCCGTTCCTTACTACAGTGCTGCTGTGGTGCTGTTTGCCCTCTCCGGAGTCCAGGAGCTCCTGGCAGAGCCCCTGTGGGTCTTGGCTCAGGCTCACATGTTTGTCTGGTTAAAGGTGGTGGCTGAGAGCTTAGCTATGATCGCCAAGTGCAGCGTAACAGTGGTGCTGGTGGTATTTGCCCGGGAATGGGGTCTCTACATCTTCTCTGCAGCTCATGTAAGACAACCGCGTGTCTTCTGCTAATTCTTGTCAACTTCTTTAATGATTCCTGTTTCCTCCTCAGCTGGTCTACACTGGATTTCTGTTGTTGTGCTACATTGCATACTTCACACGATTCTTGGGGTCAAACGAGGCAACAAAGAAGAGTTTCCCTCTGCACCGAGTTACAGATTTACTGCCGGGCGGAATCCATGGAGAGGTTGTCAATCTAACACGTTTGCTTGTGCCTTCAAAGTATGAAGTCAATAACAGAATAATTTCCTTCTGCTGCATGGAAAGCCGCTGATAGACTGGAGTGCGGCTCAGCTTACGTGGAGCTTCTTCAAGCAGTCCTTCCTGAAACAGATCTTGACTGAGGGAGAGCGTTACATCATGACCTTCTTTAATGTCCTGACCTTTGGAGACCAGGGGGTTTACGATATTGTCAACAACTTGGGCTCAATGGTGGCGCGCTTCATCTTCTTGCCCATCGAGGAAAGCTTCTACGTCTTCTTTGCCAACATTTTAGAAAGAGGACGTGACGTTCAAAGGCAAGACCAGGTTTGTGTTGTGGAAACCAGCTTGTTTGAAATGTCAAAGGTCATCACATCGTTGACTTTTCGCTCGTTGGGGTCGGTTTGCAGGAAGCCGCCTCCATAGCGGCGGAGGTCTTGAAGCACTTGCTGAAACTGGTCGTGGTGATTGGTCTGATCATCACAGTCTTTGGGTATGGCTACTCTCACTTGGCTTTGGATATTTATGGAGGCTCTATGCTGAGTAGTGGTTCAGGTATAAATCCAATCCAAATACAGGAAGAATATAAACAGTGAGATGATTTTTGTTTTGATAATATCTGTTCATTTCTTCCCAAAGGGCCTGTTTTGCTGCGCTGCTACAGCTGCTATGTCCTGCTGCTGGCTGTAAATGGTGTCACAGAATGTTTCGTGTTTGCCACCATGAGCAAAGAGGAGGTCGACAGGTAAGAAAAAGACAAAAACAAACCTCATGAGTTGTCTTTTCTCTGTTGACACAGCCCTTTTGTTTTGTCTGCAGGTATAACCTGGTGATGTTGGCTTTGTCTGCCTCCTTTCTGTTTCTGTCGTACATGCTGACATGGTGGGCTGGAGGTGTTGGCTTCATTCTGGCAAACTGCCTCAACATGGGGCTCCGGATCTTCCACAGCCTCCGTTACATCCATGGTTACTTCCAGAAGAGTCAGTGGGAACCTCTGAGAGGCCTGCTGCCCTCACCGCTGCTCCTGCTGGCCCTTACCGTCAGTGCAGCTGTAACAGCCATTTCTGAGGTGCCGAAACAGTGGTTTGACTTGAAAGCATTAACAAAAGCAGATGCTTTCGATTTTAATCGTGATGTCTTTGTGATTCTCCTGTTTCAGGCTGTTTTTTGCTGTGACGGCGGCTGGTTGCTCAGGCTGCTCCACATTGCTGTGGGAGGCCTGTGTTTGCTTGTTGTGCTCGCTGTGACGGCTCTGAGTGAAAAACAGCTGCTACACTTCATCAGGACTCACCTGTGGTCACAGTACAGAAAGAAAAAGACTTAATGAAACAGACTTGCTCTTATAGAGGATATTTTTGCACAAAAAAAAAAATCAAATTTTCTGTTGCATTAAAACAGGAAATGAGAAGCAGAAACTATTTTTGAAAAAGTTCCTCCTGTTTCTGTTTGTATTTTTAATGCAACATTCCTTTGTAACGGTGATGGAATTTTCCAAATAGGAAGCACTTGAGTTTTGTTCTTCTGGTGAATGTTTTAGAACTTAAATCAATCTATGGCATTTATCTTCATTGAAGTCCATGGGGATTGTATTTGACCCTGAAGCTTGTAATGTCAAATGGAAATGCAGACAAGTTTACAAATATCTGGTCCAGTCTTTAAAATTGTAACAAAAAAATCCTGTTACTCTTTATTTTTAGTGGTTTTTCTTTTTTTTTATTCTTATAAATGTTAAATGCCATTATTCAAAAGAAAAAAGTAATTTATTTTGTATTAAATAAGGACATTTTCTCTTGAAATGTAATTTAAATAAGGAGAAATATTTTAAAAAAGAGTAAAGAAATATTTGCCACAGAAAATGATGCATGAAATAAATCCATAGCCTTTGACGGTTAGGCTTTGGGTTAATGGCGTCTTGCGTGGTTGGGTTGAACTCGTTCCACAGATGAATAAACCCCAGAGTGATGGTGGTTAAGGGCCAGACATTCCAAAGCAGCGCTCCAGGTGGAGAGCAGTGAACTGTCTGGGATCCAGAGGAAGACAACCATCCATGAAAGGCAGGGACTCAGTTTTTGGTTCAGAGTGAAGGTCTGGTTGACCCCGGTGTGTAGAGCGATGAAACAACCCACCTGGAAGTTTGGTAAAGTTTCCTTTTGAAGCTGTGGGGTCCAGATGACCCCACCCTGACATTGATGTGTTATCCCTCCCATGACAAAGGTGGACAGGACTGGATGTCTGCCAGGGACAACAGTGAATTCACTTTTATTTCTAGCTTTCTCTTCAGTTCAGTGTTAGAACGAACAGCTTTCTCCTCTTTAATATTAAATAACTTGTCTTCCCAATCCAAACATGGATCTGTATTCGTTCAAGTTTCTGGATCCCAATATGCGTCCAGTAGCTCTCCCTGAGGAAGAGCTCAGGTTATAGACAAAGAGGAGACATGTTGGTCCGAGCACAGTAGTAACCATTTGAATCCAGATGTTGGTTCAGCCTTTGACCTGCAGATGTGGTTGGGGCATTGACTTCACCGGCTCACGACCTGAATGTCCTAACGGCAAAGAGACTTGATGTTTTTAGAGTTCATGAGAGGTGAAACATCTTCAGCAAGCAGAAACAACTGGAGTATGTCTTTGCTTTAGCTTTGAGAATGATGATGTGAATGACTGAGAATCTGTATCAGCAGCAGTTGTGACCTTTAGCTTGAGCCTTTTCTGCTCTTTGGCAAAGTCTCTCTGTTTGGAGAAGCTTTTAGACCAGTGACAAAGCTTTATGCTGCGTTTTTTAGTTCAAACTCATTTTAAAAAACCTTTCAATTCTTTTCTGCAAACTACCAGTGAATTTGAGATCCCAAAGGCCTGAATGATGATGTATTTGTCAAAAACCTGCAGGATGGAGGAGGGAGACATTCGTATACTAACAGATGTTTAGATGCTTTCATTACAAACCTTCTGATCGAGTTATTAGAAGGTTGTTGTGTAGACGTTGTATTAGATGATGATCAGCTCTGATGGTGCCTGAAGCAAACAGCTGGAGAAACAGACGCTGAGGACAACCAGTGGCAGAGAAACGAGAGAGGGGAGGCGCTTTCTCACTCATTACGTCATTTGTTATCCTAGAGAGCCCATTTTTCTGTCCAGTGGAAAAAATTTCTGCCAGATTGTGTTTACATGTGGGCGTGTGTTTGGAGAAAAACAGGAACAGCTGGCAGAAAGAGCAGGACATCTGTTAGCAGAGGATCTTCATCATGTCTCAAGTAAGACTGATTTTGAGATTCATGCAGCTTTCAGGTAAACTGCTGCTGATGTGGAAAACTGTCTTTGTTTTCCCGTCTTCCAGCCTGGCCAGAGCGACGGACAAAAGCAGCGTCCTGAAGTGAAAGAAGAGGACTTGATGGAAGGGAAGGCAAAGCTGGGCAGTAATGAGACTGTGAGGAGCAAGACCTTTGAAGTGATGGAAGAGTGTGGTGAGAATATACTCATGTTGTCATGGCGGAGTGACTCCACTCTGGATTTATAGTTGATTTTAGGGGGAACAGCCTTTTGTCTGCCGGTTTCTGATTAAGATGATAGTATGGCAGCGAGAGCGTGAGGGAGGGTTCCTCAGGTTTCCACTCCATATACAGAAGGGAAAAAAATGATGTAATGAAGGCAGATTCCTGTCAGACAGTGCACTCCATCACCCAGCAGGGTACAGATATATTTGTACTCGCATGCTGTAGAACCAGAATCTGCTGCCACGCACAACTTGAAATGCTGGACAGAAAATCTTTTTTTTATTTCTCTTCTTTGCAGAAAAAATGGGGAAAGCTGCTCCGTCCGTGTTCAGTGGAGCGAGGTCAGGAGCTGAGACCGTTTTCAACTCACGCTCAGCTCAACCAATCAGGAAGTAGATGGAAGCTGCAGAGGAAGATTTGAAGAATTTCCATCAATCATTTTCCTGCTGTTATCAAACCCTGAAGAACCCCTTTGTTCTTCTTTTTTTTACAAAATGATGCAACTTTCCAGCTCAGGCAACAACAAAAAAAATGTCAGCTTTCAGTATTCCTGGAGTTCCTGTAAAAGTTTATTTTTCACTTAATTGGATAAAAATAATAAACCTTCTGCCCCATTTACAGAACGTATATTGTTATGTTGTGTGGTCCTTTTTTAAAATAAAGTAATCTTGTGATGGGCCTAGCAACCCATCTAGGATATACCCGTCTGCACTGGGATAGGCTCCAGCATCCCCATGACCCTGGAAGGGATTCAGCAGGTCTAGAAGATGGATGGCATTTTGTGATAGAAAATCAAGGGTTTTCAGGCCGCGGTTAATGCAGAGTGTTGAGTCAGGAAGGGTCTCTGACATAAAACCAAAGTAGAATCAACTTTGAATTTGGAACTTGGGACCTTGTGTCAAATTTGAGCTTTGAGACGTTGACAAACTAAAACTAGAAAACTAACGAGTTGGTCGACATGATGGAAAGAAGAAAGATGAATTTTCTGTGCATTCAAGAGACCAGATTGACAGAAAGCCAGGCTTAAAGATCGCGAGCAGATTCAAGCTGTTTTATCATGGTGAGGATGGAAAGAAGAACAGAGCAGGAGAGATCCAAGGGGGAGTTTGATAAGAATGTTCTGGAGGGGAAGAGAAGATGCTGATAGGAGGATGAATCTGATCCTGAGGTTCTGAATGCTGTCAGTAGTTTTACCCCCAGATAGGATGTGAGGTGAATGGGAAACTCTGGAAGGAGATGGATGAGAAGACCCAGGGTATCGCTAGAGGGCAGAGTGCTGATTGGAGCAAACTTTAACAGAAACATGGGTGATGTGCGACCAAAGAGTGTCATCAAGAATGGCAGGAAAGGCGTGGAAGACTGTGGTGAGAGCAGCCATGTTGTTGGTAGAGACTGATGCTGTCAGGAGGCAGAGATTATTAGATGGAGATGGTTTGAACACAATGAGAGGAGGAACAGTGATGATGTTGCTAAAAGCCCGCTCAGGTTGAAGTTACCAGGAAAGACCCCTAAAGGAAGACAGAAGAGGAGGTACATGGATGTAAAAGAGGTCTTCAGGTGTGAGGAGCAGATAGATGGAGGCAGATGATTCAATGTAGCAACCCCTAAAATGAGCAGCCGAGACAAGAAAGTGTTGTAGAATTGCTTTTTGTCTTACAGCTGACAGACAACCTCTCCAGGATGTGCCCCAGCTTAGAAGTAGCTATGATAGGCTCCAGCAACCCCACAACCCTGAAAGGGATTCATGGGGCCAGAAGATGAATGGATGAGGAAGTAGACTCCAAGCAGTTCTTATTTTTTAAAAAGGGTTTAAAATAAAATGATAGATTATTTGCAATGTAGCATTCTTATTTCTAATGTTTTGCTAACTGTCTTCCTCTATTGTTTCCGATTAGTATCATTGTTGTGGTCTATTGCTTAAGTGGTTTCTGTATAATATCCCCCAAAAAACTTAGAAGTTTGTTAAAGACTTTTGAGGTTTTATTAGTAAAAACTACAGTGTGGATTATAGGATATTTATGTAGGTTAGTGTTAAAAAATGTAAACACAAAAAGGGATTGAAATCAGCATGTTTTCATCTTTGTATTCAAAACCATGTCGGCGTAAACAGAACTTTCAACTTAACAGATCAAAAGTACAACAGTAAACGAGGAAGAAGCTGGAACATTTGAACAAACCCAAACAGTGGGGAAGATTAGGAGTAAAAACTGAAGACGACGGTCTGGAGCAAGAACATGACAGAGGCTCTGGAGAAAACCGTTTCATTTCATAAATTTATGATGTTGGTCTTGGAGGATTTTGGCAGAGGACTTGGCGTCGTAAAACAACTCGTTGATTTCCTCCACCTGTTCCCTCTCCACCGTTTCTTTGCCTTGAACGCGGCCCAGCAGACTGCCTGGAGTCAGCAGCTGCACAGCATACCTGTCAGGAACGAGGAGCAACATGGAGACAGAAATTAAAAACTCCAATTTTTAGCAACTTCTTGTTTCACAGCTTGAAAATCGTTTACATTTTTCTCCCTAATGCGACTGAATATTTGTTGTCCTTGATGATCTTAAAAGGTAAAAAAAGTGCGTCATAAAACCACAGATGCAGAAATGATCAGAGTTTTCTACACAAACGTCAGTCCTGTAAGCAGAGCAGACAACTGAACAATAAACTGTGAAATCTCAGACTTGATGTGTCTTAGAACATTCTGTCTACGTGGTCACTTGACTTCAAATCATGGTTAAGAAAGACGGAGGTCAAAGATCTACATGCACGTATACCTGAGGGTGGTCTTGGAGCCGATTTCTGCCAGGTGTGTAAGAGCTTCCTCGCTGATACTGATCCCCTCGGTCTGCGCTCGGATCTTTATGATCTACAGAGCACACTCTTATTGATGACAGATGTACCAGCGGAATGAAGCATTTTGGATTCTGGTATGTTCTGGCCCGTTGGCTCACCTGCTTCATCTCCTGTGGAGTGTACAACATGGTGCGGATTATCATGACTCTGTCCAGGAGGTCCAGAGGTATCCCATGTGGAGAACTGATGTCTTCAGTCCCCCTGGAAAACAACAACAAAACATGAAGCGGTTTAACAAAATGAGGGCTGTTCCTTAAGTCAGCGAGCGCTCGAACCCTCACCTGATTAAACACTTGCCCCTGTTGGAGGCAAACACCACAATAGGGGCGATGCTGCTCTCCAGCGCGCGATGGAGGTATGTGAAGCACTCGATGTCGAGCATGTGGACCTCGTCCACAAACAGCACCCCAGGTACAAGCTCAGCCACACCCTGGTCTATGTAACGATTTACCACCTTGTTGATTTCAGCACGCAGCTTATCTGTAGATGATGATAGCAGACAGCTGGTCAAAGCATCGTCCTGATCCCAGGTGAACACATCAGGCTTTCATCTACCTGTGATCTCTGTCTTCTTGGGTTTCATCAGTTGTCCCATCATGGAGAGAATATCCTGACCTCCCTGGTACAAAAATTCGTGCAGTTCTTACTCCGTATTTCAAGTTTGGTGCAAGTTTTGAACTCCTAATTGGAGTTTTAGTGCAGTTCTGTACCTGTGGTCGAGCGTTTGCGACATCCAAGTCATGCAGCGTGACATCTTGGACAATCTCCTTCTTTTTGTGAACGTCACCTTTGGGAAGGGGAACGTACTCCTCAGCCTCCAGGTCAAACTCTGTTGCAAAGGTGTCACAGCGGCCTTGTCTCTGCAAAGAAGCCGTAAGGAATGACACCCTTATGAAGCAAAAAAAACCCAGTCAAGTCAAAGGCCACACACAGGAGGGGGGCAGGTGTGCGACTGATCCTGCTGCCAGCAGAGGCAGAGACATGAAAGGTGAGTCATGAAACGGCTGTCAACATTAACAAATGTGCCCCCCCCGCCCTCGGACTACAGCCGACTCGAAGTCCAGGCCCACCTGCAGTGATTAAAAGAACCGTCATCACAGCCTGTCAACATCAGCTACAAGCCTACTGCTGGACAGGAGCATTATGGGAGATAGAAAGATATGGATAGGCTTTCAGGCACGCTGGAAAAGTGGAGATGAAAGAACACCAACAAGGACTACAGAGGACAGAGGGCGTGGAAAACCGTCAACTCTGGCCTCACCATGACACTGAAGTCTAAAAAGATTCTATCACCTTTAAAACTACCATCTACTTCTAGTTATTACAGTTATTTCAATCAGGTTTTGATTGCTTCGAATAAAAAAAAAAAAACTAATATGACAAAAAACATTGAAGACCAAAATTCCAACTATTTTAATGACAACAGCCTCAAAAACTTCAAACCGTAAAGAAAAACGTGAAAAGTGCCTCACCTGCCATCATATAATGTATACTAAACACCAAATAAATAATACAACTAATTTGTGCTGTAAATGTAGGTTATAAGCCAAATTCAAATGCTTTTTATAATCAAAATCTCTTCTATTTAACTATTTCCTGTATAGTTAGAACGCAGACAGTGAGGAGATGCAGCACTGAGCTCTGCCTCAATCCCATGCAAACTGGACTGAGCGAGTGTCTTTTACCTTACTCAGCCTATGCTAAAAATGCAATGCTTTATTTAAATATTTTTATGCGTGATTTCCCTTTTCTTTTGGATTTCCTCACTTTGCATTTAATAGGTCATATATTTCATATTTGTTTGTTGTTTATTTAGTGTTTGAATCTGACATAAAGCTGCACTGAAAAGACAGAATGTGGGGCAGGCAGTGGCACTTTGAAGGGCGCTCGTGAGCTCACGTTTGCTCTTCAGTTGTTGCTAATAAAGTTTAATAGGAGTCTGGCATTTTGTGACTTTGCTCTGACTGACTGTACGTACAGCAAATGTAATATTAAAAATGTCTCAAAGTTGGAAATTCAATTAAAACAGAAATGACTAAATATGAGATGACTAATGCCAGACCAGCCCATCTTTAAGACTGAGAGACTTCTAAAACTAAAAGAAGGAGGACTTTTGTTATAAAGTCGCAGAGATCTCTGTTCTGAAGGAGATGAATGGACTCCATTTAGAAGCAAAGGTCTGACAACATTGTGAATTAAGTGTGTGTTTGTGTCTGTAGCATTCACCTTGGTGTTTTTGGAGCCATATTGAACTGCTATACATGTTACATTCTTCATTGATCCCATTTAAACCTGCTACTTTTATAAAAAAGAATGTTGATGTGAGATATGAAACATAACAGTTGCATTTAACTGTACTGGGTTCAAATGTTTGTAAATCTGCCTCTCAAATCTGAGTCGGTCCCTCAGACCCAGACCTCGCTGCGTCTCAGTCCCTCAGACACAGACCTCGCTGCATCTCAGTCCCTCAGACAAAGACCTCGCTGCGTCTCAGTCCATCAGACACAGACCTCGCTGCGTCTCAGTCCATCAGACACAGACTTCGCTGCGTCTCAGTCCCTCAGACAAAGACCTCGCTGCGTCTCAGTCCATCAGACAAAGACCTCGCTGCGTCTCAGTCCCTCAGACACAGACCTCGCTGCGTCTCAGTCCCTCAAACAAAGACCTCGCTGCGTCTCAGTCCCTCAGACACAGACCTCGCTGCGTCTCAGTCCCTCAGACACAGACTTCGCTGCGTCTCAGTCCCTCAGACACAGACCTCGCTGCGTCTCAGTCCCTCAGACACAGACTTCGCTGCGTCTCAGTCCCTCAGACACAGACCTCGCTGCGTCTCAGTCCCTCAGACAAAGACCTCGCTGCGTCTCAGTCCCTCAAACAAAGACCTCGCTGCGTCTCAGTCCCTCAGACAAAGACCTCGCTGCGTCTCAGTCCCTCAGACACAGACCTCGCTGCGTCTCAGTCCCTCAGACACAGACTTCGCTGCGTCTCAGTCCATCAGACACAGACCTCGCTGCGTCTCAGTCCATCAGACACAGACTTCGCTACGTCTCAGTCCATCAGACACAGACCTCGCTGCGTCTCAGTCCCTCAGACACAGACCTCGCTGCGTCTCAGTCCATCAGACACAGACCTCGCTGCGTCTCAGTCCTTCAGACACAGACCTCGCTGCGTCTCAGTCCCTCAGACTGCAGCTTTTTTGGATTTTTGGATACATAAAAACAAACCTTTCAAAAATGTACACTTATTAAAGTAAAAAAATATCCAATAGGGATAGAAAGAATGAACAGATCTAAAAGCAGTAGTATAAGTGACAGAATTTCAGCACCACCTACCTTCACTGCTCCACTGTTAGCTTCAATGTAGATGACGTCTCCCACTTCCACACGTTCCTTCTGAAGACTCTCATAGATACTGGGATCCAGCTGAAAAGACACATTCTTTTAGGTTACTGGTATTTTTAACATACAGTTTACTTTCATTTTTTGATTACTTGTTTTCTTTGTACATGAATGAGCGATAAACTCAACAGTTAAATGGTGACTCTTCCAGTCTGACCTTGAGCTGCTTTGTGCCTTTGGCCGTCTTCAGACCGATGATGACGTGGCTGATGGTTTTTCCGTAGCCTCCCATGGGATTCTCGGTCTCACAGGGGGTCAGCTCTGTCACCTCCCCTTCATACACCTCCTTGGTTTCTTTGATGCGCAGTCCTGCGTGTAGGAGGCATTAAAGTCAGGCACACACACTGCAGGCTCAACTCAAGGGCTCTTTATACACCTGTCTCAGCTAAGCTGCCACATCTTTCAGACTATCGAACAATGTATTTTATTAAAGAGAAAGAGCCAGCACAGGTCTATGACATGCCAGTGTGTAACATGATCACACTCACACAGCCGGTGGACCTGGGAATCAGCACACAGGTGTCTGATCCTCAATGGGACACAAAGCTGGGCTCCTCTCTGAGACGGTGCCACGGTTATTGACAAGGTGATGGGAAACTGCAGTTGAAACTCACTTCTTCCTGTAGATCCCATTCCAAAGGTGGAGCAAGTGATCTGAGACCACCTTTACCTAATCCCTGTTTCCTCTGGGCCAGACATCAGCATTGAAAGCCCTACCCCACCCCCTGATAACATCCCCAAAAGCAAACTGTCAGCAATCCACCTTCAACTGTGACCTTGGTCTTAAAATTAAAACCATAAAAGAGCAAAATATCTTTGTCTTTTTCTTCACAACTTTTGTTGTTCATTTGGTAACATAATGTCCCAAACAATCCTATCTTTTCATGATATAGCTTCTAAACACATGCGATCCATTAAAGTCCCACTCTGATAATCTTTTGATTTATCGTAAAATAGTTCCCAGTGGTCTTTTAAATGTCATTTTGCTGTTTTTAGCCAAAATAAAAAAACAAGTGTTGTTTTCTAGGACATAAACTCCTGCTGCTCAGCAGAAATTATTTAAAACTCAAATCCTAGTTGTGGGTGGAATCAAAGGTATGGTGTAAGCCTGCCCACACTTCCCATCCTCCATTTGTTTACACTCTTTCCCACCAGCTTACAGCCCCTCACAACTCCAACCTAACATTATCAGTGCAACAAAAATGGGAAGCAATGTTGGACCTGTCCAGCCGTACAGTATTGATCCAGATAGCAGCTCAGACGAAACAAAGACCGACATGTCTGCAAGTGGATGCATCAGAATAGAACCTGAATGGAGCTGGGAGCTTGTGGCCCACATTCTAGAATTTGTATCTTCTATGTCACTGCTACAGGGTTTTTCAAAAGGCATTTTTTCATCTGCTCCTGATTCATACTGATTTAAATAAAGAAATCTTCAGAAAAGCAGTTTTAAGGTTGATTTTCTTTCTACAAGTCATCCATCATGAAAAAAATGCCACAAGAACAAGTTAAAAACACAAATAACACAATTGTTTTTATCAGGTTAAGTCTTTAAACTTCTACAAGTACATGTTACCAACAAAATATAAAGATGTGGAAACACATTTATGTTCCGCTTTAACTAAGCAAATATTAATCATAATCATTATAATTCAAAAAAATATTTGGCTGAATGTACTGGTTCCTGTGTGATGTATTGATTGATTACACTTACCAATTGCCCTCCTGAAATTCTCCATCAGAACTTCTGTTTTTTTAATCTCAGACGAGTAGACCTCACTGCCGACCATGGGGCAAAACGGAACCTTGTTTCCCAACTCCTGAGCGATGGCCAAGGCCAGGGCGGTCTAAAGACAGTGGACATTCAATGTCGCTGTAAGAGTCTGCATAAAAGACAAACATTAGACAGCACTGGGATCATCATGAATGCTTTACCTTTCCTGTTCCAGGGGGTCCTGCGAGTAAAACAGCCCTTCCTGCCATCTTCTTGGCCTGGATCAGCTCAACAATAATACCACAGGCCTGTAGGGTCAAGAAAACAACGGAAAATACAACACTTAAAATAGAACAACAAGCAAACAGGAAAACTTTAAAATCTATAAAACTAAGATGCTAATAAACAGAAATGTGAGAGTTATAAGTCATTAAAATGTATTATTAAAAGCAAAACAGTTGCTGTTTAAAGCTTTTCATAAATGTTGCCATGATGTTCTCAAGCTAAACATGAACTTTGAGAAACCTGTTCTGATCTAAAATATTCTAAATGGTTGATCCGGAATATATTTTACTTTGTGATAAATAAATAAAACCAGAACATAAATGCTGCCTGGTTGGGTAAAAACAAACACTCAAAGCTTTAAAAAAAAAAACAAACTGGAAAAAAAAACAAACTGTTGACTCATCAAGTTTGGATTTTTCTAGTATTATTTAAGATGAATCTTTGGTTTATCTTAGTGGAGAGTAAGTAAAAACTAATTTTAAAATCCACACATAACTGCATTTTGATGGAAATTAAAAACGGAATTAATAATGTATTAAATTGTGTTGAAAATTACGTTATGAACTTCTTCATCAAAATCATTGTGATTTGGGGGGTGATACTAAGCCTTATGGGATCCCTAAAATGTGTAATAAATATGAAACCTTTCAGGCTTATTTTATTTTATCAATTGAAAAAAAAGTCCGTCAAATTGAAATATTTAAAAAAATTTGTTTTAATAATTTTGAATTTGATTAAAAATTATATAATAAAATCACAATTATGCACATTTTCTGCATTAATTGGGAGTTTCTCCAGACATAGAAGTAGCTACGCAGCTGTGCTAACTGAATTAGCATCAGGGATTATCGATGCGCTGCTGTGTTCTCAGTCTCTCATAGTAACAATCACTGACGTGTTCGTTATCTCTTAAAGAAAATACAATTCTATTGAAAAGGGATAAGATTACTGTTACCTCTCTGGCAGCCTCCTGTCCGACCAGTCCGCATGCTGTCTGTTTAGCATTGCCGGCCTCGTCTAGCCCGAGTCCCTTAACATGACTGTGTGAAGCTATTCGCTGGGTCTTTGTGGTGCTTTTTACCTCCTCGATTTTCATATTTGCAGGTTTTACTGGAGCACTGGCTATAAACTCCGAGGCTTAATTTAAATTTTGAGAAATGTCACTTAAGCGTCAACGTTTCTCTAACCACCACATTAGGCGCCGAAAGTCAAAACACAGGGAAATCGGTTTCCATGTGGGTTACCAGGGAAAAAAAGGAGGAAACGGCAACCCCGAAGCACCGCCCCTTTGACAATTCTAAAACCTATTGGCTAACATCAAGACAAAACCAGTTCTTATTGGTTAAAGCCATGTCAATCAATGTTGAACCCACACTCCCGTTTCCTCCTGTGTTTCGTTTTACTTTGTCGGAGCGGAAACACACTCAAAAATGTGCTAATGTGAATAGTAAAATAACACCACTTAATCGAAATTTAAAAAAAAAACTTGAATATCAATGTAAACATATTTTTCTTAATTTTCTTGAATTGTTATATTTAAATGGATTATTTTTATCATTTTATTTTTTTCCTTTTGATGCTGATAGACGTTCCTATTCGGCTTGTATTCGGGGACGAAGAATAACGTGAGCACGATGAGCTACAGTTTTCTGACGACGCTTTGTGGAGCGTCAATAACTTCTTGATTTAACAAACAAACGTCATTATTAACGCTCTAGTTGTTTGTTAACTATCAACGCGGTGTTCAGCGCTTGAAGGAGGAAACGTTCATGCTCTGAAACATTTGGTGAGAAAGTCGAGAAGATGTCCAAGTCTGATGACAGCCGCACGAAAACGTTAAATTTCAACGTGGGGGTCCTGGGACATGTCGACAGCGGGAAGACGTCGCTGGCCAGAGCGCTGAGTAGCACTGCCTCGACGGCTGCTTTCGATAAGAACCCGCAGTCCCGGGAGAGAGGCATCACGTTAGATCTCGGCTTCTCCTCCTTCACAGTGGATTGTCCGGATCACCTGCGGGACGGCGGGGGCCTGAAGCCGCATGACAGTCTGCAGTTTACCCTGGTGGACTGCCCAGGTCACGCCTCTCTGATCCGAACTATTATTGGAGGTAACTTCTAAACCCAAGGAAGATGGACTAACCATCATCAGACAGTCATGATCACATGATGAGTCACGTGGAAGGGCGACCTTCTCAAGCCCCCAAAACATCCAGACAGTGTGCAAAGATGGCAAAAGCTGCTGCTGTCTACATGGCTGTCTGATTGATTGATTGATTGATTGATTGAACATATCACAGCACACTGTAACAATGTCTCTCATAGGATAATAACAGAATAACCCTAAAGCAGCTGTACAGAAGACACAATACGTAGTCATTTACTGAAAAACACAAAATATTTTGAAGCTACCTAAAAAAAAGAATTGTGTATGTCCTACAATAGTAGCTGGGGGGTTAATTTAAAAAGATTGTCCATTATTGGAACATATACGGTATAAATAAAAAAAAGGGGGCAAAAATAATGCTTTTATTTCCTATTGATTAATTTAGAAAACACAGAAAGAGTTTTTGCTGTCACTCCATTTACTGCCATGAATGTGATTTTTACTAAGTAATAATTATAATATTTGAAAATAAATCATCTAAATTGTCTGTAAATGTTAATATGTCTGAAGAGCAAATTGGGAGAAAATAAAGTCTATTAGTCCAACTCAGTGTTTATCCAGAAAGGCTTAAAATATTAAGATGATTAACAAATGTTACTAAGTTTAACAGTCAAATTACAAAAACTGTGGATTGGATTGGAAATGGTTTATTTCAAGCAATCAGGCAAGAATAACACAGAAGTAACAAAATCCTCAGAGGTTTACACCCATAAAAACATGTCAAACAGGGTAATTGGGCATCAAATGATAGATTGCTTGAAAGGCAGTGGGAGGAAGCAAATTTATATAATCCCACCCCAACTCGACCACACCATTTACTTTGTTTGTTATCAATGTCCACTTATGATTAGATATTAATACTGTGCCAACATTGATTTCTTCAGCTGATATCACAGCTAGTAAGTTAAGCTTGCGTTGTCTGCAGGGCAGAAATCGCTGCTGAAAATCAGGGTCAAAGTTGACCTGAGAGTCAGTGGTAAATCTTCTGCACCATATTTTCTTGAAATCATATTTGACACTTATTATGAATCAATTAGAGGCTCAGATGTCTGTGACTACACACTTCTCAAAGTCTTTCATGCTGGTGATGACCATTGGCTTGGACAGTTCCTGTGGCCCAATTGGTTTAACGTAGATCCTGGGATTCAGCCCCCATGTGCTCAGTAACATTACATGTGAATATGCTTTGAAGAAAGCAACAGAATCATAATTTTTTAATTAACCATTTAGTAACTATTTAATAGCCCTTAATTATTGTAGATTGACTTTTCAAAACTAAGTGATTCAAATTTGTTCTGTTTCTGACTCTTAAGTACTTTTTAAAAATTTATTTTCATTAATTCGTTTTTTTCTTTAAATTATATTTTTCGGAAATTTGTAAGTTTTCCCACATTCAGTTTTTCTTTAGTGTTAGAATCTTAATTTGATTACATTTTAGTGGAACCCTGGCTGGAGGGCTGTAAACTGTAGCCTCCATGTTGAGATATTGGGCTTTTATAGCACTGGTGTTGATTCAGTTTCACCTCAAAAAACACAAACACAGGGAGATAGACGCAGAGTAGTGCTGGGCGATGAGGCTTAAAAATGACCTCTTTTTTGTTTTTCAACCACACCAAATTTGATTTCCAATGTCAGTGCATTTCTTTTCTCTTTCACTTTACTTTCTTTAACAAAAGTTACAAATGACAGAATATATTTCACAAAAACCATTATTTTACTATTTCCTTTAGGAGTTGATCTGATTTCAAAGCGCAGCTTCAATACAAGCTGTAAAATAATTGTAAAAGAGATGCATGGATCAGCCTGTTGAAAGGCTTAAACAGTTTTTCATATAAAAGCAGCTTGAATTCACAAATTAATGCTTAAAATGAGACAAAACATTACACTTTAGCTTCTCCCATAATCCAGTTTTATTTTAGCTCCCCAAGCAAAATCTGAAACTTTTCTGATCAACCACAGGTGTAAGTTATCCAGCAGGGGGCGCAGTCCTGTGTAAAAACTTTTTTTTAAATTAATCAAATATTTCACAATCATGGCATATTTATCACTGACATCAGTGTCAAAGATGAGACAAAAGCAAATGAAGACTAAAACAAACAAAAAAACATAAAGGGTCTGTATCAAGAGTTTAAATAAATCAAATACATTTCAAAAGTCTAAAAATGTTACATTAATAAAAGTAAAACCTGAAAAAACAGCAGTAGTGCAGCAGGTCTGAATGAGTAAATAACTATGCTCAGTTACAACTCCGCTTTTATCTTAGTGCCCATGAAAACGAAAATGTCACCATTTGAACCGTTATATTGACATACATTTACATTTATAACGAGCTGTTTTAATGTTTATGGTTGGGTTCTGAACGCTGGGCTTTGTCCTGAGATCTGCAAGCAACCAACTGGTCACATGCTCCACATTAGACGGGAAGAAAAGAGTGGGATATGTATTAAACTTCCCCTCCAGTCTCCAGGGGGGAGCGCACAGGAAAGGAAGGGGAGCCAGAGAGAAGGAGCAAAAAGAGAGGAGCAGAAGAAAGAGAGACTGCCAGAGCCAGGAAAAGAAAAAGGGACAAAGACAAGCCAAAGGCTGCAGCTCTAGTTTCAACCCTCCAGCTCTTTATTCTCTTTGGCTCGGCTCACCTCGTTCTGCCCAAGTTCTCCTCTGGTTCTGATGTTTGTTTAGTGTTTTCAGCCTTGGGGTCGATGTTGTCAGTGTCATGCAGGATCACACGTTTATAAAGTTGGAGCTCTGGAAGGTTGGAAGGTTTTTCCATGAAAGCAATTGCTTCTCTATGGAAACGGGTGATCTTTGTTCTCATTATTTCTGTGTTTTGTTCTCATTTTTTCTAAAGAACTACAAAAGCAAAGAACTCTAAATAGATTGAGTCCTAATCTCATTTACTCATGAAACCGATAAGATGACCTTTTCCAGTAGAAAAGTCTTATGGTGTCATAGACATGATCCGTGCCCGTTTAATTTGTGTTCATCACAATATCACCAGTCTGTTTACTTTATCCACAAGCATTCATAACAAAGCAAAACTCTGAGGAAGAGTTAGTTATACTGACCAGTATGAACTGTTAATTTTTGCTTGTAAGTCAATCCTGGCTCAAAGCATAAAGCGGTGAAGTCTGCTGGTGACCAGGAGACTCATGTCGTGGGTGTGATCAACTCTGTGGCACGCAGTCTGTTTCCATGGTATTTTAAAAAGTTTTTTTTAAATAATGTTTTTAACATTTTTTTAGTAACTTTTCAAGACAATTTTTTTTTGGTATTTGAGATTTTTTTTTGTTTTTAAAGATTTTTTTTATTTTTCGATACAAGGTTTTTTAAATTGTATTTTTTGTCTTCATTTTATCTCTGTTTTTCGCTCTAATTTTTTAGAACTACAAGAGTTGTAGTCATAAAGCGAGACTTTAAAAACAAAACTTGCATTTTCAAGAACATGGTTCCCTCTAAGAGAAAGAGTAATGATATCAGGGATTTCTGTGGAGTTTGTTTTAATAATAATGAGTACTTGTGATGTTTTTGAGATTATTCTTGGTGAGTTACTGAGAAGCTGCTTTTGTTTGTCTGGGGTGTTTTTGTTTACTTTATTGACGGTTCCTGCCTGTCTCTGCAGCTAATCAAGCATCAAACATTAAGGCAGATCTCAAAGCCCAGAACAGAAAATAAAAAGTAAATACTGGACAAAAATAAAATATACAAACAAAATCAATATGAATACAGTTTAGCCTCATATACAAAAGAGGTTTATACAGATATACACCTTGTGTGTCAGAAGATTCAGAACTTCCTATTGTAAGAGCTTTTAGCTCTTACTGTTTGCTCAGCTGTTGGACAGGACGAGTTAAAAGAACAATACTTACTGGACAATACAACTTTTACTTCACCAATGTTTTGCTCTGTCATGCTTGTGAATAGAGTAGGGAGGCAGAACAAAACAGACTGATGATATGTGATGAGCACATAAACAACAGATGACACTGACACATGGTGGCTTTTCAACATTTAATTGCAGCTCATACATGGTATGCAATAAACTTTCAAACTTCTCTGAGCTGTTTGTGCTGTCTGCCTTTTCTAGGTGCCCAGATCATTGACCTGATGATTCTGGTGGTGGATGTGGTGAAAGGCATGCAGACTCAGACTGCAGAATGCCTGCTGATTGGAGAACTCACCTGCCCTAGTATGGTGGTTGTCTTGAATAAGATCGACCTACTGCCAGCAAACAAGAGACAAAGTGCCATTGAGAAAATGACTAAAAGAATGCACAAAACACTGGAGAGCACCAGGTTTGTATTCATCATTCATGTGTGCATTGAAATGTCGACCTTGGCAGAGCTGTGCCTTCCCTCTTCTTGTTACAGAGGAAGTCTGTTAGTTTTTCTCAAAGCAAACACTCCAACGTCACATTAAATAATGGCACCATGGCTGTGTTTCCTGTGGGCAGATTTAAGGAATGTCCAGTGATCGCCGTGGCAGCGAAGCCTGGAGGCCCCGACGCCCTGGAAGCAGAGGAGCCACATGGAGTGCAGGACTTGATAGAGGTGCAGGATCAGAGCCAAGAGCAAACATTTATTCATAAAGTCAACTGATGTTGCTATCAGTCATGTCAGAATTATTTTACAGAACTGAATCAAGTTATACCTTTGGAGTTAGTGAGTTTAACAATGAACTTAAACTCATAGCATGCAGGATCAATCATTTGAAATCAGTTTTATTCTATTAAGAATGTATTTGAACACTGAAATAAAAAATGACAAAACACAGCTCCGTATGTCAAATCCATTTCAGATATCATTGATTACAATCAGAATAATTGAGTTGAAGCAAAGGATTTAATCTTAAAATAGTCATCAACCAAAGTATGACTTCTGGGAGATGTAATATGCAAATATTTGATGTGTCCAGTTTGTTTATCAGTTACTCTACAGAAATCTGCAGTGATAACTGATCTTCATCCTTACTGGTTCTTTTTACGTCATCATCAGTTTATTTAATGCAAAAGGATTCGTGTTTACAGGGTGGCGCTCAATCTAAACGCAATATTTATATCTGTGTCTTGCTGAACTTGCTGTTTTGTGTTTTTGCTGTGAGTTTTCACGTGAACATATTTACTGTTAGTTTGTTCCTCCCAGCTGTTAAAAAAGCAGACGTACCTCCCGAAAAGAGACCCCACGGGTGACCTGCTCATGGCAGTGGATCACTGCTTCTCCATCCGTGGTCAGGGAACGGTCATGACCGGAACTATCCTGCAGGGGTCGCTGGCTATCAACGACACGGTGGAGATCCCTGTTCTGAAGGTACAGACGTTTATGTGATCGTTCCCTTTCTGACATTTATGAAAGTTTTAGTGTGAGAAACTGAGAGATAGATTTGTAGATGGCAGAGAGTTCTGGAGATAAAGACAGTCTGTGGGCAGAAGGAGGCTCAAATAGTTGGTTAGGTTCAGAGGATGTGTGTGGGGGGTGGGGTTAGGCTGGCAGCATTAAAGTTCAGTAATTCAGAGCAGATGCATGTTTGGCTGCAGCTCCACAGGTTTTACTGCTGTTATCGTTCTGGCCTCTAGGTGGCAGCAGATGTCTGACTGACACCAAACATTAATGTTAGTGAAAAAAAAGAAGAATCTCGGTTGTCAGTTAAGCAGTTCAGCCCGAGGCTTGTGATTGGTCATCTAATGGATGCTAACATTTTAACTCGTTGATGTTGGTTATTCCTTAATGTTTCATGACAAAAGTGGGAATTTAGATAAAAAAACAAAAACAATCAGATTTTTATCTTAAGTCACTTTTCGGAACAAGTTCAAAATGCTTGAAAATATGGTTCCTGACTGGTGAATCAGTTAAAGACCTCCATGTTGCTGAGAGCTCTCTGTTTACACACTGTCCTGCTATCTTACAGCCTCTCACAACCCCAACATAACACTACTGGTGCAACAAAACGCTCAGCATATTTTCTATGTCACAAATATGATCTTTTTCAAACGGTTTCTCTGTCTGCTCCTGATTCATAACAACTTAAATGAGAAATTTTCTTTAGATATGTCCTCCATCATCAGAAAAGTGCCACCATAACATGTTAAAAAGACCAAAATCCCAGTTTTTAAAGTCGTTCTTTAAATGATTGGATAATTGAACAATCTATGAATTAACCATCAGTCTACATTTGTTTTTCATTTGATCTTTGAGATATTGCTAGATTTGTAAAGCATTGCTTTTGTTCTTTTTTAAATACATTTTCATGTTTTTTGATATCAGGTGACCAAGAAAATCAAGTCGGTGCAGATGTTTCGGAAGCCGGTGTCCGGGGCCATGCAGGGGGATCGCGTTGGCGTGTGCGTGACACAGTTCGACCCCAAACTGCTGGAGCGTGGTGTAGTGTGCACCCCAGGCTCCCTTCGCACTCTCCTTGCAGCCGTCATCTCTGTGAGGAAGATAGGCTACTTCAAGGGCTCTCTTGCCACTCGGGCCAAGTTCCACATCACAGTTGGTCATGAGACGGTGATGGCCAGGGTGTCCTTCTTTGGCCTGCCCCCTTCAGACTCTCACACAACTCCATTGGAGTTGTGCTCGCTGGAAGCACCATTCAATTTTGACAGAGAGTATCTTTATCAGGATGAATATGTAAGCAGTCAGGGAGACGGGAGTCCTGACCCGGAGCAGTGGGCTTTGCTGGAGTTCGAGCGCCCCGTCACCTGTCCCGCGCTCTGTTTGGTAATCGGCTCCAAGCTGGACACAGATATCCACGCCAACACGTGTCGGCTGGCTTTCCAAGGTCGTCTGTTGCAGGGGTTTGAAGACAAAAACTACGCTGAGACGACTCTGCCTCGCCTGCACATATACAAGACCAAGCAGAAGGAAGGCCAAGTGGAGAGGGTGAGCGCCTCTTCTGAAGTGTTACCTCCAGCTAACTTCACCTTTGCTTGCAGAGTTTCCTCTTTGCCCTCACTATTACCTCGCACTTTTTCTTCTGGCTCTAGTTCTTTGGATGTTTGTCATTGTTGGTGGCACTGGTGCATGGCTCTCAGACAGAGCCCCTATTGTATGTTCATAAACAGACACGTACACAAAAACAATCATACATATGCAGCCCTGATGAGCAGCGTTTGAGGCATGGGTGGTACGCATGCCTTAGCATCGGCTGTGACAGAGGTGTGCGTGGGTGGCTGACGCCACTTGTTAGTCTCGTCTAGCCGTTGAGCGCTGGCGCTGTTTGGACACACCTGAGCGGCACAGGAACATCCACATGACTGTGAGGTCCTTTCACCTCCATCTGACTGACGGAGCAATTTTTTCCCCTTCGATGTTATGTAATCTTGATTTTTCTTCTGGACTTTTTCTTAACAATTTTCCTAAGTCTAGTCAAACCTAGTTTGATAACTAACTTGAGCTTCTATTCTTCTGGATGTTGTGGCCCTTTACCTCTCATCTTTTTGTCATTGCTGAGTGCAAAGTTGGATCAAATGGATTGTTTTTTTTTAAATTCTTTTTTAAAATTAAAACACAGTCATGTGTCTCGTCATGCTGTGTGTTACAGTTCAGATCCTGTGTGTGGACCCTCGTGCGGGGTCACACTAAGTTCAGGGGTCAAGTGTGTGAACTAGTTTCCTGCTTTGGCACCTCAGGCTGTTGACAGCTCCACTCAGGAGCAAAAGAGTGTGTGCACGGGGTCAGATGTTGGTCATGTGAACTTGCATTGGTCGTTGATCCTGCCTCGGAGAATGAGGCAGTTATGGTTCAAGACAGAAGAATTTCTTTTCATAAAAAGAACACATTGCTGTCATTATTGAGATGCGACGGCCTCTTTCAGTCACAATTTGAAAAAGGTCTGTAAGACAGCTACTGTATGATTTTTTTTCCCCCCTAATCAGTGGATCAGTCACGCTTGAGGGTAAGCAGGGTCAGATGCTCAAGAATGAATAAGGGTTAGGCAAAAGAGAGAGTGAGAGCTGGTGGCGAGTTTGTTTGAGACAGAGCGGTGCCCTCCTTTTATCAGATTAGAGGTGGATCTGATCGACTTAGTGATGGATGATAAGCAAGAAATACAAATATACCATAAAATATGCAGAACGGTAATAGAAATAAACGCAAGCGAGACAGTGAGACGGCAAACCTCGAAGAATGTGTGTCAGATGGTGAAAGATGCGATTGATGAGGGCACAGAGGGAAACGTGGCGACCTGCGAGAGTGACACGCTGACATTTCATGATTGTAATCGGATCACATGCTTGTACACCATGCACAGTTACATGTATGTCCATGAATCCGCTTCAGGAAAGTCTTCCTCTGCCCCACGCTCAGGTGACCGACGACTACACCGTGATTGGCCGCAGCCTGTTCAAGAAAGAGACCAACCTCCAGCTCTTTGTGGGGTTAAAGGTCACGCTGTCAACAGGCGAGAGCGGCGTAATCGAGGGCGGCTTTGGACAGAGCGGCAAGTTTAAGATCCGCATCCAGGGTGAGGATTCCTCTGTGTCTAAAGATGAACGTGAGCAGCACATTGGTCAGGGCTTCCAGGATCCTGGCTGAGTCTCATTTAACCACGTCTGCAGCGGTGGAAACCTTAGATCACTCTCCCGGCTTCCCTTGAGCTCTGTGGCTCCTTAGACGCATTTTGGGAAGTGGTAAGAGCGGCAGGACCGACATCCCAAGCTGCATTCCCAGGATTCCTCTGGGGATCGTCTGTGTTCCGGGGAAGTCTGATCGTGTTTATTTTACCTTCTGTTGCTCAAATCCACCACTACACCAGGAGGAAAGAGAAAAAACAAAGAATTTAGAAAGAGAACCTCACCTACAACCTCTCTGCTCAGTCACCTCACCCACACACACACACACACACACACACACACACACACACACACATCAAGCAGGCACAACGTTTCAGAGGTTTACGTTAAAGGATAAAGGACAGAGGTGTACTTCTTGCCAAATGCTTTACACTCTCAAAAGCTTTTAGACCTGCCATGCTAAAAATAATAGCAAAAACATTCCTAAAGTGAAGTGAACTGTCTTCATAAAGACTAAACAGTTTTGCTGCTTAGATCAGGGATCATATCTTCATTGTAAATGTCTCCACGGGACATTTGGACAAAGACTTCTATAGAGAAATAAACCGTTAATTCTCAGTGATTTTATTTGTCAACCATTCTTGCTCTGACACTTTTTTAAACATGTTCTTGTTAATCCTATTTTTTCATGATATGCTTTCTTTTTTGCAAGCTATTCAAGTTATAAACTGTCCAATCAGAGGCCTCAATAAAAGTAGGTAGTCTCAAGTTCAAAAAGTTTGATAGATTTCACTTTTAAGTGATAGGGTTTGACTTTCCAACAAGCTCACTCCTCATAGGTGAGAGTGGTTGCCATAGAAACATTAACCCAAACCGATTCGGACCAGTGACTGCCTACTGATGTCTGTCTCCAACAGAGAAGAAATGGCGACTGAATTGACTTCCTTTGGTTGGAGGTGGAAGTGATCCATTTTCTATGGGTGATGTCACACACATTCACTCCGGTTCTCTTATACAGTCAATGATTTTTAAACATGAAAGATAAACTCATTATTCATCAATTGACTGATGTAATGATGGTAAGAAAAAAGGGAACCGACAGTATTGCAGAAAACAACCCTGTTTGATTCCTTTGCATATATTTGTTTTAAAGTGTTCAGAATTCAAATTTTAGTCACATTTAATCTCTGTGCTTGTATCAGGAGAGTGGAGCCTTTCAGTTCAAACAGAACAATCACTGTGTTAACATGACTGTCCCCAGACATGTTCTGCTAACTTTTCTGCTACTGTTAGGCTGTTTACATAAATACGTCTTGATCAGGAGTTTATTTAGCTTCTCATTTTCACGTGTTAATGAGCACATTTTCAACTTTAATTGTTGCTCTTTTATAATCTGTAGAATTGAAATACGGAGAAGTACAGTATTTACAGGTAACAGGGAACATTTCAGCTTGTCTGCAAATACAAGTCAGGGGAATTTTGTCTTTGGGAATGTTTGTCACTTCAATGTTGTGTGCCTGTTTTGAAGTGAAAAATGAAAAAGAATTAAACTGATCAAAAAGATAACAAGGGAAGATTGCTGACTACATTGCAACCATAACAACCCTCAGCCTGGCAAAGCGATAACAAGAAGAATGCTGGCGCCGTTGTACACGAGGCGAAGCATCCAGCATGAAAAGCAGTGAACCTAGAACATTCTTTTTTTCTCTGCGTGTGCAAAATGAAATGTAAAGCAACCAGTTTGTAAGCTCAAAATACGCTTATGCAGACAGAGGAAGGTGGAAATAAGGAGGAAGAAGTTTGGCTGCAAACTGAGGGCTCGAAAAGATGCCAAAGTGACAGGAAAGGTTGTGAGTCTGAGCAGGAGGAGCAGCCACGTTATGTGTGAGGACTAAAGCACAGAGCATATGGCAGGGATCCCGGGCTAAGCCCTGCTTCGCAGTTACATGAGGAGGATAAAGACATCAGTTAATCTGAAGGTCAGCTCACAGACAACAAGCTCCAGCACTGATAACGTACCTATTACACAAAAATACTGTAACTGAGAAGAAGAGATCCAAATCATGCATCAGAAACACTTAGAGCTGATAAAAGATGGCCTAGATACTGCAATAGACAGGATATGATATTATTTATATTTATCATCTAAGGGGATTTATGACTATATAATGTGTAAAAGTGACAGATCTATTTCGTTTGCTGTTTTAAATCCTGTTCTCCTTGTTTGCGTCTTTCGCAGAGGGTCTTAGCCCCGAGACCAAGCAGCTTTTCTCCTCCACCTCCAAGAAGAAAGGCAAGAGTAGCAGCAAAGGTGCAGCAGCAGTGGAAGAGGAGCCCAAGACGGAGTCTCAGCCTGTCAGCATTCACCTGCGTTTTAAGCGATACGTCTTTGATCCTCATAAAAAGATGATTCAGTCCTGACCCCTGTTGACCTTTGTCTTACTGATGTTCTGCTGAAGCACTGAGAGGGCTCCTGCAGGAGCTCTGGTAGAGAGGAGGTAATGCCAGCTCTGAGACCATGTTGACTTTGAAGCTTTTTTTTTAAATGAAGAATAGAAACCCAGTGAGCCAGACATGTTGCTCACACTTGGAACTATGAAAGCTCAGTGTGCTGTGAAGGAGCTGGAGCTGTTCTTCTGTTCCATCTGCAGCTCTGCTGTTCTCAGAGCATTTTTTTTGTTTTTCAATGCTTTGACTCATAACTTTGCTGATATAAGACTCAAGGCCATTTTTCTGATTACTAAAAAAAACATAAAAATAGAAATATTTTTTTAAAATTATAATTTCTGTGATTAATGATTAGCATGAGCAGCAAAAAGACCAAACTTCATGCACAGGTGCCTAATCATAATCTGGAATCTCTGATTCTTTTGTGTGTGGATCCATTTATTTGTTTAATTTCCACTCAAGTTAATACCAGGGGATCTTATTTTGGATGTGTCACCTGAAAGCCCTCAAAGCTCCTACATAACTCTTTAAACTTCAGATGTGTTAAGATTTATTGTTTCATACATGTAAACTAGGACATTATAAATAAAAGTCAAACTAAATATAGTTGTCTGTATGGCTCCTTCTGTTCTATGTCTTCACTTAAGAATCCTAAGAACTGTCCAAGAAATGAATATAGATGTAAATGATCGACTTTTGATCTCTGAAGGTAAATGAAATGGGAAACACTTCTTTAAGATGTCCTTAAATAGCATTTCTTGCGAATGTAAAAAAAAAAAAAAACAAAATTATTCAAGCAAAAATAACCTTATTGGTATTTCAAATCTGTGTTGCTCTGAAATGTGTCGTTTTAAAGTCCCACTCCGATCATCTTTTGATCTATCATTATACTGTTCCCGTGGTATTTTAGTTTTGATTATGCAGTTTTTAACCAAACTTGCGCTTTACCGCCTGTCCCTGACACCCTCCAGTAAATGGATCATGGCCTTCAGCTTGGAGATGGTTTGAGGGTTCACCCCCTACACTCGGTTCTGCTGAACACCAGCTTGAACTGGTTCTGTCACATCCAGTCCAACATGGCGGAGACCTACACAGCCTTCAGGTGATGCCAATCAGGGATCTGATTAGCAGCACCTGAGGTAACCAGAAGATTAAAGACACGTGGACGACTGCAGCAAGAGTTTGACGTTAGCAAAATCTATTTGACAGATTCATCACTGATGCAACACACACTCAGCTCTGCTGCTCATCCTACAAATCTGCATTTCTCACTGATGTGGTACCGTCTTAAAAAGAAAATTATCTTTTTAACTGCATACATACTGTTGCTCAGAAGCACTGTCCCAACAAAAAGAACATTCAATTTGAACACTTTTTAAAAACTTGTTCCTATAAAGTGTAGATATGATTTTCCTTTTTTTGTTGTATGAATAAAGAAGACACATTGAAACACCTTAACAAAGGAATCGGTCGTCTCTGCATTCTTTATATTTTTGTGGCCATCAAGTGCTGTTCATTAGAACGGTGCAGGACTCCGCATGCAGCAGACGACACCGGCAAACGCGCTGTGAGTTCAGCTCTATCTCTGCACAAATCTTCTGAAATTGGAGATTGAAGAGGAGGAGCAGCAGGAGCAAGAGGAGACACTGCAAGGATTGTTCTTGTGAGTGACAGTCCTTTTACTCTTATCTCGCTATGCTCCAATTAAAAAAAAAACGGGAAAAAAAAGATTTTTATTCCAAGTGTCTTTTAATGTCTTTTTTTTTTTTTTGCTCCAGCATTACTTAATGTAGTTTTAGATAAACTTGTTTGGCCTTTTATGCTTGAAGTGTTTAAAAACTATTTTAGTCTGGTTTATACCTGTGAACGTGCACGTTTGTGTTATTGCTTTAGTCCAAGTTAGATGCATGAGCAGAATTTTCAAATTAAATCATTACTTTTCTGTGGCTACATTTAAAATAATGTGTTATCATTTGATCGTATCTTATAAAAACAGAGGAAATCTTAAACTTGATGATGTGTTTTTTTACATCAGACTCAACCTGAAAAAGGTTTGTTTTTGTGATGATAACAGATAATTACATCCATCTCACTTGTTCTGGCAAAGGCAGTGAGTATTTTCTGCTCTACACTGAATGATGCTTGTTAATCCTGTTGTTGCATGAGAGACAAACCAAAGTCCCCGAAGGCTGTGGAACATAAGCTGAACAGTTTGTCATCCTCCTTTAACAATTATTGTGGTTTTTTTACCTGTTTACTGTTACATTTGCTTTTAATCTTGACCGCAATTTTCCAAAAAACCCCAACCTTTCCTTTAGCGAGATAAGATTCAGCCATCCTGGTTTTCCTTTCAATAACCCTGTCTCTTTTTGCAGGTGACCCCTGGGTCAGCCAGGAGCTGGGGGTCACTGTCTGTGCCCCCTGCATGTTTATAAATGGGAAACTGTCACTGATGAGCACAGATAGCCGGGATAGAAAGCGGGAGGAAGAGTACGCTGGTTCTTTGTTGGCACGGTAGAGGAATAACACTGGAAAAAAAACGGAATTTGATGGAGCAGAGCTTGAAGAGACTAATTAGCAGCTTTTTGATAAATGGATGCAACATTAATTAGCAATTTAACCAGTGGGGAGGTGGTTAGACTGCTAACATACTCTCCTTTACTTGAGCATTGTTCCCTTTTTTCTGGATCGACGGCACTTTTCTCTGGGAGGAGTTCAACTATAAAAACGTAAAGAATTGGTCTTTTGTGCAAAAACGTCTACAATCACCACTTTAATAGAGAAATGTAAAATATAATAAAGGTTTTAAAAGACAGAAGCTTCTTTTACTCCCAGACAGCTCAACCAAACACAGATAGGATCACCCTCGGCCCCCTCACTGCTCTCAGCCCTTGCGTGCAAATATAATTAGCTACGATTAAAATAGTCATTGTTTAATTAATACCTTCAGAGCCTCTTTCAGGCAACTTTTCCATTTCCTGTGCAGCTTATCTCCAAACCTCCCATCAGCTGCGCTAGTCTGTTTTTGTCATGACAATTCTCCAGTTTATGCTTGCACTTGCCTTCTGTTCTGTTGCAAAACTAAACAACCTTATTACATTTTGCTTTCAGACTCTTGTGAAAATGCATTAAGTCTTAAATGTGATGGATAATCTAGAGGAATTTGATAGGAATTTTATGGGGATTGCACTCCCTAAAGACATAGAAAGATATTTCTTTCCCATAAGGCAGGAACACTTTGATTATTCTTTTTATTTCAGCCTTTCTTCACAGCTCACTCAATATTGTTGGTTTCAGGAGGGAATGGTGTGAGCGTTTTCATGCCTTTTGTTTTTAACATATACAGCAGCCTGTCTCAGTGAGGATGATGGCCCTTTTCCCAAAGAAGGAGACGCCTCCTTTTGCTTCTCCTTTTGCTTCTCCTTTTGTGCTCCGAACACTCCATTCAGAAATCCCTCTGAAGAGACGTACGGTTCTTAGTGAATCTTAAACTGCATGTAGAGCATATTTCAAATCCCTGCTAGGAAAGTTACACTCCTGACACACTAGCTCGTGTTGCTGCTGTGGTTCGCTTAAGCTAACCCACCGGCAGGAGTGTAAAAAATATATATCAGCACAAGATTTTATTCTAAACTTTCACTTGAAACTTTAATCTAAAAAAATATATGTCTAGTAGAGGTGTAACAATTCATTTTAACAATGATTCCGTCACAAATTCCAAAAACCCGCTTTAAAACCAGATGACACCTAGCCTTTCAAGCTGTCGCTCCTCGTCTTTGGAGCAACCTCCATTTGTTATTACGACTCCAATGAGTGTTTTAAAAGTCAGGTCAAGACTTTTTTATTCAGAAGAGCTTTTAGTTCATCTATTTTTGTCTTCTGTTGTGTTTTACCTTACTTTTACTGTCATTATTCAGTTTCTCTGCAATATGTGTATGACTGGTTGTAATTTATAATTTGGTTACTCTAAAGTGTCCTGAGGTGTGGGAGCATGTGTGGTAGTGATTGTGTGCCCTGCAACAGACTGGTCACATTTCCAGCGTGTAGCCCTGTCCAGCAACCCTATGACCCAGAAAGGGATAAAGCAGGTTAAGAAAATGGATGGATGGAAATCTTTTGCCAAAACTTCAACCAGTGTGACTCAGAGGTTGATTGATCTGGTTTATTTCAAACATGAATTGGACAAAACAAGACAAAAAACAATCACACAGATTAATCGAACTCATTAGAGAGATAATAAAATGCGTTGATTAAAAGAAATAGACGAAAAAGAAAGACTCACTTAAGTCACATTTGATTCATTAAATTTACTGATTGATAACTGAAGTCAAGTCGAGCTTTATTGATTGCTTGAAAAAGAGCTGGAAGATGAACTTATATAATCCCACCGCTACTGATTTACTTCATTTTATAGTTTTGCACAGTTTTCATAATCTGGTTCTGATCAGATCAAGTGCAGATTTTTTCAACTAACACAATTGAGTGTTTATTGATTATTGCGAAGATTCTTTCATTATTTCAGTAAACAGTAACAATAATCCCACATCATGTGACACGTGTGATACTCATTAGTTATTATCAGAACACAGTTTCATGCTGATCTAGAAGTCATCACATTGTAGATCAGGTTTTAAAGTAACAACAGAGGGATTATTGATTATCCTTTGAAAGGATTCTTTCTTATTTTCAGTTTGAATTACACTTTAGGTAACCAATCATTGATTATCATTAGAACACATAATTACATGAATCCAGTAATCATTGCTACATATTTCAGATTAAGTGGTTTATTGATTGTAATTAAAATATGTCACTAATCATTATTGCACATAACATAGCTGTATTCTTGCTTGTAATAAAAAAAATATCATAATCTTTAACTCCTCTTGTCTTCATATTGGGAAATTAAAGTTTCTTTAAACATTTTTTGAGTTTTTGGATGTTTGAACATTGAGCTCATTACTGAACCCGTTCCAAAGTTTAGAACCGCACACAGACACACAGAAACTTTTCTTTCTTGTCAATTTGATCCTGAAATTCCTGCATTTCCCTCAGTTTGTAGCCTCCTTCATTTTCTAAGAACTAGTTTTGGATATTCAGTGGTAATGGTTTCCCACTAGCTCTATATAGAATTTGTGCTGTGCAAAAATCAACAAGATTTTAAAAGTCTGGATTGATAAATTGTTTGTACGATCAAGATAGCCAGCTTTATGTACAGTTTTGATGGCAGAACTGTGAACTTTTATAATTATTGCCCCAAACTTCTATACTGTTGGTGAAATATGGTAAAATGAAGGAGCAGTATATTAAATATCTGCAGTTGTATTCTAATATATATTTGGATTTATTTATGATTGAAATGCTTTAGTTTGTATGCTACAATGTATGTATGTTAGATAATATTGTATGTAATTGGATTTCTGTGATGCTTTCAATTAAGGCATTATTTATTTTATATGAGAGCTCTGAATTGGCATTGTAACTACCAAAAAACATCACTTTGGTTTTGATAGCTTGTCAGAATCCATCAATCATTTTATCTTGTTTAACTCTGTTCACTGCTTTGATAAATACCTGGTACTGAACAGTTCAGGTGAACTTTTCCAGATTCTTTGTATTTCTTGCAAGATAATAAATTGTAAATTAAATATGTGTGCAAACAAACAAACAAGAATTAATGACAAATCCATAGTTTCTGCAGAGTGGCAGAAGATCATTTGAAATTCGTCTCTAACTTGTGGGCGGGACTGTTGGTGTGGGGTAACCACGCCCCCCTTCCCCTCCCCGTAACTGAGAGCCCTCTGGCAACACGTTCTCCTGCTAGTTTACAGCAAAAATGGTAGACAATGTTGTAGCTTTCTAGCCGTACAGTTTTGAGCCAGATACCAGCGAAGACGTACATGGATCTTTTTGTCTGCAAGTGGATGCATCAGAATGGAGCGGAGCAGGGAGACAGTGGCCTGTCCAGGGTATTTTCTACATCACAAATAAGGTCTTTAATCAACAGCATTTGTTCTCTGCTCCTGGTTTGCAACAATTTGAATAAAGAAACACTCAGAAAAACTGTTTTAAGCTTAATTGTCTCTGTTTAAGTCCTCCATCATCAGAAAAATGCCACAAGAGAATGTTAAAAACGACCAAAACACCATTTTCATCAGAGTGAGTCTTTAAGTTCACTATAACGTCTCACCTGCAGCATACCCGTAGAAAACTCTCCGACCTTGACATTTTGTGTGGACACTATATACAGGTTTGTGCATTTTTGCCCACAGACAGCCTGTGTGCACCCATGAGGGCAGTTATGACTAAGATATAACTGAAATCAGGGCTCTAGAGTGCGTTCAACCCTTCTAAGAAAAAAAAAACTCAACATAATTTCGATGACTTTGAAAGTGTTATTCCCGTGTGTGTGCAGGTGTAGCACACCACAAATAAAAATGATTGTTTTTGTTCATGATAATGTAAACCTGAGCTGGTCAGTTTGGGTCCGTGCGCACACGCCCTGTGCAGAAGCGCCCTGTGCAGAAGCGCCCTGTGCACAAGCGCCCTGTGCACAAGCGCCCTGTGCACAAGCGCCCTGTGCACAAGCGCCCGGGTATGAAACTGAAAGGACAAACAAACAAAAAAAAAAAAGTTGAATATTTTGTAACAGTTTTAGGTTTAAATATTTATTTTTATTCAAGTTTTAAAATTGCACTCATTTTTCAAATTTTCAATGTTTCCTTCAA
Source organism: Oryzias celebensis (assembly GCA_014656515.1). Taxonomy (NCBI): domain Eukaryota; kingdom Metazoa; phylum Chordata; class Actinopteri; order Beloniformes; family Adrianichthyidae; genus Oryzias; species Oryzias celebensis. Next base: position 26,572,922 of record BNCR01000005.1, on the reverse strand, counting down.
GTTTACAATTTGTACAGTTTAAAGATTTGATGCAATAAAAAAAAAGAATTTAAATTTACAATTTCTTGTTTTCAAATTTTCACATTTTTTTTTTGAATTTGCAATCTGGTTTTTCCTTCACTTTAAGCTGATCCCAATTAGGTCCCATACCAGTCTTTTCATTATTTCGTCTAATGTAACATTTCAACCATTAACCCAATTAACGTCAATCCAGCAGAGTCTGTAGTGGAGAAAAGCAACTTCACGCCGATATGCAGCGCTGTACAGTTGTCACATATTTACGTCATCAACGTTTATCAGCAGATTCTGCCTTGGAGCCACCTGTAGCCACTTTCCATGTGTTGTACATATATATATATATATATATATATATATATATATATATATATATATATATATATATATATATATATATATATGTTGTTGTGCTGACAACAACTATTGTGTAGGTTGTTATGCAGCCAACAGCATCATTTGGTCTTTCAGTGCTTTTCTGTGGTCGCTGGTGTAAAATCATAAACCTGAGTGCATTTAGGGTAACTCAGATTTAATAGGAGGGTTGCAGAACCATCCGCTAAGAACAGAACAACAAAGAAAAAACGTAAAGCTCTCTAACTCTTCCCAAAAAAAAAAAAAAAACATTACACCTGTTACTGTCAAACGTGTTTTAGAAGATTTTGGAAAAAGAAGACGCTGTTATGGGACTATGTAGCCCTTTTTCTTTGTATGATTTAGATTGGTTCCTTTGATGGAAGTTCTGTATTTATATATTTCACTCAACTGTAGACAACAAACCATGCTCTCTCTACTGCCCTGCGAAAGGAAGAACTCACACTAAGATACCACACAGCTCCCAGAGGACAGGCTGACTGTCACCAAGCAGGACCTGTGATTGATGGGTCAATGTCTGCATTTACAATAATCTCACACTGTTTCAATAGCACAATCCCTGCTGAGTCAGAACTGATCTTATCCTTTCTGTGGTTCTGGGTTAGTATGTTTTATAAAGCAATTTAAATACGTTAAATAAATTTGTTTGTCAGTCTGGTTGAACTTTATCTTAGACATCTGACAAAAACATTTGCCCCTGACAAATGTTGTTAATGCATACTCAGTTCATTTCTTTTTACCACTGAATTTAAATCTGAAAAGGGTTTTTTGGATTAGTGTGTTATTGGAGTTCACCAGTTAACTATTTTGTTTCGCAAAACAGCCGTATTCATTCACACTGCCACCAAGTTCCTTGATTTGCATTTCATCATAAGGAGGCTGTATTGGCTGATCACAAATAGTTCTGCTGCAAGCAGTCTGCCGTATAGAAAGAACAGCTTTCAGGCCTCCATTGTTCTCTCCATCATCACTTGGTTGTTTGTATATCTGTCCCTCTGTGACCTTTTTAGAGATAGAAAAAAAACTCATGCAAATAAGTGCTGGCACCTCTCTACAGTAATGTATTGATGTACTGTGTCCATGCTGTAGCCACAAAAGCAACGTTTCTGTGTGAGGCTGTCATGCTCCCATCTCCCTGTTCTTCACTTTGGCACAATGTGGTTCTCAGTGAAAGACAGGAGCTGATGGCAGAAGAATAACCGTCAATGATTATAGCGCTGAGCTCAGCAGAGTCAAGTCCTCCAGGTCAGGGTTTGAGTCCGAACCCACCATGACTGCAAACATCTCTTTTCCTTTTACCTTCCTCCCTATACTTATACACACAGGATTTACAGAAAAAAGGCTCAAACAAGAAACATTATCAGGAGGTTTGTTTTAGTCTATGTAGACACCTTCAGACCAAAGATAATCAGACTGCAGTTCATGAAACTTGCCATCAACTAGTCATTGTTTTCCAAACAGGACTTTTCTCAATCCAATTTTGTCTAAACAGAAATAAAAAAGGAACCAGAACTCGACCAAAATGAAGCAGGAAGCTCCAGTAAACTAAATGAGTGAAAGTATATGTTCAAAGATATTTGACAATCAAGTTTTTGGTGTTTTTAACATGTTTTTCTGGCATTTTACTGATGATGGAGGACATATATAAAGACAATTCAGATGCAAACTGCATTTCTGAGAACTTCTTTATTCAAATTGTTGTGAATCAGGAACAGAAACAAAAATGCTGTTTGCAAGATGTGATGTAGAATGTATTCTGGGTGGGCCACGACCTCCCTGCTCCGAACTCTCAGCGGTGGGGAAAGGTGGGCAGACTTGCTCTGCGCCAACAGTCACAACTCAGAGGCAAATTTCTGATGAACTCCTGCAGCTCTGCAGAAACTATGTTCTAGAAAACGCCACAGGTTTTAGGATTTTGGTTAAAAACAGGATAATCATAACTAAAAGACCAGTGGGAATGATTTAACGATACTTTAAAAGATGACTGGTGTCAGATGTGAAAGACTTGCTGCACAAATGGACGTGAAACTGGAGGTCTGTTCAGCAAGTGTCTCTTAAGTGATTTGTGCCCATTCAGAGTCTCTTCAGTCTGATGTGACATCTGGGCGGGCTTTCGCAACCAAAATCCTGAGTCTATTTCATTTAGATTCACATATTAATTTTTCTTTTTTTATTTAGTGTTTGATTCAATATTGATTTGTTTTTGATTTTTTTTCTTCAAAGAGAATGTTAAATTGTTTTGAACACACTTTTAACTTTAACAGATGAAAGTGTAAATTGTTACATTCAAAACTAAACACAGTTTTGTTACAACCAAAGACAGTGTAATAGAAAATTAATTTGTGGATTTAACTGGTAAAATTCTGGTGGCAACCTGTCCAGGGTGTACCCGGCCTGGTTGGAATAGGCTCCAGCAACTCAAAGTCCCCAAGATAGATTAAGCAGGTGTAGAGAATGGAAGGAATTGATCAACTGTAATTTAAAAAATAAATATCAATTTATATCATCAAACCAATTTTGAATGTACAAGAAAATGGCAAAGCCCTGAATATTATTTCAAACAGTGTTATATCAGAAATGTTTCCTCTTCACCTCAATCCTGCAAAAAATAAATACGATGAATGATATTGACACTGTGCATCATCATTCCGAGACCGTGGACAGACAAAGTTGGAGGAAAAGAAAATCAGAGAAGTTACAAGCCTGATATAAAAGCATTTGCGCTTGTCTTCCTGGTCATCTTATCAGCTGAAGAGCAGTCAAGCGTTCTCTCTTCTTTCAGGTTTGTTACTTTTCTGCATAGCTCAAGAGAAGTCTTGTGTTAGCTGTTTGATATCCGTCTTTACTTACTAAAAAACTGATTGCATCAGTTTCTGCTGCAGCTGAAAGGTCCGATGTGCTGAGTGTGTGGAGGTAAACCAGGATGCACATTAGCTGAACGACGGGCCCAAGGCTGGCTTTGGTTCTGAATAAAACCCAAACATTCACAGGTTTTTTTGAAGGAGCAAAGTGAATGACAGGAGATTTTAGGGGATCGGACGCTGCAGCCTGTGGTGCCGCTGTTTACATATGTACATATGCTTGCCCCCCCCACCTGAAAACAGTTTTTATGAAAACAGTGGCTCGCTGCCCATCAGATACCAGCTTTGGAGCTGAGACAACGACAGCTCCTCCGGGGAAACAAAATGAAGAAAGAAAGACTAAATGAGAAAATGGAACAAGATGAAGCAGAAAACATCAAAGACTAATGCGGTTCAAAACAACAAAAATGAGTTTTCGACAATTCTCTTTATCTGCAAATATTTCTGGTTCTGTGCAGTTTCAGCTGCTCTTTCTAGAAAGGGTTTTGATGAAGTGAGAAAACAGAAATCACTTTGTCGCTCACTAATCCTCTCCTTCCTTTAATTTGGTTTATTCTGTCTTCTGCCCCTTTGGTTGTCTTCACCATTAATGGAGTAGAGGGGGTGTTGAGATGCATCCAGAGTATCCTCAAATAAAACATGTAGACCTCCCAACTTTTCACTTCTTTGGTAAAACTATGACGCTCGTGTGTTTTATTGATGCTACATCACCATGTTTGACAATAGTTGTTTAGGACAGCAACAGAGCTGCTCACTGTGTTCCACATATCAAAGAACTGGTTTGGATGTTTGGCAAAATCATTTACTAAGAACAATGGAGTTCAGTAAGATCCCTTATTTACTTTTGATGTGCGTGTTGGTGTAAGTCTTGGTGCATTGCACATGTGCTCTATGTTTATTTCCATTGTCCTTGTTTCTTTCAGTTATATCAAAGGGAACTGGGGAGGTGTGTGTGTGTGTGTGTGTGTGTGTGTGTGTTTGGGTTGGGGGGGGGCACAACTGCTTCTCAAAAGTTCACATTTCAAATATATTTTTTGCACTTTGCAGCTTTCATTTATTTTTCTAATAATCCCCTGCAGCGGCTGGAAGACTGTTTACTGTCTTTGATTTGCAGGCCTGTAGCTTTCACTTCCAGCGTTAATTAACCTTCAAATTGAGAAATCACACAAGTGTGTGTTCATGCTTGACAATCGCACACGCACAAGCAGCAACGGTGGGATGTGTTTTATTTTCTCTCACGTTTCGTCTGAGATCTGCCTCCACACTTCTAACAAATAAAGCAGAAAACATGTAAGTGGACGTTGCTTCGTTCTGGTTTTATGCTCCAAATGTTGAAGTCTAATTCAATCTGAGCTTCCAGACTCTTTCAACTTCTGTCAGAGCTGGAATGACAGTCCAGGTTCAAAGACAACAGCTATCTGTTTCTTGCTCAAAAGCAGTCTCAGCATTGGTCTCTTTAGCTTTTTTGTTTCACATATCATCCTGGTGGGCTTTTTGTTCTTGTTTTATGTAGCTGGTAAAACATTCTATTATTTTGATATAGGCTCTCATTAGGTTTTTAGTTTAATTAAATGAGCTCATTCGTATGAAAATGGAAAGCTGATAGTGATTTCCTTCCCTGGCAACTATCATCCAGCTTGCACAGCAACTCTTAATTAGAAACCAGCTTGATTAACGGTGTGAATACATTATACTTTCATACACACCTGCATACATATGCGTTTTGTAAACCATACGAAAGGCTCTGCTCTAAAAAGTCTCTCTTATTTATTCATCTCTTGCTTGTTAGCAGCATTTTGGAGAAATCCTCTGGTGCCATCAAAGGCTCCATCCATGTTGTCTGTCTCTGTTCCACACTGACAATGTTCAGAAAGAGCTTCTGCAGGGTCAGATCACAGAGTCTGATGCCGTTCATCCCATGTTCCTCCAGAATTTAATAGCAACCCTTTGTCAACTTACTGTGACCCTTCGTTTGTTTTCTCTTCATGTCTCGTCAGAGCTCTGATGGATTCATTCATGCAGTGTTTACTGTCCTGAAAAGATTTTCATCAGGCCTCTGCAGTTCTTTTATCTCCCTCCTTCCTCCCAGTGCGTCACCGTTGCATATTAATTGTCAGGTGTGTGTACATTGCAGTGCTTCATAAAGGCACAAAGTAGTGAGGAGACAACAGAGGGGCAGAGAGCCTTGAAGGGTGACAGGACCACCGTCTCTGATAAATCAAAACGGAACATTTCTTTTGTTTTTCTTCAAACTCTTTTGTCTATTTATCATCCGCAAACACAAAAAACATTTTTTTGTACAGAAATGTTCAGAAGTTTAAATGCATTTTTGGAAATGAAACACTTGTTTTTCTTTTACTTCCCTAACTCTGGGAATCTTTTGGTTCCAAAAATTTGATTGAGGACTTCACACATCAAAGTTTCAGCTTGAAATCTCTCCTCTATGCTGGAGGTTTGCTGAATGTTCAACACATCTACCAAAATTAAGTCTGAGGAGCTGTTTCAACCCTGATGTCAGGCCCAAGGCTTTGGAGTAGTTTCCAGTGGAAATGAACCGTTGTGTTGGAAGTTTATTTATTTTCCTCCGACTCCCTTCTCTAGTCTACATTCAGTGAGAAACGCAGAGGTCTGCACAGCTGTTTTTATTATTATTTTTTTCCTTTTTATTATTATTAACTTTATTATTTTATCATTATTCATATTTTAATTTTCAATATTATGCAAGCTGTTATGATCATGTTTGCAGAAGTAATCTATGAGAAAAGTGTTACATTCTACTTTCTTTCAATAGGAGAAGCTGTTGTGGTTGAAGTTTAAAAAACAGTTCTGAGGTTAAAAACATCAAATAAGCCATGAACATTTTTGAACAGGCATTTACACAGCAATAAGTCGCGAGGTAAACTTGCTATTTCTAAAAAGGTCCTCTGGCACCGGACTCTTAGTTGTCCCTAAGGTGAGGACCAAAACTTATGGGGAGAACTCATTCCACCATTATGGTCCTCACCTCTGGAACGGCCTGCCGGAGAGCCTCAGGGCCGCAGAGACCATAGAGGTTTTTAAGAAGAGGCTCAAGACCCACCTTTTTAATTTAGCTTTTTATGATTTTTAGAATTACTTAATTTGATCTTTTCCTCTTTAAAAAAATGTAATTATTAATTATTATTTGAATAATTGTATAGTTAATTTATGTACGCAATTATTGTTTTAATATACTAACCATATTTATTTATTTATTTTTATTATTATTATTATTATTATTATTCTTTTATTATCTTTTTTTTTAATGCTTTTTATTCATTTATTCTTTAACTCCAGTGTTTCCCTACGGGAATCCGCTGTTCCGGGGTCCTCCTGCCTATGAGTGAGCTGGTGCTGTAGTGCTCATTCTCATTGGGGCAGCTGGGGTACTTCCATGTTAAGGGGGCTCTGGTCTGCCCTGTGTTGGGTGGGCACTTCGGTGATGACCCCTGTGGTTGGGCTGGACCTTGGAATAAACTGATCCCCGTAATAGCGTTTCTCCACAGCAGTACTGAGACAGACTTTTTCCTTAGAGCTGCAGTTTTTAATCTTTGTTCAGTTTTCCTGCGGGGGGGAGTCATGTATTGTGGGGGCTGGGTGGATGGAGGGAGGAGCTGGGGAGGGAAGGGTGGCTATAATTGTAATTGTATTTCTTTGTGTTATTATTACATTTTTATTTTATTTATTTATTTATTTTTATGTAAAGCGCCTTGGGTTTTCACAAGAAGGAAAGGCGCTGTAGAAATAAATAAAATAAAATAAAGTTTAATTTGAAAAGTCAAAGCAAGTCACACACACACACACACACACACACACAATATTGTTTCTAACAGCTACAACTTTCTTTATTACCATCCTGGGTTTACATTAAAGAAGGAATTTGGGACAATATTAACTGAAATTGTTATTTTTTTTGAGTGATCATCATAGCATTTCTTTCACCCCCCGCAGCTTTTTGTTTTCTGACTTGTTCTCTGACTTTTTCATTGACATGCTTGCTCATGGCTTGATTCAGGATTGTGAACTTTTTCACAAAAAAAAAAAAAAAAAAAAAAAGAAATTAAGACAAGACACACACACACTACAAAGTAAGGGCTTCAGAAAAAAAAAAAAGTAACAACTGAGCTATGATATACAGTAGATATGCAGTAGAAAGTCATTTTTACTGCTTTATTCTTTTCATAGTACAAATCTTTAAAGTCTCACTCCGATCATCTTTGGATCTATTTTCAAATCGTTCCCAGTGGTCTTTTAATTATAATTATGCTGGTTTTAGCCAAAATCTGAAAAACTGTGTCATTTTCTAGGACTTAGCTTCTGCAGAGCGGCAGGAGTTCATTAGCAATGTCCATCCATCTGTTTACACGCTCTCCCTCAGGTTTACAGCCCCTCACACCCCCAACCTAACATTACCGGTTCAACAAAAACATCAAGGAACATTGGAGCTGTCCAGCCGTACAGTTTTGACCCAAATTCCAGCTCGGACAAGGACAACAAAGACGTTCATGGATCTAGTCCTCTACCAAGTGGAGGCATCAGAATCCTTTGGCGCAAGGAGCCTCCCAGCATATTTTCCACATCAGAAGTACAATCTTTTTTAACAACAGCAATTTTTCGTCGCTCCTGATTCACAATGATTAGAAAAATAAATGCTCAGGGACACAGTTTTGAATGTAATTTTCCTTGGTACTTAATCACCAAAACCACAATTTTCTTTGGAACAAGTCTTTTGCGATCTTTGAGAAATGTGGAAAAACGTTTTTATCCACTGTTAGACTTTGGGAATTACAACAACACAGACCCTTTAGTTTACCTTTATATGAATCTGTTTTGTATTGCGTGCACACACCAATGTTTAGAAAAATCATAAAAACATCCCAAATTGTCAAACCATTATTGATATTGCTTGTCTGGTCCATTTTATCAACAGCTCTCTGTACCATAATCTGTGTTTGTTTAAGGAAATACATATGTTGGCTCAGAACCTGAGGAACTCACACAGCACAGTAATGTCATATGGGAAGGGTTAGCTGCTTGGCTAACTCATCTGGATGTAGTTTCGCTTCTCAAAAAGACATCTTGATTCACTCAATGGTTATTTTAAAATTCTGATTTGCATTTTTCTTCTTTCGTCTTCTTACTAATTGGCAAAATCTCCATGTAAACCTCCTCACTGTCATTCTGTTCATTTGACTGTAGTTTGATTTCCTCGATATCAACATAAAAAAAGCAGTAGTCTTTTTACCTTTTTGATTTTTCAAATTACAGATCTACCAAACTTTATGCAAAATGTTAACTACATACAGTCACTTTACATCAAGGTCCAGTGCTGAGTGCAGCATAGACCAGACCCAATAAAAATACTGCATAAGTACAGCAGTTCTTTAAGGTTTCAGGTCTCTTGGACAAGTGCTTTAGTAATCTTAAAAACATTTGTGTTTGATAAGCTAATTAACTGCAAAACGAATCTTTAAACTAATGTAATTTTTGTATTGATATTATAAAATTATTATCTTAACTTAGGCAGCACAGAGTGAGCAGAATGTCATTCTAGTGCGAATTTTCTGGTCGTCCAGTTGCTTCTGTAAAAATTCACCTTTATCGTGTTGAAAGTTAAGGGAATCATCAAAAGATCATCTGAGAAACTCTGATTTATGAGGATTCTTGTTTTTTAACTTTCATGAGCAAATATTGCTGAGACAGAACTTGCAGCTGTAAATAATAATGCTGTTTCAGTTTTTTTTTTGCTTTGATTATAGATGAAAAAATATTTAACAGACTTCCAGATATATTATGTTTTAGTAGGGCTGTATCGATTAAAAACGGATTAAAATCAGATTAATCACACTTTTGGTTTGTGATTAATCTGATTAATCACAATGTTTTACTAGGTAAATGTTGTACGACAATATGCAACTTTTGAACAAAAAAAAAAGCCAGAGTGAACATTTTTCCTTCCTTTTCATTGTTGGAAATGTTTTGATTTGTAAAATGTTAACTCAGATTTCCCAGAAATGTAGTGTGTGTACACAAAACACATAAACAGTGAGATAAGCAGAACTGTAAAGACTTTACTGTCTGCAGTATTACTCTGAGAAAACAAAGATGCTGATACACAGCCATAAGAAACAAACATCGTGTTTCTGCACTTTAAACGGTCCAAGTGAATACTCAAATCTGATTGGCTGCTGGATGTTGATGCACCCCAAAAAAAGAAGTTCCGGTCACATATCTCAAATGTTCTATGTCACTACTCTTCGCCTCTTTAAATTAACAATCTCTTCTTTAAAACAAACTTTTTGCTTCATCTTCTGTACAAAAACAAACAGTAAGAGGTAAATGTTCTCTCTGAGCTGATGCTTTATTGAACCTATTGTGACGATCAGCATGTATATCGCTTTCCTTTACTGTTGCAGTCGAGGTCTGCCGGCCCAGTGACGTGAAAACTGGCCACACCACCAATCAAATAGTCCGCCTTTTGTGAAAACGCAACCTAAACCAAAGAAAAAAATAACAAGAATGTAGTACTAAAAAACTATTAAAACCTTTTTGGAAGTGACCATGGTACATGCAGGCTAGTGCCCAAAGAATGTGCATTTTTAGAAATGAACACACACCATCAAAGCCAAATTGCCTGATGCAAAACGGAAAACAGTCGCTTCTGACGTGTAATTATCCTGCGTTAATAAAAAATAACGTGTTAACTTTTTTAAATGAAGCATGTACGTGTTAACGATGACTGCCCTAATTATTAGACAGCTTGTACATAAAAGGGATAAAAAAGTAGAATTCTTTTTGAAAGAAATACTTTTCTGTGATATTTTAATCGTTTAAAGCTTGAAACAGCTGTTGCAGATGATGCAGAAATGTAAAGTTTCACAAGCATTTTTTGTGAGACTGTGAGACAATTGATAAAAATCTAACTGAAAGTCACATTATTGTAACTTTAAATGTTGAAGTAATGTTAGCCATACATAGGCATTCATCAAATGTTAATGTATATATGACTTATATGGCAAGTATTTATGACTGAACATATGTGGTGTCTTTTTAGAGATTTTCAGGTTTCTCAAGAAAGAAAGACTCTTATTAGAGTAAAAAAAAAAATGACCATCAAGCATTTTATTTAATACTAACAACAATAACGTTTTAGTTACTATAACTAGAATGAGCTGCAATTAAAATAAAATACATCAAACCCATAAATAAAACATACACCTTTTGCATTAAAGTTTAGAGAATTAGATATAATAGTAATAATAATAATAAATAATGATAAACCAGAAAATCAAGGTTTAATACCGAACCATAATAACAATCAAAAAACGTGAGATCTTTATGGATTTAAATCAGGACTCTAATTTAACATTTAATGACTGTATAATAAAAGACAGAAACCTATAATAAATCACAGAATAAATAAAAAAAACGTGTACAGGTTAGGTAAATTAATTCATTCTTTTGTCCAATTTAAATCATAATCTGAGATTGATCTGACATGCAAATATAGCCTGAACCTGAGCTCAACTTTAGCCCGTTTATTGTCTCAATACTTATTTTATGATGACTTTTTACATACCACATCATATTTCATGTTTTTAATTAGGATCACACCAAAAATCACATAATTAATTGTAAAACGTAAACCAAAAAGAGTTCTGTTGCATTCATAGCACTGACAGTGATTGTTTACCCATAAACATGCAAGCACACAATTGGTAAACAGGAAGAATTAAAAAAAGTAGACTATTACAATTAGGTTTTCTACCACTTTGATCCATTAGTCCAGGCCTTTGAGGCCTAGACAGCCTTTTAGCACGGTGCTCTTATTTCTAAACATACGGTTGTTGTGGCTGGTCTAATGAGCAGTACGCTGGTTTAATGACATAACTCCCACCTGGAAAAACCGTCTTAGAGCAGCCATTATTAGGCCTGCTGCAGAGATAAGGCAGCCTTTAGCCAGGCCTGATCATTTCACGGCTGCTGCAACAATAAAACCGGCTGCCCCATAACTGTGTCCAGTGAGATGCACAGCTCCCTCTTAAAGCCTGTCCTCTGAGATGTGCTGAAGGGTATTATGAGTGGGTCAGAGGCTGCTTTAAATAAGCAATAAATGTTAAATCTGCCTGACATCTTCAGTATCCATTACTCCAAAGAGCATGGCGGGAGGAGACCACCATCAAAAGGAGGGAGTAAACGGAGAAGATGAAATCAATAGAGGCAGAATAGAGGATTGATTCAGGCTCTTAGATCTTTTAGATTAGTGGCTCAGTTAGAGACAAATATGGAGGCTTATTCATCTGACCTTAACTGTGACAGCCCAAACTAAGGCCCCAATTATGTTCAAACCCCAATATCATGCTAATGCCAGAGATTTCTAGATGAATATTGGACAAAAATGTTTGTCGCCCAGATTCAGATTAACTTCTTTTTATGCGACTAAGCTGAGTTTCTTCTTTCTCCTGATCCGTCTGCCAGTTTGGATGTTACTAACCTCTTTTTTCCAGTCCTTAAAATGGTTTAAAAACAGCAACAAAAAAAAAAAAAATGATGGTGACCTGAAGTGTGCTGGTGAGTATGACAAACAACAAACCTAAAACAAATGGTGTAACAATTCATTTTAACAACTGTTCCCAATCCTAGTGGATTTTAGATCATTTTGAAAATGTTCCAATAAAATTTCCACAATAAAATAATCCAAAAGAACATTATTAGAACATTCTAGCACCCTGTATGGTCACATGTGTCTCAATCCAAATGGTATTTTCCAAGATGGATCGTAATCAGAATATTTCATTTTAAAACAACCTTCCAGGGGTATCGTTTGATTTGATTAACAGATTGCCTCAGACAGAGAGATCTGGTTGGATAAATCAAGTCATCAATTAATGGATAAAATCGTTACATTCCTACTGAAAACTGTCCAGCTTTTTCAAATGATAAATTGTGTCTTCTTAAATAACGTTTTGGTACCTTTAGAGGGTCCAAACACAAGTCAAGTCATTACAGTCATTAGTCATTAAAAAATGACCCATGACTTTAGATAATTACAAGAAGAATGAATATCAAGCATCCAGAAGCTAAAAATGTATATGTTTAAATTTCTTCTTAACAATAATTCATCCTGTTCAGCTTTAGTTCAGCAGGTTTTATGTGAACACAAATTCTTTTTTTGCTATCACAGTTCCATATAAGTCCTGCAGCTCAGAGGTGGTTATGGATTGACAGGTAAAGTTCAGGTCTTCTGAACTGATTGACAGGAAACGCTTTGTTCTCATGCTCCTGCAGAGAGCTGCTGTACATTATATGAATACATTTGGAGGCCTAATTATTTTTGGTGCTTTGAGCTATTATTTTTTTAGGATAAGTGAGAGATACCATGAGAAAAAGAGAGGGATTCTTGATCCTTGGAAAACAAATGCAGATGTGTTTGCTTACTACCTCTCGTTTCTGTTCATCGTCTCTTATTGCCAGAAGGCAAAGCTTTCTTTTTTCAACACCAAGAGCACCCTAATTTAACCTAATTTGTGCCGTAACTCTTTTTGTTCTTTGACATTCCATTTATTATGCATGTTGACTCACACATCATGAAACCTCAATACTAAACAACTGATCGTGACAGAAGTCTTAATCAGCTCATTTCATCACTGCTATAATAACCACAGGTCCTCATCTCAAAGTTCAATCCCACAGATGCTGTTTTTGGCTGAGTCTAATTCAGTCAATTCACACTAACTCTTACCTCCTCCCCCCTTTTCCTGCTGGACTTTTCAGGTCATGTTCGGTGCCTCCTGTGTTTGACTGAGGCCTCTCTCTCGTGTCTGGGAGAAAGGGGAGTCGGGCTCCATGGGGCCAGACACTCGGTCACATTGGAGCTGAACTTCCCTGAGCTGGGAAACAATTACAACTTCCGCAGTCCTGCACTTTCACCTTTCGCCACTGTCTGTCCGCTGCAGTTCTTTTCTTCTCTGTCTTGCTTTGACACGGTCTCCTCCATCTGCTGTCCCGGGGCACAATATACCCTCTTATTTATTTATGTATGAAGAGACGGACATGGACTTCCTCTCAGGAAAGAGGGGTGAGATGGAGGTGAGTTGGGACTGCGTGCAGACCCGTTCACATGCAGACAGAAGGCATACGAAGTGTATTTCTTTGTTTAATGTTGTATGCAACATTTAAAATAAATAGAAATTTTGTTTGGTGCTGAAGAACTTTATAAACAGTTGACCTGCAGATGTTGCTGCGGCAGCAGAAACTTTGCCTGCAGTTTGTTCTTCTGTTGTTGTAAAGTTTGTTTGTACTCTCATGGAGTTTGGTTCTTAAGAGCATATTCTTTAGAAAAATGAAACCTAATCAAATCTGCTGTGTGGTAAAGCAACACAGATGTGGACGGCTTGTTTAAATGTTTTGAACAAGCCTGACAAAGTGAGCAGGAAAGACCTGCGTGTAACACCTCTGCCAAAAGATCTCAGCCTCTAACACACAAGAAGAAGAAAAAATGCATGCGAAAACAGAAAGCAGACTTGCAATTAGATGACAAGTTCTGATTGCATTGTGCACTTCCCAACTCCTTCCTGTACTTGACTTCTGCCTGACCTGAGGGACACCCTTCTGAAAGAGTCAGGGACTCCTGTCGGAGCGCTTTGGCCTGAAGGTGGAGGAAAACGGGGTGAAATGAGGTTCAGAGTGCCAACCTTGCACTCAAGCTGATGTGTAATCACCTCCATCACTGCAGCACCGTGGTAATTGCTGCTCTTCATAAAGCCTCCACATTCTACCCCTCTGCTTTTGTCTGGTTGAACTCCGTTTCACTTTAAGCGAATACTTCAATTTATGTTTTTTTTTACCTGTTTTTTTTTCTTTTGCTCACTTCATTTGAATACAAAGAAATTATTTTTTAATCAAATCAAAAGTTATGTTCACTAGAAAGAAAGAAAAGATTGTGATAACTTTTAAAAAATATATCATTTATGTTCTTGTGTTGTTTTTATTTGTATTTCTTTGCACCCATTTTTGTGTAGTGTTCATTCAATAGTTTCCTAAGCCTGTAAAACAATATTTTCAGTTGATTTATTTTATTTTAAACAACATAAATACGACTTGAAAGACCTAAAATGACATAAAATAAAGCTGGTAATAGAAAACTAAAGTTCAAAAGTAACAAAAGTTCCCACATTGATTCCACATGACATATATTTAAATAAAAACCTTCCTGTTTTTTTTGCTCCTTCATTTTCTAACGATTTCTTCTCATGTAAACAGTTAAACTGTCAGTGTTTCTATATGTGTGCTCTGGCCTGAAGGCATATAGGTGTTTGTTTGTTCTGCATCCCTGACGGCTGAGCTCATCGCCCTGAGCTGAGGACAGAGCTGCTCTCATCACTTTCTGCTGCTCTCATTGGTTTTAGTCAGATTCCTGAGCTCTGATTGGTTTTTGTCTGCTCTCTGCTCCAACCCAGCACAAACCTCATTTATTACTGCAAAAAGCAACATATTTAGAGATGTAAAGGATACAGACTTGAATCGAAAAACTGAGCTAGTTAACAGAGTAAAAAACCACAGATATGAATAAGATAATGATGGTAAAAAGGTTTAAAATCACTCAGGAAGTAAATTACCGGTTTACTTCCGTTTCTCTTTCTGTTGTGCTCTCCACTCTCTGCTTTTTTAATGTACATGTAAGTGCCGCTAAATAAAAAACAGTCTCTCTGTTAAAAGGGATTTTCAAAAAAGTATCTAGACTAACACTTAAAGAGCCTTTCGGGTGGATTTCTCACAGACTGCAACGTGGTAAGAACCACAAAGTCTGACATAAACCTTTAAAAAAGAAAAAAGAAAGAAAACACGTATTTGTGTTTATGTTAATGCCACTATCATGATACATATAAATGAACTATTGTTTTTTAAATAAAAACATGCATAAAGAGAAAACATCTTTTTTCAAAATATGAAATAGACTCTAACTT
This sequence comes from Oryzias celebensis, assembly GCA_014656515.1. NCBI lineage: Eukaryota > Metazoa > Chordata > Actinopteri > Beloniformes > Adrianichthyidae > Oryzias > Oryzias celebensis. Next base: position 26,557,687 of record BNCR01000005.1, on the reverse strand, counting down.
TTGACAGAAGTTTACATGACGCCCTGTGTCACATTGGACCATCTCAATGGAACAAATGTAGTGTAACAGTGATAAATAAAAAAACAAAAAAGCAACACAGTTGATTTCACAGGTTGTGGTGCATGTCAGCCAGAAATCTGTGAATCTTATCAACTACAATAAATCAGAGCTAATTCAGTTATCTTTGCTGTAGTTTTTTAACCGTAGTTGCTGTCGTTTCTTTTTTTTTTTTAATCAAAGGAAACATTTTCACGGTTTACATTTTTTCTTTAGAGATCATAATACATTTGGGGATCTGCAAGTCGTTGAAGTTGACAAACAATGTTATTTTGTGTGTAAATTCAGTTTTAAAGTATTATGGAATAAATGAAGGACAGTAAATACAGAATTAAAACAGATTATTTTCTTTAAATTGCAGTGACATTCATTTTAGAATTGAGAAGACAATTTTTAAAATATGAGTTGTTTTTTTATGAAGTTTCATAAATGTTTTCCAATGTATTTTTCTGTTTATGATTTGAGGATGACAGTGTTCATTTGAGCACAGAAGCACTAGAGTGAGATTCTGAGGGGTTCTCCACACAGCTGCCGCTTTTGCTGCTCACAGTCGGAGATGCTTGAAACCATCAGTGGCAAAGCCAACCCTTCATTGTGATGCTGAGCTCCTCTCGGCCTGGTCGCTTTAATTTGTTAAGTGAGTAAACAGAGGTCACACTGGACTTCCATCTGATTTGAAGTGGAGCAACAGAAGAATTTGGGGGTGAAAAACATGCTCCCTTTGGTCCAATCATTTGTTGACATCTTTCCAAATGAAGTGATTGTGGGTTCAGGAACTTTAAACAAATACATAGCCCGACTACTGAGAGCTGCACGCTGTTTGAGGGCTTTACAAAAGCTCAACTACGTAGACTAAATACCCAAAATCCTTCACTGTACGTGGAGTGAGATCGAGACGACAGATACCACCTTAAATGGGTCCTAGCAAGTGAGATGCCTATCACACACTTATCTTCTGTACCTGCATAATACGCAGGTTATACCTCTCTCCCCATGTTTTTTTCTCATTTTCTTTTGAGTAAAATATAAAAAATGCAACTAAAAACAATATAAATATAAATGAATTAATGAAATGATTATAAAAAACCTCTTCTTTTACTAATATATATTTTTCTTTCATTAGGATTCAATTAAGTTGGCTTTTTAAATGATATTTAGATTTTAAATATTGTTTGGCATGAATTTGAGCAGCTGAACAACTTCAGCATTTAAACTCAACTTAATTCAAAATAAAACTTTTCAATTCTAAGTTGAGGTTTTCAATGTTTAGGTTTGTAATTCATAAATCATATAAATATATTTTACAGACACACATTTATATATATATATATATATTGTATTTTGCAGCATTTCGACTCTTACTAGAAGCAAAATAATTCTAAACTGTTTCATGATAGACGTGAACATACATGACACATTAAAGCTTCTATGAATTGTTACATGAATGATCTGTGCGACACTGTAGAAAGTGTTGGACTGGATGAAGTGAAGTTATTTGAAACAATCCAGAGGTTTCTCAAAGGGGGAAATTCTCTCTGGCCTGAACTGGACCATTCTCTGCCTCAGTAGCAGCTCAGGCCCTCAGTTTAATGGTGTACAGTATATCAAACACATCCAGATCTCAATTATCATTCTTAATGAGGGAACTTCTCTGGAGGAAGCCCTTTCCTATCTACAACCTTCAAAGGCCCTCAAAAGAACATCTGAGGGACTTTATCGGACAAAGTTCCTTCTTCATTTGAATAATTCTCTAAATCAGCCAGAGGGAGATATGAAAAGAGAGGAGTGAGTGGCTAAAGTCCTGAAACTGAAATGAGATCTGGGTTTCCCAGGGAGGGAGACATCCTACTCTATGATATGGATTAGTTTAGAGGTCTGTCTCACTTTACAGCAGATTCTACTTCTTTTGCCTTTCTCGGCTCTGTCAGTGTTCATGGGAACACCTTTACATGTGTACCCATGCTCAGCAAATGCATGGACTCATGCTGCTGAATTACCATACAGACTCACTCTGAGGTCAGGAGGGGTTCAGAAGGTGTCTGAAGGGAAGAGAAAACGTTTCAGATATGAGTGTTCAGAGGGCCCAGATCTCATTACATAGGGGAATGATAGCTATCAGAGTCAGAATAATATTTAGCACATGCTGCCTGCTAATGAAGCAGCAATGTTCACAGACTAGAAATGAGAACCAGAGATAGATCCGTTTTGTTTTTATCCACCTCATTTCTAACACATTCTTCCATTCCCATTTTGTGTTAGTGACCCACGCAGATGAAAATTGTTTTTCTGGTGTTTTTAACATGCTCTTGTGGCACTTCTCTGATGTTGAAGGTCATAGATAAAGAAAATGAAGCTCAAAATTGCATTTCTGAGTATTTATTTATTCAAATTGTTGTAAATCAGGACAAGATAAAAAATGCTGATCATATTTGTGACGTAGAAAATATGCTGGGCAGGCCAAAGACTCCATGCTCTTCTCCATTCTGATGCATTCACTTGCAGACAAATAGATCCATGTACGTCTCTGTTTTCCTCGTTTGAACTGGTTTGAACTGGTATCAGGCTGGATAGCTCCAATGTTGCTCACCATTTTTGATGCCCCGCTAAAACTAGCTTAGGGTTGTTAGGGGTGCAAGTTACCTGGAGAGCATGTAAACAACTAGGTGACGGGAAGTGGAGGCGAGGTCGCTCAGTGCCAACAGTCTTGCCCACAACCCAGAAGTGAATTTCTAATGAACTCCTGCCGTTCTGCAGAAACTATGTCCCAGAAAACGACACAGATTTTTTTAGTTTTGGTTAATAACAGCGTAATTCTAATTAAAAGACTACTGGCAACACTTTGAAAATAGATCAAAAGATGATCGGAGAAGGACCTCATTGATCATGTAGGGTCTGTCATGTGATTGATTGATTGATCACGCTTTTGACCAGCATGAATTCAGTTTTAAGCCTCAACAGTAAACATGACTGAAGAAATGAATTAAAAGGTGTTTGATCACTCTGGAAGAAATCTCTGCATCTGCCTTGAGGATCTATTGATGCCTCAATCTTTTCAAAGTAGTCAGTTTTTGTCTCATATGTTTCTTTGTTGTTCACAATCCTTCCTAAAAATGGGTTCAAATAATACTTGCGATGGTTAAGACACTGCGTCTGTGCTGCTCACAAATCATACTATTCTTCACTGAAACTGAAACTGCAGGAGACGGACAAACTGCTGCTGCATTGTTCTTCAAACAGCCTTAATTTATACAAAAGTTGAACTCTAGTGTATGCGAATGCAGAAATGACCGTTTGTTTAATTCTAATTGCTGAAATACCAGTTAAACTCACTGAAAGGCCTTTGTTTTCTATCAAACCACTTCTGGATTTGTCGCTAACAAGTATTGACATTTTCTTTCTTCTAAGAGAATGAAAGCAATCATCAATCAGTCCTGTGTCACATGACTTTGAAGTATTTGTGGTTATTTGTAGATTCCTGGTCGGTATAATTGTGAACATATCTAAACACAAAGTGTTTTGAGGCCTTTTATTGTCATGTGTGAAGCCAAAGCTCCTGCAGCATCTCTGATTGATTGGAGGATCACTGACTTGTGCTCTAAGGGAGGCAGAAAGAGGGCTTTCCTGTTCCAACGCTGTTTTTGCAGAAAAACCTGATTTAAAAAGGTCATTATAAATGCATTTATGGCTTCTGTGTATAAAAATATGTTTGTCAGTTGGGTAGAACACGTCTAGATTCTATATGTAAATGTAAAACAGTAAATCTCCAGAATGTCATCAACGTTAAACTGTAGCAGTTGCAGCGTTTCTAACTAAACCAAATAAGGCCATTCATCTGCACCTATAATAAAAGTTTCCTCTTATTACAGTAATCTTTTAAAAGAAAGTACATCTCATTGATGTTAGTTTCCAGATCAAAGGATTCTGATATTATATTATTATCAATGGCAGTTGCTCTCTATGTCTCTTGTATTATATTGTGGTGTAAAAGCATCAGATTTCACCTCTTAAATTCAATCCATTTTTATATATGGATGCTTGATAACAGCGTTTTATACAGATGGGTATCAGAGCGCCGCTTAAATGTGCTTTGAAGACTTTCGGACCACACTTGTGGTTCTGATCTTGGATTAGGTTTATAGTCTTAACATAAATTAGATTTTTATAGACATCATAAAACACAGAGCTAACCACACTCTGTGTCTCTTTTTGTTGCAATAAAGGGAACTAGTTTCCATTTGTGGGCACTTTTAAGACAATGCTGTATTTTCACAAATGACATAATTTTACAGCTGATAGGAAATAAAGGAAGATCACTGTTCTCAAACTGTACATATCATCAAGACGAATTATTGTCCAGAATAATATGATTTTAATCTTTAACTCCTTAATGGAGCTTTAGATTAATCAAATGTATTCCTTGTCTTTTTGTTTTTTTCCCAGTAAAACTTGCAGTTACTTTGATGCAAATTCAAATTATTCAAAAGTTAAACCAAAAAGGGAAAGAAGAACTGGCCTCTGCTTTATTTGGTTAATGTCATTACGTCCAGCCGTGTTATTCATCCTGCATGTGCACAGCTTACCGTCCCCTCCCCTTTTTCACACTTCACATGCAGGAAAACACCTGCACAAAAGAAAAAGTGATTGTTTCACTTCTGATCCGTGCCCCCTCTTTGCTCTCATCCCAGCCTTTGGCTTTGTCAAGAAGATTTACATGCTCTTTTTTGCAGCTCTTTATGAAGAGACTGTCCTCCTGTGAAGACCCAGCTCCTCCTCCCTCCTGCACAAACACAGCTGACAGGAAATGGAGACGCTGCTATGACACAGTCGCGTGCCTTTCAACAAATCCCTCTCAATCTAGCAACCAGCAGGCAGTGAATGGGCTCGTGTGTGTGTGTTTGAGGCTGTTTTCATCTTAGGAGTGTGTTTATGGTCTCCGTGTGTGTGTGCGTGTGTGGGTGTGTGTGGGTGTGTGTGTGTGTGTGTGTTTGAGGCTGTATTCATCTTAGGAGTGTGTTTATGGTCTCTGTGTGTGTGTGTGGGTGTGTGTGTGTATGTGTGCGTGTGTTGTTTTTCTTTAGCCGTTGGAAATTGTCCGGTGATTATCCACCATCATTTCACAGTTTCTTGTTCTATGGAGTAAGATGTGATTTTGTTGATTGTTTCCTTAAAAAAAAGGAAAAACACTGACAGATTCTTAGCTGATTGACTTTGCAGTTGATCAGGGCATTGGACATCAATACAAGTTAGTTTTAAAGCAGTCTACTGCCTTCATCAATCCTCCGTCAGATCAGTGTCACCTCACATTTATGTTCTATCTGCCTGGTAGTTTAATTATTCTAAAACAAATCATTGTATTTATTTTATCTATTTTAGTTTTTAGCAAATGTTTATTTAGCTTGAATGCTAAAAGTCAACTAAAATCCTCTAATTCCAGTTTGGGTCTTGAATCGTCAGTGTCATCCATTGACTCTCATTAAGATCTGGACTGAGTGAGTGTGACATTACCCACAGAACACGGTTTCCAGAAACGCCTAATTTGTACCCAGAGCCTGAGAATGGACTTAAATAACTGTGTAGGGAGGCACAAACGTGAGAGTTCTGAACGCAAAAGCCTGAAGCACAGTTTTACGTGAGTTTACATAGACTTTTCATTGAAAGTGGCCGCTTGAACGCGCATGTCTGAGCCCAGTATAAATGTAAGGAACTTTGTAGAATTTGAAGTGATTCAGTCATTAATTGCAGGATTGTCTTTACTGTTTGCCATTTTAGTTGCATCTTTAGAAGCAGCTTTGCAGCTGCCTCCTGTGTGTGTGTTTAACCTGTGGTGTTAAACACACACACACACACACACACAGCAGCCCTTCAGCTTTCCTCAGTCCAGGGGGCAGTAAAGTGGTTATCTCTCTCTTTCAGATCCTAATCTGACAGCAGCTCCAGCCTGTTGCCAGGTTACCCCTGGGGCGTCAATCTCCATTTAAATCCTTTCTGACTCCCCGCCCTCTCATCAACACCAGTCATGTATACCCACCATCCTCTGCTGCCATCCTCCACTCCCCCACTCCAAATCCTAGGGCTCTGTGCTCTTCTCCCTCCACCAGCCCCAGCTCTGACTGCCATGCTGGCATCAGGCTGGATTCACACAGGGCAGCAGGTGACACATGGATGCCTTAGAATGGCTTGCGAGCTGGATTGTGTTTTATAGTGTGGGGTGGGTGTGTGGCTGAATGTGCTGTCAAAGCTCACTGCTGCAGGCCTTTCCCAGTGCTCGCTGGCACCGGTTCACTCATTGCCAACGACCTGGTTTTGTAGAGCTGAGGGATGTGGGCTAAGTGGGTTTGTTTTTGAGAAGGGCGACAGACAGGAGGTCCCGTAACTGCAGGAGGATGTGGGCAGCGTCTGCGCAGTGAGTGCTGCCCAGACAGATGAGGGGAAATGATGGAGAGATGGAGAGATACCAGTCTGATGTCTGAGAGAACATTCCTTTTTTCTTTTGCTCCTATGTTTCTGTCCGTCGCTGGCTACTGAATGGATCTCCATTGTATATCTTGCATGGGGTCTCCTGCACGTTGACCCTCACCTAAAGGTCACGCTGCTAGCATAGTAGATGAGGGAGAATGCACACTTGTCACAGTAACACAAAGAAACTCCACATAGCAGACTTGCAACTGCTCTAAGTGAACTTTCAAGATGCTGATTTAGCTGAGTGGGTTGTGTTGGTGGAGCTCTACCTTCAAATATTCTGTTCACAGGGTCATGGCACCATTTTTTTTTCACAATGTTAACCTGAAGGATGAGGAATTTGCAACGTCTTGCTCCATGGAAAGAAGTATGTACCTTTTGGACGAACCCGCCGTTTAAATTCAGAGTTAGGTACATGTTGATGCATAAAATGTAAATAAATAAAGAAGTACAAGTTGCAACATATCTATATGTTTCCATTTCAGTATAAACACAAAAAGGCTGCATTTATCGTAGTTTGTGTGTGGGAGAGGGGGGTCATTTTTGTTTCTTTTGTTGATTTTTGGGTTGTTGTGGGCCTTCAGATGTGGGGGCGGATTCTGAGCGGGAATCGCTCGCCAATGCTCATCCCTATATCCGGTCTTGCCTTAAATATTAGAAAATATTTCAATTACACATGAAGTCATTCAATTAAAAAGTGCCTATTTTAAAACTATTTCATATGATGTTAAAACGTTCCTGAAGTTGAACAGAGGGCAGAAATATCTTTAAAAGTTACAAACCAGTGAAAGATCAGAACCAAATGACGACTAACAGCTTTTCAGAAAAGTAAAAAAACAAAACCAAAAACATCCAACCGTTTTAGGAGCAAAACTGTTTAACAATCTAGATTTTAAATCTGAAGTTGTTATCTGTACTAAATAAAACTTCTTGCACAACTTTGCAGAAAAATAAAAATTCATTCAGTTTTACATTAAACATGTCTGTTTGGAAAAACCAGGAAATAAAGAAAGTGGAGTATTCTACTTTTTAAAATTTCAGTAACTATTTTTTTTCTCTGCCGCTAAGGTCGGCTGGCAGTTTGTACGATGGAGTATTAGGGCCACCAAAAAAAAAGTAATGTTACAAGATTTAAAGCTGTAAATGTACGACTTAAATCTCGTAAATTTACATGTTTTTTTCCTCGTAAATATACAATATTTAAAGTTGTAAATCTAGCGAGTGAACGCCATGTGCAGCAGCAGACCGACTAAACTGTCAAAGTGTCATGGATTTGAACAGGTAAGCTGCATGTTTATAACATGATGAGAGTTTGGAAGCTCCTTTGTTTCTTTTGTGGTTTATTAATGTTTTGTTTATTGATAGGTGGCTTGTAGGACATGTGTAGTGCCTGTTGATAAGGCCCAGTATTCTGCACTTTCGATGTTCTTGTGCTAACGTAACAGACTATTTGATTCTTCATTGTTGTTTGATGTTGAAGCGGGATGTTTCAGTTGGAGGAAGGGACTCACAGTATGTAACTCTGCTTACATTCTCCCTTGGTAAACTGATGAATGGACTTCTGGGTATGTGAATAAAAAGAGCAGAGAAAAAAGTAGTGGTCCGACAAATGTGTGTTTCTGAGCTCCTTCTTTTACATGTGAAACTCTGTATAACCGACAATGAACCCCGGAAAGCCGGCCTCACTGAGAATACTTTGGTTTTGTTTCACCAAAAGGTTTCGAATTTTTGTTTTTGACACTGATCTGGAATTAAAGCTTCACAAGATACAAACAGAAAACTGGTTCTTTTCTCTGAAAGTTTATGACTTTTTTCTCAGATATTTATGACTTTTTCTTTTAAATTTAATAGTTTTTCTTCATAAATTTATGAGATTTTAAGTAATACATTTACAACTTTAACACATGGAAATTTAGGATAAAAAAGATATAATTTAGCCTTTGACTTTATTCTCATAATTTGACAGTTATGACTTTTTTCTCATAAATTTATGAGAATTAAAATAAATAATAATTGTTAGCTGTTATCGTTTTGTTACCCTCTTTCTTTTTAGCAACCAAGTTTGACAGACCTGGAGCTTTTTTACACTTAATAAGTGGAGTGGTATGTCTGCTGCTCCTTCTTGGACTGTTTTCCACCACTTCTCAGTCTAAAAACAATCCACTGGTGCGTTCTTTTAATGATCAGCTGCTGTCACTTGACAACAACAAAATGCGGCTGGAGATCACTTTTTTATTTCTGTTTTATTCCATTTCCATCAGAGCTATGTTAACATGATAATTTCTCCGTTATATAATCAGTGACATTCTAAGAAATGTATATTTTATTTTAGTTTAATAAATAAACTTTCAAATGCATGCGCAATTTGGACAATCACTGTTTTGGTATTCGATGTAAATACCTGAGACCCCAAGACGTATTTTTGGCAGTTTGTTAACAGGAGAAATTTGTATTCAAAACAAAAAAAAAGTCTTATTCAGAACAAAAACAAACCATATTTCAAACAAACATGTTAAACGTAACACTAAATGTTGTATATATTTTTCTGCAAAGTTGTGCAGAAAGTATTAATTTCTGCACAACTTTGTCTTTTTATGAAAACATTTCTTATTGACAGTTATCTGATCCCATCCTAATGAAGCTTGACACCTTATCAATTCCGAGCCCCTTTTTTCAGTTCATCCAAACATGAATTTATACAAACTGTATTTTACGAATTACAAGACATAAATCCATACTCTGAAAACAATCAAATATGGTCAAAGGAAATACATTTATTGATTTTTTTAATGAGAATCATGAATCAATGAATCTTGTTGAGTCCCATTTATTTATTTATTACATCCCCTTTATAATTGCTTTTCATTTTTTAATAGATTTACAATTTGTAATGTCTCCCCTGCAGCTATTCCATATCTGAACCCCTCTTGTGGTGAACCAGTGAAAAAACTGTCAGTGAAGAAATGCTGTCACTGCATCCACAAACATCAAGCAAAGTTTGGAATGGAAATGAAAACAGTGAGTGAGGAAGTTTTCACTGAGTCGACTGGCTGTCTCGTTTCAAACAGGAGTCAAGGGGATTCTATAGTGTGGTTGTTTTTGTTGGAGGACAGAGATCTCCCCCATGCTACCCGTGTAATGTTTTTGTATCTCCACACAGACAGGATGCAGCAACATTATACTTCTTTAACACAAAAATGCATGAGTGAAATGTTTGCACAGATACGCAAACCAGCAACCTTAACAGAGAGGACTTTGTGAAGAAACACCTCATCTCTAAGACTTCCAAAGATCTGGAAGGATTTTTTGTGAGACAAACACACATGGTTTATAGTTATGATTGTCATGCCATTCTCAGGTTTAACCAAACATTTTGTCTCTGTTTAGAGCCCCACTCCACACATCTTTAGATCTATTGTAAAAGTGTTCCCAGTCGTTTAACTATGATTATGTCGTTTTTAGCCAAAAATAACAGAACCTGTGTCATTTCCTAAGACATAGTTTCTGTAGAGCAGCAAAGGTTTATTAAAGTTCACCTCTGAGTTGTTGGCACAAAGTAAGCTCACTGACACTTCCATCTGATTACTTTCTATCCCACTATTACACCTCCAGGCTAACATTAGTGGTACAACCAAAATGGATGACAATATTGGAGCAATCCAGCCTAACAGTCACGATGCAGATTCCTCCTCAGACGAGGAAAATAAAGACGCTCATTATCAAGTGGATCCATCAGAATAGAGCGGAGCAGGGAGCTTGTGACCCGCCCAGTGTATTTACTATGTCACAGGTATGATATTTTTTCCAACTGAATTTCTTTCGTCTTCTCCTGATTCACAGTGATTTTAATAAAGAGATATTCAGAAATGCAGTTTAATGCCACAAGAACACGTTAAAAACATAAAAAACACAGTTTTCATCCAAATGAGTCTTTGAGGAAAAAGTTATGAACCAGTTTTATTTTATACCAAAATGTAATAAATGTTGTTGCTAGAGAAACATGTATTCGATGTATTTGTGTTAAAGAAGATGACTACTTTTTACATATTTTCACAGTTGTAGTGACTGAGCCCATGAGACAATATAAAAAGAAGAAAAGGAGAACCAAACAACCACTGTAGAAAATTATTTAAAGCAAAGAATGTGCCAAATTATGTGATTCTCAAAGAAATTGACGTTTTTTTGAATTTACGATTTAATTCACGGTTTTAAAAAAGTGTTACCATCAGTGTCCTTTAATAACAGTGAAACAAAGACAAAGAAACAAGAAACTTTGACTCCAATGTTGTTCCTGGGCTGCAGAAGATTAAGAGGAGTTGTCGTTTTGGCTCTTTAATGTGTCGCTTTGAGTCTGTTGGCCCAGTTCTGGTCCATGTGTCAGTCAGTATGCTTCGGGCCATGCTTGGTGGATCTGAAACCTTCAGGCTGACGGCCGTCGGACATGGCTGAGCCTCCAGTGCTCCACCTGGTCGATTGATGTGAGCGTGTTTGAAGTCCTCTCGGGGAGAATGAGCTCCTTTCATTGTGACTGCAGCCGCTGCACTCCCAGAAGCTCCACCTTTCCCTGCTGTCCCTTCATTCTTTTAACAGCTGAAATGCTACACTGCTCAGAACTCGCAGTGCAGTGAAACTGACAGGGAAAGACTGCAATATCAGTAGAATATTTTCTGAGCTTTCAGTTTTACACTTCTGGGTCAGGGTTAGTTCATCTTTTTTTTTCATCTTCTTTTTTTTTTTATCTTCGCTACTGTCAGGTATCCCAATGACAGTTTTTACTTGTTTCTTTGGCGATGGGCAGACTGACAGCTGAGGTTAGACAGGAATCTCTGTGGATCATGATGATGTCTGCAGATGACATTGTGATATTTAGTAGAGCAGGAAAGAGGTGGAAGAACATCTAGAGAGGTGGAGGTTTGCATGAAGATCAGCTGCTGTGCTACAGAGTATCTGTGTGTAAATGAGAGGAACTCAAATGGAACAGTTAGGTTACCAGGAGCAGAGGTGGAGAAGGTGGAGGACTTTAGGTTCTTAGGGTCAACAGTCCAGAACAAGAGTGTGCAGGAAAGAATTGAAGAGGCGGGTTTTTAAACAGGTTGGAACGGGCGGAGGAGAGGGTTTCAGGTGTGATGTGTGACTAAAGAGTGTCATCAAGACTGAAAGGAGTGGTGTGGAAGACTGTGGTAAGAGCAGCCATGTTGTTGGTTAGAGACTCTGAGGCACAGCTGGAGGTTCCAGACATGAAGATGTTGAGATTCTCTTTGGGAGTAACCAGGATGGATCAGGAATGAATCAGTCAGAGGAACAGATCCTGGATGATGTTCCGGAGATAACAGCAGGGAAGCAGATGGAGGTGGTTTGGACATGTTTGAGAGGAGGAACAGTGATGCTGTTGGTGAAAGGATGATGAGGTTTGACCTACCATGAAAGAAGAAGACCAAAGAGGAGGTTTGTGGGTGCAGTGAAGGAGGACAGGTTAGATCAAGGCGGATTACTCGGATTACTGTGGTGCCCCCTAAAGGGAGCAGGTGAAAGACAATGAAAAAGAAATCATACGCCGCAGCAGTGACAATGAACATTAAACTTCACAAAACATCACCAACAACAGTGGAGAAAGCAGTGGGAACTCATGCTTTCTTGAACTGTTGGTTCTGTTTTAGCAGACTGTTAATGCAGCTGTATAGCAGCAAAGTGGACCTTCATCAGCCAGCACTGATCAATGGTTTCCTTACATTGGTCATGATATCCATTCACTCAGCTGCAAGGATGTGGCAGCATCTGGTACACAATAAGCTTAAATTTTAGAAAGTCTGTTCAAGTTTGTGTCTGACTAAAAGTTTCTGTTTGATTCAGACAAAATAGGATTTCCTGATTCTGTTGTTTTCATTCACACAGAGAAACATGCATGTACACAATACCAGGACTGCAAAGAACTCAGTGAGAGGTCTTACCTGACATCCGCTGTAGTTTCATGGCTCTTCTCTGCATAACGTTCACCTCCGCTTAACTTTTTGACATGCCACACACTAAAACTCGTATTCCCAAGATCCACTACAGATAATGCATTTATCTGTGAAGAGATTTCACTCACATAATTTCACAGAACGTTGGGAATGAAAATGATGGAAATCAAAGACAGCAGATCAATGCTATTAGAAGTCACTTTGTGAGCCAAGGTGCTCACTAATAGTGGAATAAAATAATCTTTGCATTTTTAAGATGCTGTACACTAACAAACGTGACTTTTGACTCAAGTTTTTTCCTCTCTGATGCATTTTAGAAGTATTTTTTGTAAAAGATTACAGATCACAGATCACAGATTAAGTGTATTAGGCCCTTTAAAGACCAAATTCTTTACCTCATTAAATATTATTTTTTTATAGTGTTTAGGTAAATCTCACAGACCTGTAGGTAGAAACTCCTCGCTGGATTAAACAGAGTTTGATAGAGTCGACCAAAAACAACATCCAGGTAAACTTTACGAGATACAATGACAAAATATTAGAATTCTTTATTTGAGATATTGGGACACTTTCCTCTTAATCATTGATATGGTGTAAAAATAATTAAATACGTTGGCAATACATACCAATTTTAATGATTAAAGATAGCATAAAAGTTTTTTAAGTGACTTTTTCAAAGAAATGTAATTAGAAAAATTGAATATTCTCACTCCTAGTCTACTGAAATGAAAGAAAAGCTACATTTAGAAGAAAATTCAAAATAAAACCAAATATTGATTCCCTAAATATAACAAACATTGAATAATGCTTTTATTTAAGACAGTTGATGAAATCATCTCGGTGACTGTCAGATTTAAGGGGCTGTCCTTCTCTTTTCAGTCTCTTATAAATCAATGCATTCGTTGTGTATTTTCCACATCATCTTTCTCTTCAAAAGACGAGAACAATTAAGGAAGAAGAATACCGCTAAAATAACACTTAGCTGAAAGAGAAACAGACTTCCTTCACACATCTAAAAAAGGTCATGATGGAGCCAAGAACAAAAGACTTCAGCAGGATTCCAGGAACATTTTTCATAAAACTAAATCCTGGCAAAACTACCATAAAGATGTACTATCCATGTCACAAAATAAAACACAACAGAAGCAGAAAAATGAGGGAGCAGACAGTTTTTTAAAAAAGGAAAAAGTGAATTCAGACCATCTGTGACATTAAAAACCTGTCTGTAACATTATTAAAGCAAAAACACCAGTAAAATGGGTCACAACACTTTTTAAAATGTTTGGAGAGAGATAAAAGTTCAGTTTAGATATGATCTGATGTTTTTTTTTAATACCTGAAGAGTTTATCAAATCATTTCAATTCAGACCAGCCTATAATTTTACTGTCGCCACTGCAAACACTAACTAACTAGTGTTTGATTGAAGTTAGAATTCATCACCGGCCTCAGTAATGTCACTTATGTTTACTAATTTGTTTTTTCTTCCATGAAAAGCCACTAGCTTTTAATTTTGACACCGTTTGTAATATTGTATCCACATGAAGGTTTGTGCTCCTCTAAAGTCACATGTGTCACATGAATGTGGAGCTCTGCAGTCTCTATCAAAGAGATCTGCTGCTGACAGATAAAGCCAAGGTCAGTTCCTGGCCCTCTCACCACGCTTTGTCTGTGAGGTCCAAGGAATGTGCAAGAATGTGGACTTGGACAGGTGTTCAGGTTCACCTCGAGCCTAGACTCCCAGACACAACCCTGAAACCCACCCCCACCTTTTTTGGTTTCTGCAAACTGTTCTTTATGCTCATTTTTTATGATTCTCTTCCAGCCAAGGCCTGAAGAATGATGTTCAGCAGTCAAAATTCAAAGAAAAGGTAGACTTAACACCAACTCACGCATTAGGGCAATTGTCCTTGCAACGTCCAGCAGTTTTCTCTGAGCATTTTACTGGTTGGGAACAAGAACCAAACAGACCAAAGTGAGGGAGACATTCACATCCTGCAGCAGTTGGACTGTTGAGCCATCTCAGGAGAAAATAAATGCCCCTCATTCGCTCCATAGCTACATCTAATCTGCCTCAGCAGTAAGTCAGACAGGTGTCCTCCTCGTTTACCTGGGGAAATAACCTGCCTCCAGAAGAGCTGGGTGAAACCAAGACAACCCAGCCATCAGCCATCGTCGTTCCCCATCCTCCCACCACCCTTTTCTTTCCATTCAGATTGTTATCTTCGGTTGGATTATTGCTTCCTGGAGAGACGTGGAGCTGTCTCAGCCCTCAGTTTTATGTTTCTCATGTTTCTTAGAAAAAAAAAAGAAAGAAACCCTGAGGCTGTTACTATCCTCAAGCAATGAACTCCAACTCCTAACCAAAAATATTTATTAAACGGATTTAAGTAATAGGTGGATGTAAAATTTCTATGTAATAATAAGAAAAATGGCTCAATTTCATTAAAAATATACAGAAACAAAACCTCAGCAACGCTTTACATGCAAGGGCTGCACTTGACAACAAAAACATTATGTCATGTGCTTCGTTCATGAGCTTTTACCGCTTGGGACAGTAATTATTAAGGTCACTTCAGTGTATGCCTTTTATTAAAGAACCACTACATTGAAAATGGTGTCTTTGACATGTTCTTGTGTCATTTCTCTGATCATTGTTAATTGGGATTACCGTATATCTAATAGTAGCCTGGCGTTCATTCAAAAAAATTGGCAACTGACCTGGCATTTATTAGAGACTGTTATCTATTAGATATCATTTTATTCCATCACAGATAGAATGGTTGATGGTTATTGGGTTCATTTTGCAGTGAAACTCAGTCACACAATGTAGACAACAACACCCGATGAACCCGACGTGAACGTTTCTTTTAACTGTAAAGCACTGTATCAAAAATCCTCTTTGCTTTCATGCCGATCATTTTCCTGGAGATACGCGCACCTTTCCGTTTTTGCTCAATAATCCATGTTTAAACCAGTTCTTCTAATTTGTTGCTCGCTTTCTTTGCCCCTCCATCAGAGAATAGGTGCTTTCTTCTGCAGCCGTCTTCTCAATATCAGATCAAATCACATCAAATAAACTGTATCTATAAAAAGTGCTGCTCATACCTTTTGCAACCCAAAGTGCTTTACATTTAAAAACATGAAACATTCACAATAAAAACTCAACCCACCCTTTACCACCCCCTCCCCTCCGTTAACACATGATCCAACCTATGACCTCATGACACATAATGAACGCTTAAAAAAAACTTCTAAATTAATCTGTTGAAATTAAATACATCATATGTGTTTAAAAACATGAAATGGAAAGTAAGATTAAATGCATAAAAAATACTTAAATATACACAATTCATTCATTCATCTTCTATACACCGTTTTGCCCTTTTGGGGTCAGGGGGCTACCGAAGCTACAGGTCGCCAGTCTGTTGCAGGGACCACAATCACACACCCATACAGAGTATATATATATATATATATATATATATATATATATATATATATATATATATATATATATATATATGTTTATAACAATAAAATACTGTTATATAATATCTAAAAACTAATAGAATTCATAAGCAGATGAAATTAAAGGGGAAATTAAACATGTGGGTCTTGAGCCTTTTCTTAAAAAACTCTACGGCCTCCGTGTCTCCTGATGACATCCCCAAGAAGCGACGTAGAATAGTAATATGAATGGATTGGATTAACTGTGCTTTTCCAGATGCTCAAAGTGCTTACAATGTATATCTTTTATCCATTATTTACACCTCATTCATACTTGGTGATGGTGAGCTACTGGTGTAGCCACAGCTGCTCTGGGGCAGACCGACAGAGGCATGGCTGCCAGTACATGCCCAACAGCCCCGCTGACCATAACTGGTACATTCATACGCATTCACACACCAGCAGAGCCACACACTGGAGGCAAGGAGGGTTAAGTGCCTTGCTCAAGGACACAATGACAGTTGGCTGGAGGGAGCAGGGATCAAACTGCCAATCCTTTGATCATTGGCCAACTTGCTCAACCATCTGATCCACTGCTGCCCTATATACAAGTTAAAAAGAATTAGACCTAAAATCGACCCTTGGGGAACCCCACAACTTATTTAACGGATTCTTGAAGAGCATGTATCCATACTTACGTAAAAGTGTTGATCTGTAAGGTAGAAATAAAACCACTCAAGAACATTTGCAGAGAGGCTCCCTATACTCCTAAGTCTATCCAATAAAATCTGGTGATCTACAGTATCAAATACGGCACTAAGACCTAGCAGCACCAGAACACGAAGTTCAACATATTCTGAAATAATTATCGATCTGTACTGAGGTACATCCTAAAACCAGATTGATATTTTTATAAATTTTTTTGTGTATTTAAAAACTCATATAGTTGAGTAGCGACACTTTTCTCTATAATGGTAAGTTGAATACAGGTCTGTAGTTATCCAGAGTATTAGGATCTAAATTGCTGTTCTTCAGAAGAACACAAAGACATACATGGATCTATTTTCTATTGAATGCATCAGAATCGAGCAGAGCAGGAAGATTGTGGCATGCCCAGCGTATTTTCTACATCATGAAAACGTTTTTTTTTTTATGTCTGCTCTTGATACACAATGATTTAAAAAAAGAAACACACAGAAATGAAGTTTTAATCCTAAATTAGTCTATATATGTCCTCAGTCGTGCAAAAAAATGCTACAAGGACATGTTAAAAACCCTAAAAACGCAATTTTCATTCGAGTGGAGCTTTACAGTAAACTCGATAGTTCTTGGGTCACAATTTGTTTAGGACAAACACTTGATTTATTTAGGCTCACTTTAAACATGATTTCTTCATTACGTTGCATAAAATCAGATTGAAATGTTCAGAAAGAGGCTTTGTGACCTGTGTAAACTACAGCCTTAAAGCTTTACGTTCCTACTGTACAGAATCCGACGTGTGTGTGTGTGTGTGCTGGAATGAAAAACTTGCTGAAGCGTTCCATAATTCAAACAGGAGGAATAAATTACTGGTGCTTTTCCTTCAGGAACAAAGGCTGTCTGACTTCCTTCCTCCAGTCTCACTGTTCTCTAACTTCACATATTCTGACAGAGCCAGTCACTTCAAGATGCCTTAAAGCATCCTTTGAACATATTTGCATCATAATTTTAATGTTCCTGTACATTTATTCAAATATGGCGTGTCTACATCTGTGGCTGATTCCTTCGTTTCTCTGTAATGCAGTGCAGCAGTGGCAAGTCTCTCAGTTTCTATCATCGTTTCACTTCAGGGGAACATAGAACCAATCAGACCCCTTTGACATCCACTTCAGCGCTGACTGTACACTAAGACTTCTGTGTCCTCTGATTAGATTTGACCCTCAAATTGGATCATTCACTGAAACAAACACCGTTTTATACACTTGAACAAGCACACAAACACACATAATCTGGACACCAAAGCCCTACTTAGTTGATTGTTTGCGCAGGGACTCTTATTCTCAGTAAAAGCTGCTAATAGGAGCAAATTACTGCCAACAACTTGGAAATATCAAGTGCCTAACTGCTTCACTGTAATGTAGTTAACTGTTGACCAATCCAATTATGGTCCTGCAAGGGGCTCAGTGGAGCCTAAATGGGATGGAGAAAGAGGTGCGTCGGCCTCGGGGGACAGTGGAGTAGAAGGTACCTGGCTGCTGGGCTGCTAACTGTCACTGTTTAGCTGTAATTGCATTTGGAGTGGACTGCGGTGTAGAGTTGCCACTACCATCCAGACTTAAGTAGCGGGTTGTGATCTGATCATTGTGAGCAAACAGCTAAGAGTCTCTTATTCCCACAGTGTCAAAGAATAAGTCCATTTTTCTCATTTTAACCTGTTAGAACAATTTGGATTTCCACCAGCTGCAAAAGACACTTCATTTATTGTGAATTCTGCACTGCAGGGCGCACCGGATAATAAGAGAACTGGACCAAGTGAGTGTGACTTCCCGTAGAAACTGACTTCCTTCTGGTTCCATCAAAATGAAATCAATTCAGTCACTATTTTTTTTTTTTTTTTGCAATACAGCCATGTTGCCATGTTGGAACCAGAAATTATCAGTAAGCAATGATTAGTCCAAGTCAGTCAGCGTCCACAGTTCTATGGTAACCACTCTCTCCAATCAGGAGTGAGCATGTTAGAAGACACCCCGACCACTTGAAAGCGGTCTCGGAACAATCTGTCTATCAAACACTCCGAACATTCGATGCAAGACCACCTACTTTTATTGAAGCATCTGATTGGTCCGTTTAGAACTTCAATAACTTGTGCAAAAAAAATTATCATGGAAAAAAATTAGAATTATCAAGAACCAACCCATTCTCACTCCCAAGTCGTCCCATGTTGACGCGCGGGTAGGAGCCCTCCTCGTCAAAGATTGATGCTTCGGGTGGACCCAACTCTGCACTGACTCATCCAATTAAATCAAGGCTGCCCAACCTCCAGGTCGCAAATCGGTACCGGTCTGGTACCACGCCGCATTGGCACCCTAACTATAATATGGTACCGGATGCGGTACAGTTTTGAACATGGTACTGGTCCTGGACACGGACCGGGCTAGGGTACCTGTACTGGACGCATCCCGAGGTTCGGTTTGTATTTGGTACAGCATCCGACAAAACGACTGGACCCCTGATTTAATCGGAACAGCCGGCGGATCAAAGAACGACGAGTTCGGGGCACCCAAAGCGTCAAAGAGTGAGAAAGAGGGCGTCAAACAGGGCTCTTATCCATGCGTCAATATGTGACCACAGGGGAGTGAGAATCTGTTGCAAGAACATGTTAAAAAAAAGGTATCAGAGCAAGAATTGTTATTATGACTAATAGAATGACCTTGAATTTCCCTATGGAAGTCTGTGGGATTTCAGATTTTTGGGACCAGTGGGTACTTCCTGTTAGGAACACCAGGGGGGCGAGGTTACTTAATCCAGTTCTCTTAGACAGTCTGTGGGTGCAATCAAGCAAGGCAAACTAACTCCCAACTTTCTTAGTAACACATATAAAAAACACAGTCCAACACCAGAACACATTAGCCACATTAGTGTATTCACAATAACACCCAATCTTGTTTGCAAATTGCAACTTGTAAAATAAATAAAACTGACTAAGGTTATAACAGAGCTCTCAAAATCGCTTTGACATCAGTAAGACCAGCCCAAATGAATCCATTTAGAAGGCCCTCTGGATTATAAAACGCATCGCTGTGTTCTATCCTGCAGAAAATATGGCGAGTGACCAAAGTGTTTTCATGTATGGAGAAAATTGTTGCTTGTGCCCTGTTTAGTCCCACTGGTTTTGGTAGGAGTATAGTTAACCTTTAGGCCCTCTACATGTTTGTTTTCATTCTGCTTTGTGAGACACTTTATGCTTGCAGAAACCTGGGGGTCAGCAAGAACACAGCTTTCAGTTCTCCAGGTCAACTTGTTTGACGTCTGGAAACACTGGAGCCGTTTTTCAAACCAGGCCCGTTAATCACAGCTAATGCAAGTTTGATGCAGTCGTACTTCTCTTCCTATCTCCACTTGATTTACCCTCCATTACCTCCAACTCGTTTCCTCATTCCATGTCCCTGTCCTCCCTTCTTAACTTCACCCCCGCCCTTGGTCTTCTGTCTCCCCATGGTGCTCTGTTCGACTGGCTCCATTACTCGGGCCCCCTGCTCCTCCCCGGCCCCTCTTCCCTTAGGCATCCAAACCTTATTTGCACAGATATGTTTAGCCAGCACAGGAAGCAACCCATGCCCTTAACAAAATTACCGTTCCAGCCAGCGAATGAGCCGCGGGGCTGGTCTGTGGGGACCAATGACAGAGGCCCTCCACTCTACCCACTTCCCTCTTTGAAAGGAATTCTAACCTAAGAATCCTGACATTTATTGTATTTCCTCAGTATGTGGTGCAACTTTGGGCCAACTAGGACTTCCCCTTTGAGGCTGTTTTTTAGTGTGATCCATTGCATCTTTTATATGATGTGCAGCCTTGAAAGATGTGAATGATAAGTAGAGTAATGATCATGATAGAAATGCACTGAGTGCTGCGTTAACAGACCCTGGGTGCACGGCCACGCGCTGATCACTATCTTTGCGGCGCCTCTGTAATTTAGGCCTGAAGTTTCCTCTATTAATGGGACGTTGCTCTTCCTCTTCCTCTTCCTCCAACATCATTAAACTCTCACCATTCCTGCATTCTTCTATGAGTCATGTGAAACTTTGTTTTCCTAAAAACCTGTAAGAGATCTGACAAGCTAGTATTAAAGATGAAAATCATTGTAAACTTGCGAACAGTTGCCATATTTATAGCCAGAAAAATATTAATTTTTCTGTAGTTTATAGTTTTTTCTATACCCTATTAACAAACATGTTTTGTAGAACAGATTAACGCCAGCGGTCAACAACATCAACACCACCGTCCGGAACAGAAACTACGTAACTGTCTGGGATTGTTGCAATGAGTATTTATTAATTTTGATTCTGAAAACTGAAATAATAACCACCAATGATTAATATTTAAAACAATAGCCCAGAAACCTTCATACTGAGAGGTAGGGGTGCTAACCACTTCACCACCATGTAATTAAAACTTTGTTAGCATGGTAAGTTTTCATAGAGGCGTATCTAGTGATAAATGTTTAAAGGTTTAAGGGGAAAAAATAGATCGCCAGTTAAATTTGTGTTTTTTTTTGTTTTTTTTTTTTTTTTTTTTTACCAAAAACTAGAATGTTTTTTGACCAAAATGCAGAAAAAAAACCCTTTTTTGACCTTAAAGCTGTCCCAGAGAGCTTGTTTCACTGCTTTTTCATCCTTAAAGTTTTAAAGAATCACTAATAGTGGTAATACCAGTTTAGACAGCTGCAGCATCAGGCAGGTTGTGGGGGTTGAACCTCCACCACCACATTGGTGTTAGCATTTATTTTTTCTTTTTACTATGACTTTTACTTTGGCGTTCACTTAAAGTACATTAACAATGGGTGCACAAATTTGATTCATTTGTTGAAGTGAAAAGACAGTTAAGTCCTTTTTGTTTGTTTCTCAGTTTCCACCTCAGGTGCATTCATCAGCAGAGGAGACTGGGACATTCCACTGGGAAAATCCCAGGGGATTACCAACTCTACTCATGTACTTTATTGTTGCTTCTTTAAAGAAATTATTAGTATTTTGTTCAGTTTTTGCAGACTACTATTTTTTTGTTTAAATGTTGTTACTTTGTCATTTCCTGTTTGCAGTTATGGATAAATTTGTTGGAATGTTGGGTTAGTTTGTTCCCCCCTCATGTGTCTAGTTTGGTTTCCCTTTCATATATTGCTTCCTCAGTGTGTCAGTAAAGGGGTAGCGTCTGGTTAGGTCTGTTCAGTTCCATTCCATTTAGTTATTTTTTTCAATTGTACCCAAATTTCTTTGGTCTTTGGAAATGCACTGTTTCTCTAAAGCTCAGATGAGGAAAATAAGGAGGTACATGGATCTATTTGTCTGCAAGTGGATGTATCAGAACTGAGGGGGAGAAGGGAGACTTTGGTCCACCTATGGCAGTTGCTGCATCGCAAACTTGAGCTTTTCCAAATTGCAGGTTTCTGTCTGCTCCTGACCCAACACAATTTTAATAAATAAACAAATACTTGGAAACACAGTTTTAGTCTTAAATTATTTTGTTTATGTCTTCCATCATTAGAAAAATGCTACAAGAACTTGTTAAAAACAGCAAAACCCTCATTTTCATCAGAGTGGATCTTTAATGTGTGACAGATAAATACAAAAAAAACCCCTGCTAAAACTGGAATTTTCTAAATATGATGGTGCACAAATCCAGCGTTCTTTCCAAAAACGTTTGTTTTTTTGTTAACTCTGCTACTTTGGGGGTTTCAATTGTAGCGACCGGTGCAGCCAGTAGTAGTGGAGGATTTTTCAACGTGTGGTTGAAAGAATACGGACTGTACTGGTCGGCACCCCGGAGGTCAGGGGCCTCTGCAGCTTGAACATGAAACATCTTCTCATGCTTTTCATCTTTTCTGGACTGTTGGAGACCCCCCAAACACATTAGAAAGCCTCCCTTTGATTTTATTTTGGTATTCCAGTGTTGTCTTGGAGGAACCACAAGGCCACTTGAACAACTCTGTCTCCCTCATCCCCCCCTCAATAACCTGTTTCAGTATGCATCAGGGACTCTGAAGGGTAGCCATGTGAGATATCTCTCCTCCCTCATTCCAATCACCTCTCCCTCCATGCACTTTGCTCAGGTAATTAACTTCTACCTCCCATCTGGATCCTCTCTGTGCCCAGCCCCTCTCTACTCCTTATCTGTGCTCCTTTCAGACTGTTAAAACTATCATCCCTCTCCCCCCCTACACCCCCGTCTAATTCCTCCAGCTGAAGGAAGGGAATAGGTAGAAACTAATCCAGACCTGCCCTCTGCTTCCACATCCCCATCCTTCCCCCACCTGCTACATCAACTCACCATTTCCTCCACGCATGACGTGAATCACTTTCTCTATTCATGTTTTGTCCTTTTTTTAAAAGACCTTGCTCTTTTCAGAGACTCATCTGTCTCGACTTCAGTTTGAATAGAGATTGAGGATTAATTGGACTAGTTATCCTGATCTGTGAAAGAGAAACTTGATCCCTGTTCACTAGATCCTGATTTGGACTGGAGCACACATGCACACTGAGGGGGCAAGGTGTGCAAAGACAGACTAAATCTATGACTTTTGGAGGCAGCAGGGATTAAAGGGAAATTTTAATTGCTTTTCTCTGACTTTCTCAGTTCATTTGTATTGACAACTTGTTCCTCTTCTGTCAAGCAGCAGAGAGCAGAGAGGTCACAGCTCTGTGAATAGAGTTGAGATGCTGTTTGACAGAGACGGAACACGAATGAGGCGACAAAAAAAGTGAAAAAGCCATCATCTTTTTTCTTTATACATTCAAGCTAAATGGTGATCTGAATTGAGACTTCTGAGAAAGGTGCTGTAGGTGGCCGATGTAAATGAAAAACACAAAGGTGTGATCTAATCACAGACATAATTACAATGGAGTTATAATGGGAGGGTGTTATCATTGAATGTCAAAGCATAAGTAGGGAGACATTTATGTCGATTTTACGCTGCTCTTTTTTCCCCCATCATTCTAGCTCTGTTTCTATCATCTCCATGCAGCGGCCCGTGGTCCCTGGAGTGTGTGGTGCAGCATGCTGCGTTAGAGGTCAAATGTTAAGTGTTGTGTGTGTGGTGAAGATTTGTTCCAGATTGAGTACGGTTAAACGAGAAGAGACAAAGTACACTGTTAAAGACAAGCTGCACTCAAAGGCCACCGATGATTAAACTCAACTGGAACATACAATTAATTTAGGGAAAAAGTCTTTACCACATAGATCCTTTATCTAGAATCAATTTCAATAGATCTAGAAAGCTGATTTGTACAAATCTAAGTAAAATAAGAGTCACAAGAAGTAGGAAGTACTTTCTTTGCAGGTTTAACACATATTTTATTTTACATAAATATAAAATTCCGTACACTGCCTAAAGGCTTAGTCACGACTGTCCTTAAGGGTGGATACAGACTTTCTGCGGGTGAATGATGAAACCTGTAAGGGGCACAAAAATGTAAGATTGTCGACCAGTTGGTGAACCTGTAGAGAGAAAATGTTGATGCACCTTTTTTTCTGTGGGCAAAGCCTGCTGTGAGGGACAGGTTGTAGTGAATACTTAAAACGCATAGGGGTATAAGTAAGGGTGAAGACGGTGAGATGCAGGCGTATCGTACAGATTTTTCTGTTTTTTTACCCTCTGTCGGTTTGTTTCGTTTAAGTAATAAGTCAACAGTGAAGCCTGACTGCTAGAACTTAGGAAATTAGACCATCAGAGTGTAGTTTGTGTATCCATCATACAGACATATCATCTGCACACGCAGTGCATGCAGCATTTCCTCATGATCAGAAAGAAGCCAGTACTCACACCTCACTGGAGACTTGAGTGTGATGTTAGGGCGCCAACCGACAGCATCATGCATACATCATACGTGTGTGCAACTGCCATTGTTTTTACAAATATTCCATGTCACACTTACCACATACATGATAATGGTACGTTCCATTTCCATGACGTCCCTTGAGTAGGTCGTGGGGGCCTCAAGGAAACTAAAAGATACCTGTGCTCCCCTTTAGATGCAGCCACTCCTCTCTATGGTCCTTCAGACAACCCAGCATCATTAAAACATGTATCCTGTTTGCTGCAAGGTCACATTTGACACACACATTTACTAAAACAGTTATAGCATTCGTTCTAATTGATTATTCCAATGAAATTGAGTTAAATGTGTTTCTAATAACATGCTAGACAATATGGCTTCCATATGCTTCTATCTAAAGAGATCAAGACTGAAGCTTAGTTTAGGGATGTTGTCACAGCAGACTGAACACAAGCGATCTTTGCCTGAAGTTAAGAAAACATGAAAATTTTTATCAATGCAGAGGATTAGAGAGACACACCCTTTCCCACAATGAAATCTGTTCTTTGTAAAGGCCTAAAAACTCTGGTCAATGACAGTGACCACTGTCAAAAGACTGGTTGGGGGGGGGGCATTATCGCACAACAACCTCACTTTAGTTCTGCTTCCTGAAATGTGATTTGACAAACAGGAAAAAAAACCTAGTTGAATGCTTTTGTAACGCGTAACAGCCTCAGTAAGTAATGTACATCAAGTTGAGCGTTTTTAAGCTTTTTAGACAAAAAAAAGGTCTTTGTGAGTCCTCCTTTAACACCTACTTGGATGATGTTGAGAGATCAGAAGAGTTTTACAAAAAAATAGGTAACCATGTCTCCATGTCTGGGTTTATGAGATCATTCAGAGACTCTCCCAGTACGGTGAGCTTCACCATCTTCTGCAGGAGATGCATCTGAATGATGAACGCTTTCAGCGGTACTTCCATCTCTCTGTGACCTAGTTACACAACTTGCTGTCCTGTAACAGTCCAAGGTGGGAAAAAACAAGAAAAAAATCAGGGGAACCTTTTTTATCATTTTCCTGAAGTGAAAAAAGTAAAAACATAACTAAGTTTTGGACAAGAACTATCAGCCACCAATTAGAACTATCTACTCTTGATTGGTTTTGGACTCCACCCACTGATCACCTCATCAACACATCACGGGCTAAAACTGAGTCCCTCATTGGTTGACACAATGTGTCTTCTATACCATAGTTCCGTTTTTTTTTAACTCTGGACACGCTGCCCAAAGCAAGCTGCTGCCTGACTGTCACGCCAAGCAGCGCCGCGCCCCGATACTCAAATTGCATTGCAGAAACTCTGATCCCGTCTTCATATTGACTTAACATTAAAACTGGATGCCCCTGATGTGTGAATCTTTTTTCAGACGTGGTTTTACAGAACCTTTGGTGGACATGGGACAGTATTTCCTAGATGTGCTTGGTTTCCATCATCTTTATGGTTAAGTTGTGATAAAATGTCATTAGGGAGTTCATGTTTATGTCTGTGTGTGGCCTCAGAAAATCGTTCCACAGTCAACATGCAGCCGCCACCACTGAACACACTGCTGCCACAGCATCTCTAAGGACTCTGCAGATGAAGGTGCAGGATTCTACAGGAATGGGACTTTAGGGCACACATTTCCTGTCAGCGAAGTAAAAACCGTTCTGACACAAACACTTTCAAATGTTACAATGCTCTTTTGTACTTTTGGTTGACAGAAGAGGACGACCAGGGGAACACGTGGACAGAATGTGCTGTAAATGCAGTGTCCCTTTGGGTCTTTTTCAGAGGTCTCACTATATTAGGATAGACAGGTAGATGCAATGAGCAGGATGTTAATGACATTAGTACCTGCAAACCGAGCAGCAGCAATCAGCCATCAATTCAAACTCATTTGGCTGGGATTAGTGCGATAACCCTCCATTTTAGGAGGAAGCATCCACAATCTGGCAGAGTACAGTTTACGCATATTAGCATTGGTTCTTTGAAAAGGTTTGCAAGGATCAATCAGATGGAATTGGCCCCTAAACCAGCTTTTCATTGACCATTTTGGGCTGTAGGCAGCACAATGAGAAGTGACTGGTTGCCGTGCTGCTTTGTTCTCCAGATGAACTAAGGGTGTAGCTGTTTCATATGAACCACAGGTCCCACACAGCATCAAGTAAAAATGTCATTGACAAGAAAAAAAAAAGCAGAATGTAGCAGTAATGGTGAATTTGTGAAGCACAATCTGCTGCAATCTCCATTAAGCAGCAGTGAGCAGAGCGCCAGTCTGATAACCTGGCAGTCTGGGAGTCTGCGCTATCTGCTAAAAGAAGACATCATTGGATTAAGGATGCGCTCCTGCAACCCCAAACATCAGATTTCTAACTGATACATGTTGTTATTAATTACTATGAGGGAAATTACTGAAGGTCAAATTGTAAAAGAGAGATTACACCAAAACAAAAAGCCTGTTTGAAATGGAAACCTTCATATTTTCAGATGTTTAAATGATCCGATTATTGTGGAAAAAGGATAAAAGCTAAAGTTTGGGGTTTTTGCCAACATTTTCCTTTTATCTATGTCACTTCTTGCTGTCAAGTTTTATTGTGAAGAAACAACTTGACAGTTGAAGGTTAACGTAAACCTCTTAAAAAGAAGATCTTTCCTAATTTAATTGACATAATCAATGACTGCTTTCGATTGTTATCAAAAAATGTTAATGGTGGCAAGTCAAAACAGAAAAAAAACACAGATGGTCTTGCAGATGTTTTGTGTTCTTATTTTTTAAAGAACAAATAACTGAAACATTGCATTCCCATGTTTTTAGTAGTTGTTTTTTCAATGCTTTTGAGCTTTTAATGTGTGGCACCTTACAATGACAGCGGTCAAACAAGGCGCCACATAAATTCATAAACTTGAACTACAAATGTGTTTAAAAAACGTTTTGTCAGGAAGATTAGCTGCTAGAATTTGTGGTGTTTAATCTCAAACTTTTGACTGAAATGTTGTCCCTTCCTTTTATTACAACACTGACATAATAACTAATTAAATGCATGAAAAGGATTTTTGCAACTATTTTTACCACTGATCATAGAAGTGCAAATCTGTGTTCTTGATGACAAAAGTAGAGTTTAGTAAACACAAAATGTGAACATGTAAAAGGAAAATTTGAGGTAAAAAGTAAGATTTAGAAATAATAAAACACATTTCATTTGTTATGCTATCATTGATAGTAATTCTTAGAACAGGGTGGTCATTCCGTAGGGCCGGCAGCCTGGTGCTGCTTCAGAGAGCCTGCGTCATTCGCTACGGATCAGGTGTTTTTTCTCAATAAAAAGCTACAGTGTAAGGTTAGCTGGAAAACATGGCGGACACTGGCTCCCAAAACCTGGAGTTTGACACCTGTGTCTTACTGTCTGTACGGTGGCCCTGAAGTGCATCATACCAACAAATCACTCACTGCAAAACCATGTTAACACAGATCACAACCACAACTAATAAATAATACAAACAAATGATAAAAACAACAACAACACAGAAACCAAAACCTGATTCCAAAAGAAACAAAACACAATTCTGAAAAATGAATAATAATAAAAATGAAACATTTTGAAAAATGCACATAAAGCAGAGGAGAAGCAGAAGGATGTTTTACCTGAACTGTGGTAACGAGTTAATTAATCAATCACCAAATGTTTGCAGTGGGCGGGGACAGAAGCTTAAAGAAATATCTTCTGTCTGCAGCCTTCCCAAACAACTCCCTGTTGAAAAGCTGAACAAACATCTTCATCCCATCAGTGGTGTCCCATGATACCTACAACTTTCAGTTTCTTATTTTGTTTCATTTTTTAACATTTGTTTTGATTCCTGTAAATTATTTTGATTTTCTAAAATGTTTTTTAAGGTTTTGGTTTATGAAATATAATTTTGATCCCTTAAATGTTATGGTTTTTCGTTTATTCTTGTTATTATTTATCGCATGACTTTTATTCTAAAAAAAAATCACAATTGATGAAATCTGCATAGTATGATTATAGATGTTTTAATGCTGTAAAACTCCTCACTACACAATTTATTCACTTTTCTCAGACAGACATGAACATTTTCACACTTTTCTCTCTTCTTTAAACTCTTAAAGTTCAAACCTTCGTAGGAAATGAGTCCAGTGTGATAGAATGAAAAGAAAGATTTGATCAGGATAGAAAATCTGGCAAACTGAACGCATTCATAACTGGAGACAAGGCACGGAGGAGATTGAAAAGGTCAACATCCAATCAGAATGCAGAAGACTGTATGCTGTTAAAAGCACAGAAAATAACAAAGTTGCACAGAAAAAAATCCTGCAGAACCACAGAAGTGCAACTGCCACAAAGCAAAGGACCGCTGTAATTTTTTCAATTTAAAAAGCATATTTATTTGTTTAGGATGTGTTTTTCAGTAAGTAAATAAATAATACAAAAATCTGTGTGGCTCTAACTTACTGCAAGAGTTATTTCAGATGTTGGGTGAAGATGAACAGTGACAGAAAACCAATAAACCACAGCTGAAGTCCAGTCAAAGAGACAAAGTCAGGAGCTTTGACAGCAGACGGTCTTCTGAATAGAGGTGCACTTCTGAATAGGGGGACTGTTGCTCGGTGGGTCGAGCAGCCGTCTGCCAATCGGTTGGTCGAGGGTTCAGATCAAATCCCTTGGGCAAGACACTTAACCCCACCTCGACTTCAATTGTAAGAAACCTGTAAGCCTCATTGGGTAAAAGAGCCTACTTAATGCTGATTTGTTTTGTATTCCTGGTAATTCAGCACCTAAAACTGTGATTATTTGTGCAAGTGAAGTACTGTACAGCTGGAGTAAACGCTAATCCCTCAGTGTTATTTGGAAGGGAAGCATGATGGCATGAATGAAGTTATTTGAATCGACGCAGCGAGAAAGCAGAGGCATTAACACAGTGAAAGTGGTGCTGTTCATTTGTCAGCAGATGGATTGAAGCCATTGAGAGCAAAAGCTTTTAATTTGTCTCTGGTGTGGTAATCAGGTTTCAACGCGTTGTGTTTGCTAAGAAGAATAGGGAGCGTAATGAAGTTAGTCATCTTTCTGTGTGTATCTGTGTTTGTGTGTTTTGACAGAGGAAGAGGGGTGAGCAGAGGCTCAGGTTAAGGATGCAACGTCTACATTTTTCTATGACCCTCCCTGCCTCTTACTCTGTAATTCATAATATAATGTTGTTTATTGTGGTATCACTGTACTTTTTTTACATTAGTTAAGTGGTCCTAACACATTACTGTAATGGGGATAGAGGAAAAAAGACACAGTGAAATCTGACCTACCACTAGGTTTTGATCCACTTGGTCTATCAGCTTCATCTTATTAGTGTGTCTCTTTTTCCTACATGAAATATTTTCTTTCTGTCTGGCTGCTTCCCTTTTGCTTCATCATGGTCTCTTTCCCTCATCTCCTTTTTCTTCCATCTGAACTGATGTCAGCACTTTGTGTCACATGAAGAAAGGGCACGAAAAAGAGCAGGAAATCATGGAAACAGTAGAACACGTGAACATAAGAGGAGTTTATATTTGACATGGCACGATGAAGAACTGAAAGATTTAATTGAGTTTAACCTAAAGGGACAAATGCAGGTGATGCCTGTCATGATAATGAAAGGATGTGTGTCTCAGTTTGCACATTTGTGTTTGTGGATACTCGTTAAAAGTTAATGCGCTGTATCATAAGTGCTTTTGTTTCTTTGTGCACACTTATGCTTAACATATATGTGTGTGTGTATATTTGGCAGTAGGCACAGTGGCCACATGACGACCTTTGTGTGACCCCTGAGAAGTGTGTAGGCGCCGGGTTCAGTCTGACTCTTGTCACATGATCCTGTGCTGCCCTCCCTCTCAATTCACAATGGAGTATTAATCTGAGCAGCGTGCATGCACACGCACGTCAGACAAAAACAGTCATGCTCTGCGAAAAGAAAAACGAAGGAACACAAATGATTTCTTTGTCTAAAGTTGTCTGAACACATTGCAGTGAATAATCAGTACTTATAGCTCAATTTTCTTCAATATTTGATCATACAGCCGGGTCCTTTTCTAGTTCGTGTGTTCAAAAGTAAAGATCATTCAGTTTGAAAGAATATTTTCAATAGAAACGCAGAAGTTTTAGTGAAGGGATTTAGTGTGATGCATGTCAGTCATTTTTTCTAACTTTAACCATTTTCACCTTTGCTCACAACAGAAGTCGGTAAACCTGCTTCCTCTTACCTCTCCATTGCTCCCACGGTTGGGGTGCAGGGCCTCCAGTATCCCAGCATCCTCGGTGTGTGGGCTGACTCCAGCCGGCCTTCCTGTTATAGAAATTTGCGGAACCATGTTCCCCTCAGACAGACTCATGCACTGGAACACTGCAGGCTTAGGAGAACTTGTGTGTCCTTTTGTGTGGTGCACTTTGTGTGTCGCGGCTGCTCACACAACACAGAGCTCACCCAAAGAAGTTCATGTTTTTACAAATGCAGAATGTTGGTTCAATGTGTGACGCACAAAAGCATTCTCAAAACCCAAAGAGGTAAAGCCATGCCTGACAAGTTTGATGTAAATAAAGTACGGGAAGGACAAAGTTGAAAACAACTAAAACAGCTATAGTCAGACTTGAACTCAAACAAAGATTCTGCCAAAAAGTTGTTAGAGATTAAAAAAAAATGTAAATCATTCCAAAATGTCCTCATTTTTTTAGCATGCATTGCAGTTAAAACGATTTTGTGATGATAGACAATAAAGGTACTGGTAAACTGATTGATTATAAACATTATATCACAGATTCCTCCTTTCATACTCCAGAAGAATTCACAGCGTTTACGTTCTAACAAATAGGAAAGGGTTTGACCCAGAGGCAGTTTCTGGGGCAACATGGGAAATTACTTTAAAAATAAATGAATCTATTACATGTAGGTGTAACATGGTCATTCAGTCCAGGAAAATCTAGAAGATCCAGGTAAAGACCGAAAAAAGCCCCTCACACCGTCATTTGGTTTGATTTAATTTCACCTTTTTCACACTTTTGTTTGCAATATTACCCAAAATAATCTAACTGTGTTCAGATCGCAGTGACCTGCTCCAGAATAACACTCCATAATCCATCAGGAATCATCTACAGCACCAAACAGTCCGTATTTCCAGATTTCTCTTTAACGCTTCAGTATAACTATTGATCACAAATATAATGATGAGAATATTCTCCTCTCTATTAGCATTTTAAAGTCCAGGATGCTACGCTGTGTTTTTTTTTTCTGTCTTTCCAGTAAACTGCCTCATATTATCTATAGCTGGACTGCTCTGTGAAATTAGTTTACATGACTTTTCCAATGAAGCCATCCATTACAAAGAGAGCAATATTGGTTTACAAGCTATCTAAAGGTGTGCAAGTGTAATGGGATCACAACACAGTGTAAGTTGTAATTTATAGGTGTAGAGGAGGGAGAAAGGTGAGTATGAAGTTTCAGAACATGGACTAATAACCTGACAGTGCTACACAATCCATTACAATTGTGCTGAAACTCCTGGGCTGTGCAGCAATCTGGCTGGCATTGTTCACGTGGGCACCAGGGGCATGAAGGAAGTGTTTTCTTAAATGACAATAAAAAGAACAATAGAGAAGGTAAGCAAGCAGTTTGATCTTGTTTGCCTCACAAAAGATAAAGTCACATGGATTACCTTATACTTGAGCCTGAGCAGGTTAACCATTCAATGTCTTCACATTTCAGACGCGTGATGCTGAAAACCACAAGACAGAGTTTGAAAGAATTTCAGAGACATTTTCTTTAACTTATGATTTAAACATTTTGAGTAAATGATTGTGCACAAGGTCAAAGTTTTGAAGTTTAAGCTGATGCAACTGGCTGGGCTTGGGCCCACACTGACTCCAGAACCCTAACAATGGTACAGTAAACACATTGTACTAAAACC
This sequence comes from Oryzias celebensis, assembly GCA_014656515.1. Lineage (NCBI taxonomy): Eukaryota > Metazoa > Chordata > Actinopteri > Beloniformes > Adrianichthyidae > Oryzias > Oryzias celebensis. Next base: position 26,525,277 of record BNCR01000005.1, on the reverse strand, counting down.
AGTCTCCTGCCCCCACCTCTTTCTACCCATGGTTTGGTGGTGCGGCGCAGCGAGGGGCCACTGGGATGCTATCTGACTCACTCATCAGCCGGTCAGGAGAACAAACCCCAAGAAGGACTTGAATGGAGAGGAGAGTCAAAAGGTTTTGGTTTCAGTGCAGTCTGGATAGATTGAGACAGAAATGGAAAACGGCAGAGAATTTCCTTCTACAGTGGAAATGTGCTTTTCTGTGTCCTCCCGCCAAAAGAGCTGTGCGTCCCACAGAGCTTCAAAAGAGTGATTTACGTCAATATAGTGCAACCCTACGATACTGTAAATGTTATTTCTCTTGATTTATACTAAGGTCCAGAAGAAGGTTTGTGGTTAGGTTACGGTTAAGATTAAATCACCAAATGGTTCCGGACTGCGGCTGTTTCTGCAGCTCACCGCTCCTCCAGGGGGTCAAATGTGGAGAACACATTTCACACACCTAGGTGCTTGACAGCTAACGGGACTTTAAGTTTAATTCATACGTGCGGCCAACAGCAAAATCCAGCCTTGGACACTTAAATACGTTTGGGCAAACAGCAATGTTCATCTTGACTGCACGTATTACATGCGGCCAACATGAATTTCCACTACTTTTTGTGCTGGTCTCATGTAAATACATGCAAATTACATTAAAAAGATCATTACAGCCATGTCCTGCTGATTTTTTTTTTTTTTTTTTTTTTGCCAGGCGACAACAGCGGAGCGTATAAACAATGCACCAGACAAGGAAGGGTTGGCAGAAAAAGATCATCACATCTCTCATATTAGGTTCAAAAGAATCCGTGTTTGTCAAAAAATTACATGTTAATAAGAGAATGATAAAGGAAAATAAAAATGCCCAGCAGGCAGGGAAGGGACCCCCGCCTCCCTGCTGCCATCCTGCTGCCATCCTGCTGCCGCCTGCACGCCCAGCCAGCGGCAGCCTGGAATCAGGGTGGATCCCCACTAAGTTTATTCCCGGGACAGGCAGGACGGGATCCAGCCCCTGGACTTGTCCAGATGTACCCTTGCCTTAGCCCAACAGTAGCCAGGACAAGTTCCCAGCAGCTCCCTTGACCCAGAAGGGGATATAGAAGCTCAAGAAAATAGCTGGAAAATAGCAAAAACAGCTATGTTAACTCTGAGATAAAATAGACTAACAGGCGACAGCAGCAATAGCTAGAAAGAAAATTCAGAAAAAGAAAGAAGTTTTGGTTCTGATCCTACTAACATTTCATTATTTTTGTCTGCCACAACATTAGCACCAGACTTTAACTCTGAGTTAGCTTAACTGTTTTTGTTTCGTTATCCTCTTATTATCAACTAATTTTGACAGACATGTTATTTTTATTACAATGTATATTTATAAGTGGAGTGAAATGTCTGCTACTGCTTTTGGGCTGTTTTCCACCACTTCTGGGTCTAAAACGATCCACTGCTGCATTGTTTACACAGATCAGCTGCTGTCGTCTGACAACCACAAAATGCGGCTGGAGATCCCTGTAATATGTCTGTAATTTGTCCGTTTTCCACAGAGCGATAGTCATAAAGATTAGTTCCCGTTATGGGATTAATAACATTTAAAAAAGTTCTATTTTATTTTAGTTTAATAAAAAAGAAATAATAAACATGTGTAATGTGAATAATCGATGTATACGCCAGTGACCCTGTGACGTATTTTTGACAGTTTGTTTCTGGGGAAAATTCGTTTTCAAGACAAAAAAAGTCGTATTCAAAACAGATACCTTAAACGTAAAACTAAATGATAGTTTTTTTTCTGCGAAGTTGTGCACAAAGTCTTAATTTGTGTTTGTCTTTATGAATATGTTTCTTATTGACTGATGTCTTACCCCATACATTCATATCAAATCAATTATCAGTAATTGAATTTAAATTGTCTTTCACAAAAAGCGGACTCTTTGATCCGCAGTATCACGTGTTGTCATGGCAACGGCTGTTGCGCCTGGTCCAACCTCCCTCTGGCGCAGTGGAGGACAAGAATATACATGCTAACCGTTGTGTTGAGTGATCCAAAGCATCATTTCAGAGAGAAAATTCAGTTTTTACAGCTTGTTTGGGTCGAGATGACGTAGCTAAAATTTGTTTACATGAAAAAAACTCCACAAGTAGTTTTCTAGATCGTTTTTATTGAAGGAATATCCATTATTAACTCTGATCAATAAATGTGGATCAACAAACAAGCAATTTATTTCGTTAATAATTTATAATCGTATTTATAAACTTATATTTACTCAGTTTCAAACAAGGTAAAAATAAAGTGTTGATGACACAGAGATCCTGTCATGTCCATCAGAGGCATTGGAGGGACAGAGATCTCTATTGTCTTGTTGTTGTGATAAACTGTGGAATGACGTTTGTCCACCAATGGTCCCAGTTTCTGTTGTTCTGGTTACCAAATTATATTTAGGCCAGTGCAATAATATAGAACATACAGACTATTTAACTGGAACTTTTGTTTTTTAATGGACAACCTGCAGATAATCAAAATCGAGTATTCGCCCAGACCATGGTATATATATATATATATATATATATATATATATATATATATATGTTAAAGGAAATATATATATATATGTTAAAGGAAATGTGGTAAAAATGGAGGAAAATTAATTGTATCATTTTGGTAATTTTGAAATGTTCACTTTTTTGTTTGATTTGATAAATCTAGTCAATAACTTTTATTGGTCTGCTTAAGATGCTGGTTTGAAGACATTGTAAAAGACAACAACCTGCATACATGCAAGTGGTGGTTATGGGGTTAGACTGTTTAGGAAACACATATTGTCTGCAGGCAAACTGAGTTGTTGCTTCTTAAAATGCCTGCAGTGATGTCTGTCTGTACAGAATAGCTCTTTAGCAGGTGACAATGCAGCCTCATTATATCAGAGCTGAATAAAACACAAAAGCACAGGGTGTTGTGGCAGCAGCAACAATACCGTTGAAATTAAAGATGTGAAGAGGCCGATTGAGGGTGTGTGTCCGTGGTTGCATGTGGTTGCAAGAAAGGATTGGTGGGAGGGATACAGGCTTCACTTTTCTTTTTCACTGCCTTTTTTCTCTCGGTGATCACATCCTTGTCTATAGTTTCTCTTGGCCCAAATTCCATCCCGTGTCCCACTTCTGTGTGTGAAGGTGGTGTCACTGCATGAATCCTCTCAGGACACCACCTTGGTTTATGTTTTAATCAGCATAGGATTGTCTGTGGGCTGCTTATAGAACGTTGCATCGTCTGAAGTTAGAAAAATCAGCTGTGAGAAGAAAATTCTTCTCACAGAATTTGATAAATGAGGCTCTAAAATGTGGCAAAAAAGAGAAATGGGGTAAAAGCAATAAAATAAATAGGAAATGAAAATCTGCTTGACGATGGGAGCTGATAAGAAGTGAACTCGTTCAAAAGGTAACTGAAGGGAAAAGGGAGATGTGAAAATTGGAAACTGTTTTGCTTGAATGTGTTTTTTTTCATTGATTTGGACCCTAGTTTTTACAATCAGTGTGTGTGTTTGGCTTTTGTGAGGACAAATGATTCAGTTGTGGGATGGTGGTTACATTGGGATCTCAGGTTTGAGCAGATTATGGTTAAGGCTGAATCCAGGCTCGTTTGTGGTCATTTGTCTGTGTTTAAGGATGGATTCACATCACTAGAGTCTGGTGGTCTGCTTCTTTATATGTCATTTTCGTTTGGTTCATTTTGAATTCTTGTTGCACGCACGCTGTGCACTTTTTTAAGCGTGTGTGAAGATCATTGCATTCACAGAATGAAGGAAATACAACTTGTTTCTAGAATAACATTTAGAAATTCTGAAAATAACTATTTAGAAACAGATTCATCATGTTCTGCTTGCTATTTTGTGACATAAAATCTTGACATAAAACCTCATCTGCACATTACTAAAACAGTACCCGCACAAATTATGTTTTCTTGCAAGACAGAAAACAAGAAACTATTTCTTGAAAAACAGAGGTCTCATTTTATTGAGATTCCTTTTTTGCATTGTGGGGCTGTTGCTCTCTTCCATGTATGAGACAAACAGTTGATCTTGTTCCTTGGATCTTATCAAGTTCCTCAGAACATGAACTTTTTTTCATTTTTCTCTCCCAGACTTCCTCTTTTCTCAGTTATTGCCTCTGGTTTAGTCACATTGGATTTAAGCATAAATTCCAAAGAAAATGATTCTCTTAATATCCTGCTAGGTCAGTAAAATGCTGATGATGATGTTTGGAGTTTGGTCAGTTAGAAGCCAGCTTGTGTCCTCAATATTACTGGAGTTTGTATCACAGTTTGGACCTGAGTTTGGATCAGAGTTTGGATCAGAGTTTGTATCACAGTTTGGATCAGAGTTTGGATCACAGTTTGGATCACAGTTTGGAGCTTGGTCTAAACCAGAGTTGGTTCTGATTTGGTTTGCGTGTTATGAGAAAAGCTGACCTAAAGTGATGAATTCAGATCAAAAAAGTTCTCATCAAGCTTAAATAGGTTTGTCTGCAGGAATATTCTGGTTCAGTTCAGCAACTGTTGTTACAGACAAAGAGAGTCAAAAGAACAAAGATCAAGCCAAAGGCCTGTTGGCCTACCATGAAAGAACTGTACGATCAGAGGAGTCAATTGAAAGTTTCAGTTGTTTCAGCTGAAGTTATGCTCTGTTTTAAAGTTCTGTGTCATTTTAAAATGCAAAGACTTCAAAAATATTTCAATCTTCTTGACTGGTCTTGTCATTACCTCAATGCAGTCATTTGTTGGGTTGATTGTTCATTATGACAGCACATGATAAATTAGATATTTACCATGGTTCACAGTAAACATGAATGCTAAACAAAGAACTGGAGAGTTATTATTATTTTTTTAAATTTAGGACAAATATAATGTTTCTCATAAACAGTGTGATTGTGTAACAAAAATTCTAAGAAACTTTAAAACTCATGCCAGGATGTGGACTTTATTTGAAAAGAAAAAAAATAAAGCACACTTATAATGCACAAGAACCGTAACGAACAGATGTTGCTGAGTCTGCAATGACCTGTCCCTGATCAGTTTAAGAGCAAAACATGGGTCAAAGCGATTGATCAATTCTTTATTTCCCAGATATTTCAGGATTGTACCAAATGAACAAATGCTGAATTTATTTACTGATTTAAAAATAGATTTCCAAAGAATTTCCCTGTCTAACGTCAGACTGGTTTTCCACAAAAAAACTGTCAATATAAAACATGTGTGCACTTTATTTTTCATCAGCGGTAACGAGTTAGTCTAGTAACTTTCTGTAACAATTGTACTCTGTGCAGAAGTTTAACTGCACAATTCTGTTCATTTTTATTTGAATAAATTTACATTTAAAATCACATAACACTTTTTAAAGTTATTTTTTTCTGCATTTAAATGATTTATTCTAAGCATGTATGAAAACATTAGCCCTACACCACACTTAACAGCCACTTTAATAAGCACACCTGTCCAGCTGCTTGTTAACACAATTTTCCAATCAGCCTCCAATCATCTTTCCAATCATGCATGTAGACATGGTCAAGACGATCTGCTGCAGTTCAAACCAAGAATCAGAATGGAGAAGAAAGGTGACTGAAGTGACTTTGAATGTGGCACGATTATTGGTGCCAAACTGGCTGGTCTGAGGATTTCAGAAACTGTTGATCTGCTGGGATTTTCACCCACAACCATCTCTGGCATTTACAGAGAATGGTCAGAAAAAGAGAAAATATCCAGTGGGCAGCAGTTCTGTGGAATGAAATGTCTTGTTGATGCCAGAGGTCAGAGGAGAATGACCAGACTGGTTCCAGCTGATAGAAAGACAACAGGAACTCAAACAAACACTGGTTACAACCGAGGTCTGCAGAAGAACATCTCTGAACGCACAACATGTCCAACCTTGAGACAAATGGATTACAGCAGCAGAAGAACACACCGGGTATCACTCCTGTCAGCTAAGAACAGGAAACTGAGGCTACAATTCACACAGGATCACCAAACCTGGACAATAGAAGATTAGAAAAATGTTGTCTGGTCTGATGAGTCTCCATTTCTGCTGCAACATTCAGATGGTCGGGTCAGAACATCATGAAAGCATGGATCCATCCTGCCTTGTTTCAACAGTTCAGGCTGGTGGTGGTGGTGTCATGGTGTGGGGGATGTTTTTTTTCTGCACACTTTGGGCTCCTTAGCCCAGAAACAGCACCACAGTGCCCACCCAGACCGGGACAGCAAAGGGGTTCACTCTACAGCTGAGAGGGTGCATTGTTGCACCCCAAATGCTCCAGCAAGGGCAACAACTGTGGCAACGACCCTAAATGTTGTTGTGATTCATCTCCACAATGAAGACATCAATACGATGCAACAAACTTCAGTTTGTCCCTCAAAGGCAGACCACACAATAAAGCAGCTGTGATACATGGTGGTGTAAAACATCACTTATTAAAAGTCAAAGTTAACCTAAAAAAGGAAAGACTTACAACTGGCCAGGGTTTGGTCAGCACATGTTTGACAATATCAGCATGTCGGATATCTGCACAAATAAACATTCATTGAATGAATGAATGAATGAATACAAATAAACAAATAAATAAAAGTAATATTGTGCATTCCTAACTATGTAAATCTGTCAAAGCTTTGCTGTAACCAGAAAGACTTGAATCAAAGGGTTAAATCGAATTGCCATTTCATTTTCTGAAAATAAATTGTGAATTTCTAAGTTTAAAGTTTTTAACTAAAAATTTTAAATGTACAGTTAGTGCCTGAATAGTTATTTAAGAAGTCAGTGTTTTACCTTCCTCAAGAAATGTTTTACAAGTATTTAAGTGATGTTGATTTGAAAAAAAAACAGTCTTTATACTTTGCTTCTCCAAAAAGGATTAACTGTTTTTTTGTATTGCTTTCATTGAAATGATTTTGAGTTTAATGGATTGTGCTACTTTCTTACACGCTGCAGTGGTGTTTTGGGATTGGCTAGAAATATGAGCCTCCATTGCAAACAGATTGTTTCCTTCTTCCTTTAAAAATTGTGCAAAATGACAAAAGCTGGATCCTTAAATGTTGTCTTTTTGAGGGCAGTGAGTGAAACGCTAAAGACTGTAGGTCCAACACAAGTTGTTCAGTTGGATTCAAAAGCTGCTGCTAAAGCTTTGCGCTGCTGCAGACAACCTGGTCTGTTAAAGCAACAAACATCAGGCTTCAACACTCTGTTTCTTTTTCCTACTTGTTATCATCCTCCTCATAGAAGTTCCCCGGCCTGTCTGTCATCACTGGCTGTAGGCTGTCACACATGACCTCAGCATTGCTTGTTCAAACAAAGGCAGCAGCAGTTTGCAGCAGAACTTCCCGTCTGTCCAGTCCCACCGCCACGTCTTTACATCAACTTTTTTTTTAAATGACTGGTCATTCTTTTAGTCAGTTTTATTATTTATCTATTTATATTATTATTTAATCTAGTAATGGTCGTTCTTTACACGCTAATAACACATCTTGTGTTCCTCAGTGTTCTAACAAAATATACGGAAGCAATCAATAATTTAATTAAGATGTCATGTTGTTCAATTACATCAAATCCGACTAAAATAAATAAAGCTCATTGTACTTTCACTCATTTCAATTGAGATCAAACCATGTGAACATCATTGGTGTTAGTTTTGTGTTTGTGAGATTTGTGTGTGAACTGAGGGGAACACAAAACTCCCTCAAAGAAAGTAACGTCGACTTCCTGTATTGTTCTGAACTATAAAACACTGGCGGTGGTCTATAATTAACATGAAACAGAATTACATTTCAAGTAGCACTGTGTGACACCATGTTTTTTAAGACAATAAATGGATGTTTTTTTTTAAAAAATGAAAGAAAATATATGTGTATATATATATATATATACACGCACAAACAATGTTTATCAGTTTATCTGGTGGGGCCGATTGTGTGTCAACTTGGAGGCATTAAAAAACAGAGAAAAAATAGCTCAGCAGCCTCACCGCTGGGTTTTCTACTGGAGGCAACTTTCTGATTTTATTTACAGCAAAGGCAGCAGCATAAAGACAGATTAAAAATGTAATCTGTGAAATTGTCTCAACAGTTTCACTAATCATAACTTTGTTAATTAAGCAACACAACACTTGGCAGTACTTGGCAGCTACCAGCTACTTGGCACAGTCAAGTAGCTCCACCCCCGAGGTGAAGATTAAATGATTTTATTCATGTCCTCATTATGAGAGGAATGCTACAAGAACATGTTAAAAATGCTAACATCAATTAATATCTTTAGCAGGGAAATAGACAGAACATGTTAGACTTTCTGAAATGTTTGTTGTCATTGATTATGAAAGTAATTGGACCGTACCAATACTCTTGTCGATTACAGGTCTCATGATTTAGAAAACAAGAAAGTGACAGTGGTGGCATTGTTTTCCCAGCAGCACATGGCAACCTTTCTCTTCCCAGAATGGATTTCAGTGAAGCGGGTTACTGGTTTACACTGCTTTGATGTGCTTGAAACTCTTTAAATGTACATGTTAGATTTAGCTAAATCGTTATGTGCTGTGAAACTCGACAGGAACAAATTCTCCTTACAATGTTGTACAAGCCAGCACTCGAGCTCTGACACGTAAAGGACCGGATAGGTGCAATGTACCTGAGAAGTTTTGTCCATCCTTCTCTCTTTCCTTCTGGCCTAGATACCCCGCCTCTCAAATTTCCTGAGGGCTGAGCCCTGGGCTTTTTGTCAACTTTGTTATAAGATAGTGGGGCCCAGACACCCAGTCCCAGGGGCCCTCACACAAGGGACATTAACCCAGTGTCTACAGTGTGGCACTGTCAGGCAGATGTAATTCTCCCTCCCTCTCTCCTGGACCCTCCTTCCTCTTTTCATTGGTGCAGTAGATAGAAGAAAAGAGGTGTTTGTTCAGAGACAAGAGGGATGAATTTGTCTGCTTCGGACAGGAGAAGAAAAGCTGTTTGAAAGGGACTTGTCAGTGGCTGTGGATCGGGTCCTTGAAGGGTGTCCCACTCAGAGAGAAAACACTGTGTGCCAGCGTCTTCCACTGCTTCTGCAGAGTCCAGTCAAATGGTGTCTGTCCATAAATGAGACAAGGGCTGAACAATCTAAGATGGGTTGCATTGAGCAATATTTATTTAAAAAGAAAAACATAGGCATGAGAGCTGAACTTCCTCATGGTTTGTATCGTTCTGATTTCACGAGTCATTGTTTTTGTTCTGCTGATGCTCCTGTCCTCCTCCCTCAGACATGGACTGTCACTATTTCTAACTTGCCTTTTCTTTTTCCTCTTAAAGTCTTTTGTTGGAAAAAAAAGATCCTTCTTTTTGGAACCAGAACTCATTTCCTAAAGAAGGATCATCTTCTGAAACATTTTACCAAACACGCAATAATACAAAATTAAACAATATTAAATGAAACTACTGTTCAAACAAAAAGTAGCTAGCTGTTTAATGAACAGAAGAGCTTTTCTTTGATACAGAAGATGCTTTACCTTTTGGGAATAAAATCCCTGTCACAGCAGTCAGAACAAACACAATCCCAGTTTCTTATGACCATTGCATGAGCTCTGAAAAGGAATTACAGAGAAACTCAAAGGAAAATTGTATTTTTGATGTTTTTAACATGTTCTTGTAGCATTTTTCTGTTAATAGAGGACATATACACTTTGTTTCTGTGTTCATTTATTTAAATTGTGATAAATCATGGCAGAGGACATCATGTTTGAAAAAGCTTTCAGCTGTTACGTCAAAACAGAAAGGAGGCGGCCAAAGTCTCCCTGTTCTGTTCCATTCCGCTATACAGATTGGAGCCAGATTCCAGCTCAGACGAGGAGAACAAAGACGTATGGATCTATTCGTTTACAGGTGGAAACATCAGAATGGAGCGGAGCTGGTAGCTTGTGGCCGTTCAGCGTGTTTTCAATGTCACAAATAAGCTGTTTTTCAGATGGTATTTTTTTTGTTACACGAAAGTTACACGAACTTATGACATACGGGTGATGCTGTTGCATGGTGTCCTATATGTCACACTCCAGTCATTAGTAAGGTGAGCGTTCTGCCTCCTTACTGACTGTGTGCAAAAGCCTCATGCACAGGGTGTGCACGTGAAATCAAGTGTCCTAGGATGTCTTACAGTCAGGCTGCAAGCATGGAGCGCACAAGAAGTGAGCACTTATCAACTGATCAGCGCTAACAGGCTTTGAGAAATTGAACGTTCACATTTAGGAAGGTTTTTTTTTTTATTATTTTGATATAAAACAATGTAACAAACTCAAATCTGTTTTATTTGTTTTTATTGTCTTTTAAGTCACGTGACACAACACTGTAATTATTATTCATCATTTCCTTTTTCTTGTCAATAAAATTAAAAATGTTTTTCGTGTGAAATCAGTTTCCATAAACACCTTTAATATGTTTTGAAAGGCAAAATGATGCCGTCATAAAGAAATTCCAATCACATTTCAAGAAACTGTCTCCAACTGACTGCATTTAAAAATGTAAATACCTACATGAACTTATTTATTCCTTGGGATTCAGCCTCGTCTCTCTATTGCCTTTCTGTTTGTGCAGGAGCTGGATGGAGGGTTAAGTGTTCCTGGTTTGGTTTGCCTCAATAAGCCACGCCTCCTACACACCTGCAGCCACTTCTCCCATCACCATCAGCACTTTCAACTGTCTGAAAGACAGTTCTGACAGGAAGACACTTTGATTCTATTTTACCATCTGTCCTAAATGCAATGGAAAGAAGGATTTTGTTCTGCTCACTATCTGATTTGGGGTTTTAGGGATCTTCTATGTCTACACTGTCGGATTATAGTGAACATACAGGTGCCGGGTTTCAGTTGGTTATCTGCTTTTTTAAGTCCACTTGTTTGTCTAGGTTTTTATAATGCTGAAGCTTTGAAGGTGTAGTTGTTGTTTAATGGAGAGAGGGCAGCGTTACACTCCCAATGGTACGCCTGCTGGAGGAGGAGGAGGAGGAGGAGGAGAAGAAGAAGAAGAAAGATGGTTACTTTTTTTTCATTAGCTGCATGCTGGATGCTTTGGAAGGCTGGGCATCTCTCTGTCTTTCTGCCTTTTGATTCCTTTAGAAATGAATCTAGCATGTTCACCCTCTCCCAGCAAAGGTTTCTGAAGAGGTTGACCCTTCGGGGGTGTTTTCACAAAACTTTGAGGGAGGCTTTGCAAGAGTGTCACTAAAAGTGACTCCAAGGTTATGGAAAAATAGTGTCTCAGAATTCGGACGTCACTTCCACTCAATGACATCACCAATAGGTTATGTATGTAAGCGCAGAGCTTCCAGTGCTTGAATATGCATAACAACAGCAGTTTTATTACTTTAAAAAGGTCAGCTAATCAAAAAGTCTTACATTTAAATGTAAACTGCTGTGTTTCAGAGCACACCCACGTGAAGAAAAGCGCTACTCCTCCAATGTTTTCACACACTTTGTGGGTTCTCCATGACATGACACATGACTAACATGAAGAATCTGGACATTTTACTTTGCGTAATTCTTTTTGCAATAATTTAAAAACAAAAATTGTGTTTGAGTCACAGTAACTTCTGAATTCAAACCTCTTATAAAAAGAATGTGTGTAACAGTATGTGTCAAATAATACCAAACACCTGAGTGGATGACAGACAAACGATGACAAACAATTATTGTTATTTTTGCCCATTCAAAATTTTCAAAGTGAGCGAACTAAAAAACTGAAAATCAAATCAATTTTCAGTGTTTCTTTCTTCTGCCTTCAAACCAGCATAAATTCTTGAAGGTTCAGTTGCACAAAATCAGGGATTTTGTAGAATTATAGGGTTTGATGGTGTTTGATCAACAGATGATACCAAACAGGTGCTGATGGACGTCTAACTCTGTTACCAACGTAAGGTTGAAAATAGCAACTTTATGTCATAGCAAGACTGAGCAGCAACATGACACAAGGTAGTGCTACTGCATCAGCAAAGTCTCTCCCAGACAAAGATTTCAAAGCAGAACGCTGCATCAGTGATGCTCTTTAGAAGAAGCACAAAGAAACAGATAATGTTGGGGATTGTAGACAGTGGCTGGTCAAGGAGACTTAGTGCTGCAAATAAAATTATAGATGATGTGCATCAAACCTTTGCCATTCAGATGTCCAGCAGTGCCATTGGCTCAGAAATCAATGGGACCCAGGTCCATCCATGTACTCTCTGGAGATGCCCAGAAGTGTCCATGATTCCAGAAGTGTGTTCATGGAAGAGCAGCAGCCAAAAAGCCAAACCTCTCATTTGAAAACAAAGCAAAGACTCAAGTGTGCAGGAAAACATATGAACTGAAGTGTAATCAAAATTTGGAATATTCTGCTGCAGGAGGAGACTGTCAGAGGAAGGAGTGGAGAGCAGCAATAGGGAGTGTCTGCAGGCAGCAGGAAAACATAGCAGAGGTTCTTTGAATGTTCTGGCCTGTATTTCTGCAAATGGAGATTTGTTCAGCATCAATGGTCCTTTTATTGATCATTTAACTCCATCAGACAGGCGGATGATTGGCTCCAAATGTATTCTACAGCAGGACAAAACCCCAAACATACAGCCGAAGTCATTAAGAACTATCTTCAACGTTAAGAAGATGAAGACGTTCTGGAAGTGATGGTATGGTCTCACAGAGCCCTGATCTTGACATCATGGCGCGATTCTGGGATTACACCAATGGACAGAAAAATGTGAGGAAGTCTTCTTCCACAGAAGATCTGAAGTTACTTCTCTATGATATTTGGAACAACCAACCAACCAAGTTCCTTCAAAAACTAGAAGAACTGATGCTGCTTGACGATAAACGGTAGTCACATCAAATTTTGATTTGGTTTGTATTTCTTTTTTGTTCTTTTATTGCATTTTTTTTTAATTAATAAAGGTTTTTTTGTATTTTTTCACACCTACCCTAAACTTTTCCACAGTACTGTAAATCAACTTTTGATCTCAAATGTAGGTACCAGGAATTGCGAGTGATGAAAAGCTTTCCAGTTTTGCATCATGAACTAATAATGATCAGCATGCAACAACCAGGAAGCCAAGCTAGAGCAGAAGTTACCTGCTACTTGTTTTGAAAGTCTCGGTAGTTTGTGTCAAGATCAACCATCCACAGTGTGGGACGTCTTCATTTGTATCCTGCCTCTCTGACTGCCTGTCACAGACATTTCTGTTATGAAGCTGAAGGTTTTTGAAAAGTTTCTTTTAGATTTCTCAGTAATGATGAAAATAAACAAAGACATTATTTCAGAGGTGTCTTGTGTTGCTGCTGTTTTAGTCATATGATACAATGACAGAAATGTCAATTTCATAAGAGCTTATCCAACAAGCAGATGTGACTGATTTTGCAACTAAGGAACATATGCTTCTTCCAGCTCAGTTTCTATCAACAGTGCTAATCTCTGCTTTCAGGAGACCACGGCTGTTTATTAGAAAATGGTGGAATATGTCAACAAGGGGTTACCTGGGTAACTCTAAACTGCTGATACTGTGGTGAAAAAACATTTTGACAGTTACATTGCTGAATTTTCATTATTTTCTGCTCAAAGTGTATTTTTTTGATCAGGACTCGTTGAATGTCTTTGCAATCTTTGACGATAAGCTGATTCAGAGTTCAAAACTTTCAGGTTTCCCTTTTTTTTATCTTAGGCAGCAGATTTTATAAACAGATTAGAGTCCTCTGTTGGCTTTACTTCTTTTTAGCTTTCAGAGCTTTGACAAGACTTTTCTGGTGTTGTTTTTTTTTATTTTTCTGCAGGAATATAATCCGAAATATTAACATGGTCACAAAACATGAGCCTTTGTCCAATATTGCTACAAAATCCTGACTGTTGTGGATCAGGTTGCAGCAGCTTCAACTACATCATTTCACTCTTTAAAAGCCCACTGACACCATACTGACTGAGATGTGCTGAAAATCCAGCAGGGTTGATTTCTTACTGTCACTGTTCTGTTCCAGAGAACAGAGAGAGCAGTCACAGCATATACAGCAATACATTGTTCCCTCACTATATCGTGGTTCACTTTTTGCTGTTTCCTGGATTTAATTTCAGTGCAATTTTGCATGTTTTGGGTTTTCTTTCACTGTGCAATGTGTTCTGCATCCTGCCTGCCTGTTGACATTGCCAGTCAATCTACTGTCCTGAATACATTCATCTTTTCAGATCCACATAAATCTTTGATCGTGATCAGATCTTTGTTTTTTATTCTATAATCCTGGATTTATCTTTTCTATGAAATTTTGAACTTTGAGAGTTTAAATAAGAAAGAAAAGTTGGAAAACGTTGCTGTCTGTCTGAGAAAAGTCTATAAATTTGTAGTGAGGACTTTTACAGCCTTAGAACAACTATAATCCTAGATTTCACTTCTGACAGGAGATTTAAGGAACTGCGATAAATGAGGGAGCACTGTAGTCCCAACTTTAACTTTGGGAGCCGTTTTCCTGGCATATTTCAACCCTTTTTTTCAAAAGTTTCAAATTGAATTAACAATGAATTTGTTCCATTAGTGACTGAATGAGTCTTCTGGCTAATTCCCAAGAAGTTCAAACCATGAAAGTTCCTCCACTGTTCATAAGGAAGAACTCTGATCTATTTCAAGTTTTTCCACCAACATTTGCAATTAAAGTTGCGCTTATAAGTTTACATACCATGGAAAAAAAATATTATTTCTTAGTCATTTTTCATAGAACATGAATGATAACGCAAAACTTGTTTCCACTCATAGTAGTGGTTGGGTGAAGCCATTCATTGTCAAAAAAAATTTATTTACTCGTTTGAAATCATGATGACAACCAAAACTTCTCAAAAGACTCTGTTAAAGAGTTTACATCCCCTGATGATTTTGTTCTGAAAACATGAACACAAGCTGATCCTAAAGGGTTTGAAAGGCAGCTGAAGGTAACCATCCTCACCTGTGACTCGTTTGCCTGTAATCAACGTGCATGTGTGCACAAAAAGGTCATGGAGCTTCTGTCTCCCGACAGAACCTTTGCATCCTTCATCCGGTGCTGCAGTGATTTCTGCAGTTAGGGATGCAAAGAAAAGCACAATTAACTTCAGCTGTGATCCACGACTCTGAAAAACGGTGGTGTGGATGTTTCAAGATGTACCATAAACAAGCTGCATGGTCACCAGAAGAAAGCCTGTTTCATGCGAATGCCACAAAATGGCTCACTTACAACACGCCAAACAGCACAGAGACGAGCCTCCAAACGTCTGGACCAGTCATTGGGAGTGTTGAGACCAGGACTGAACTTTTTGGCCACAACCATAATTTGGAGAGGAGTCAACCTATGATGAAAATAACACTATTTCTACTGTGAAACACAGCGGCAGGTCAATGATGGTCTGGGAATGTGTGAGCTACAAAGCCACAGGAAACTGTGACGAATACAGCACGTTATCAGAAGATACTGGAGGAAAACTTTGAACTTTGAACTAGAACCTTCTTGCTGTTAAGCTACATACACACCATGTGAGGCGCTAAAAGCACTTTCTTGAACAGCCTGTGGTGTTAACATTGGACAAGCAGGGAGAAGTTTCTTCTTCTTCTTTTTCTACTGTTTACTAGCTCAAACCCATATGACACATGATACATTCATCGTCATAGAATCCAATCACTGCAAAAATAAATTAGCTTAGTCATGACTTTAGATTTGATAAACTTTTATTGTTTAATCAACAGTATGTAATGACAATTAGATGTTCAGCTTTTAGTGGCAGGCAGCTGGAAGCAAAGACGTGCTTCCTACTCATGAATGAATATGCTTAGAAGAAGGAAGATAAACATTTGCATGAGCTTCCAAGATCTGTTACCCCAGTTGAAAAGAGAACAAAGTTTCCTACATTTCAGGTAAATGAAAGCATGTGATGTTTTGACTTGCCATTTGCACATTCCTCATTAGCATAAGAAACCTTTCTATCAGACTGACAGAACGAGCAGAGTGGAGTGAACAATAAAAACAATCTCTTTATTTCTTGAGATCATAAATGTGGCATTTCAGCTAAAAAATACTCTCAGAATTGGGATAACAGCATCCATATGAGTCGGCACTCTAGCCTAAGGAACTAAACAATAGTTAAATAAATTATCTGAATAACAATATTAATTATTACAAAACTTATAATAGACAGTGTAAAATCAGAATTCATAAACCTTTTTTATATGCCAAGTGAAAAACTGCTTAAAAAATGTCCTTGAGCAAAAAACCAAAATCACATAGTTTAGTAGTGAAGGGCAGTTTTCTGTCTGAGGCACCCCCCCCTCCCCGTGACACATATTTACAGTATTCACACTAACTACAAAACTTGTGAGCAGTCAGGCTGTCAGTGGAGACAAAACCAAGAGGTGCTGCGGCGTTTTCTGAGTTTGTGTCTGAACAACAGGAAGCCAAATGTTTCTGCGTTAAATTTGGTACCATAATTACTAAAAGGTCTTCCTTTCTTACAATCACCAACCAAGTCAATCAAAGTAGAGACACCTTCCATCTGCAACACAAAGCAAGATGCGCTCCACTCAGAGTCTCATCTGCCTCCATGTCCCCATCCTCCTCTTCCTCTCAGCCCATGGCAGTCACCATGTTGGAGTGGTGCGGATGGCTGAAGGATGGGTGTAAAGGTGTGGGTGTAGGGAGCATGTGTCCAGCATGGCTGAAAGGCTGCAAGTGACCCATGGACATGTGACTGGCCAGAGAGGCGGCACTGAAAGGAGAGTTCTTGTCATGCAGGCTTTTAGTAAACTCTTCATAGGCGTCACCACCCCGCTTGCTCTTTTTGGATTTGTTGGACATCTTCCTGTTGCGCGTCTGTATCCCTTCCTTTTTCATGGTGAGCGGCCGGTTCACCTGCAAGAAAGAAAGGATGAATGAGGAGAATGTTTGAAAGGACACGAGCTGTGCAGTTTGTAACAATGCAAGAAAAAGTATTTGGCTTATTGATTTTCTGACATTTTTAAGGTGAGAAGAAAAACAATAAAAACCTCATGCAGAAAGCTCTTAATTCATAGTTTCTTGGTTACAAATATGAATACGCAAATAATAGTTAGTAATAGTAAATAATGATAAGTTTATTGAGCTAACAGAGCTTGTTTTTCTCTCCCACATGTTTCTAAACAAGGATGCTTAAAGGATTTTCCAATAAAAATTGTGTTTCCGGTGTTTTTAACTTGTTCTTGTTGCATTTTTCTCATGATGGAGGACATATGCAAAAGAGTTTAATATTAAAACTACGTTTCTGAGAATTTATGTAAACATTCACATCGTAAAAGATCAAGAGCAGATAAAACCTCGCGGTTTGAAAGAGCTCTGATTTGTGATGCAACAACTGCGATGGGTGGACTAAAGTCTCCCTGCTCTGCTCAAATTCTGATGCATCCACTTGCAGAAAATAGATCCAAATACGTCTTTGTTTTCAGCTGACATTTCGCATCTCAAAACTGTACGGCTGCATAGCTCCAATATCGCTCGCCGTTTTTCTGTTAGAGAGTGTAAACAAAGGGCTGACGGGAAACACGTGGAGGCTAGCTTCCACGGCAACAGTCCTGCCCTCAACTCTGAGGTGAATTTCGAATGAACTCCTGCCGCTTTACCCCAGACTGTTATTGGTCATTTTTAGGCCAAAAAAGTAAGTTTGGGTGATAGTTCTGTAATTAAACCAAGATTCAGTTTTTATGTTAGCTCAGAATCTTATTTCATAAAGTAATGTTTTTGTTCTTCTTCTGTGCTGATCTGCTGCATTTCCAGTTTTTTAAATTCGGTATAAAAGCTCTTCTGTCAATCATCATGTGTGAACACGCCGCAGTGTTGGCTGAGGAGCATCAACCTTCCTCTTAGCTGCAGATCTCTGGTTCCACAGGAATTGCTCGTTAATTCAATCAACTGCTTTTTGTTTTGAATTTCAATGTTTCAAATGGAAAAAGTGTTGTGTCTTTCAAAAAAATCAATCAACTGGCTGTTTTTATTTTGATTCTACCAAGCTTGATGCTGTTGATCCGGGCGATAACCTTCTGGCAGTTCTGCTCAAAACTCAACTTTGTGACTTTCAGGTGATTGCATCCATCATGGAAACAAAAGATAATACACAAAAAAAGAGTGCGCACTCTACACTACTCTGTTGATGCTCAAAAGTGTCCGTGTTCACCCCATAATTTCTCTACTCAGTGTTGAGCCCACACTGGAGATCTATGGTCAAACACGTACATTATGCAGTTTGTAGTAAAGGCCACAGGCGTTGCAAACTGGATCTCCGCTTGCATTGCGCCTCCAGAGCGTGGTGGTGGTCGTCTGACAGTTGGCGCAGCACGTGCCCGCTCGTCTGGCTGCAGACTGAAATATAAGAAGTGACTTTTGGTTATTTTTGTATCCCAGAAAGAAGTAGAAGATAGTAGCAGTTCTTCATGAAGACACTTTACTTTACTGATTAAATGAGGGAAACGAGGCTCTCACAGCTATGTGTCTGCATGACATCCATTCATAGATTGTGTCCTTTCACCTCTTTGCTCCGTCTGATGCTCTTCACTGACACTGTTTCTTATGTATTTTGATAAAAACAAAGTGAGAAAGTGAAAAAGGGTAATTTTAAAAAATATTTATTTTTGATATAATATTGCACAAACACCAAACTATAGTCTAAATATTTACTCTACAAATAGAATAATGATGATTAAAATAAAATCTCTCTTTGATGCAACACAGAGAACAGATAAAAAAAATTAAGCCATTTTTTTAAATTCGCTTTTGTCCAACATGGAAAGATATTTGATGCTTTATTCCAAAATGTTTTGAGGAATACTCTCCTGTCTCTTTATATTAGGGGGACTTTGAAAGGAGCTTTCTGTCCTCAGTGGCTTCAGCTCTTTGTGTTTTTATGACATCTTGCATTGCAGGAAATTATAGGTCACACAATCACCAATAGTTTCATGTAATCTTAATAAACATGAAATCCATATTTGAAATAATTGTCATTTTAATTCCTAATGTTTTAAAACGCAGTCGAAAGGGGGTTAAATGGCACCCACGCTGCCCTGTGGAGCTGTCAGTCTGCGTGGGGGCTCCACTGGGTGTTTTTGTTTTTAACCTCAGTGCGTCGATGCTCTGCGGTGGACGGAAGGCTTGACCACTCGAAAGTGAGGTCTGGGCCTGAAGTCGGGAGGCCGCAGGAGGAGGGCTGTCTTTATCTGAAGCGGTCAGACATCCGGAAAGGAAGCGACTGGAAAGCTGCTGCCGCTGCGCGCAAAGACGCAGCGCTGCGCTGCGAGCAGAGACCGAGCAGCGCGGAAACCAGAGCTGATATACGGCCGCACACTCATTTACAGGCATTATTAATGGCGCTGACAATGATTTGTAGGAAACAGACAGTTGTTTTCCTTCTGGGTGTTTTATCGCTGTTTAAAAAGATGAAGCAGCGATTGTGAATGAGGATCATCTACGATGAATTCAAACGCTTCTCCCTCTTTTGATAAATAAAAAATGTTTTCGATGCTCAACACTGATCGCAAACTTGACAGACTTGCAAACCTTGATTTCATCAAAAATAATAATGAAAACATGAAGAATATCTAGAGCATATCTGATTCCTTCCAAAAATGTCCATCTAAAGCATTTTTCATTTAGATGGATCGGACATGCGCGAGCGTGCACTCTGCGTGCGTTCATACCGGCCACGTTTACCCCCTGAATGATAATAATAATAATTCCTCCAGATTATTATCGCTCTCAATGCCTGTTGTTTGGCATAAAAATCAGGTTTAATCCTCATTTAACATTTCTGAAGAAGGATTTTTAAGGTTTTTAATTATTTCACAAAAAGGTAAACGTTAATTCTCTGATTTGATTGTATTTGATTTGAATTTATTGGATTTTATTTGAGCTGATTTGATGAGGAAATCTGGATCCCAAAGTCTAGATCTAAGATCTTTAAACATTGAATGACGTGAGAAAAAAAAAACACCGATCCCTGATGTTTAGCTTCAAGAAAAAGGAGAAGTTTCTCAAACGAACAGCAGTTTGGGGCCAAAGTTTGCATGAAAATAAGAACAAAAACCCTGTCAGAATCTCTTAAAGTGCAGACATCTGATCCTCACTGAACATCACAGGTCTGCTGGCCTCAAACCAAAACAGCCAAACATGTTTTCTGATGCTTCAAACGGTGAGCAGGTCGAGAAAACTCTCAAAAGCGCTGTGACGTTGGCCCTGCTATCAGTGTCAATATCTGAAGCAGCTATAATAATGATAACAGCTGCAACACAGAGGGCTCCATGCGACATACCAGCCTGACCAGAACAACCAAGAGGTGAGCAGACAGCACAATTGCTGGAAACTGTTTAGAAAAATATAACTTTCCTGGAATTGTGCGTCCTCCCCCTCAGGTTAGGCTCTTTATATTTACTGCCCTTCAACACACATGGCAGCAGGAGGAACTCACCAGCCTGCGTTTGGGTTTGATGAGAGGTCTGTTCTGGCCGTTCATCTTGTGGTAGAGGCCGCAGGCATTGCACAGGTAGTGTCCGGTGCTGTCACGCCTCCACAGAGGTGTGGATGTGGCTCCACAGTTCACGCACTCACGGCCTTCTGTTGAGGAAAAACGCATCAGTGCAGAAGGTTTTAGCTCATTTTAGTGAAGACCAACAAGACATTTCAGTAAAATCCACACGATTTACTAATGAAACGCAAAAATGGCTTGAAGCAAAGACCATACTGGAAGTGGAGAGCGTGAGGGATTCTTGGGAAAAAGGAAAATGATGACGCGTTCCATAAAAAAAGAACTGCGTAATTTACTGCTATTATAGTAGATTATTTTTATTCCATGAAAGCAGAGCCATCTGCAGAGATTTGCAAAGTTTAGCTTCACAGTAAAAAAAGTCTAAAATAATGCAGATTAGTTTTGTAAGAACATCTAAATGTTACAAATAAATTCTGCTTGAGTTACACCAATACAATACCACATAATATTATCATTGATTATAATCTAAACATGGTTTAGGATAAAATCCTCCTTTGTTTGACCACCTCACATTTTTAAGGAATATTGTGAAGCTTCAGGTACGTCACAGCCTGCGCGTTCACACAGCCCTTCAACGGAGCGCATGAAGAAAAGATTGTTTCACTGATAAATCACATTATTAACATTTATTACTTCAATTAAAAAAAAATATATATTTCAGTTATTTAAAGTGGATTTTTAGCAGTTTTCCCCAACTAATACCTCATTTGTAAACCTTCCAATTTAAGGATAATTTTTATGGATACTTTTCTTTAAAAAAACAATATTTATATTCGTGTTTTATGTTCTAATCAAGAGTTGTAACCCTGCTTTTAACAGGCGTAACGGTCTGCAGCACTCTGTGAAGTGTTCTGCATTATTCCACTCGTGTTGTGATGTGCTGAACGGACACGCGGCCGTGGCGTCATGAGACCCGCATGCTGCGGTCTCCGGCGCACTCACCGGTGCAGGAGCGCGTCTTGCCTTTGTTCTTGAAGCTGGACGGGGACCCCAGCAGGCTGCCCGGGTGGAACAGGCTGCCGCCGTACTCGTGGCCCGCCGGGAGAGGGTAGGGGGGGTACGTGGGAATGGGATGGTGCGTGGAGGGAGTCTGCGCGCTCATGGAGGACAGGCTGCTCCGCAGAGGGCTGGATCCCTCCATCTTCATGCTTTCTGGGATTTGGTATTTAATAGAGTCCTTTTCCTCCATTCTGGTGACCGGAGAGGACGGGGACGCCGCCCCTGGATCCGGAGACACGTCCTTGGGGGGAGTGGGAGGGAAAGTGTACAGATGGGAGCTGGGGTGGGACGGCGGAGTCAGGGAGGACGCGCTGGAGTTGCTGTTGCACGGGTACACGGCGGAGAGCGCGCCGGGGGACGCGGAGCCCGGGTGGTGCAGGGCGGGCTTGCTGAAGGGGCTGACGGCCCAGGCGTTGTGGTGGTGGGCAGACAGAGCAGCTTTCCCTCCGTCCAGCCAGGAGAGGCCCGGGCTGTGGAGGAGATGAGGCCGGCACACCTGAGTCCCCGTCAGGCGCGCTGTCAAACAAACGCAGTTTTAACAGGGATGCGTAAAATACCGAAACAAACACTTTCTGGAGCGGAGAAGTTTACAAACAAGACTTGTTGATTTAATGGATTTACTGGTTTCCATACAATATTTCTTGGACTAATCCGAGTAGTAGAAATATTGAAAACAGCAGTTCATTATGATAAATGTCATGAATAGATGTGATCAAAGCAAACTACGTTGTCTCTATTTTAAAACAGTAAAAACATAGTTTCCTTTGTGGTCAACAGTAAACGGTGAGTGCGTGTTTTTGTTTTATCCTCTGCATCCTCACCGTGCGCCTGGCTGTAGGACACCCGGGCCCTG
Source organism: Oryzias celebensis (assembly GCA_014656515.1). NCBI lineage: Eukaryota > Metazoa > Chordata > Actinopteri > Beloniformes > Adrianichthyidae > Oryzias > Oryzias celebensis. The sequence continues at coordinate 26,502,901 of BNCR01000005.1, read as the reverse complement.
GCAGAGTTGTGGTAATACGGGTTTCCCTGTGAGTCCAGGTGGTTAAAGAAAACGTCCACCTCGTCCGGAGGCAGGAGCTGAGCCGCGGGCTCCATGTAGTTGTGCCCCAGGCCCGGGTGGTGCGAGTCCGGGTGCTGTCCGTTCAGCACGGGGTGGTGGTGCATCCAGCGGGGCTGATCAGCCGCTATATCCATTCCGTCCTCCGCCGTTCTTACACAGTCAGAGGAAATCCGGCCAGAAGACAGACTTTCGTTTTATAGATGTTTTCACGGTTGGTTGAGTGAGTCCATTGGCAGCACGAGGCGGTTGATGTTTAAATGAATTCCCTCACGTGTCCAGGACGTGGAGTCCAGTTTGACCCTGCAGACCTGCAGCAAGAAAACATCCAAAGTCAACATTTTTAAATTACATTTAAATCAACTTGGATGAAAGCTGAACGTGTATGATTAAAATAATATTATTTTATGAGCAAAAAAAAAAAAAGGGTTGCAGAGGCTTGAATGTGTGCTAACCTTTGCCGGTGTTTGACCCGGATCTCCCGCAGCTCGGTTCGTTTGCTGTCTCCGGTTCGCAGCTGCTGAATGTCGGAGCTGCTCGTCCGCAGGGACTTGAAGCGACACTGCGGCTGTCAGCTCAGGCCGGGCAGGATAAGTACACGTGGGCGGGGCCTTACGTGAAGCCTGCGCGCAGCCAATCACATTCCACCTTAAACGAACGCGCACAGATGCGATCACGGAAACCTCTAACCAAAAGGTCAACAATGTATTTATACACTGAGCAAACACAAGCGGATGTGTTGCATGTTTCAAACAAACTGCAATGAAGCAGCATTTGTGCAGAGTTATCTGCCGCAGACTGTCTGCGGTGCGCATCTCTGCGCAAAACGAAACGCAATGAGAGTCAGATAAATCAGTCTGCGCGCGCGCAGCGCAGTAGAAACAGCAGGAGAGCACGCGCCTTGCTTTAGACACTTATGCTCTGAAGGTTGTCAACATTTCACAATAAAAAAATAAAAAACTGTAATAAACCAAGAAGCAAATTCCAGCTGATTCAAGACAGACAGAAAGTAGAAACGAAAAGTGACTTTAGCCCCCCCCCCCCCGCGCGCGCATGATTGACAGACAATAATTGGAGAGGGAGCGCGTGCTGCCCCAACCGACCGGCCCTGCCGCCTGCTTGACGCCGCTTTCCCGCGTCACTGCAGGACAGAGGAGAGAGGAAACGAAGAAGACAGATTCCGACTGAAGAACAGGAACTTTTTCTTCTTTTTTTCTGAGCCGAGTTGGATGCCAGGAGTCCGCTCCTGTCCCGGCGGACGAACTCCAGGAAAGACACCGATGTTTACACAGAGGAAGCATTAATAATACATTCAGTTCAGCAACCTGGATCTGTTAGGATATGAGGAAGAAACACACAAGACAACAAGATTAGATTAGATTAGATTAGATTAGATTAGATTAGATTAGATTAAATTAGATTAGATTAGATTAGATTAGATTAGATTAGATTAGATTAGATTAGATTAGATTAGATTAGATTAGATTAGATTAGATTAGATTAGATATCTAGGGGTGTAATTATTAGATTAATTGATGAATTAATTTCTATTCCCACAATCCAGCCAGTTTGATCAATCTGAGGCAAGTTGTTAATCGAATTGACATGTACCATTAAAAAAGTTCTGAATGAAATAATTGTTTTTGATATTGGAAATATTTGGGATGAGGTAATGTAGGTTTATTTTACTATTAACGTAAAATGTTTGTAAATCTCTCTCTCCATCTCTCTCTCCATCTCTCTCTCTCTCTCTCTATCTATCTATCTATCTATCTATCTATCTATCTATCTATCTATCTATCTATCTATCTATCTATCTATCTATCTATCTATCTATCTATCTATCTATCTGTCTGTCTGTCTGTCTGCAGGCCCGTCTGCAGGTCCGTCTGCAGGCCCGTCTGCAGGTCCGTCTGCAGGTCTGTCTGCAGGTCCGTCTGCAGGTCTGTCTGCAGGTCCGTCTGCAGGTCCGTCTGCAGGTCCGTCTGCAGGTCTGTCTGCAGGTCCGTCTGCAGGTCCGTCTGCAGGCCCGTCTGCAGGTCTTATTTCGGCTCCAACAGAACTGCCGTTCTTTCTATAGAGATTATTTTCTAAAGGAACTCTGTGATTCAGGCTGAAGAAAGCGGAACATATCAGGGTTAGGAGCTCAGTATTAGAGCTCATCAGCATGATAATGTGGAGATACACATGCTTGGAGTCTGAGCCCCTTTGATTTGGCCCTGCGATAAAACCTTATCGGCGGCAAACATCCACTTCCATTCCAGGATCTGACATTAATTCAATCCGCCCTTTTATTTACGCCTATTTTCCTCACGTCAAAGGGCGACTCAGCTGAGAATTTCATTATCAGACTGACAAAATAAAATCAAAAACAAGAAAAAACGGATAAACACTTAAGAAATGAAATCATGATTGTTATTCAAATCCTCCTCGGGTTTGGATGTTTCTGCCTCATAGGTGTGATGCGCGCGTCAGAGGAGAAGAAATCCGGAGCTGTCGCGATTCTTGGATGTCAGTGATTATAGCCCCTCCCGGGGTAATTTTTCATCGGTGCAGGCTAATCTTTGTTCTTTGTGAAGATAATAAATAGCCTAATCGTTATCAGCGCGCTGCTGGAGGTGTCAGGGAGAAAGGGGCTGATCGGCCCGGAAAATAGGCTCCAAAGTGCGGCGGAATAAATGACATTTCTTATCTCTCCCTCCCAGATTATTGCACCCCCCCCTACTTTAAACTCGCAACAACAATCGGGGGGGGTGTGTGTGTGTGTGTGTGTGTGTGTGCGTGTGTGTGTGTGTGTGTGTGTGTCGCTTAAACCGGACCAGATCAGTGCGCATGATTATCAAACACGGGGGTGGGGGGGCATGGGAAAAGCCTTGATTTTTCCATTATTTTTATTTATAAGAATAGTGAACATAATACTAACAAGAATCAGGATAATTGTGGTCAAACCAAGTTGTCTATTTGATGCAGAAATAAGAAAATCTTCTTTTCTAGGAGCTGAAACCACATCGAGCTTCAGGAGGCCTGCAGTGAAACAGAAAAAAGGTATTTTTCCAATAAATACAAGCGGGATGCTTAATAACTTGGCAGCTGCAGCAGCCTTGGGCACTGCTGATGGTCTCCATGGTAACAGAGATAACAGCTCAGTCATTTTCCATATCTTACAGTCTATTATATTCAAGGATTATTTCTTCTTCCTGAAAAGGTCAAACCTAGAGTCAATCCAGCCAGGAGAGAGCCTCGTCCTCCTCTTCCTCTTTATCATACCCTCTATTATGACAAAGGGATTTGCCATTTTTCACATTACCTTGTTAAACTAGTGTCACGCCCTGTGCAGACACAGTTTGATAAATGCAGGCCTTTCAGCAGACGACAACGCAACTCTCTTCATCTTTTACAGACTCATTTGGGTTGTGGAAACAGTTTGTCTCTTTTATTTACTCCTTTTTCAGAGGTCTTCCTTCAGACTAAACTATTTTATTAATTTTCTTCTCATTTTTGTTTGTTGTTTCCAGAGGAGGAAGAACACAAGGTGAGGAAAAGGTGAACTTCTCTTCATCATTTGGAATTCTGCACAACATTTGGTCTTTGTAGCTCGTTCCAGAGGTTGGACATTTACAAACAGTCCAGTGAATGTGTTTTTAACAGAGAGAAACACGTAAAAAGAAAGGGGTTACTTCAGGAATTGGTCCCTAAGATAAAAAAGCAAAGGGCCACTAGGAGTCCAAATAGGATTTTGCTGACTCCCGCCTAAGCCATTAACACTTTGATAGTGAGGAATGTTCTGTGATCTGTTTTGGTAAGATGTGACAAAGATGACCCCATGAAAGTTTATTTTGTTTAAGGAAGAGACAGAATGACTGAGCTGATCATTTAAAAACCTATTTGTTCCTTTTTTCCTGAGAATAGTGTATAGTGTTGATGAATTTGACACAATCCTATTGTTTTCTAATATTAAGGTATTTGTGTGAGTTCATAAAATACTTTTTATTATTATTTTAGGGGTAAATGAAATTTAGAAATTTGAAGAAAAAAATAATTGTTGAAATGACATTGAAATGTTTATATAGGCATCAACTATTCTGACTTCCCAGTTTTTCTAAATGTTACTTTGAAAAAGAGCATAAAAAAGCAACAGAGCTTGGAAGTGTCTTTGTGTCTGCATTGCCTTGTCATCATGAAACGCCGTTTAGCTCCAGCTCTTCATGCTTTGAACAGCATGAAAGCGGAATGTTCCCCTGGAAAAGCAGAATGGAGCAGTTTGCATCTGGAGTGCATGTAAGCCTCATAATGACAGAAACCAACAATCTGGATTGGCTCTGTGAGGAGGAGGCCTCGTCACCCTGAGGTGATTAAAGAGCCACAAGATAATCCTTTTTACTGATCAATGTCGAATTGGAGGAGTCGAAAGTTGATGATCATCACCAGCAGCGTGTCATTTCATTAACATTCTACCAGATTCCGTTTTTTAAAATGGATTTATTGTTACGGTGGGTTTTCAGTGACTGTCGATTCTGTCAGCAGATGGTGTCAGTAAATATGTTATCAATGTGTTTGAAACTTTTGACGTCATCACCCCAGTTGGATGACACAACAAATAAAACGATTGTTTTCTCGGCTTTACTTTTTCTGTGAAAAGTTGTGAAAAAATTCAGTTGAAGTCCTTCTACGATCTGATGACATTTGAAAAGAAGTCGCTAAATTTAGGTTGTTTCTTTGATGAAAAAATCATGTGTCATTTCCAAAAGAAATGTTTAAATATTATTGAGGTTTTAAACATTTGTTTCTCTAGTTTAAAAGTTGAATTTTATCTTTTGAATTCAGCTAAAATGCCAAACATGACTCAGCAGTCTGATAAGGTCTGTAAAGAACATGTACTTTTATCATCTTTATGAACTTGAAGCTTTTTGTGGTTTTCCAGGACAACTGAAGATGTGCGTCTGCAGAGCAGCAGAGGTTGAAATATTTAGAGGAACGGTGACATCTAGAGGTGATGCTGCTCTCTTCAACGGCAAACTGATGCAGCTGTTGATCACCTCATTTCACTTGATTTAAATGAATGGAATGGTATGAGTAAAAGACTAAAATACACTTTTTTTGTTCAACAGGGCTTAAGCTTTTATTGTTTGATATCATAACAGGATGCCTCTAAGAGGCAAATATGTTTAAAGCGCTTCTCTTCTAAACATCAAATCATGTACAAGCAGCATACATATACATCTAACAGTGTTCAGATACTTATGCTCGTGTGCTGACTTCTAACTCATAAAATGTGTGCATCTTAGGTGTTCTTTTTTTGGCATTTAATCTAGGATGTGGTTCTGACATTGTTTTGCCGAGTGAACTTCACTTTTATGCCACTTTGGAAAAAGCAGTTTACTTAATGACCAAATGTATATGTGAACTCATGTTTAAAAAAAAAAGAAAGTAAGTGGAGGGAGGAGTGGGGTAAGTTGTGCCACCGCTCTTATTTAAAAAAAAACACGGAGGAAGAATGGGATTTGCCCACACAATTTTCCAGAGACATGCCTTTCACATTTTTGCCTTAGAAAGTAAAAACTCTATGATCAAGGCTTTTTCACTACAGTGTTTGAATAATTAGAGATAACTTTGGAAACAGGGCTATAGTAAACTACATCACAAGTTTATGCATTTAGCTTCATGCTATCTTAAAACAGCAGAGTGGGGCATTTTACCCAGAATGGTGGGCTTGGGGTAAGTTGTGCCACTGGCACAACTCTCTAGCAAACCTGCACATGTACTGACTTGAGCAGGGGGGGGACGTCTGGCAGTGCAGGATCTGAGTCCCTGGTGGTGTAGTGTGTTACTGATGGTAGCATTTATTACTTTGGTCCCAGCTCTCTGCAGGTCATTCACGAGGTCCCCCGTTTGGTTCTTGGATTTTTGCTCATTGTTCTTGTGATCATTTTGATCCCAGAGGGTGAGATCTTGCAAGGAGCCCCAGATTGAGGGAGATTATCAGTGGTTTTGAATCTCCTCCATTTCCTAATAATTGCTTCTACAGCTGATTTCTTCACACCAAGCTGCTTACCTCTTGCAGATTCAGTCTTCCCAGTATGGTGCAGGTCAACAGTTTTGTTTCTGGTGTCCTTAGACAGCTCTTTGGTCTTGGCCGTAGTAGAGTTTGGTGTCAGGTGTCTTTTATTTAGATAACGAGTTCAAACAGGTTCCATTAAATCAGGTAACATGTGGAGGACAGAAGATCCTCTTACAGAAGAAGTTACAGGACTGTGAGAGCCAGAGATCTTGCTTGTTGGTTGATGACCAAATACTTTTCCACCATAATTAATAAATAAATACATTATTTAAAAATTAGACAGTGTGATTTTCTGGATTTTCTTTTTCATTTTGTAGTTGAGGTCTACCTATGATGAAAATCACAGGCCTGTCTCATCTTTTTAAGTGGGAGAATTTGCACAATTAGTGGCCGAATAAATGCTTTTTTGCTACACTGTTTATTTTCTGTTGATTTTTTTCCTGCTTATATACAGCATTATCATTTGTGAGATTTAGAAGTTTCGTTTTCCTTCATATATCAATGGCATAATTTACCCCTGTGTATCCTCTGTAATGGCCCAACTTTCTCCATGCTGGGGGCAAGTTGTGCCACAAATAAACTTTTTTCGCTAAAGCTATATTTCTCCAAACGTTTATTTGAGATCCAGAATGGATCAGTCCCAGACACACAGATCAGATCGGCAAACATCACGCAGTTTCAGAACGACAAAGTAAAAAGTTTTGATGATTTGTTTTGAATATTCAAACATTTCTGAAACTAGAGAAATGTATTTAGGTTTTTAAGAGAAGTATTCTGTCGACGTTTAAGAGAAACTTCTGAACCTCTTAAGGATGAAGGCAGTGATGCCTCCATGCCTTCATTATGCTGGTCCAGACTTCATCATGTTGTGGCTGGGTTTTGTGGTGTCTGCAGCATTAACTCCAGGATTCCTCAGTCCAAGAGTTTTTTTTTGTACTTGAACAGACTTTGGAGTCTTGTAGTCCCTTCTTGATGACATCAGCTGATGTATAGAAAACTTTCTAAGTTTTCATTTGGATTGGGGTCACAGAACACCCTTTGTCCATTTGTAAGAACAAACTTACCTGCATGACGCTTTCAGACTGCTGGTAAAGCTTCTCCTTCATCTGATGTTTTGAAGTTGAGTCATAGGAACCGGACTTAAAATCTTCTTACTTGACTGATGAAGCCACTTGGATGAGTGGCGAAATGTCTCCAGAAAGAGGATTTTAAGTCCAGTTGTTATGACTTAACTACAAGACATTCTCCGCCTCTTACAACCAAAAATATTTGATAGATCAGGTCTCCCTTGGAAAATAGCTCTTATATCAGTGGGATTTCCTGGTAAAATTAGGGTTAAATATTTAACAGATCACTACATGTTTTTTTTTCTCGTCCCAGCTCTCCCAAACATAGCCAGTCAAACTCTTTTTAATGTCCTTTTGGGCTAAAATTTGTCCACCAAGCCCTCTTCTCATGTTTGGACAATGATCATACCAGTTCTATCAATGCCAGAACTGCGCTAATGAGAGTTAGATGTTTTTGTTCTAAAAGGAATCTGTCTTATGACCTAAAAAGGGCCATAAGGCAGATTTGGACAGATGGCCTGTTTCCCTTTTGTTTGAATTTGAACTTTCCATCTTAAAATCCAACTTGCTTTATAATCTTTGTGTGGTGGAACCATTCTCATGAAGCAGAACCGCTTTATTCTATTCTCACCACATGGGAACAGAAGCCCAACCTCAGTAGCAAAGTTTGGCTAAACGTATGAAAAGTAGCATGAAATGAACAGGTGGAATAAACAAAGATTGATTCAGACCTTTCTCATTTTTGCATTTTATCATAGAAAAGATTTACAAATTGTATATGCGCTTTTAAAGAATTATTATTCTGCACATATGTAGGCAAAAATGCACAAAAGCAAAAGAAAATGTAATGAGATTTAAAGAAGATGTAACGGTGGAAAGAAATGTGTTGGTTTTGCCAGATTTCTCCAGGTGCAAGACAGAAAGTAGCAGACTGAAGAGGAACCCAGCTGACCATTGCGCTGCCTTACCACTTCCTTTACCACACACACTCAAACTTTCTCGATTTCTTCATCATTTCACAAACACATCTTGTAAAATAAATGAAAACTGGATTAGAATTGAGGTTGAGATTTAAGCAGGTAGATTCTAACCATGTTTTTTCTTGAGGGTTTTCATGTCAGCCAGGATTTTAAACCAGTGAATCCTTTGATTTTTGTAAATGCATTTTTTTGGTCTGCTTTCTGTTGCCTGGTCTCTTTCTGTTTTTGCTGACTTTAAATCAGACTGAGAGAGCAGCATCAGATGCTTCAACAAGACAATGACTGCTGGAACGGAAGATGGGTTTGATGCAAGCGATCAGTGAATGTATCCTCACAAACCTACAGTTAACATGCCTCATGGTCTGGTGAAGAGCTGTTGTTTATGAACCACACATGGCTTTAACACAATAAGCATAAATAATAAGACTTTTTGACCAGTTTCCAACATGTTTAGGAACTCAGTGCATTAATGGCAAATTTGCCAGGTTTGCTATGTAGCAAAGGAGCTAGCAGGACATTTCTTTTTCCATTTCTTGGTAAACATTTAGACATTAAAGATTTTCTGTTTCTAAAACTCAGTTTGAGTGACAAAAAAAGAGAGAAAAAGGGTTCTTGATTGCTTTCTGTTTAAAGATGAGCCAAAAAGGTAGATTTTTGAAAAAGGTTGAAAAGGGGAATAAAAACTCTTCCTATTATTTGGGTTAAAAAAAGATCACAATTTCCACAATGTGTTTTATAAGAAGAGATGTTTTTCTAGTTTGTACTATGGTGAAGCATGTTTTCTAATCCTCCCCCCTATCCTACCATATGCACAACCGTCTATGTAATGTGACAATTTAGACAAGAGATGGAGAGAGGCCTGCCCTCTGTATCTTCCCTCCCTTCTCTCCCCTGCTCACACCAGCTCTTCACCACATCAGGATACACTTGTTTTACTGAATTCCGGTTTCAAACGGAATGCTGCCTTGCTCTGGTTTTCTGCAGGGCCAGTACTAAAAGCAGGCATGTGTTGTCTCTCAGTGGTCCTGTGGTCAGGGACGGGGAGCCCCTAACGGCCTGTCAAACTCACACACCTTTCAAACCTCACCATCTCCTGCTTCCTCCCCACCCCTTGGCTTTCCTCTCCTCCTTGCCCTCGACAGCCGCAACATACAGACTTATCGCCACTGGAACAGATTAAAGAATGAAAAGTTTCTTCCATGACAGGCCACAAAATGCATCACTTCTTCCCGCTTTTCTTGTGCTGTCAATTCTTAGAAGGTTTCTTCCGCGGTGTATTTAACTGATGTGTTTGTGGTTGATCTTCCTAACGGCATGCATTAGTACCAAGTGCGTAAAAACAAGCTTGTATTTTCTCAATCTGTGCCATCTTTGGATACGTTTTGCCCTTTGACCTATGACCTTTATGACATTGCCCCCAGTGCTGAAAAAGGGCACTGCAACAAAAAAACTTTTAGTCTAAAATTTGAACAATTACATATTTGTAGTTATATATCCATTTCTATTTTTATGGTTCTAATTCTAAAAGGCCTTTTTTTCTTTTGAAAAAAGCAACTAAACCATTTCAGATGGAAAACGATATTACATTTCTGTGTGCTTCCTGTTATTAATAAAAAAAAAGACTAGTTTTGATATATCACAAACAGAGATATTTTTTTTATTATTAAAAAACTGCATATTAAAACCTAAGTGCATTTGCTTAGGTCTGCAGATATGTTTTTTCTGGTAAGTTTTTCTGATTTTATTTAAGCAACAATGCCATCTGTTGCTAAGATAATGTAACAACTTCAATGTGTGGTTTTATTTTCTGAACCTCTTTTCAGAAAAAGCTGTTGTTTAAAGGTCCTTGTTGAGAAGTTTTGTATTTAGGACTTGGGTTGCACGGTGGTGCAGTGGTTAGCGCTCCTGCTTCACAGCAAGAAGTTCCCTGGTTAAAGTCCCAGCTGGAGGACCTGAAACAGCTTCACCACTGGGGAACTCCTCTGTGAGGAGTTTGCATGTTCTCCCTGTTCATGCACAAGTTTTCACTGGGGACTCAGGTTTCATCCCACTATTCAAAAACATGATTCATAGGTGAATTGATTATTCTAAATTGTGGCCCTGTGACAGACTGGCAACCTGTCAAGAATCTACCTTTGCCCACAAGTGGCTTGGTTAGGCTCCAGCATCCCCTTGACCACGAAAGGGACAAAACTGGTTCAGAAAATGGATGGATGGACATCTAGGACTTAAGTCTTTTCAGTTTCTGTTATTCATTTAAACCTAAATGCAGGAAATTATTTGTTCAAAAAAAACAGCAAAGTTACTGCAGCCTTTGCTGTAAAACTACCTGTTGCCACGTTAACTAACTTTGAAAAAGTATTTTAGAACAACAAATTGATTTAACTTGAGGTTAGAAGAATTACCTTTTATAGGACAATGCATTGGCATTACTCATTGCTGAAGCAGTTTAGCTCTGCTAATGACGCTAAAGTTAGTTTAAGCAATAATTAAACAATTGCTTAAAATGTAAACTAACCCAATAGATAGATTTGATTAAAAAAGCTGAGATCAGTTCAGACATTTGATGAAAGCTAATTGATAGAAGAGAATGCATTAAGCTACTAAAGCTGCACAAAAAAGATTCATGACAAACTGCTAAATTCTAAATTAGCTAAAAACAATTTTTTCAATTATTCAAAATAACAACTAAGAACTAAAAATACATCACAATTAGCACAATCAGGTAAAACATGCTCTAAAACTACATAGAATGCTTTTACATGGTTAAGCATGGCTCAGTAAATTCCATTATCAAAGTAAACACTTGATGTTAGAGGTGTAATTGATTTATTTCCCTACAATTTAACCAGATCAACCTGTTTGAGCCAAGTTGTTAATCAAATCGACCTATACTATTAAAAGATAATTTCAAAATGAAATAAATGTATTATACCAATATTGAAAAATAGCATTTGGATTGAGACATGGTGGGTTTATTTTACTATGATGTAAAAATGACCAAGTTCTATCATAGCGGACAACATACGTGATGCAGCAAAAACGGATCAATCATCAATACAGTCCAATGTGTGGAAACACTGAATCAACAAAAACCATACAAACACTGACCGTACATACATTCTTTTTTTTCTTAAACTTGTTCTGTCCAACAGCTGGGCAAACAGATATGAGCTTAGAGTCTCTTGTTTTAGACAGATTTTACTGTCACAATCGGGGGTTATAAATCATAGGACACTCAAGATGTATATATTAGTATAAAGCCCTTCTATAATTTAAACTAAACTTTATTTACCTTAATTTTGGTTCTTTTTGTTGGACCTAATGGGAAAAAAAAGGGGAAAAACAGAGGGAGTTGTCTCGAGTCCAGGGAGGTACGGAAGCACAGAGTGCAATCTCTAGCCCAGCCAGAAGAGCAGCCCCCCAACCGCGCAGTGGTTAGCACTCTCACCTCATAGTGAGATGACTCTGGTTCAAATCCCTGCTCTGGGCACTCTGACTTCCTCCCACAGTCAAAAAACATGCTTCATAGACTGTGAGTGGTTGTGTGGCCTTGCAACAGGCTGGCAACCTGTTCCTGGTGTCCTCCGCCTTCACTCAGCAGTAGCTGGAATAGGCTCCAGCAAACCTGTGACCCCAAAAGGGATTCGATAAGTTCAGAAAATGAATGAATGAATGAATGAATGAATGGATAGATAGATTGATGGACATTTCTGACTTTGTTGTGGAGCAATACTTGACAAAAGTTCATTAGTTTATTAACTTAGAGGGTACCTTTAAATGTTACCTTAAAATGAAGTTATTTCTTTGTATAATTGGAGCCAACTGCAATGAAACATGAAGCTTTAAGAATATTTATTTGTTTTGAAGCTGGACTGAAAGAAAGTTACACAGACAGGATCATGTGTCAAAGCTCATGCTTTTGTGTGTTTAATCCTCATTACTTCCAGGTAACATGTTTGAGATGGAGTATGTTTACCATCACAGAAGTTAGAAGCAACAACATAGTAAATGCTTTTTGTTTTTTGAAGCCATGTATCCTCTGGTTTGATAAAAGCTTTGCATGCAGGATGTCTTGTGAGTGTGTGTTTTCATGTGTGTGTGTGTCTCTATGAGCAGATCAGAGCCCTCACTGATCACCCGTCATGTCATAAAATAAACACTGCAGTTTGTGAAGAAACTGACCGATCATCCCAGAACTCCAGACAAACAGCTGAAGAGACTCTGATCACAAAATGCATCTGAGGAAACCTCATGTTAACAGCTGCTAGCCTTGTCTGTGCAGGAGGTGAGTCACAGAGTGTGTGTGTTTGGTTTGGCGGCTGTGGGTGGAAAGGCGGTGTTAGAATACAAGCTCCTGATGGTCAGCATCAGTGTGTCAGAACAGGAGCTGAGCGTGGGAAAGTACTAAATATATGAAATACAGTGGTCTTTTTGGCTCCTAGTTAAAAATCTTTAGACTTTTTTGTTTGGACAGAAGTGTGTTCATCTTTATGCACAAATGCAATTGTTCAACTTTCTGCAGTCATGCTCTCTTTAGGGAGAGTATGAATGTTTCTCTGTTCACCTTGCAGGTGAATGTAAAGATTTATTCAAACATTGTTTTTTTATTTTGTCAAACATGTCATATGTAACATGTTAACTCAACTTTTCTGAGTTGTTCTATTTTATTTTAACAGTTTCTCTAAGCGTGACATGTTTTCTTCATCAGAAACTGTTGCCACACAACTGCTTGTAAAATATCTATCTGATGTGAAAGTTTTACAGTTGTACAAGTTCAACTGTGACGTCTTTGGGATACTCCAGGTTGCAGCAGAGTATAGTCAGTGGCTGGTTCAGTAAAGTCACAGAATTGGAAGGACATCAAGCACAAGCCTTCATTCCCAATCCCTCAGGCTGTCAATCCCTGAAGATGGGCAACAGCCAAGAGATCAACAATTGTGGTGTAATGGACTGAAGTGATTCTGGAAGGCCTCATAACAAAACCCAGAACACAAAAACTAATCTGTAACTAAATCTCTGCTTTCACAGAAATATTTACATTTGTTGACAATCATCCAATAATTCTGTATTTGAATGGCACCACCAGACTGACCTTTACATCACAACGAGTCAAGTTACATTATGTTCCCACCAAACGCAATTCATGTCGACTGCCTCTCTTTTGACACGCTGATAATTCGCTGCTTGACACCCCAGATCGCTCCATGGATCCTGGTGCTTTGTTGGCCATCTTGTGATTCCTCTCCAGTCATCATCACTTTCTCAACTGTCTTCTTGCTCTGTTCGTGGGGATTGTCCTATGTTATTTCTATGTCTCTTCTTGGATTTCTTCCTCCACCGGTAAGAAGTTGCATGGCGAGAGAAGATTTCTGTGGACCACACAGACTCGACCTCTTCCATTTTTGGCTTTGACTTCATACACTGGACTGTGCCTCTGTGTCACTACATACACAGTGTCTTCCCAGAATGATCTTAATTTCCCTGGTCCTCCTTTTTCATTGAGATTCCTGACCAGCACTCTGCATCCAGGTTCCAGCTCTGCACCATCAACCCTCTTGTCATAGAGTGCTTTTCCTCGTTTGCTCTCTTTATGTGCAGTCTCGGAGGCCAGCCTGTAAGCATCACTCATGCCTTCCACTTTACAGCGTAATCTCTGTATGAATGGCTTTGGTCTTTTACAGTGAGGTCAAACATCAGGTCAACTGGGAGCCTGGCGTTCCTTCCGAACAACAAGAAGTGGGGGCATATTCAGTCGCTTTGCTGAATGTGCAGTTATAAGCGTGGACTACTTTGGCCAGAGATGTCTTCCAGTCAGCTTTAGCTGTTCGGGGGAGGTTGCGAAGCATGGCCAACAGTGTCCGATTAAATCGCTCTACCTGACCATTCCCTTGAGGATGGTACGGTGTTGTCCTCGACCCTTTTACCCCGCTGTATTCTTGTAGCTTTGCAAACAGCTTATTTTCAAACTCCCTGCCCTGGTCGTGATGGAGGCGGGTGGGAAAACCAAATCTCAAGACAAAATCTCCAAATATTTTTTCAGCTGCTGTTTTGGCGCTTTGTTTTTGCAGGGGTAAGCCTGGGCGAACCGCGTAAAGTTGTCCATCACAACCAGGATGTATTCATACCCTCCCTTGCATTTCTCCAGATGTAAAAAATCAATGGAGACCAGTTCAAATGGGTAGGTGGTAGTAATGTTTATGAGAGGTGCTCTGGTTGGCTTGTTGGGGCGCTTGTTTTTCAGACAGTTGCATTCCTTTGTTATATAGTGCTCAATGTCCTTCTGCATTTGGGGCCAATAGAAACGGTCTCTGATGAGGGTTAGAACTCTCTCAACACCTAAATGGCCCATGTCCTCATGCAGCTCTTTGTAAACCAGCTTGTGAAACTTCTTAGGCAGTAGTAGCTGTGAGTGGTTGGATGTTTTTCTGTACCGTAAACCCTCCTTGTCCAAGTACAGTTTGCGCTTTTGTCGTGTAAGAGCACCTATTCCTTTGTTGTGGGCATGTGTTCCACCTTTTGGCCAGTGATTTGTCGTGACACACTTGAGCCTCTCACCAATTACGGGATCCTCCTGTTGCGCCTGTCTAAGATCTGCTTTCACGATCTCCACCACTGACATCCAAGCTTCATTTTGAACCTCTGTTATAGCTGTTAAGATGGTCAGAGGACACAACCAAGGCTCGCCTTCTTCCAGCTGAACAGCTAAAGACTCAGTCACGCTATTTATCACCTCTGGTGTCACAGTCTCCATACAGGTTTGGATGAACTGAGTTATGTCCAGTGGCATGCGTGACAAACCATCTGCATCTCTGTTGACTCTGCCTGGACGATACTTGATAGTGAACTGAAAATCTGCTAGTTCAGCTACCCATCGATGTGTGGTGGCATTCAACTTTGCCGTGGTGAGTACATATGTGAGTGGATTATTGTCGGTGTAGACAACAAATGGTGGTGAGTAATAGAGGTAATCTCTGAACCTCTCACATATGGCCCATTTCATTGCAAGAAACTCCAACTTTCCTGAATGAAGGTGGTAATTCTTTTCTGGAACAGTTAGTCCTTGACCCATAAGCAATGACCACTAGCTTTCCCCTTTGCCTCTGATATAGAACAGCCCCAAGTCCTTCCTGTGATGCACCACAGTGTAAGAGGAACTGCTGCTCAAAGTCAGGGTATCCCAGGACTGGAGGGTGAGTGAGATAGTCAACCAACTGACAAAGTACCTGTTGATGTGAGGCTGACCACAAAACTGGGTGGGATGATGGTAATTGACCACTCTTCCATTGACCTCTGGAACTCCACCGGTGCTGATGTTAAACCAAAAGGCATTCTCACCCACTCATAAAGGCCCCATGGTGTTATAAACGTGTGAGAGGGCAACTGGACTCTTCTAGAAAGCCCTGATGATACGCCTTCCCTTGGTCAAGGACAGAGAACCAGGAACTTCCATTCAGGGTGTTAAGCATATCCTGTATGCGAGGAATGGGGTGGCGGTCAGGTATGGACTTCATGTTTAGTTCCCTGTAATCACAGCACAACCAAAGGGTACCATCCTTTTTCCGCACACATACTTTAGGGCTGGAGTAGGGAGATTTAGATTTTTTTTATCCACCCTCGATTTAACAAATCTTCCAGGTACTCTTTAACCTCCTTATGAAGAGGTTTTGGGACTGACATGTAGGTTCTCCTCACTGGTGTGGGGTCATTGAGATGAATTTTGAGTTGCAGAGAAGGGATGGTGCCAACATCATATTCACCACGAGCAAAAACTCTACATTCTTCCTGTAATAAAGTCTACTTGTTGCTGCTGGGATGGGGTAAGATGGTCAAGAGGGACAGGTGGATCCCATGGATCCTTACTGCTACAACTTGCCTTGTCTTCTGAATCAAATGTCAGGTCACCTTGTTCTGGCCTTGGTTTTCCAGTGGTTGAGAGATTTGTCTTAATCTGTCCTGTTCCTGCCACTTTAGAGTTTGCAGGATAAATTGTTCTTACTCTTTGAGTCCGCCCAAGTACGGTTTTTGGAGGCAACAAAATGTCATGAGCGGTGTTATCGGTGATTGGGAGAATGATGCGGGACCACATACCTTGTTGTAACTTTATGACACCCTCTTGTGCTTCAAGGCCCTCAAGCAGATGTGATGGTGGGTCAGGCTCAAACAGTGCTTCTTGGTGTGTGGCTAACAGGCCTGCTCACCCTACACTTAACAGCTCTTGTCTTGCCAGCTGGGATGTTTATACGTTTTCTCCCTGTCTTCACTGCACCTTCGTCAAGTCCATCATCTCCAGATTTCATCACTTTCAGAAAGACTTCTGCTTTCTTACAGTCAATGGAGAATGCAGCACTGATGACCTCTTTTGCCACACGAGGTGGTTCTATGCCCTTTTCCAGCAGATGTTCAATCACATTGAAGCCGATGATTGGCTCCTCCGCAACGCCACATTCTGAGGATACCAGGACTGGAACCGATAAATCAAATGGTGCAGGTTTTGCTGTGGGCAACGCAAATTTGACTTCAACCCACCCTGAGAAAGGAATTGCAGTCTGATTCACTGCTCTCCCATCTAGTACACCAGGTCCAATAATCTCACTTAGACTCCTTACACTGGTGTGTGGAAGATTCTGCTGTCTCCACTTTTCATTAATGAGGCACACCCGTGATCCTGTATCCCACAATGCTTTTGTTTCTTTGCCATCCAGCAGACAGGAGATTATGTGCTTCTTCCCGATGAGGTTCAGGAGCTGAGCTCTCCGTTTTGGGGAGAGAAGGCCAACCGTGACGGTCTCATGTGTCTGATCTTGAGGATTAACTGCCGCTTTTGTCTCCAAGTGTTTAATATCTATCTGATCTTGTAAGTGTTTTGTTGCAGTCCACTTTGTTGACCAAGTGGAGGGTGGCATGGTGCCACTGTGCTAGCCAGCAAGTCAACTTGCTCTGACCGGTCTGAAGGTTTCCTCTGCGTTCTACATCCTTTAGACAGGTGACCACTCTGTCCACATTTAAAGCAATGGTCACACTGCTCTCCAATGTTTCTGTCCTGACAAACTCTGCAGCCTCGTTTCCTTACTGTGTGGCGCGGTCTGAAATTTCGGTGTGAGTCCTGGATGGCTCCTTTAATCTCAGCAATTTCTCCCTTTAACTGGCTAATGATCTCTAGAAGCTCAGTTTCTTTGTGACTTGATGTTGAATGTGTTTTTACAGTTTTACCCCTTGTTGGTGAAGGAGATGGCTGTCTTTGTCCACCTACTGTGCCAATTGTTGTTTCATGGACCGGTTGTGTCTCAACCTTTACTTCTCTCACTCTCGGTTCCCTGTTCCTCTTGAATTTTTGTTGTCTCTCCCATTCCAAACTTGCTGCTTCCTTTGTCTTTGAAATTAGGACATCATCGGTGATGGATGGATCATCTAGGTAGTTTTTAATCTGATATTTCACATTGTCACTGATTAAGCCTGTACCAACAGCCTGTATCAGTTCAGCACTGTAATGTTCATTTGCACCAGGTTCCTTTAATGATGCTTTTAGTCTCTCCTTCAATTCTATTGCACGGAAGAGAAAGTTCTGTGGAGACTCATTACTTTCTTGCGTGATATTTATCAGACGATGATACAGATCAGTAGAACTATCCTCCTTGTAATGGCCTCGCAAGATGGTACGAAGCTGTGGGAGTGTGAGGTCCGTTTTGATTTCTAACATGTCACGCAGGCTTAAACCAGGACTGATAGCTCTGATCACAGCTTCAATAACTTCAGCCTCACTGTGGTTTCTCTCAAGTCCCATTTCGATTTGGTGGATCAAGTTTGAATATGACAGTTTGTCCTTTTGGCCTCTTTCTCCGATTTGACCTGAACTCTCGACGGATTGTCAGTTCAGGTGGCGCCATTGCTGTTGGGCCCGTAAAGTCAACACTTGGGTGATTGCTCAGTGCTTGGGGGGATATTTTGTTAGTCAGCTTTGACATCTCTTCCTCTAATTTCTTGTTTGCAGTCTGAAAACTCAGCTGTAAAGCTGCATACTGCTCCTTCAGGCTGGCTAAGGCAGCTACATCTTGACTGATATCATCGCTGTCCTTCGTTTGGCTGTCTCTTTCTTTCACTACTTTTGCATGTTTAATCAAACGGTTCAAATATGCTCGTGCTACCTCTTCATCTTCATTTTCTATTGCCGTATCAACTGCTTCACTAATGGCTCTGATCAGCGTGTGCTTTCTTGTTTCGTTTTCAGTTGAGATTTTGGCTTGAAAACACACCTCTTGTAGTTGGTTCACCTTAAGCTGCAGCACACAGTCAACTTCGTCTCGGTGTTTCCCTTGTACTGCAGGTTCAGTAGACTCCGCTTTTCTCACCTGCTCACTGAAGGGAAACTCCCTCTTGTGGTGAGACCAAAGACTGCACTATACAGTAAAACGAGTGCTGTGTCTAATGAGTGAGAGCATTACTAATTTTAAAAAAACATACAACAAATAAACATTACATTATGGGGCAGGGGGGTTGACTAATTTGTCCGTATGCATTCTTTTCCCTTACACTGACTCTCATGCAGACTTCATGAGCTTCACACGTGCTGCAGGATCTGTGTCTGAATGACAGCTGCTTTCTGGAGCCTTTCTGTCTCTTTCTGACTCAGTTTGATGACTTTCTGTACCCCATTAGTCCGAGGGAGGAAAAATAAAAATAAGAATAAAAACAGATGGACTTTATTTATTATTGTTTCGATAAAACTTAGAAGATCTTCATAAAGTTCAGGAGGCCTGAACCCATCTGTCCACCATCTAACCTCCCAGAGGCCGGTGTAGCAAGCACAATCACTCCAGCTTCATGGGCCCTGCGACAGGCTAGCGACCTGTCCCGGGTGTACCCAGCTTTACCCAACAGTAGCCAGAACAGGCTCCAGCAACTCACGGCCCAGAAAGGGACATGGCGGATTAAGATAATGGTTGGATGGAAGTTCAAGACAAGAACATTTGTGTCGATCCTCCATGTCGGAATTGTACTTGGCCCGCTGATCGAATCAGTGATCATGTGACATGCCCAAAGCTGAGTTCTTGATTGGTTAACATGACACCAAAGTTCTGGTATTTTAACTCTGGATGTGTTGCCCAAACTGCACTTTCACACTCAAAATGTGGTGCAGGACCTCAGATTGCGTCCCATTGACTTAACATTGAAACTGGATGCCCCAGATGCGGGAATCCCGTACGGTGTGAACATATGCAACACAGGCATGTGTTGCAAATTCAAGAAGCCACTAAATGCGGTTTCATTAACGTGCATTTACCCGGCTTTGATTGTGATCATGCAATCAATGAGCGCCTTTTTGGACGTAGTTTGTACATAGAAGCCAAGACCGGCCTATAAAACTTGCATAATGATGTGTGAATGTGAGAATTCTGGACACAGAAGCCCTAAATTTGTGTTACTGTGGGTTTGCGTAGACTCTTCATTGAACATAGGTCAATGCGGCCGGTTTGAATGCTCCTTCAGACTTCTTCACATGCTGTATTTTTATGAAAGTGCACTTTGACATACTGTATGTTGTTGGTTATCAGATGCTGACTTTGTCTCATTTTAAAACCTGTGGAGATAAAAATAAGAACTGGCGGAATAAGTTCAATATTTGACATTTTTTAATCCCATAGCTGCCGTTCGAGTATTTTTAAATGGCACTAAAATGTATCTAAATAACTTCTAACAACCATAATTACTTCATCTACCAATTTAAAATGCCCCAAACCGTTATTTTTATTTGTGTCTAATATGTGAATCATAGGACTTTGCTTTCATCTTGTTCCAGTGAAGTCTTTTGGTCTTGTCTTCATCTCCACCCTCTTGAAGGAGTAACGTTCTCCAGTCCGCCCATCTGTCAGGATGTACCAAGTACCCCAGTAGATGCCATTGGTGACACCGCTGTAACGTCCACGGTAATATCGACCATTCAAGTTAGCTGCCAAGCAGGCATCAAACCACCACCCGGCGCCGTAGTATTGAGCACAGTTTCCAGAGCTGTAGTGGTCATGGTCTTGATCTGAGGTGCTGAAAAATCTGCCATCGTGGTTGTAACGTTTACTGTAGCTCAGCGCGTTTCCTGCGTCGCCGCTGTATTCTCGAGCTGTTAGACGAAACCTGCAATGAACAAATGTATAACGTATTTCACAGGTTATTTGTAACTTCCATCTGTTTTTCTACCAAGCATGTTAAAATGACTCCAAAAGGGAGATTTTAGAATCAAATGTTATAGGGTTTGGTAGTGTTTTTTAAGTCCAACTAAGATCATTTTTTGATCGAAAGCAAAAGCGTTCCCAGTGGTCTTTTATTTATGATTACGCTTTTTTTAGGCAAAATAAAAAAAATCTTTGTCTTTTTCTAGGACACAGTTTCTGCAGAGAGGCAGGAATTCATTTGAAATTCACCTCTGAGTTGTGGGCGGGACTGTTGAGACAGAGCAACTCCGCCCTCTTCGTCTCCCTGCTGAGAGCTCTCTGTTCACACATTCTCTCGCTAGCTGACAGCCTCTCACTACCCCATGCTAAGATTAGCAGTTCTACAAAAATGGAGAGCAATATTGGAGCTATCCAGTCGTACAGTCTGGATCCAGATTCCAGCTCAGACGAGGAAAACAAAGATGTACATGGATCGGGTCATCTACCAGTGGATGCATCAGAATGGAGCGGAGCTGATTGTATTTCTACATTACAATTAAATTTGTTTTTAAACTGAATTTTTTTCCATTTCATAAATCATAAATGTGATTTTTCAGCTTTATTTTCTTGAAATATGTCCTCTATCATCAGGTAAATGCTACAAGAACATTCTAAATGCACTAAAAACTCAATTTTCATCAGACTGTAGGTTTTAATCCAGGTAAGAGAACAGACGCAAGATTTTACATATCTCTTCTTTATGTTATAACAATAAACGTGTATTTATTGATTCATGCTTAAGGTGTTTATGATTTTTCAACGTTTCTTTTATTTAAACGATAAATGAACGAAAACATTGTGGCTGTATTAGAAAATATACCATTGTATTGAACTGTGTGAGAATGTGCGAGTTTTCTTGCTGAGCGTCTAAATATCATTTCATGTCAATGCGATGTCACACATCCCACCAAGACATCTGCTTTGAATCCCTTTTGATGAATAAATCAAGTTTGAACCTAAATGAAGTTTCTGAAAAAATAAACATCTTTGTTTTCCAGCATTTAAACTTTGATCTTATTATGGATAATTAGTAAATCCTAATAGCTTCACATTGGTAAGAAACAATCCACATCCAGTCTCTCATTTGCTTTGATCTTGTAACCACGCTTCTTATTTGAGGGTGGTTCTGATTTTTTTCTTCCTGTTTGTTTGCAGCCCTCATCAGACAGCAGATCATTGCTAACGTCTGTGAGCATGGCTACCAACATACTGCTGAATATCTCATGCATGCAGGAAACTCTTTCCAACGACTGTTCCATCGTTTCTCCAACTCCGTCAGACTCACCTGGAGTACAAACACAACCAGGTGAGTTGTGTTGTGTTGTGTCAGTTCCACATTTCTTCCTGTATTCATTTGACCATGTTTTTTGTGTAAACTAATTTTCATTGATTATAATGGACTATTTCAAGTTTTAGCATTAATACATGTTACATGATTACTATTTATTTTGGATCAGTTGTGTTCTTGCAGTGCGCTTCACCTTTGTGCCTCTGAGGCCACTTTGAAGTTGTTGTAGGTGGCCTGGCGCTCCTGCTGGTGCCAGTCTTCCAGCTCAATGCGGAGCTGGTGTTGGCCTGTGGAGGTAAGGGCATGCACCGCAGCATTACCGAGCCAGTGTTCTGCCTGCATGTTGCCAAAGCCATCCCGGTATTCCTGCCATGTCCTGTTGAAGTCCACTGAGCCATCCTGTCGATTCTGGATCACCGTCCACCCACCGCCCGCCGCTTCCATGTCACATTTAGCCTGAGCCAAAACAAAAAGTGCTCTGACTAAGCCTAAAGTTCACAGCCCTGCAGACAGATTTCTAAATGAAGAGAGGTGAGTCGGGGGTCAGTCTGCGTGTTTTATGAGTGTGGTAAATCTGAAATACCTCCAGAGCTGGGCTCTGCAGATCAGGCTGGATTGTGTAGATTCCATTCTCTCTGATACCAAGCCTATAAATATCTGCACAGTCCTGGGGATGTAATCTTTCCACGGCGGCAACTGAAAGCCACACATTTAAAATGTTTGTCACCCCATCCATAAGAAAAGAAACATCTATAAATACCTTCAGTGCCCTCACCTGTGGGTGGGTTTTGAGTGATGCTCTTGAGGAAGAGGAGCAGGTCCTTTTCCCCCTCTCTGCTTGCAGCAGCAAGTTCTATCAACCCGGAAAAGGTCAGGTTATCATGAAGACAAAGGGGATGTATACATATTTAAATATAGCGATAGGGCTGTTGCAAATGAGTTGTCTGACAGCGTCTTACAGCTCCTTAACAAAGCGTTACTTTGTGTGTGTGTGTGTGTGTGTGCGTACATGTGTGCTTGTACCCACAGTGTTTAACATGCTTTCTCCTGCAATTGAATTCCTATGCACTCACCTGTAACCTGGAGCCCAGACTGAGGTTCTGTGAGTACGAGAGGAAGGGACTGCATTGGCATCTGTGTGTGTACTCACCCAGGCGCTTGGCCATTGCTCCAAGGGTTTGGCTGTGACAGTGTAGGTCACACTCTGTCAGCACAGCTGCCATTAATGCCAGGATGGCCCCCAGAGAGTTGCTGTCCTGGCTTCCATGATTCCAACGGTCCCCTGATTCCTGGAGGTTGCGCATACAGAGCTGTAGCTGAATTAGGCGCTCTTTGAGTCCCCCAGTCTGCAAAAACCGTGACCACAGGACAAGATGTTCTGGTTTTTTTCAAGAACTTTTTGTCTTTTTAAACCTTGCATTTTAAAGAATGAGGGAGTATAAATGGCAGGAACAGTGTCTGGAATTTGACTATTTGAATAGGAAACTTTAAAACCAGTAAACTTAAAAGGCAAATATATTAAGGACAAACTGTGTGAATACACTGACTGACACAAAATTCACTCAGTCTGCCTGTTCCTGCCCATATTATGTTTTCTCGCTGGGTTTTATGTTTTTAACTTGTGATTGTGAGACTTGAATTTACAGGCATGAAACTTTCACACATTGTGGTCTAAAGGCTTGTGAGTCGTAAAAGGGCTCAACTTTTTTCATAAGTGAAAGAGTTTTTGCCTTTTTTTTTCAAGAAATTCTTTGTGCATTTTTAAAACATATGTAATATTGGTATTAAAACTTTCAGCATGTTGAGGACATTCACGCTTGTACTTTTGTATTCATACCTTTCACGCGTTTTAAAATTCTGTGTAATTTTTGCAATTTTTCAAGAATTCTTCCAATTCTTTGTGAACTTTCTTCAACTTCCACAACTTTAAGTCCTTTAGAAACTTTAGTATTTGTCAAATAGCTTCAGCATATTCAGCGACCACATTCAGCAAACAGCATTCACACTAGCGTTATTGCAGGTAATGCAACTTTTCTAGTTTAACATGTTGTTGATCATATTTCTTTTTAAATAAATATATTTTATCTTTTTCGCAACCTATTCAAGTTATAAACTGACCAGTCAGATGCCCCAATAGCAGTAAGTGGCACCCGCTGGTCTACGTTTGATTGACAGATTCTCCCAAGCCCGCTTTGAAGTGGTAAGGATGTGGACTTCCAACAATCACTCCTGATTGGTGAGAGGGGTTGTCATAGATACGTTGACTCACTCCGACGCTGATCAATCCCTGCTTACTGATGAGATCTGGTTCCAACATGGCGACACACATATTGCAAAACGTAGCGACTGAATCACATTTAGTTGGAGCCAGACGTAAGCTGTTTGCATGGATGACATCACACTCACTCTGTCCAGTTTTCATATACAGTCAATGCATGATTAGAAAATTATTTGTCCATACCACTGATAGGCTTGAATTCATTAAATATATATATATATATTTAGAAGACATCTTTATGCAACGTAACTGTAAAAAGAAGCAAAGAAAGAAGCAAAGTTTAATTTAAAATAGCATGTCAAACACCTTTCAACAAAAGTTAAAAGAGTTAATTGCATTTATGTCTTAAGTTCACATTCTCAAGGGATTTCTTAATGAAAACTTTAACTAAAACCAACAGTTAGATGTAACAAACCAAAAAAAAAACTTTCTAAGAGAAAACCCTTAACTCATAAAAATTTCATTTTTATATTTAAATACTTTCCAGGACAACAGCAATAGTTTCATATAAAACTTCTATGCTCACATGTTCTCACCCTTCGGACACATACAGGAGAACGTCCATACACAGCCTGCTACACCAATTTTTATTCAGTTTAAGTTTCTTCCTGACAAAAAATGCTTAAAAATATATCCATAAACGTGGCTTTAACCCATTCAGAGCTACGCATTTCTTATTTGTGAAAAACGTGTACTTTCCAACACAAAACAATACTTACCATTAATTCAGAATAAATAAATAAACGTTTAAATAGTTTGTGCTTCCAAGTATCATCATTTCAATTGCTTCCCTCTAAGAGAAGCAAAAACACATGAAATGTAAATTGCTCAAGATAGAAAATAGAAATGTGTCTCTAGTGTGCTTTGGATAATATTTTTGGGTGTCCTAAGTGATCACATTCTTTAAAATATAGATGTATTTGGAGGGAAAGCTCTGCTGTTGGTTTATTAAAGCTGCTCTCCTGCAGCTGCAGTTACTTGGTTCTTTTGTTCAGAGTATCTGAAAGTGAAACATTTTCTTTCATTTACTTCCTTTATTTATTCACCACACCCTCGACAGACACTGTGACTGAAACTGAGCAGATTTTGAGTGATGAAGATGTGTTTCTAAACTGTGTCTATTCCATGAGGATTCACTCATCAATTTCCCTAAGGTTTGTGCCATCCCCTCTCAGTATTCTAGGAGAGGAATTTAAAAAGAAATTGGAAAGATGTGCTATTGCATGTGAGTCACAGCTGCAGCAGTCTTTATGCTGGTACTGCATGGTTGCAGTGTTGGAGAGGTGGATGTCAAGCAACAGTGTGAGCTCTAAATGGAGAATCTACAAACCCAACAATAAATTGAGCAGAAAACCTAAAAAATATGTTTGTCTCTGATTATTAAAAAAAAGATTAACAGTATTTTTTTTTACAACCAAGAAATTCAGATTCACAATCATTTGAATATGAATTCCAACCATTTAGCCCGGATGAAGACAAATAAATAATAAAAGAACCCTAAAGAAATGATCTTTCAGTTTTGAGTCACTCTCAGTGTCTCACACTTGCATCATCCCACCACGGTCGTGTTCCTCATACACCTGTTGCAGATGAGCTCAGCACAACCATATGATGAAGACATTTTTAAAGCAGATCTATTTTTATCCCTTCTTTGATTGCAGACAGTTATTGCTCCATGGTGGTGCCAAATTTAGTGTCCCATGAGAAAGAGCCCACAGGCTGACGATCGTACACTGTTTGCTGCCACTGGTACAAATGGGTAAACATTAAAGGTTCTGGTCTCTTCTGAATACTCATGGTACTGGTCAAATAACAACAAAATAAAACCATAATTTAAGATTTATAAATGGAAACAGCAGCAGTGGTATTCCTTAACTTTTAATATTATGGATCATTTAAGAAAACGCTTACGTTAAATTGAACGTGTCTGTTCTCCATCCTTCGAGGAACATCAGAGATGGCAGGGAGGGAAAACCCCATCCTGCATGCACCTGTCCCAGCTGGACCCTCCGGCTCAGCCCTCACCCTTGCTCCTGACCCCGGTGGGATGGGTGCAGCCACCAGATTATCCCTGCAGGGCTCCTCTGTGCAGGCTGGAGATGCATCTGAGGAGGGCAGCACTCCCAAACACACTAACAGCAAAGGAAGCATGCTAAAAATGAGTAAAGGAGTCTCTGGAAAATGCTTCATTTTAAACTTCAAAAGGAGACTTTGTTCTTGCTTTTTTCTAAGATTCTTCTCTGCAAATGTATTTGGCACTTTTCTTTTTGTCCTGAAAGCAGTTCTTTAAAACCTCTTTGCCAGCATGTCCATTTTTTGTCTAAACTTTTGCACCCTTGACCTTGTTTGGTTTGTTTTCTCCCTTCTCTTTACTCGTCCTCCAACTCCTGGTAGTCCTCTCTGCCCTGCTTAGTCCGTCAGTGAGGCTGCTTTGGCTCAGATTCCTAGATAAATGCGGCACTCTTTGCTGTCTGACACGGACTAATGCTCCCACCCCCAACACACACGCACACACATCATCTCCCCATCTCCTCATCTCATTCTCTCCTCTACACTCCCACGCAACCACACACAGATGCATGTTTGCACACAGTCAGAAATAACCAGACTCTGGGTTAAACATATCTTACACGTTGTCCCCTACTCGTTACCACTAAGGCAAAACTATCTGGTTCTTTAACTCCTTTTGAATTTTTTTCTTCTGTTGATAACAAGTTTGTTGCAGTTTTCATGTATTGAGAACCACTAAAGCCACAAAGACTCCAGATTCAGAAGGTGCAGGAAGGCAGGAATGATTCTATAACACCGGAATGATCGTCACAATTCTGAAAAAAAAAAGACTATTTCACGTCTTTTCCAGAGTATCTAGTTTTGGACACCAAAATAATGTGAACTTTTATATTTTTATATAATATTGAAATAGACTGATTATGGATTAGCAGTCTATTGCTATCAGACTTTGAAAAACTGTCAAAACTCACTAAAAAAATTCCAGACTAAACAGTAAAATATGATGCAATGGTTTTAAGCTGCCATGGTTTGAGGAAACTACAGGTTGTTTTAATGACCAGCGTTTTAATCTAAAAACAACAACAGATCTTGCTGTACAAAACACAAAGGTGGTAGTTAGCTGCACCCATTTGTCTATAATAAATACATTTAGTAGAAACCCACACAAGTTGTTACCAATCTTTCAGATTCAATGCTTCCCTATACAAACCCTAAATTCTTCACACTCTGACTGTTTTTTTTTAAATCAGCATCACATCAAGCACCAACAAAGTTTACAAGTACTCATAAGATTTATTCTAAAAAGGTTTACAATACAAGTATTGAATCACACACAGACGAAAAGTCCGACCATCTTTACAGTGAGAAATAAGAACATTGTACACATACAATGTTCTTATTTCTCACTGTAAAGATGGTTGGACTTTTCTCTGGCTTCGGGTCCTGAATTACTGAAATAAAGGTGGCAAATGTGTCCCAATTCCTTCACCATTCATGTACTTACGGCACTATAAAGGCCGTTTGCCATTTTGTCAGGGTGTTCTGAAATCCAGTGCCCTAGAAATTCCCATAAATCTCTGAGAAAAAAAAGTGCATCAATGCTCAGTAGATTAGAATTATAGGAAAAAAAAGGAATGTGGATTCTTTTTTCATAAATAGTGTCTTTTCCTCACCATAAGGCACACTTAAAAGCCTTTTTTTTCTATAAACAATAGTGTGTCTTATAATCTGGAACATCTTGTAGCCTATACATTGATTATGGTTGTTTTACTGATGTTGCTCTGTCAAAATGTCAGACAGTTGGTTGTCATTGTGAATGCCCTACCGAAGCTAATGTGTTAGACTGTGAGTTTTATTTTTCATCTTAAAACTAGTTGGGAGTAATATTTGTTTTATTTTTATGTGTTGCAAACAAAGTTAAGAGTCACAGGTATTGTGAATACGCTAACGTGGCTAACATGTAGCGTGTTTCAAACAAGTTCTACAGTTGATAAAGTCTGACTGACTGACCTTTGACCTTTGACTTTGACTCTTTTATCTCGTTTAATGAGCCTAATAGTTCGGTGCTTCTTATATAAGACATGACATGAGTTCGTGTATAGACCATTACTTGCCGGTGTGCCTTATGATCCGGTGTACTCTGTAGTGCAGAAAATACAATATCAAGTTTTCATCATCAGAACACAGTAAACCAGAAAAAAGTCATGTCAAAATTAGTGTTTCCTAAATGCATAAGATCCAGGGTACTGGATAGAGGAGCGCTATATACACTATGTTACGAAAAGCATTGGCTTCCAATGATCAGAATCGGGTGTCCTGATCACTTGGCCTGGCTACAGATGTGATAAATCAAGCGCTCAGGCATGCAGGCTTTTTTCACAAACATTTGTGAAAGAATGGGCCTCTCACAGCAGCTCAGTAAATGCTCAGTGCAGCGTGGAACTCTCGTAGGTGGACACCTGTGAAATATTCTCACTCCTAAATATTCCACCTTCACTGTCAGCTCTATCAAAACAAAATGGAAGAGTTTGGGAACAACAGCAACTCAAACACCAAGTGGTAGGTCACAGAATCTGACGGAGAGGGGTCGGCGGATGTTGAAGCGCATAGTGAAAGAGGTCTTTCTGTACAGTCAATGCACAGCTCCAAATTTCATGTGACCTTCAGATTAGCCCACGTACAGTTTGAAGACCTTCATGGAATGGGTTTCTGTGGTTTCAACTTTGGGATGAATTAGAGCAGACACTGAGAGTCAGGCCTTCTCCACCAACATCAGTGTGTGACTTCACCAATGAGCTTTTGGAAGAATGGTCAACAATGGATAGCATTCCCAGAAGAGTTGAAGCTGTAACAGCTGCAAAACGTGGACAAACATCATGTTGAACTCTATGGGCTAAGAATGGGATGGAACTTCAGTTCATAAGAGTCAAGGCAGGTGAGCCAATGCTATTGGTACTGTAGTGTTGTCCTGTAGGGGTTAGGGAGCAGTGAGTGTTTTTGGACAAAGCCAACTGTATGTTTGAGTTTAAATCCCCACTCCAATTATCCTTTGATCTATTGTGTTCTCAGTAGTCTTTTAATTATGATTATACCATGTTTAGCCAACATTTTTAAAAACTGTGTCGTTTTCTAGGAAATGGTTTCTGCAGAGCAGCAGGTATTCATCAGAAGTTCAGCTCTGAGTTGTGGGCAGGATCGTTGGTGCAGAGTACGCCTGCATTGATTTGTCTATAAGGGAATGCATCAGAACGGAGCGGAGCAGGGAGCTTGGGTCCTGCCGCTTGTAGTTTGTACATAACAACTACAAGCTTTTTCAAACAGCTTTTTTTTCGGTCTCCTCCTGATTCACAACGTTTGAATAAAAAATACTCAAAAGCACAGTTTTATTTTTACATTTCTCAATAAATGTCCTCCATCATAGGAAAAATGCTGCAAGAACAAGTTAAAAACACAGATTTCATTGGAGTGGGTCTTTAAATCTTCCCGGCCTAGTGGTATAGAGTCTGACAGTTCTGATGAGATTAAATGTAAATGTTGAGGAAAGTGAAAGGTTAGATGTTTTTTTCCTCTTATCAATATGGGTCAGGACTGACCTCTAGCTTTAAATGATGGTACTTTACTTCATTCCATCAAGGGTTTTATGGAGATCCAGAACAGACTAAATGAAATACATACATACGCCATTAAATAGTCAAATATATATTTATTTAACATTTTAACTCCATAGGATTAAACACATTTGAGAAGATTCTGAGTAAAGACAAGAAAAGAATTAAGATTGTCCATGGAAAAAAAAAAAGAAACAGTAAAACACTAATATTTTGACACCAAAATCATATGTATTGCTGGTAATGTCATTGATATTAAAGAAAGCTTCATTCCCACTTTATGTTTTACTCAACAAAAGCAGAAACGAGCAGACTTTATTGGCAGTCTGTCGGAAGCGCAGATCTCTTTTCCCTAAACGTGTGACGTCAGACGCACTGGTTCTGGAGGAGGAAGTGAAAGGGGAAAACAGAAGAAGCTCAGCCTCAGGCTAGTGGGTAGTTAGCTTGCAAGCAGGCAAGTAGTCTAGGAAAGTGCCAAATTTACCCAATAATTGGGGATAACCTGCCACGACGTTTTACAAAGCAGGACCGTTTTTGATATAAGCGGAATAAGGATTGCGTTTCTAGGAGGAATTCGAACCGAGGCGTCTCCAAATTAACGCCAGTGAACGAGTCAAATTCCTGTAAAGCAGCTCGCTGACATAACGCCTCGTTCGCCGCTGACGCTAGCTAGCTGTCCTGAACAATAACAGCCGGCTTTTATCCGGGAAGGAGTCCACTCGCTGCTCGGTTTTAACTTCAGGGTAAGTCTTTGAGACCGCTAACAGTTTGCTTTGACGATTTTTCTGCTCCACATGTGTTCGGTGTCTGATGAACACTGTGGATGAATAGCTTCGGCTAAAGTAGGGATTCTGGAGAAGCTTGTAGGAAAAGCTGAGGCCTGTAGCGTCTGTGGGTTAAACTCAGAAGAAGGAGAGACGGGGAGTGGAGCCGAATGTCGAAAATACCATCTTCACAAAACCATGGTGGAATGACAAAGATCTGCTTTTTTTTCTTGTGTCAAAGTAAATGGTTGTTGTTTACTTTATTGAGGTGTGATGACCTTTAAATGTTATGTTTGGTTGGATATGATCTGACATGTCACATGAGGGACAAACCGCTGGTTATCGCTTTTATTCTGCTGCCAAGAACCCGTTTTCACGTTTTGTTTTGTTTCTGACTCTTAGTTCAAGAAGGAAAACACTCCTTAAATTAATAGGGCATGTTTTGAGGCCTCCACTGTAATATTTATGGTTTCTACTGTATAAAAGTTGGATTTTTAAATCTAATTTGGTGTCTTCAGACATTCGTCACTGAAAAAAACAAAACATGTCTAATATTATTGTTGGAAATCGCTGTCATTTAGTTGACAAAAGTAATGATCTTGTTTTAGCAGATGGAGATGTCCATTTAAGACTAACCCAAAAGCAATATGGTCATAAAATGCACTCATAGATACACAACAATACTAACTTGAACCACACTTTTCAAACAGTTTGTGAGCTGGAGCTTTAAAAATGTTTAAGTCCTGCTGTTGTTGCCATAGGTTGGTACAGTTTGACCTTAAAATACATTAAATTTGCCCCAAAAAACATAAATTTTGTTGATTATATTTATTTTAAAACTCAGTAGAACCTTTTTTTAAAATAAACTTTAAATACGTATGGTGTTTTATGACCTATTTCTCCAACTATTTGACAACTCATTGTCTTCTTCACTCCTGGGCCTGTGGTCTAAGCAAATCTTAAGTTCAGGTCATTCCACTGTCAAGTATTGTGTAGTTAAAAGTATTTTTGCCGTTGGAGTGCTGTGGTTGTTCTGATAAGAGGAGAATTTGAGTCTTGCACTCAGCAAAAGCAGCTGGTTTTTTGTATTTCTTAAGAACCCATTTTTATGTGTGAAGTTCTGATTGCTTTGGATTTTTAAAATGATGATGGTGTTGTTTTTCTTTCACAAAACCAGAACATTTAAATATAGAAAGCCCATGCAGAAGTTCTGTTATAGTAAATAGCTTTTCTCTGGCCATGTTAGTTAATTTTTTGATCTTCTAAAGCTTAGTGGCAGGTCGTCAGATGTTTTAGAAAAGTTCTTACCGAACAGGTTTTCTGTTTTTACTGCATTAGCTGGAAGCATATTTCCCTCCCGTAATGAAGGACAATGTTATGTTTTAATGGTTACTGTAATGAATGTATTTATTGTTATTATATATATATATATATATATATATATATATATATATATATATATATATATATATATATATATATATATATATATTATAACTATTTATATGAATAAGTGTTGCTGGGGCAGATCTTCTTTTAGTGAGCCAAAATGCTGCTGCATCTGCCGTCTTTACCTTGAAATAGACATTTTTCATTGTTCTTTCAGAGCAGTAAAGTGAAATTTACAAATATCAGGAAAATCAAAAGATTCTTCATACATTTTTTATGTATTTAGGCTGCATTAGCCATTGCTACACACTTTACAGCTAATCCCTAAAGACTGGACTCACTTTTCTTTGCTATTTTTTTTTCATACTTTCATTTAGGTAAAGTACACAATTCCAGTTCATTTAGACTCTAAAGCCTGAATGCATGTAAACTAAACTTTAGGCCTGCATTGCAAAAGGCATTTCAGGTGACTTCGTGTGGAATAGTGTGTGTGGAGTAACCAAAGCACCATGAGAACAGCTTGGTTTTATAGGTGTTATTTCAACAGAAGGGTAACATTGAGGAAGTTTCCTGTAGAATTCATATACGTCTGCGTATGTGTGCCCGTTAAAAAAAGGGAGGGGCTGACGGAGGAGTGATGAGATCCTCGTGATTTTTCCTCCTGGCAGGAGCTGAGAAATCACATGACTGGAATGAAAGCCTTCAAACCTCTGTAGACCATGAAAAACCATGCAGCTGTTTGTGCAAACTGTGATAGATCTTCTGTAATTTACTGTGGATTTCATTGTTTATGAGAAAAAATGAGAAAAAAATAATTGAATAAAGCAGAAAAATTCAATTATTAATGATTTATGTTTTTTTTGTAGTTGTGAAGACATGACTTCCAGGAAGAAAGTGCTGTTGAAAGTCATCATTCTGGGAGATTCTGGGTGAGTGAAAAAGTGGCAGATTTTTAACCTGCATGTTAAACTGTTGGTTGATATTTTTGGTCTATACAAAACATTTATCAAAATATATTAATTAATGATGTTCAGTCAGCTTAATTGTGTGTTTGTTCATGTTAGTTCAGTGGAAACTGAATGAAAGCCGTTAATTCTTGCTCTGCTACTTCCTCGGTGGGAGGAGCCATGCCATAAGCTGTCTCTAGGCAGACTGAATCACTTGCAGCTTCAAGCATATAAGAATTTTTTTATATCGTTCTTTTTATTTATGTTTTTCCATGTGTGCCTGTTACTGTTTATATTACTGCAAAGTTCTAGACTCCTTGTTTTGAGCACACTTGAAATAGTATGTGCTTTATGTCCGGTTTTTTATGTTCTATCTTAAAACATAGTTTTTATAGTTCCAAACGTCATATTATCAGTTACAATCTATGAAATGAAGCATTATTATTTTTCAATCAAAATATATTTTCAGTGTTTTGTGCTTTTTAGAACAGATGTTTTTTACCTTTAAGTAAAACCCTCAAACAGGCTTGACTTTGCTGGAAAGAAGAGGTTCATTTATCGTATTTTCTGCACTAGAAAGCGCACTGAAAAGCCTAAACATTTTTCAAAAATCAGCCGAGCGTCTTTTGTGTGTACCGAGCTCCAAAATCTGTCAAAATGTTCTTGTGTAACTTTGGAAAGGGCTCGTCTCAATTGACTGTCGGGCCATTTCTCGGTGACACAGGAGCGGCGAGCGCACAGATCAGTGCACGCATGAGCATGCTGCACGCATTTTGAGGGACACAGCAAAGACAGGGATTCTGGCACGCTGTGCTCCTGGTAAATGTGGCTGGCGGTAAAGTTATACCACATCCCGCGTTACTGCAGAAACCTACCTTAAAGCAACCAAAACATAAAAATCAGCACAGAATTTCACAACGCAAGCTCCCTTACGCATGCACAGTCCTGAAAATATGCAGATGATTTTTCTGACAACGTTCCATTGTCTGTTGGTTCAGGAAATAATCATGTTAGCACGTCTTGTGCTGAAATTGACAGTTTTCCCTACGTAGGTAACAACTACAATGGAGCATGCGCCTGATTTCGAGCGGAAGTCCGCTGATTGGCAGCGCCACTCACGCTGCGTGGTTAAATTAGTTTTATTTTTGACAGTCACCACGCATTCAGCGATAAGCGGCAATATTTCGCAAAATGTTATTTCTGAACAGGTGATAAAACAACCAAAATGTCACATGACTTGTTTTTTATCATTCCTGGCCCACGTAATGAGCAAAGGACTGCAAAAACCTTTTCAATGTGAGATCAGCCGGAGCGCCGTGTGCACGCATCCAGTCAAACTTCACACACGTTTTTCCGGTATGTTCGCTGGACATAATTTTCCGCAAGAGTCAGTCAGATTCAGCCCTGCTGGATTTGTGTTTGATCACACTCTGCGAGGTCCTCTTCAAGCCAACTTTAACGGTTGTCCGAGCAATGATGTCTGCGGTATCATTGATGAACAACGAGACAGCGATGAGAGAGAAGCCGGTATGTTCAATCACACAGCTGTTAAGTCCAAACACCGGAGATGTTTTGGTGGAGAAAAAATGTTTAAAAAAATAAATAATGTGAGTGGATTGTTGCGCCTTATGGTGCAGAAAAAATGCTACCATAGATCCATCTTTGTAGGAACTGTGTGCTGGGATTTCTCACCCCGTGGTGCTTGCTTGGTGACTTCTGCAAAAACTAACTGCTAACTGGACCACACAGTTTTGTCACAGATGCAAAGCTGCTCTATCAAACACCTTCTCAGAATGATAGTTTATTTGTTATTGTGGCATCAGGGTTGTCTATGGAAAGCAACACACTTTTGTGCACTACACAGCATTTACTTTACAATGACAATTTTAAAAAAAGCATACGGTAATATGGCTGTGGATTGGCAATTCGATTTGACTCACGAATCAAGGTCAACAATTCACAGATCAAATCACTACTGTTTAATATTCTGACACATTAAACCTTTATTTATAACAGGAGATCAGAATCAGCAAAACATAACTGAATAAAACACAGATTTTGAGCGACAAATATTTATCGCTTTAAACAATGTCACACTGAACAGCTTTTCGGTCAACTTCCTGGTTAACTTCAGCAGTAAACCAAACATGAACATCACTGTTGCTTTGGATCATTTTAGATCAAATCCTATAAATGTTCTCTAGTTTTTTCATCCTCAAGTTTCAGTTCCAGTAGAACAAGAAGATATTAAATGAAGACGCAACGCCTCAAAGTTACAACTAGAAAACACTCCAGTCCTTTCATCTAAACTGAACAGTTTTTTCAACTGACGTTATCAATTTTGTATTCTCATAGCTAATTTAATAAAAATCTTATTTTTTTAATTTGAAAGTGTCTGTAGTACTTTTTATACAAATCTGAAAACAAAACTTGTGTTAATTTTAGTTTAGTCTCAAAGTTATCATTTTATTTTATTTTTTAATAAAAACTCTATCTCTTAACCTTTTTTTTTTTCTTTTCTATTGCATTGTTGTCTTTTCAGTGTTGGGAAGACTTCACTAATGAACCAGTATGTGAACAAAAAATTTAGCAACCAATACAAAGCGACAATAGGAGCAGATTTCCTGACCAAGGAGGTGATGGTGGATGACAGACTTGTAACAATGCAGGTAGAGCTGCAGCTGTAAGGCTTCACTTGAAGCCATTTCTAAATGATTTTATTGAGTTTTATTCTTGCTGAATAAAACTTTTTTTCTCTGCTCTAATGATCCAGATCTGGGACACAGCTGGCCAGGAGAGGTTCCAGTCATTGGGTGTTGCCTTCTACCGTGGAGCAGACTGCTGCGTCCTGGTTTTTGATGTGACCGCACCCAACACCTTCAAAACTCTTGACAGCTGGAGGGATGAGTTTCTAATCCAGGCCAGCCCTCGAGATCCTGAGAACTTTCCCTTTGTAGTTCTAGGCAACAAGATCGATTTGGAGAATAGACAGGTGGTTATCTGGTTCAGGATTCCGAGACACAAACCAAGGCGTAGAGTTCACGACAGAACACAGTGGCAGAATGGATTACTTACCGAATCGCCTGACTTTATGATTGTTATGCTGTTAATGTGACCAAACCACTAAAGTGATCACTGTTGTGATCGTCCATGTTTAAGTGGTAATATAAAAAGGACTTGAAGAGCCCTTGAAATTTAAAAAAAATAACCTTTTAAAATGCTAGGTGTCAGTAACCTTTCATAGTTAACTAAATTCCTCATTAGTGGCAACAAATGATGCTTACTGCAAAGGAACATTTAAGAATGTTCATTTGGGTTTTTTTACACACTGTGCAGCAAAAATAATGTAAGCTAACCATTTATGACTTTATTAAAATGAAGAAACGTACTAATTATTGTTTATGTATCTCTGTACACCAAGGTGACCACCAAAAGGGCTCAGGCATGGTGTCAGAGTAAGAACAACATCCCTTACTTTGAGACCAGTGCCAAAGAAGCCATTAATGTTGAACAGGCATTCCAGACAATCGCACGCAACGCCCTCAAACAGGTGAGTCATGCTGCATTCACACCCCGCGTGGTTGATGTGTCAAATGTGCGTCTGCCGCCTCTCTTTTGACATGTGTCAAGTTTACTGCTCGACGCCTTGACGCCCTGGCCGTGGAGCAACTGTGGCTGTCATCTCTCTGTCTGCCGGACAGCCAATCCCCCACTGGCCAACAGAACGAGCGCTCGCTTGGGCTCTGTGACAGGCTGATGATTTGTCCAGGCTGTATCCCGCTTTTGCCCAACAGTAACCGGAACAATCTACAGCAACCTGACGACCCAGCGGGTTAAGAGATAAATGGACTTTCAGGGACAAAAATCCTCACATTGAAGGGCCATTTTTAGATTTGTTTTCCACCCTTTGATCTAGTCACTGAAAACACCATCTACTGTCCAGTAAACCCTGTTTCAGTAATTACTGAGCTTACAGACATTTTTAACCTAAAAACAACAACAATAAATACAATGAAAACGAGTAGCATTTATTTTCCAAAGTGCTTCTACAGCTTTTCTAGATCATCTTTACTGACATTTTTAGACAGACCAAAAAAAGCTAAATCTAATTTATTGTAAAATAAATAAAAATGTCCTGTAGCAGCAATTAAACAGGAAACTTGCGGTAAAGCTCATTTTACTGCTGTTGCTGGATGATCACTTGTCTGAGATAGTTGGTGTCTCCGTCCATCAATGTGAGGCGCCAGGCTTTGAGCTGAGCAAATCCTCAGAATTTAATAAAGGTGTTCATCAGAAAGATGACTCCTATATGAGGATTTGTTTATCTTTGTTAAAGAGGAATGGATGCAGCTTGCAGCATTTGATGGGCCTTCGATGTGCATGCAATGCATTGTGGGATTTGTAGTGCATCAGCAGCCCATCTGGCACTGATCATATAAAATCAAGAGGTCCAAACATGATTACATTGTGGGGTGAAAGCTCGCATTGAGCTTGACTTGTGAGTTAGATTTTTTTTTTATAATCTTTTTTTGTTGTTGTGCCATAGGAGACAGAAGTTGAGCCGTATCCTGACTTTCCTGAGTCCATAAAGCTGGATAAAAACGACAGAGCTAAAGCTTCTGCGGACAGCTGCAGCTGCTGAGGGAGAACTGGACCATCTCTTCATTTGGCTGTCCGAAACATCCTGTCATCACCTCCACCTTGCTCCTAAGGAAAGAACTTTCCTACTGGTCTTCCTCTTTCACACAGCTCTTCACTCTTATCATCCCTTCACGCATTTTGTTGCACATGGATGTATTTCTTCACATTTGGTACACAAACTAAGACATTTCAGTGTTTTCCTTCTAATATGTTGACAAATCCATTGTCCAAAGAACACACAAGAAGAGTGACAGCCTTTCTGACGTCTCCATGTGTAACTTGATTGCAAATGAACTACTGTTTTGTTCTCCATCTGTCAAACGTGACCCTGGCGAACAAGGAAATGTTGGGGCCATGTTCAAAGAGTGCAATCTAGGTGGACTGTCTGATGGCCTCTTTGTGAGATGATGTTGGCTAATTACAGCGTCCCAAGTATCACTTCTTTCTCTTTTTTTGCCAATTTCTTAGATAACAAAATAAGTAGTTGATGCAATTTTGAACTAATATAATAAACTTATTTTCTCCTTTTTTTTGCACTTTTTGCCTTTTAAATGTTCTGTCATATGGGGGATGACTGATTTTGGGCAATATCTTCAATCATAGTTTTCAGAAAGTTTCAAATCTACATCTTCCTTCATCAGTTCCCCTTTTCAAACACTAGTGATTGTAAGACCTTTCCCCCTTTGCAGTCGAATTGAACTGCCTCGTTCTGCGAACAATATATTACTCTCTTAAGTAAAAGTTGATACGGCGGACACTGTGCAAAATATTAATTATTTGAAACAATTATTTTGCCTTTTATGTAACATTACTTGTATTGCTTCTCTTTGCTGTATGTGTTCTGTCTTTGTTCAGGCATCTCTGTGCATAAAAAAAAATCAACAAAAAACAACAAAAAGACAGAATGCATCACCAACATTGCAAACATCAATCTTCAGTCATGTCTTTGTCATAGCTGTTTGATCTATCTGCTTGTAGCTCAGGTTGGCAAGTACATATTTTTAACAGATGGTGTATTATGGTGTATAGATGGAAAAGAATTGAACTAAAATCTATCTTCTGTCTTTCCATTTAAACAACATAGTTGACTTTTCTGCTCTGGTATTGCTCCTACTCTTTACAGAAAACTTTACTGCAATGCCAATGATGTTGTGAAAAGAAAATTGAACTCCAAACAATAAAACTCTTGAATAAATCAGTGGTATTGCATCATTTGTCTCAAATTTAGTGTCGATGTTATTGTTTTTTTTCTCTGGTTTTTGGCTCGCTTGTCTAGGGTTTGAACATGTCCAGCACACAACTCAGAGGTGAATTTCTGATGAATTCCCACTGCTCTGCAAAAACTATGTCCAAGAAAACAACACACGAATACGCCGTAATCGTAATTAAAAGACCATTGGGAATACTTTGAAAACTGATCAAGAGATGATCAGAGTGGGTTTAGATAAAAAGCTGAATTTATTGTGTGTGCTTCAAATTATTTTGAGACACTGGAAAACATTGTTCTAATTACAAGATAAAATTAGACTATATGATTCAGCAGATTTTTTTTCTATTTAAACAACTGATTATTGATCAACTGCTGTGAGGAAGAGGTCCAGATGCTGTCAGGGTTCTTTCTGAATTATCCCTTTCCCTTCATCGCCTCTTCTAAACTTTTTTTTTTTTTTTTAACAAATCAGGCTGACAAGATACAATTTTCTTTGTGGTCGGCGAAACTCAAAAACTAAATACAGCTAAAGTCAGAACAAACCCTTTTCATTCATTTGGTTACATTTTCCTCTTGATTCGTTCATTTCCGGTGTGCTCTCGGAAGGCGCCGCAGCTGCAACTTCCGGCTTTAGTCGCCTCTCCAGAGACTGGAAAATGGTAAGAAAACGTAGACACACATTCTTTAAAACCACGTCTTGTGTCAGCATTTATATTTTTCTAACGTTGTTACTCGATAATTGTCGTTTTCTACTCATGAAAAGAACGTAGTTCCCGTTCCCCGGTCATTTTTAGGGCTGCTCAGAGGGCTAATGGCCGCGGCTAGCTGTCAGGTTTTCGGCTTTTCTTCATTACTATCAGGCTAAAGCTAACAGCAACCACCATCACTGATGTTTTAATGTGGACTGCTCGCATTTCTGCGCTACGAACGTTGTTGCCAAACGCCGTTCAGTAGAACATTGAGCCATATCTGAACAAAGCCGTCCATTTGTGTTAGCTTATGTGCACACCACAAATCTTGTTGATGTGACATCTTGGGGAATCGCGTCCTATCGCATCATTTTTTAAACATATGGATCTGATGTTCTTTACATGATACCGGAAGTTGTTTGATTTAAAAAAAAATCAATTATCTAGATCACGAATCAGTGATAAGAGGGATTCACCCAGTAATCTCTTCTGACGTGTTCCTTTGTATGCTTTCATTTTCTTCATTATTTTTGAATGAAAAGAGCTTCATAAAAAAGATTGATTGGATAAGCGAGCAACCACTTACTTTAGTCCATTGTGGGATTATTTGTTTATGTATACAATCAAATTCAACAGCGTAAAGATTAAAACTTTTTTTTATTTTTAGCCTGGTGGTGGTGCTGGCAGTGCAGACTACTTGGAAGGGGCTGTTCTTCCTTTTATATGAATAAATGTGAGAACCTGCTCGTTTTCGTTGGTTGGGAGACGCTGGTGCTCTGGAGCGCAGGTTTTAGAGGATTACTCAGGAACGCTTGAATGGATCAAAACACCGCTTTTGGTTGGTTATAGTGAGGAATGAACATTAGAATACACTTGAAAGCTCAAAAAGTTGATTTTGCATGACATGTAGGCCCTTTAAACATGTTCTTGTAGTATCTTGCCCTTGATGGACATATGCAAAACATTTTAAGATTAAAACCTTGTTTTCTGATGATTTCTTTAATCAAATCCTGTTGGATCAGGGGGAGATAAAAAAACAGCGGTTTAAAAAACTTAAAGTTGTGACAGCAACTCAAATGAGCAGAGCAAGTCTCCCTTCTACGCTCCCAATTCTAATACATTCACTTGCAGACAAATAGATCCATTAACATCTTCATTTTCTTCGTCTGAGCTTCCATTTAGCTCAAAATTGTATGGCAGCTTAGCTCCAATATTGCTTATCCTTTTTTTTGCTACAGTAATGTTAGTTGGGAGTGTGAGGAGCTGTAAGCTAGCAGAAGGAAGTGTAGATAGATGACGGAAAATGGAGGCAGGGTTATCCGCACCAACAGTCCCGCCCACAACGTACAAGGGAATTTCTAATGATCTCCAGCCGCTCTGCAGAAACTGTCTCTGAGAAAATGATGCAGGTTTTTTAATGTTGGCTAAAAACAGCATAATCATAATTAAAAGAACACTGGCAAGGCAAGTTTATTTGTTTTGTATATACGGGGTCAGGAGATCAGTCGTACTTTGGTGATAAATCATTCAAAGCTTTATAAACCAGTAGCATAACCTTAAAGTCTATGTAAAGACCTCAGAACTGGACTGATGTGGTTTACTTTTTTTGTTCCTGTGAGAAAATGAGCAGCTGAGTTCTGAATAAGCTGCAGTTTCCTGATTGATTTTTTTGGTCGTCCTGTGAAAACACTGTTACAGTAGTCAAGTAGACTAAAGATGAACGCATGAACTAGTTTTTCCAGGTCCTGCTTGGACATCAGATCTTTAATCCTTGAAATATTCTTGAGATGATAGTAGACTGACTTTGTCACTGCCTTCATTTGTTTATCAAAATTTAGATCTGTGTTCATCACTACACCCAAGTTTCTGGTCTGGTTGGTGGTGTTAAGATGAATAGATTGAAGCTCTGTAGTGACGTCCAACTGTTTCTCTTTAGCCTCAAAGACAATAACGTCAGTTTTGTTAATGTTTAATTGGAGTAAGTTGTGACACATCCAGTCATTAATGTCCTCAATGCATTTATCAAGAGCCTGTACAGGGCCGCGGTCTCCTGGTGTCATTGTAATATACATGTGTGTTCCTCACTGGGAACGATTTTAAAATAGAAAAAAATATAAAGTTGGTGTGGGACTTTTAAAACAGCTGATCTAAAATGTGCAATGCTAAATATTTTCTATGCCAATATTATTCTTAGGAAACGTCTCCTTAAAAAATGCTACATGCATTTTTATAGTCAGTAAGGGAGAAAAGGATGGCTAGTTGGTATTTATATGGTTTAAAATTTAACACTTTTGTTCCATGTTTTTATTATCTGATCTAAAAGAACAAAACAAGTTTACACATGGGAGGAAACCAGATTATGGAGTAAAATTCTTAAAATGCCATTTCTTAAAATAAATCACCATGTTGATCTGAAAAAATGATGCATCTTCCTCATTCAAAACCACTTGATAGCTTCAGAAATTCGATTGTTGTTGTAAAAGGGCTGATTAACAGGCAGATTTTCCCAATAATCATATATTCTTATGAGTTATCTCCTCTCATAAAACATCCCAGAGACTGTATAGGAATTAAAGGAAAAGCTGGCATTACATTTTAATGTAATGTCTGCTCCAGGGATTGATGACTGTCCTGAATGACTAAAACTATTTTCTTAGAGCTTAGTGTTTGTCCTCACATCTGAAAAAATGACAAGACTTTTCTCTTCTTTATTGCTTCATTAATGTATAACTTCATAATTACAACAGGATTTGTATTTTTAATGTTATGTAAGTTCTTGTAATTAGGACTCTTGCTGTCATAATACTGAACCATTTGAAGTTCGTTTTCCAATTTAATTTACAATTTAATTCTTTAAACATTAAATCTTATATGAATTAAACTTGATTCTTGACTCTGAGGAATCACTGTTTGTTTACTAAGTGAAGATTCAATGCCCATTTCTGGATTTGACATTTTCAATGTTTTACACCGAGCCCCACCTGTAATTGAAGTCTTTTGTGAAAACAAGTGGTCAAATCTGAGTTCAATGATGACCTACACTATTATGTGACTCATTTACATGTTAATCCTTGTTTCCCACCATCAGACGGCAACTTTGCGTCCTTATCTGAATGCTGTGCGTGCCACGCTTCAGGCTGCGCTCTGCCTGGAGAATTTCTCCTCGCAGGTGGTAGAAAGACACAACAAGCCAGAGGTTGAAGTCAGGTAAAGTAAGCAATGCATTTGTGAGAGTTACTTTAATCAGCCTTCAGCGCTTATGAAATAATAGTTCTTGCTTTTTTAGGAGCAGCAAAGAGTTGCTCCTTCAACCAGTGGTCATCAGCCGTAATGACAAAGAGAAGGTTTTAATTGAAGGATCCATCAACTCTGTAAGGGTCAGCATCGCTGTCAAGCAGGTCAGTCCTGTTTCTGTCTTGGTTCTGCTCGTCATGTTTAGCCTGAGGTTCAGCTGCTTGTAAATTGTAACCTGTTTAAATCACCCTTTCTTGTATTTGTAGGCAGACGAGATTGAGAAAATTCTGTGCCATAAGTTTATGCGTTTTATGATGATGAGAGCGGAGAACTTCTTCATCCTGAGGAGGAAACCAGTGGAGGTAAGAGCAGCTGAAACTATTAGCAGCCAAGCTTTAGTGTTTCCTGTTCATTAAGATGGTAAAATAAAATTTAAAAAAAAAACGTCTTTTGCTGCTGTTCAGAACTCAAGCAGTCAAAAAACTTAAAATAAAACAATTTTATTTTGAAAAGAGAAATCTGAAAGCTGTCATTTTCTTATTCTAGCATTTTTAATTTTCTTCTTGGGTAGTCTTCTTCAGTTAGCAGTTGTGAAAGCTGATCAAACCTGTGACCTCTGATCTGTTGGAGAACAACAGTCTGGGATAAGTTAACAGTTTACTTCAGCTGTCTAGCTCACAAAAGAGTGGAAACAAACCAAAGGGAGTCATCCCTGTAAACACTGTACGTTAAAGGCTCTACATCATGAATCGGACGAAGGAAAAATCTTGAAATGGCCTGTTATGTAAACATGGTGAAGTGAAAAGATGCAGGTACTCATAAGTGCATGCTAGTCAAAGGATTAGTTCTACTGCCACAACAGTACCACAGCTGTTCAGGTGTGAAGATAGAGCTGCTTTATCAGTGGGAAGTTCCAGCGAAGTTGGTTAGATAAAGCAAAGAGCTTTATTTGATGTTGATTTGATTTGAAATGGTTTATTTCAAGCAGACAAGATATACAAGACACGTGTAACACAATCAGCAACAACAAAGATTTGCATCAGTAATCATGTTACACATAGGATAACTAGACAGCAGAAGATAGACTGCTTTAAAGGGAGTGGAGGACGTGAACTTATATAATCCCACCCCGACTCGACCATACCATTTACTTTACATTAGATATCAACTGGTTCGTAACTAATAATCAGGTCTTTATACTGTTCTGACAGTAATACAGGTAATTAAACACCCTTGAGTAACAATAAGTCATACTGCTTTGCATGTAAGTACATCATTATTTTAGACTTGATTGGAGCTTATGCAAAAAATAATAATATTTGGGAATAAGGAATGTCTCTTTTTTTCCCTACTTTTTAAGAATAGTTTTGTCATAAAGAAATCAGTGATGTGAATAAATCAAAAACAATAATAATATTAGTAATTAAAGAAAAAAGTAAAGAATGAACTAAGACAAAACAAAACAAAAAGATCATTAAATATCAAGTAGATGCTGACTATCTTCATCAGACAAGTCATTTCTTCAGACCAGGTATAGAGAGAGAGGCAACAATAAATCATTTACTTTAATCACATATAGAAAATCAATAAGTGCAGGTTGTTTCATTAATAGATCCTTTGATATTAATCAACTTTCAGGTAACTATGTCAAGTGATTTGATACAAGCCTTTGGCCAAGACGGTATTCCTGCGTTCTGCTGCCTGATTAACAGCTTTCCTTCAGGTTAGAACAGAGTTTATAAAGTTCTCCTCGTTGTTATGACTGCAGACTTTGTTTGTCAGGTCCATTGTCCTTCAGCTGGTATCACAGCAAGTAAGTTGAGCTCCAGTTGTCTGCAGGGCAGAAATCACTGCTGAAAATCAGGTCAAAGTGGATCTAAGAGTCAGTGGTAAATCCCGGGCGTCATTTTTCTTGAAATCATTTTTGATTCTTATTTCGCTTCAAATAAAGGCTCAGACGTCCGTGACCACACACTTCTCAAAGTCTTTCATGTTGGTGATGACCATTGCCTTGGTCAGGTCCGGTGGACCAAGTGGTTTTACGTAGATCCTGGAATTCAGCACCCATGTGCTCTGGATGAGTTTTTTCCGCTTCAGGAGTCGGGCATGCTTAGCCAACAATGCATTATATTTCGATAAATGATGATTAATGTAAACCTCTGATCCTTTTAGCAGTTTTCTTTGCTTCATCGGAGCGATTTTGTGCTTTTGATTCACAAACCTGATGAGGATCGCTGGTTTGTCTGACTCCTTTCTCCTGGGAAGCGCGTGGCAGATCTCGATATTATTCAAATCCAAGGAAATCCCTTTGGAAGTGAGGAATGATCCGACTTGAGCTTCAACGGTCTCAGCTGTTGCCATACCGGCTCTGCTACACACGTGGACAACATTGTTGGTACCCCCCAGTTAAAGAAGGAAAAACCCACAATTCTCACTGAAATCACTTGAAACTTACAAAAGTAACAATAAATAAAAATT
This sequence comes from Oryzias celebensis, assembly GCA_014656515.1. Classification (NCBI taxonomy): domain Eukaryota; kingdom Metazoa; phylum Chordata; class Actinopteri; order Beloniformes; family Adrianichthyidae; genus Oryzias; species Oryzias celebensis. The sequence goes on along the minus strand of BNCR01000005.1, from coordinate 26,458,000 downwards.
TATTGAAAATTAAACAATCAAAATCAGCCATCACTTTTGAATTGCTGATTAACATAATTATAAAAAAAAAAACTAATGAAACAGGCCTGGACAAAAATGATGGTACCTCCATAAAAGATTGAAAACTATTTGACCAGACTGACATAATTAACTCAGGTGTGTCCTTTAATTGACATCACAGGTGTTACCAAACTCATAAAAAAAAAGGATCTCCGCTGCTGAAAAGCATGAAATAGTTTCATGTGTTGGACAAGGGATGAAAACCTTGGTTATTTCATGAAAACGTAAACGTGATCTTCATGCTATTAAGAGATTTGTGTCTGATTCAGAGCTCACATGAGTAGGTCCTGATGAAGGCAGATTGAGGAAGGTTTCTGTCAGACAAAAACATCAGATTAAGAGAGCAGCTGCTAAATTATCTTTACAAAGCAGCAGCAAATATTTTAAGCCGCTGGTGTCTCTGGAGTCCCACCAACATCAAAGTGTAGGATCCTCCAGAGGCTTGCAGTTCTACCTAACCCTTCTATTGGCCCCTAAACAACACTAACAAGCAGAACGGCTGCAGTGGACCCAGTCATACATGAAGACTCATTTTCAAACAGTCTTGTTCACTGATGACTGCTGTGCAACCCTGGATGGTCCAGATAGATGGAGTAGTGAGTGGTTGGTGGATGTCCACCATGTCCCAACAAGTCTGTGACAACAGCTAGGAGGTGGTGGAGTCATGATTTGGGCCAGAATCATGTGTAGAGAGCTGATCAGCCCCTTTAAGGTCCCTGAAGGTGTGAAAATGACTTGAGTTTCTGACTTAGCGCTTTCTTCCGTGAGACAAAAAGAACAAATTCATCTTCATTCGTTCTTCTTTGAAGAATGGTCTTTAAAGGTTTGTCTTTTAAAATGAAACTCTAACACGATCTAGAAAAGGATCAGAGGCTCAAATGGCTCCACATGATGAAAGTCCTGAACTCTTCTCTCCTTCTGCAGGGTTACGACATCAGTTTTCTTATCACCAACTTCCACACAGAGCAGATGTACAAGCACAAACTGGTGGATTTCGTCATTCATTTCATGGAAGAAATTGACAAAGAGATCAGTGAAATGAAGCTGTCTGTCAATGCGAGGGCCCGCATTGTTGCTGAGGAGTTCCTGAAGAATGTGAGTAGAAAGTTCATCATATTGTGGATAAGTGAAAAAAAAGATCATTTTTACATGCGGGGAAAATGCTTTTTCTTTTTTGTCTTAACTTATAATTAAAATATTTACGAATATATGTATGAAGTAACTGTAGTAATGTTTTCATCCGTGCATTTATAAGAAATCCCTTTTTTGTGTCTAACTCATCCGTCTTCAGGTTAAAAGTTTTTTTTTTTACTTTTTTTTTTACAGTTCTGAGAGGAAATCCTGCACCACATTCCTTTAGAAGTCAGTGGAAGGTTTGGATCCCAAACTAGATCACTCCCAATGTGATCAGTCAAGAGAAGAATCATAGGATGTACAGTAAGACTGTAAAAGGAGAAGCAGAAAACCTCCTGTGCTCAAAATATTGATGGGTTTACATGAGGAATGTTCACAGCAAACTTCATTTCTGCCTTTGGGACATTCAGGAAATTACGATGAAAATGTTATCAATATTCTAGAGTACAAATATTTAACGTAAGAAAAAAGAATATATATGAACATGTACAAATTATATGCAAATTAATGTCCTTTTTGCTATCTTTTCTTACCATGAACCTCAGATCATGAAGGCAATCAGTTTAAAGTGTTTTAGTTCACAGAGACATGCGTTCAGTTTGGTTATTTGCTGGAATTGAAGATGATAAAAATAAAAAGTGACACTCTGACAAGATTCTTTTTAAATGAACAAAACATTTTCTCTTCAAAAATATTTAACATTTATTTACTTTCACAGCTGAAGACAGACCCGACATAAATGCTTTTTACATTTTGCATAAACACACACAACGGAAGAAAAAGCATTTCAAACAAACTTAGTGAAACATGTTTGTGTTCTTTTTTTTTTTTGATTTGGCAGATAAAAAGTGTTGATTATAGTACCTGAGATGAAATGCGTACACAGATTTATCCTAGCTTATTATTAACGTCAGCTAGACAGGAGCCACACTAAAACTATGTGGTTTCACCAGAATTATCAGTTTGAATTATAGCACTTGATGTATATTTGGTTTAAAAAACACATGATTTTGTTATTTTAAATTTCTTTAATTTTATACATTTTTATTTTATTGCTGGAATGTTAATGATTAATTGCTTCTACATGGAGCATGCGCCACGTGGAATCACTCCTTGTGTATGTTTGTTGTTTCTTAAATATATATATATATATCACCGAAAAACAAACAAATGTTTGAAAAAAATATTTTGATGATTTTTTTGGGGGGAGATTTTCACACATTAAAAAAGCATTCTTCAAAACAAGTGTATGGCTGCACATACTACGCTAAATATCAAGTAGATTTCCAGTGTTATAGAAGAAAACACTTCACATTACATTGTCTTCGTACTGGTAACAGTTGATCCACACATGAAATACTGGCTTGGACTTGAACTTTCCACGCTAAAATCTAGGTGGCCACAAATGAGAGTGAAACACCTTGACGGTACACCACTGGAGACGTGCGTCTGCGGGGGAACTGCGGCAAAGGGCAGCTGTGCAGCACTGCTGGCGCGCTGTCAGAGGTCTAAACGGAGTGTTGCAGTTTGTGAGGAAATCTAGAGGTGAGCTGGGACTGTCTGCAGAGCATCTTCTGTGCTGCGCTGCGTTGTCACATTCTGGAAGAGTCATTAAAACAGTTTCATCATTACATGTGAGTTTTATCTTAATCGTTTTAAAATTATTTTTACACCAACAAATCATGCACATTCAAAATCCTGTTAACACTGTAAAACATTAGTGCAATAGTGTGGAACTCTGGAGTTTAGAGGCTTCTTTGAGTGAACTTGCAGACCATAGCAGGTTCTTGAATGCCACAAAAGGTTCTCTGACTTTGCATTGACCAGACACTCCTCTACAGCAGTGCTTTTCCACCACGTTTTCTGCTGTCAAAAACCAAAAGGCATTCCACCAACCAAGTGTACAAAAAATGAAAGTCTGTATCAACAAAATACAGTCATTCTGATCAAAATGTCTTTATTAAGAATCAAAAAAGTACAAAGAAAAAGTATTTCCTCAACTTTCTTACTCCTAACTACTCAGTGTGAAAGCTGGTTCTGTTTGGATGAACACAGAGCTGAAGTCCAGTTAACGATGAATGTTTTTTAGACCAATTAGGTGAAATTAAATCACTTCTCACAGCACACCTGACCATCTCTCACAGCACACTAATGCACTGTGACACACTGGTTAAAACGCTGACCTAGAGTACGTTCTGGTTGCAGCATTTGGCCTTTTTTGTGCTGTATTGATTTTTTTAGTCAACAATGTACATTTGATGGAACGTCTTGTTTTTGGAGTTAAAATCCAGCTTCCTCAACAAGTATCTTTACATGGTTATGAGAATAGAATTCATTTACACTAAAGGTGAAGTATTAACCCATTCATGCAACTGGAGCAGTACAAGCTAAGCAGTTGAGAACATTCAAGATGGATTCAAGAAATCCAAAATAAAACTCATCAGCTACAGTTTAACATGAAAGGACATTATCATTCAGGCAAATACTTAAAAACTACATTTATCATTAACTGGTTGCTGTTTTATAACAATCAGAGGAGGAGATGTTAAACTAACTTGACAAAATGCTGAGAGATTATCAGTGTCTTTTAAAAACAATGTCTGTGTGTTTATTCTTATTCTGAAAGAGTTTTTTTTGGAGTCTCTACAAAGTGACAGGTTTTGGTACAAAGCTTTATTCAATCACACACAGCTGAAGACTTGTCCTGAAACTGATTTAAAAAAAAAACTCGAAATGAAGCGTTGGAAGTTTTTTTGTGGAGAACGTCTTGATGTTTGTATTCACGGAGTGACTTCAACAGTCCTGCATGTGGCTGACAGCCAGTAACAGGAGTCGACGTGAGGCGCCTTTCAATAAGGCCTGAAACACAGGCTCCCTGTCTGCAGGATTTTCAGAGGAACTTCTCCCTGATCGAGGCCTCACAGGTGACACTGTTGAACTTAGAGTGAGGTTAAGCATCGTCTGTGTGACACCTCTGGGTGCTGTTTACCTGAGGTCTCTCTCTGTGTGTGTTCACTGAATCCACACCTAAATACATGGACTCCACCTGACAACCTGATGGAGAAACAACAGGAATTTCATTCATGTGTTTGTCAGAAGACATCCACGAAGACGGCTCGTACAAAAGCCCAGAAAAAGGGCCAAAACTCACCATAAGCAATGGGGGTCAGCTTCAATACAGTGTGCAAGGGACACTTGAGATAAGGCAACTCATCTGTGGTGAAAGACGTTTCAGGGCAGGCGTTACCTTCACGCTACAGAACTTCACTACATGGAAAAAGTACAACGATTCCAATCATCAGTAAATTCTCCTCACCTGCAGTTTTATCGAGGAAGTATGCAAGCAGACAGCGCATGACAGCCTGGTGACAAATGACCAGCACGTTCTCCTGCCTCTCCAGCTCCATGATCACAGGCTCCAGGCGCTGCACCAAGTCTTCATATGACTGACAGAAACACACGGCTCGTTCAACATTTGAACCATTCACAGTACATTTGTTACAGAAGAAGAAAGAGTGGAATTCACCTCTCCTTTTGGATAGCGGTAGCGGTATTTGTCCTGATCTCGCATTGCAAACTCCTGTGGATAATGCTCCTGGATCTCCTCGTACATCATTTCTTCACACACACCCTTCGTAAGCAAAGGAGAAGGAGTTTATAGATTTCACACATACGTTTTCTTACACTCGTGAAAGGTAAAACATTTGTACACACAGCATCAATTTCATTCAGAGCTTTCCACTGTTCGTATGGGACTCCAAGGCACTCTGCAGTCTGGATGGTTCTTTTCATCTGGCTGGTCCAAACCTTCAGGTCTTTGATTTTCTGTTCGTCGATAAAATTCCTCAAACACTTGGCAAACTGTTGTTAGAAACACAAAACAACACTTGTTTCTTCAGAAGTTGCTAAAAGCTGCTGTTGATTTTAGCATTTCTCTTAAGTCCAAAACCCACATCTTTTCCTCTGGGAGACAAGCCAGAGTCTCCCCCAATGCGCCCTTTAATGTTGAGGTCACTCTCGCCATGGCGGCACAAGTAGATTGAGCGTGGAGTGATGTGGATGTTCATTAGGTAGTAGACAATTCTGCTTTGGATGTGGTCAGCAACACGGTTCACCAGGTACTGGCGGCCCACGTCTATGATCTTTATGTAAGACACATTCCTGGAATGAAGAAGATTTGGAACATGATGAAACGAGAGCAGATCGATCTCAAAAAATCACCTTTGGGTTCTCACCTGTCCAGGTCCTCGTCCAGAGGCTGGTATGAGGACTCATAGCACTTTATTCTTTTCATAAAGTCCTCTAAAGCCTCTTCTGGATTGCAGTTTTTGTAGTCTGGGTTTCCCAACTTGACTTGCTTTAATGAAACCAAGACAACAGGTGAGCAAAACGCTGACGAGCCTCTTCAACGCAGAGTTTGTAAAGTCCGACAGGAAGTTCAACTCAAAAACACACAATTGAACGATAACTTAAGGAAAGATGATGTTTACCAAGATATTTTCTGCAATGACATCTGGATCTTCACACACAGACTCCACAAAAAATACCTGAATGATGAAGAAAACGTGATGAACAAACTTGAAGGTCACCAAGGAAATAAAGTTCAACACTTTGCTTTTGTCATACTTTGAACCCATTCTGCTCAGCAAAGTTGATAATGGTGTTTCTTCTTTCTCTTGTTGTGTTTGTTGCATCAAACACCTTAAACCAGCAAAAAATAACAAATAAAAATGGGCAACTGCCACACAGTTTTGCTTAGTAAATCATGGCCTCAGCGTGCAGACGTTAGGAGAAATGATAAAGGACTGACCGCAACATGCCCTCCTTCCACGCTGAGGTACTGGCAGACATCATTAAGTGCTGACGTCGCACAATGACTGCAGGTGGAACCAAAGGTAAATGGATTTGGATTTCCAAAGCACAGGAAAAGTCAAAAAGCGTTGCACTGAGGTGTCTGCTCACAGGCCACAGACAGAATAACGTTTGCCAGTAAACATGTTATTGGAACTCACCGTCTAATTTTTAAGCCTTCTTCATTATCTGGACGGAAAAACTCAAAGGACTTGTAGATCTTCACACACTCCCTCCGATAGTCTCCCACATTAAACTCTGTTAACAGAGACATTTCAAACACAGGATCTGCTGCTGATCGAACACGGATACTGGGACGTGAGCTGTACCTTTGGTCGGTACTCCAATCCAGTTCAAGTAACGAGTTAGCTTTTTAGAAATGTAAGTCTTCCCTCGGGCAGGAAGTCCCACAGTCACGATCAGGGTCGGACAGTTTGTCATACAAACTGGAAGAGAGAGAGAGAGAGACGGTACACGTTAATGAATAATACTCTGATGAGGTTTGATGAAAAGACTTTTCAGTCAAAGGCAATTAGGCTGGCATTTTGGCAAGTCTGAAAAGGTGCCCTTCATGACCCGGTGTTACATAATGTTCTGAAGGGAGGTGGTCATTACAGAACCTGAATGGAAAAAGAACTGAGAATGTGTTCTTAGAAGGAGAAGATCCAGTTCACTAAAACGACTAACCAGAAGCACAAGCCTGGTTATTAGGAACAGCATGATCTAACATCTGCCACGTCCAAGCGGACTTCTTTAAAAGAAAAACATACGTTTGTTTAATTCTGGAAATATTTTTTGGTCAAAATCCTAATTATTCTTAATAATACCGTTGCCTTCAAAGTCAAACCAAAGAGCATCCTTGAACTGCTGTGTGTAATCATGCATGTTTGGGTTTAAGTAATCACGGTTTTCCCTTTTCTTAATGCAGAGCAGTGACCCTGGTTTCCATAACTGGAGGATATGATGGGAGAAACTTTGTTTCTTGCTGTAGATTTGTTTCTGTGGAAATCAGTCCCTGCATGAGCACATTTGCAGGACAAAGGCTGCTGACTCTCAGGACCTAACTTTACAAAAAGAGGGGAGCGTCCCTGTGGGATCCCGGGGGGGTAAAGACTGCTGGGTTTGGGAACACATCGGCAGATTTATCCGCATGTGAACGTGTTCATTCTGAGGTGGACAGAGCAGACGGACGCCAACAAGCGCGCAGGACCGGAGCGGCTCCATCTGTCTCCAAATGTGCGTGCGTCGGTGCTGCCGTAAACAATGACCGGACAAGTTGAAAATGATGCAATACTTCCAGGATGCAGCGGAGCTGCAGCGACGGCCCGGAGCTGACCGTTTCTCTCAGACACACCATGGCCATGTCTGCCCCCCGTCTCCATCCTTCTGGCGCATTTAGCGCCGCTGCGTCTTACCCCGCCTGTGCGCGATGTGGCCGTTCTTGTGGGGCATCCAGATCTTCTTCAGCGGGTTCTGGGTGAGCTCCCGCGGGTGACCCTCAAACAAAAACTCCTCGTTGTCCAGCATCCTGGCTGCGGGGTCGTTGCCGTTTCCCTCCCGGTAGCCCACGGAGGCGGTGGGCTTCATCTCTGCTGGTCTGATGTGGAAGGCTGAAGGGGCGGATGTCTTATATCAGCTGAGAAACAGCAGCTTCTTGTTACCGTAAGAACCGGAGAAGACGCGCAACGCGAGAGCGGGAAAGAACACAACAACACCAAGGAAAACAGTCACGCTTTTCAAATCCATTTTGACACGTTTTAGCAAAACATTTACTTCAAAAATATTCCACTAACCAGATAATCATTTCTTAATGTTTAAATTTAGAAACGTTTTTACTTTAAAATAAACATTTTATGTCGTTTTGTTATTCCACACTTTATTTTTATACATTATTTAATTTAAAATACATGACATTATTATTTTTTGAGTTTGATAAAACTGTAGCCTAGATTTTACGGTGAGTAAAAGGACAAGCAGATCCTTCAGAAAAACAACGGCTTGCTGGCCCACATGCACTACGCATGGGCAGCGAATGCAGCAGACAACCAGACCAATAGGAGCACAGAACGCCAGATCAGCAGCCAATCAGAGAAGCGGAGCGGGGAATGGGAAGCATGCTGCCTGTGAAAACGCTCCAGATGCACAAGTGCATGAAAATCCCAAAGTCTTGACTTTTGCATGACCCTGTCAAGGCCCCTAAAGAGTTAAACCCACGCGTGGACAAAAAGGATGTTATTCAACAGCTTTCAACAACCTCCTGTACGGCAGAACATTCTGTCCTTTGCGGGTAAACATGTTTGGCTGGAATAGATGTATGCAAAATAACTGTCAAGGTGCATTTGGTACATGTAACTACATAGTTAGTAAGCAACAAACTAAATGGTACATCCCAAATACATCTATTAACATGGGAAATGAAATAGAGCCAACAGTTTCACCAGAATCCAGGGTTTAAAAAATTAAAGTAAGAAAATCAACACAATCCCATCAATATGACAAAAGGCGGAAATCCAACAATGATTGAACAAGGAGAAATAAACAAATGGACTTCCACGGAAGAAAACATGCTGGCCTTCCTGTGATGTGCTGCACAGCTGGCAGTAGATGGCACTATTCACGCACGTTGAAAGTCACCAGAGTTCCTCACATGATCAACACCATCCTTTACCGTTTGTCTCACTTTCAGAACAAAAAGCTAAGACCATAAAGACTGGTTCATGAAGAGACTAAGGTCAGGCCTTCTCCACAGCAGCCAGCTCCCCTTCTGCTCATACAGGTCAGAAATGTTAACACGTTGTATTTACTGCATGCTGTTTTGTCTTTTAGACGTTTTCAGTTGGTCTTTTTTGTTTAAATTGTGTTTATCACACGATGTCATGGATTACTTGGCATTCCTTCAGATGTTTTAAAAACACATTTGTTTTCAACAAGATTCATAATTTTAGGTTAAGTTTGACTGTTTCAAATGTTTTCATTTGTTTACTGTACTGTACCGTGTGATTCACCTTTAAGGATTCAGAGAAACTGTACCATCGCAGTGAATTTGTACTAAAACTCTAAACTACATCAGGATTCTGGAATACCAACTGTAAAACCCTAATATTGTTTTTACCATAAAACAGAAATGGAGAAATAATACTTAGGATTACTTAAAAGCCTCAATATTTTTCAAAAACTGACAGTGCGCCTTATAACGCCTTCTATATGGATTTATTTTGGTTGCTTCTACTGATGTCAAAGCAATTTTGAGAGATACACGGCAGTGTCAAAATGTCAGTCTTTTCATTGATGAGTTGCAAACAAGTTTGGGTGTTTTGCAAATACGCTTATGCAGCTAACATGGAGAGGTGTCAGGCTGCCTTTTTTTGTTTTTATTTTTAATTTATTACTAAAACTTAGGGCTGGGCAAGAGGGTCAAAAAATTTCATCTCAGATTTTTTCAGAACCAAATTTGATTTTTGATTATAAGGGATTTTTTCCTCCCTCTTTTTATGTTCTTCAACAAAAATTACAAATGACGATATATTTAACAAAGAGTATGTTATTTTAACATTTCCCTTGAAAATTTGTCTCGAAGACAAAGTGCAACAAAATCCAAGCTGTAAAAATGTTTGCAGATGTAGCAGGTGCTTTGTGAGCTACCGCTAGCTTAAGCATCTCAGAAAGAGAAATACTACACTCATTCAGCAGAGCAATTTTAGCCTTCAAATTAATTTTGCTTTGTGTGGTTTGAAGTCACAACCCCACTGACCAAAATCTAATTTTAGACTCGCCAGCCAAGTTGGTCGGTAGATTAAAAAAAAAAAATTCCTGCCAGCATATAAAATTATTTTACAGAGAAAAATCATAGGTGTTATTTAAAAAAATATGATGTATGCAAACAGAGAGGAAGTCACAACATAATGAAAACATGAGATAAAACCTTTCTTTTTTCTCCTCCTTAAGAGGACAGCTTTCATTCAGCCAGCTGTAGTCTGAACCCGATGAAGAGCATGGAAACAACGGTTCACAAAAAATGAAATCGCATGAAATCAATTCATAAGTAGTATGAACACATCTTTATTGTCATCTCACTGTAAACTCAAAACATGCAAAGAAAACAAGCACAGATATAGTAGAGGGGAGGCAGATGGACAGAAAATGCTCTCTTTTCCTAATTTTGCTTCCAAGTGATTCATTAGTTGTATGAAATCATAACAAAAGCAGTTTAATTTTACAAAGAGACTACTAATAAAGTTACTACAAAGCAGATTCATGCCTATTATTGAATTTATTTATTATTTATTAATTATAAAACACAGCTTTTATAAATGTCCTATGAATTAACGTTGTATTAATCCGACCAGCCGGTCTCCTGGGGTCCGGCGTGCCGGGCCCAACAAAAGTTAGGACGGGATCCACCACACCATGGCCGTGAAATAGCGGGTTAAGAAAATGGATGGAAGGAAGTTCAGGATGAGAACGGTGGGATCAATTCTCAATTTTTTCTTTGCAATCCATGATGCAGCAAACTTGCCCAAATTCAGACTCAGTTTTTTAATAAATATAGGTGATAATTAGTCATGTGAGAAAGTTTAGTGACTTTAGCTTTCATATCTTCAGAACTATTGAACATTTTTATCCAAATGTGATTCATATCTTCATTTAAAATTCTTAAAGACTAATGATAACTCTGTTGTAGCATAAATATGATGGACAGTATTCATTACTAGCTGAAATCATCAGAACCATTTGTTAGTATTACAATTATTATTATTATTATTATTATTATTATTAAGATTAGGGGATGCTTTCTTAACCTCTAAAGACTTTAACTTCTTAAGACATTACATTTTGGGTTTTATGAGCACAATGGTTGTTTTACTTAACTGAGGTTCTGTCAGAGAAATAAAAAAGACATCAAAGCAGAGCTCGGCTCTTAAGGGGTTAAATCATGGAGCTAGCATTAGCACTGTTAGCAGTGGAGCTAGCATTAGCACTGTTAGCAGCTGCTGCAGCCATCAGCAGCACAGAGAACTTAACATTAAAAACAAACAAAAACCTGATCTTTTTTCTGTTGAAATTCCTTTGTATGTTGTTGTTTGTGTTAGGAAATGCCAATAGAGATCCTTGTTATCAGTTTAAGATGTTTTTAAAAGAGTTATTGATTCAGGAAGTCAGAATCTATGAACATCTCGCCAGCTTGAATGAACTGTTAGCTTCCTAATCTAATCAACTTCATCACTGGTCAGAAAACTGAAGAGCAAAATTAAGTAGAAATTCAGCCCAAAAACAACTTTCATTATGGCTTGCTGTGTATAAAAACTGCTCATGTTTAGTTTTTTTCTTGAATCAAGAAACTATAAGCTGCAGATTAAAATGAGTCAATACAAATGTAACAGAATAACTGTGAATCCACTTGCCACTTATAATTTATGTATTATTTTATTATTTTATGGGCTCTTTAGCGCCCCCTATTGACTCATGCCTCTATTAGTTGTTCAGCACCAAAACTTTATTAGTTGAGGCACAGATATGCCCGAGGTAGGTCGCATTTTGCAGCACTCTGTATATTCATACTCATTTGTAGCTAATGTCTAGTTGTGAGATATTATTTTGTGTGTGATTTAAGTGTTTCTTTGTTACGTGAATATATTTTCATTAGCCAATATGTGTATGTTAAAAAGACCAATTACTTTTTGTAGCGTGCTGTGTGTAATGCGGGCGGGAGCCTTCCATGTCTGACCATCACCTTTTTGTGAAACAGGTAATATTTTTGTCATAAAACTCTTTTGTAAATTGATTTTAGTTAGTTGAGGCACAGATATGCCCGAGAATAAACGTCCAATCAAAGACAAGTCGGCTGTCCTGTCGTTCAAAAGCAAAACCAACACAACGCAGAGAATCGCCCTGAACCAGCCAGTACAAAGACTGAGCGGGTTACACAAACTTGATCCTGACTGCAAATCTTTTACAAAATTCCTTTTTTCCCATTCTATTTTCATTTGTATTTAAATAAATGGACGTAAAAGTTTGCAGCAACGTATGAAATGTGTCAATTTAAACAAGAACAGACGAGAAAGACAGTAGCTGTAAATACCTCATTAAAATCGCTAGTTCTGGGGGTCATTTTTAATTCTTATGATATCAGCCCAAATGAAAATAAATGAAATTACTATGTAAGAAAAAAATAGGAATTCTAAAGACTTAGCGTGTTTTGAACTTACATATTCATAAACCTTTGCAAGTCCTTATATAAATACAGACTGTGTGGAGCTTGCAGGGTAACGGTATGAAACATTTGAAGGCACTCTGTTCTGACTCAGGGACACCCTGACATGCAGCTTTACTGGGAAATAAAATTCCTGGCAAGTAGACTAGAACTCAGTTTACTGAGGTGCTGAGAATAGAGAGTCAAAAGGAAACAAGTTTTGTCATGGGAAGGAAAAATCCATAAATGACAATCTAAATAAAGACAGTCCTGAAGTGGAAATCACATCAACAAATCACTTAATGCGAAACATATTAAAGATCACAACTATAATTCAAAAAGCAAAACAATGTAAAAACATTATATTTTTAGAAACCAAAACTAAATTCCTAAAAAAAACAAAATGTAAAAAAAAAAAAACATTTTGAAAAACAAGAAATCAAAATGGAAAGTTAAAAAAATGAAACAAAAAAAGAAACCGGAAAAGGTAGGTATCATGGGACATCACCGATTGGATGATGACGTTTTTTCACCTTTTCTATAGGAAGTTTTTTGGCATGGTGATATCTACAGACAGAATTTTTTTAAGCTTCAATACACAGTCACTGCAAAAACATTGTGACTGATCAATCAATTCTTTACCACAGTTCAGGTAAAATGTCCTTCTGTATTAGCAGTAAAGCGGTAAATTTGACACGTATCAAAAGAGAGGCGGCAGATGTGAATTTGAGGTGCTGACTGTGTCTGGTGTGAATGCAGCATAATGTTAGTTTTTTATTATTTGTTTTCCTTTTTTAATTGTCACTGTGATCTTTAAAGTCCAATCCAATCATCTTTTGTTCTATTTTCAAAACCTTTGTCATTTTTAAGACATACTTTTTGCAGAGCGGCAGGAGTTCATTAGAAATTCTCCTCTGGGTTGTGGGTGTGACTGCTGCTGCAGACGTTGATATACTAGCATGCCTTTGTTTACACTCTCCTGCTAGTTTACAGCTCCTCATAACCCCAAGATAACATTAACGTAGCAAAAAAAAAAAAAGAAACAGCGAGCAATCTCAGAGCTCTGCAGCCCTACAGTTTAGAGCCAGATTCCAGCTCAGACAAGCAAAATGAAGACGTGCACGAATATATTTGTCTGCATGTGGATGCATCAGAATGGAGAGGGGCAGGTAGCAGTGGCCCGCAAATTTCAGGAGCTGCGTCACAACTAGCTTTTTCACACTGCAGTTTTTCATCTGCGCCTGGTCCTTCACAATTTGAAGAAAGAAATCCAGTTGTATTATTAAATTTTATTATATATGTTCTCCAGCATGAGAAAAAAATGCTACAAGAACATGTTAAAAACACAGAAAACACCATTTTCATTGGAATGGGCCTTCAATGTTTTTGCATTGAGTGATTTGTTGATGTGATTTCCACTTCAGGGTCACTATAGTGTCATATTTTACATAATCATATTTTACACATTTTGCAAAAATAGCAATCCAAAAGTATCAAAAATTAAAGAAAAAAAAACTTTGAGGAGACCAGATGTATCAAGGTTGAGGATTTTTGCATGACATTTTTTCATGACTGACAATAAAGAAAGCGCATGTAGACCTCTACTGGTGATGAGAAACATTAGTCTGAGGGCATGTTCCCGAGACTCTGGTTTATCTGTGTAACATGAGCCTTTTGCTTTGGCCTTTTCTACCATTTACAGTTTCCAACTAACACAGTTAATAAATCTAAAAAATGCTTTGGAGATCACAACCAACTGGACGTCTGCATGACAGATTAACGTGTACACAATGTACAGTAATGTTCAAACATTTGCTTTACTAAAATAAACCTAGAACAACTGCTAATGCGTCTGCTCAGAGCTGTTAAATAAGAAATGCATAACAAGCGCGGCCTACAAATGCACTGCACAGCCTGCCTGAGAGCTCCAATGGAAGTGAACGGGTGAACTTTCCCCTACATAAGGCAGACACAGGGAAGGGAGGGCCAGAAGAGGAGGAGCATGCAGAGAAGGAGAAAGCATGTAAACAAGGGCAGAAGGAAGTGGTTTATGGTCATGATTTGCTTCTGTTATACCCATACATGCATAGAATGAAGGCTCTGGGGCAGTAGAGATCATAAAGACTGCATCCCTCACAGACATGGGGGTGAATACGCTCCTGCCATGAGGAGTAAATGCAATGATGACGGAGTCTGCTGCAGCCACTGAAGCGCATTCACTGCAGCTACACCACATCCCAGCATGAAGATGCTCATTCTGTGCTTGACACTGGCGTGTAGCATCAGCTTTGATCAGTGGGCAGCTCTATTATTAAATTTCCATTCATTGTTTAACCCTTTTTTCAAGGATAAAAATAGCACCCACACCCCCCTCCACTCTTCCAAGACAAGCCTGCAGCTCTCCTCATCCCCGGTTCTTATGCAGCAGCTCTGCCAGCAGACCTTTAAACCCACTGAGCCCTTCTGTCCGCACAATGCCTGCAGACATGACAGCACAGCAGAAAACCCTGTGACTCATTCAATTGCATAACAGAAATTAAGGCTGTCAATTAGCAGGAAAACATATCAGCACTTATGCAGATGTTGGCACATCAGACAGGAACGTGAGGTGTGCTCTGCATGGGAGAACCTGTCAGACCTGGATTCTGAACCCAAACAAACAACGCTTGCTGTCCCATCAGCCACCGCAGCCCGCGCGGAGAGGAAAGTGACCCCACAGTGGGCGCTAATGGAGTCACGTACTGCAGATTCAACAACCTTTATTTAAAAAAAGCACTATACAATAAAGTCACGTAGACAATTCAAGTAGACCTTCTGTGTGAGAAGTCCTCCTACACACGTTCACCGTGTCTACAGGGTTCCTCAACACTTTCAAAATTAACTTTAGTGTAGAGTTCTCCTCCGCTCGTGAAACGCAGCATCAGTGTCAACAAGCAGCTGAACGTTTGCTTATAACGTGGTCATGTCGTGTGTTGTTGTGAGGCTCTCCTGTCAGCTGCTGAGAGGATTTGTTTGGTAGCAGTAGCCTGGCTTAGCTGCAGAAAGGACGCTGCAACTGTCGAACCTTCCCCCAAACACACACCGCAAACGCCGTGAAACACGCACGCCGGAGCTGCGGCGCTGCTGTGGGTCTGTGCTGCGCGTCCTCCTGTCAGCTCCGAGGCGAGCCTACGTGACAGACTTGTTTACTTCACCGCCTGCTCGCCCGGCAGGACGAACAGTCCGTACGAAAGAGCCACACGGTCAGAGAGCGAGGCCGGGCGGCGTGACGCGGAGTTGCGGACCCACCTGTGTTGTCCCGCGTGTTTCTCGGGCGGCAGCAGCCCCTCATGGTCCCCCGCTGAAGAAGCCCTCCTCTGCCTGGAAGGAGCGCGAGCGCAGACCGGAGCGAGCGCGCGGACAGCAATGAATGAAGTGGGTGAACCCGGAGCGCGCACTCAGCGCCGCGTGCGCACGTGCGCGCGCTGCCTCATTTCCATTTCGCACGTACAGTGAGGCTTCGCAGGTCAAGCTGTGAAAGGTGTGCTGGTGGGGCCGAGCCACGCGCGCGTTCCCATTAGTTTGGCTTTTCTCACCGTGGCGCCGGAGGGGGAGGGGGGCATCGAAAGTATCGATCACAGAAATTCCATCTTCTACATCAATGGAAACTTCTTCTTATTAAAAACTGTGCAAGAGAAGGGGTCAAATTTAAACTGGAAATGCCAACATTCGCATCTAACATATTGACTTTTTTTTACCTGATTCCACACATTTTAGACGACAAATCGATGAAATCTCCTGTTGTTGTTGTTTCATTTAAATCCTCTTTCTCTCTGTCTGCGGACACAGCTTTTATTTTGAAAGTGCAGTAGTCTCCAGACTGACTGCTGGTTTGCAGTATCAGGTTTTGGAGATCTCTCATGGGCCCCCCTGACTTTCATGTGATCTGTCCTTGTCTGAATCTTTAGCTGCCTTGACCCCAAAGGCACCACTGTATTTGGGAGCTAGAATGGCTTTTGTTTAAGCGGATTCCAAACCAGAATGTCTTTTTTTAACTGTGCGTTTTTTTTTTTTATCACACATTTAGATGGTGAATACAGCTAACTTATTACAAGTTTCCTGGAAACCAAGTGTGCCACAAGATTCCAGTCACCTTCTCATAGAAAAGGTTTTTAGTCAGAATTAGGGACGTCCATTAGAACTTTCTGGTTCATGGCCTGTAATTACCTCATTAACACTGACCTTTGGGATAGTTATAATTATGGTTGTGCAAAAAAGCTTGCTAGCCTTTCACATGCCAAGAATTTGTTCTTTTTCTGTCCCCACTTTATCCTGTCAGGGTCACAGAGGTTGGACAGTTATCCAGGGGAGTCCAAGTCAGATCCCTCCTTCTGCATAGTGGAGATAGCTTGCTGGGGTTTGGTGCATCTGTTCAGAAACACATCCAGGTTACTCCCAAACGCAAGCGTTTCTGGCATGTTCTGGCATATAGAAGAAGCCTATATTGTGTGTCCGTGGCGTTGTTCACACTGCCCTCAGCAACACAACGCATGTTCAAGTAACCACGTCCAGTGATAAGTCTTTGTGAATGCACAGAAATGTGTGTTTTGGGCTTCAGCATTCAAAACTCTCACATTCACGTGTTGCTACGCAAGATTCTACGCTCTCATGCTCTACGTACACAAAGTACGGCAATTGAACATATATCAAAGTTAAACTTGAAGTTACTCTTCAAACTGGTCTGTTGCTTAAGCTTTACACAGATCATGCAAACATGTATGGCGTTTGATTGGAATAATAATTTGATTGTCCCTCAGAAGATAAAAGATGAGTGACAAATTATCAACTTTACAGTGTCCGTTTTTATTTTAGAAAAAGTAAAGTCTAAATGAAGATTCAAGTGAGAAATAACTAAGATTATGTTTTGCATCATGTTCCTAAAGATCCTGCAGCTTTTAAATGGCCAACAGTTTACACTATGTTATTACAAATCAACAGCTGAATAGATTTTTACTTTAGAGGGTTTTATAGTCCCATTGACAGACTGATGATCTGTCCGGATTCAGAAGATGAACAGATGGATTTTAGAGAGAACCAATAACTGTCAATCACCAGGTCAAATGGCAGTAAAACAATTGAAATCATCCCTGCACCAAGAGTAACCGGTTCACTTATGCATCGTTTTAGGAAAATAAAGAACATTGTGACACAACAACACACTTGGAGACCATCTCTTCTCTGTTTATGTGGCAATTTTTTGAAAGCAACACAAGATAAGACAGTGTTAGCTACCCGTTTTAGATCCTGCATGAGGACAACAGGTGGAGAAAGAGATTAGCTGATGTTTACATTCAAAGAAAATATTAACATCTTGATTATTCTCTTAATTTTAACTTTCAGTGTTTGAACATATTTCCTTTTTTTTGTAATAGAACTCAAAAAATAACAGAAACAATGAATATAACTAGACTATTCATAGTTATATTACATGACATCCACCTATCCCACTACAAAATGAAAGAAGAAGGAAGGTGAGCGCCAAACATATAAAGGATGAAGAAGAAGAACGTAGGGATGGGATTCAAGTTCCTCACTGAACACAGAGGTGAAACAAACTAACAAAAGAAAAACATTTGATACATTTAAAACAAAAGGACAGATCTCATGATGTTACACCAGCATGTATAATGAAACTGACACAATTTTAACTATCATGTAAATAGGTTTTTGCTCTAGAAATTTTAAGCTTGATTTGATAATTAGATATGGAATTTTCCTCCTATTTTACAAAACTGTGTGAGCAAAGATTCGAGAACAAATGTCCATCCCGTCAAATGATGCTGTGACCTGGCATAGCTAGCAAGAGGAGGGATGTTTTGTGTGGGGAATCAGTGGCCAACCCTGTTGAGTTGAGGAGCCAGACCCCCCTGCAGGTCTTGGAAGTGTCTGTGAGGCTATTGTACAAAAAAGTAAAGGTCCACATGCATCAATTTGACAAGTAAAAAGAAGCAACCTCACTTAATGTTGAGAAGCAAAACTCATACCCGCTTTTTTCAGCTCCTGCTGCACAGCCTTGACTCCTCCAAACCGGGTGAATACTAGGTCAACAGCCTCTGATACGTCTTTGTCTTTCAGATCTTCCTTTCTGAGTCCCGCCTGCACCAACACTCTTTCTATAGCAGGATCCAAATCCACAAACTACAGGCAAAAGCAACACAGAAAACATTTGACTCTGCAACAATAAACTGATTTACATGAGACGTAACTCAGTTTGACTCATGTTTCTGTATAAAAACACTCACAGCTCTCATCTTTTCATATTCTGTGTTGGACGGAGCTTCCACTGGAAAATCTTTCCTCCCGTTAAGACCCACTTCTGATTGGTATCTGTGTAAAACATTGAAAGGCTGTAAATCATTTTTTCTTTTTTGTGTTTTAGAGACTGAATGTATCTTACTCTGAATCGGGCTCTTCACATACGAAGCTGCTTGTTGTTGTTTCGTTTTGTGTCATCTGGTTGGGCTTCTTTTCTGCATGGAAAAGGTTTTCAATGATACTTTCATGTAAAGTATTTCCTCTGTACACACAATAGAGCCCTGTTGTAGTTCTCACCTTGAGCTTCCATCACTGCAAGATGAAATTCTCCAGCTTCATCATAATTTGCAAAGTTGAGTCCAAATTGCTGAACCTGAGGAAACACAACAAATCTCTGGAGAACTCATGTCTCACGAGGAACAACGATTAAAGGTGGAGGGGGGGCTTACTCCTGCTTGAAAGATGTGGAAGTAAGGACGTGATACAGTGTACTCAGAGGTAGCACGCAGTTCCTGCTCCCACAGTAACTCCTCTCTCTGCATTCAGTACAAGAATGAAGGAGGAAGCCAAAGAGCTTGTGAGCACAGAGGTCAAACATGGAAACATGGAGGCGCAGCAATCAAGATAAGACTTCCTATTGTTTGCAAAGGAAACTTTGAGAAACAGAAACACCACATGATTCCCTATCCATGCCACTGTGCACACATACATGAATGACAACCCTGTTCTTTGAAGGAAACAGTATGTAGTTTGCTTTACCATAACACAGTAGAGATGCAGGAAGTAGGAGGATGCAGGTTGATCTTTTACCAGGCACAGCACACCGCTGGCGAAGCAATCCCAGCTTTGTTTTTCTCCCGAAGTGCTGCAGGCCTGTAGAACCTGAACCACTGTAGATTTAACAAGCTAAAATACAATAAAATTCATGGATAACTGATACAGCTCAATACCAAAATATTCCACAGTAAGATATAGCTGACAATAGTAACAGATCAGTACGATTTCCAATATGTTTGAGACACGCTGTGACATTTTTAACCCCTTCCTGGCTGACTCAATTTCCAAATATATAGGCTAACGTACTTTTCAAAGTATAGCTTGCCTTGTTTGTCTGGGGTTATGACCCTTTACTCAGGTGTTAGAGGGCAACGTAAGTGTATATATGAGTATATACTACTGAAAGCAACGCAGAAGAAGAAGCTCCGCTCAGTTTTACGCCGGGCGACACAGAGGATGAAGAATTCAACGGATTTAGTGATTTGAAGTGATATTAAGAGTTCAGTTGACTTGTTAGCATGTTCTTTATGCTATGGCTATATGAATAATTGTTCACATGTTGTGCTATTAGATTCCTCCAACGTTTCATGAAGCTAAATAAGCATCAGTGTGTTATGGTAGTGAAGCGTTCAGATATTCAGTCTGTCATTGTTATCTATTCCATTTCCAAATGAAATGGCTCTTAAAAGCCCCGGATTTTGTTAAATACATTTCTCCCAAAAGTGCAACTTATATATATGATATTTTCTTCTTTATTGTGCATCTTTTGGCTGCTGTGACTCACACTCCAGAGTGGCTTATAGTCCTTTCAAGGTGATGCTAAATCTAGTGGAGTTCTAGATAAAATGGTCATTTCAAATTAGCAACATAGCGTGTGAAAGAGTAAAGGCAGAGAGTAAGACTGCGTTTGATAACATTGTACTAATCGTAATAAAATCTTCCTTACAAGAACATTTTGCCCTTTTCAAGGAAGAAAGATATTTTTGTAAACAAACGCAGAGCAAAAACAGCAGGGATGGTTTGTCTCAGTTTGAACCACATCCACAGCATTTGTTTTCTCTTCTTCTTTGTACCTTCTTCTCATGAAAATCATGTCAAACAAACGTTAAATATGCCAATATTGTTATGTGTTTAGGCTTTAGCATGGCAACCACAGATTTCATCAAAATGTAACTCTTTAAATGGTGTTACATAGGGTTAGTGACCTGCTCTGAAAAGCTAAAAACTTCCAATAAATCCTCACAAAACTCATTTCTCTTTTAAACATGGTAACTTTAAAGGAAATATCTGGCAACAATAAATAACAAAATCCATTTAGATTTCATATAAAAATTCCATCATACTGTCCTACATACAGACAACGGGATCTAAGCTGCGCTTTGAGGCCACAAGCTTACCTGGTAGCGGGGTTTGATAATCGAGACAAGGACACCTTTCTCCCGGATGGTCAGGAGATCACTCATCACATCGGCATAGTGGGTCAAACAAAATGCCATGTCTGGACTTTTAATTGACTTCACCTGTCTTTACCGTGTCCTCACGTTCATTCCAAATGTTTCCACTGAAGCCTGTATGGTCCTGTTAGCTGGTTTGAGCAGCTGCATTCACAGAGCAACAGAGAGCCATGCAAATTTATGGGTAGGAAGTGGGTTCAAGTAAGCAAATGTACCGCAGTGTGAACAGCAAGTAGTCACACAGAGCGTGAAGACGTCACCATGCTATTCCTGTCATTATCAGTGAAGGAGGAGCTGTGAGGCGCAGCGGCTGATGAAGGATGATGAGATCCGTCCTCAGAATGTGGTGATTGTTGGGAGTCGGGTCGACTGGAGCAGACTGGACCAGAGGAGAGAAGATCGGCCTGTTGGCGGGTCAGGATTTTAAGCAAATTAACATGGGCTCAGGACCGGTTGGTCTGGAGAAGACAGCAGCAGCAACAAAAGAAAACCAGAGGGGGGCAGCAAAGAGGCAGAAGCTGTCAGCACCGCACTCAGTTTGATTGACAAAAAAAATCATGTTAACATAAAATATCTTCTTCATATTGGAATGTAGATTCTTGAAACTCTTTAACTCAACCAGCACAGGATAAACTTGGGACTTAAAAGCTGTCCTATAAGTGTGATCCTAGTCATATCTGTCATTGACCTCCCTTTTTAGAAAAAATAATAGTTTACTAGAAATATGATTTTTTTATATCTATATATTATGTTTTACTTTTATATCTGCTCAACACTGCTCAACAATTGACATACACTGCTCAACCTGATATTTAACACTTAGAACAGCATAACTAACGTTGTCAGTGTTTTTGATGGCATCAGGTGGACCTTCACAATCAGTGATACAACATCATTGTAAAGAGGCCCATTCATTCTATTTTCCTTTTGGTTTCATTCTATTTTCCTTTTGGTTTCATTCTATTTTCATTCTGGTTTCATTCTATTTTTATTCTGGTTTCATTTTATTTTTATTCTAGTTTCATTCTGGTTTCATTCTATTTTTATTCTAGTTTCATTCTGGTTTCATTCTATTTTCATTCTGGTTTCACTCTGGTTTTATTCAAGTTTCATTCTGTTTTCATTCTATTTTCATTCTAGTTTCATTCTGGTTTCATTCTATTTTTATTCTAGTTTCATTCTGGTTTCACTCTGGTTTTATTCTAGTTTAATTCTGGTTTCATTCTATTTTCATTCTAGTTTCATTCTGGTTTCATTCTATTTTCATTCTGGTTTCACTCTGGTTTTATTCAAGTTTCATTCTGTTTTCATTCTAGTTTCATTCTGGTTTCATTCTATTTTCATTCTGGTTTCACTCTGGTTTTATTCAAGTTTCATTCTGTTTTCATTCTAGTTTCATTCTGGTTTCATTCTATTTTCATTCTGATTTCACTCTGGTTTATCTTATTTGCTTACCTTTGAAGAGCCATCCAGTTGCAGGAATGTAGGTGACCCACCTGGTGGATACAAATGCAGACTGAACCTTGTAACATTCTGACTGATGAAATCACTTGGATGAGAGACAAAAGAAAAAAAATTAAGTTCAGTTGCAATTATTCAATTTCAAGATAACGTCACCTGGAGGAATAAAAACCTTCTTTTACTGGCAAGGTCAAACCCATTAAGTTTTATTGAATACTTTTTTTTGACTCCATGATAAAAATATTTTTATTTTACGTAATTGATGAAATTAATTAAATTAATACAATGAATATGCATAAAGCTTGATCTTACATTTTGGTAAATATAAAACTAACTAAACGACAGTAGGCATTAAGTGCAGTAGGATTAAAGTAAAACCGTTTATCTTAATGCTTCTCCACTCATGTGATAGTATCTAAAGAGCTGTGAGGATCAATACTTTTGTGCTTATTTAGAGTTTGAGTTGGATGATCTGCCTCATGGGAAACCTGGAAATGGTTCACTCTTATGCACAAAGCTATTTTTGAACTGCTTCTGTAACTGTTTATTAGTATATCCATCTATTCATTCTTTCATCCATTTTCCAAACATGCTTGACACTGTTTGGGGGTCGCACGGTTGCTGGAGCCTTTCCCAGCCAATGTTGGGTTGAAGGCAAGGTACACACTAAACAGGTCTCCAGACCATCACAGGGGCATGCAACTATACATACATTCACACCAAGAGACAATTTAGAGTCACAGTTTCCCAGAGGGCAATTGATGTTGAAGTGAGGTCAAATCAAAATCAAAGCTCGACATGAAATTCAAGCAAAAACAAAATGTATGTGCAAATCAAACTGACATCAAAACTTTAATATCAGTTTTACATCATGATATTTACCCTGTTTGATGTCATGAGAATTTTAAATTTGGACCAAAAAACTAATAAAACTAAAAACAGAGGTATAAAACATACAATAAATGGTTTACTGGAATATATATATTTAAAAAAATATTTGTTTCAGTGAACATATAAAGTTTCTGAAAGTTTTATTGTTAACTATTAACTATTTATTTATTAACTATTACTTTCTTAATCAAACGTGTTAATAAAGGAATGAACATTTATGCTGGGAGATATGAATGCATTTTATGTTGGTGCAACATTATTTATTTATGTTGGTGTAACATGATGATTGCTGTGTCAGGAAATGATTGAGAAGGACCAAACATGCAGGAGACCAGGCTTGGTGGCAGAAACTAAGACATTTATATTTATATATATAAAGAAAAAACGGAACTTTCCAAAACCACAGAGAACGAAAAAGGTGGCAAGGCAGAGCAGATGACCTGAAAAACACACTGAGGTTGATGAAGTAAATGAGGACGGCTGTGGATGATGAACCTGAAACTGCTGTGACTGATGAGGATAACTTAGAACATGAACACATAGAACAAAACCCAAACGAAACCACAGAATCCTCACAATGGTGCTCTAAATAATTAGTTAAAATCATCTTGATTGGTTTATTCATTTCCATGACAGGAGTTGTTCTTTAAAAAAGTGATACAAATAAAGAAAAATGTAAATATCTCACAACTGGTGATTCTCTCAAAGTGGATCTAATCATTTCAAAGACCTGTGAACTCGCTCGCTCCAGCATTGTGATCACAAGATTTAAAACATTTTCATTCATACTCAAGTTTATTAGTGTAATTTCAGCCTGGTTTGTGTTTTCTCTTAGACACCAGATGGAGTTGAACTGAACTAATGTTCAAATGACTGAAAATCAAATATTTCATGAATGTTTTTCACATTAAGAAAACATACTATTGAAACTTCAACCGTTCCTGATTTTTACATCTACTTGGTTTTTCTGGATTAGCATGAATTATTTAGATTTTCATTTTGAGAAGTACCTTACCGAATTAAGTAACACCTGACATTCTAGTTCAAGTTGAGAAAACTCAACAAGATTATGTCAGATTAGCTTTGTTATCATAACTTCTACAAATCTAGTTAAACTGCACCTTGATCATCATGTGACAGAAACATTAATAAATAATGTTACTACAAACATAATTACATTCAGATCTCCTGAAACAAATGTTTATTGCTTCATTAACACATTAGATTTAAATGGAAATACTTTCAAAAATGTTAATGTGTTGAGTTAAAGCCCATTCATGACACCACTCTGAGCCTGTACTTTGTGTTCCTGCATTTTTTCTTTGCAGTGATTCTGCTGTTACGGGCTGGAGTCCTTGTCAGTCTTAAAAGATTCCCTTTTACTCTGGAGGTGAAGAAATGTACATAAATGCTCTTCAACTCCCAGGGCTGGTGGAGGATGCTTTAGAGCTGATGTGTTTGGTGTTTTCTGAACTATGGTCCCAGCTGTTCCAGATGTACTGCTGTTATGTTTAAATGGAACTTGAATCCTTTAACCCATTAAATCTAACAAGATGAGCGTCATCTGCAGACACAGCAGATGCAGCTGTTTGGTCTTCTGCAGAATTCCCACGATGTAACCTTGTAAGAATAGGATGGGGCCCCCAGCGCTGGGCACGCAGCCTTCGCTTCTTTTACACTTTTAAATGAAATATCAGTGAAAAGTGAAGAACTGCTGTTTGGAAATGACTCAAAACAAGAATAGGCAGGAAAAGTTGCTTCTATCATATCAGCTCAGTGATCTGGTAGTACTATACATCACACCCTCAGAATGCTCGAGTTATTTCTTCAACCTGTCCGGTTATTCATGTTGGCATAAATTTTTGGATTCTTTTTACGGAGCATTTTACAATTAAGTTAAAGTTAAAATAACCAGCAAAAAGTTAGACCTTTTTAACCACAGAGTTGGGTTAAAAACAACTAAACGGGTTATTTTTAACTATGGAGTTTTCAGTGTGCAGTTTTTATACAAATGATAACAGTTCACCAGGGAGTAGGACAAAAATCATTACTGTGACATATGGCAATATTTTTTTTGTCAATGTTGGCATTCATTTCAAGCGCTGCAGACATTTGAATGAATTCTTTAAAAGCAAACGTGCAGTTTAGTGTCTTACTTTTGTGTTCCACCTAAATCCACGGCCACTAGTTGGCAGAGCACCACGCCGAGCCGCTTTCAGCAGCTCTACACCAAACAACAAGGTCTCACCAGAACCATCTCCTGCTAAATGTTCACTCATTAGCCTTGCAGTTGTTACAGAGATAAATGATACCTACAGTATACAACTCAGTAAAACCGACAGGTTGGAGTGGTAGAGATCATTCATTGTTTCTTCGGTCGTTTAATCCATTTTCTAAATTCATAAACTATATTTTATCAGCGTTGTGAATACACAGCACTTTATTTTCCTAATATTACTTGAAGAACCTGATTCGTTAAAGCACATTTAGACTTTGTTTTTTGAAATGCTGAAAAATATTTAGTTGTGAAAATCAGACAAAAAATATTTCAAAGTTAATCAAAGGAAGAGCATTTGAATTTGTTTTGGTAAATCAACTTGTATGAGATACAGTATCAGTTGTTAATGCTCTGATAAATAAATACAATGTATTTTATATTATTTTGTTCATGTGAAAGATGTTTTAGTATTCACACAAACTTTTGTTAAAAGTTAAACTCTTAAAAAAATGATATATTGTCATTGATAAAGTGTTGGAATAAACTGGGATCTGCACTCAGTGGTCACTTTGTCTGGTACATCTTGCTAGTACCAGGTTGGACCCTGTTTTTCCTTCAGAACTGCCTTAATCCTTGGTGGCAGAGATTCAACAAGATACTGTAAAGATTCCTCAGAGAGTTTGGTCCATATGGACATGACAGCATCACACAGTTGCTGCAGATTTGTTGGCTCCACATCCATGATGCTGATCTCCCGTTCCACCACATCCCAAAGGTGTTCTATTGGGTTGAGATCTGGTGACTGTGGAGGTCATTTGAGTCCAGTGAACTCATTGTCATGTTGAAGAAACCAGTCTGAGAGGATTCCAGCTTTATGACATGGAGCCTTATCCTGATGGAAGTATCATCAGAAGATGGAACACTGTGGTCATAAAGGGATGGAGAGGGTCAGCAGCAATACTCAGGTAGGGTGTGGTGTGGTGGACAAACAGCTTTTCACTGACACTCAATTGCTTCTTTACATGTGATCCAGCATTATTCCATAAAATGAACAATATTTGAAAACAAGCCAATGTAACAGGAAAATTTTATCAAATTTCCAAGACAAGTTTTGTTTTTGTCACAGGAAAAGGATGTCAATAAAAAAATATTTACCACTCTTAGCTTTTGATATTCTTACCATCACAAATAAATCTGTAATATCGCTTGAAATCAAATGAACCAGGAGAAAGGACATTTTATTTACAAAAGAATGTGACACAGTTGGGAAAAATGTATTTTAATTAGACAACTAATAAAATAAATGGTCTTCTCAACTATTAAGAGCAGAGTCGCGTTTACATTGTACAATATGTGATATTGGCATAGAAAAGAGTACTTACAGATGCTTTTACTCTACTTTTGTTCAGTGATATTCTCTCTGTCCTTTTCAGCAAATGTAACGTCTTTGTTATTGTTGCATCCTTGGTCAGCGGCCTCTGCCTGAGCGGCTTCTGGAGGCACCGGCCTCTTGCGTCTCTTGTTCAGCAGAGGATTGTTAGACGTGTCCAAGTCTTTGATCTTCACCTGGTCGTAGTCCACACGCATGGTGGCCAAAGCACTGGTCATTTCATCCTAGGAAAACAAATGAGTCTGTACCTCTGAGCTGCTGCCCTCCCCCCCGTCATATTTGAAAAAACAGGCGATGACTTCTACCTTGACATTGTCCCACAATTCTTTGTCCTCAGTCAACACCCGAGAGGTGTGGAGAGGGGTTGATGGAACCACCATGGATTGCTGTTGAGGAAGAAAGGCCTAAACCTCAGCATCAGTAATTGACACAAATGCATCTGTTTGCAGGTGGAAAGCTTTGAGCATCAACATACACTGATCCAGGGGTGGTTCATGAACTGTCCAATAGTCATCCTCTCACTGGGGTCTGTCTTCAGCAACTGAATGATGAGCTGCTTGGCTGCACAGAAAATTCACTTGTGGTAAGAAACGTATATCTAAACACGACTCTGGAGAAAATCTTGTAGATGTGAAACTATTGTATTTTCTGCACTACAGGGCGCACTGGATTATAGTCAAACTTATGTCATAAATGAGGCGCACTGAACCACAAGGCACATACAGTGGGGTTAGGCACCCCAGGTAAAATGTTATATTATAGTGCATAAAGAAGGGTTAGGGTTAAGGAAAGATTGAAAAATTCTAAAACCTGTTATTTTGAAATAGTAAATGATGGAAATAAAGCCTATTTTTTTTAAATATTAAAAGAATGTCTCATTTGTAAACTGATGCATTTAGAAGATTTTTCAATCTTTTCTTGAGTTATTTATGCACAATAACATAACATTTTACCTGGGGGGGGGCCAAACTTTCAATCCCCGCTGTAAGGCTCAGTTGGTTAAGTGCGGGACTGGCATATGGGAAATGAGGGTTTGATTCCCAGGGTGCGCATGAGCTTCATCCAGGGTGGATTCTTGGGTAAGACCCTTTGTGCTACTGCCTATCTACATAGCCACAAGGGGACCTCAATCTAAGATAAAATACAGAGTCATGTCAGGAATGGTATTCGGCGTAAAAATCTCTGCCAGCTGTTCAAATCAGGGAAAGCTGAATCGTTGTGGCAACCCCTGAAGGGATAAGCCAAAAGGTGTACAACAACACAGTAATCCTAGAAGTTGTTTGTAACATGTTAACCACATTAGCATTTTAACAATACCTGTGACTCTTAACCTTATTAGTAACACATAAAACACAGTCTGTTCCTGCTAAAACCGCATTTAATTGTTATTATCATTTATTTATTTATTTTTTAAATCAATTGTTTTATTTTATAAGTTTAATTCTTTCTATGTGTTTAATTTTATTTTGCATTGTATGTATCTTCACACATCTTATTTATTTAATTTTCCCCTCTCTCCTCTTATGGACTGTTCACGCTTTACTGTGTACAATCAATGAGGAATGCTACCGCTTGTGTTGGACCAGAAAGGTAATTGTTCATTTTAGAGTATTGTCAGTCTTATTTGACATAAAATAGGATTTAAAAGTGTTACCAGGAAGTATACCAAGCTGCTGTGGTACAAACAACATGATGTTTTCAGCTTGTTTATGACGGTACAAAGAAGGTCCAAGACGACGCGCTGGTTGGAACACATTTAAAGAGATCGCGATAACAGCTGATAATTGAGATTGTCGTACGTTCTAAATAAACTGCAACACTTTGTTTGAATTCTGGAATCTTTTGTATGTTTCTTTTGGTTGGTGATGGATGCTATGAAGATTTTTACCCCCTTTTTCTCTTTTTTCTTCTAAAACATCAAACTCTCTGCAACAATGGCTCTGGCGACCGGTCGGCATTGGTCCACACATGCGGCTTGAGCACCATTCAGTTTGTCCGATCCTCCAGGCTTCATCACTTTGATCGTCATTTTCACTTTCTCCTTCCGATGGTCTTTTCTTCTCCCTCTGAATATTCCGGTTCATACATATATGGTTGAACCCCAAACGCTTCAATATCATCTAAAAACTCCTCTTCTTCTTCTTTGTAAAATTGACTCCTGTCTCCTTCTGTGGCAACAGTTGCTGCTGATGCTTTGGATACTCCCTAAACGCGAACATGGTGGCTTCCATGATTCAAAATTATTTTTATTTTCCCTTAAGTTACTTTTAGAAGTTACTTTTATAAGTATTCATCGTGTGTGGGATCATGAGAACTATGTGTAATAAGGCATACTTTCTTTTTTTGAAAAAAAAAAGGCTTTTAGGTGTGTCTTATTGTGCAGAAAATAGGGTGATTAAAATTAAAATCAAATAATCTGACCCTCCTCTGAAACTTCAGCCCACTCAGGATTGGGAAACTCATACTGGCCCAGCCTGATCCTCTGCTTCATGCCTGGGGAGATGGCCTGACCTGTATTTGAGTAGAATGGAGGAAACCCACACAGTCTGGTGGAAGGAGAGGAAAATGTGTCAGCGTGTCCTTTCCCTAAATAAAAAAATGTCCCTTTTTTGTCAGTGTTTTAAAAAGATAGTGTCACAGAAATAGATGGAACTTACAAGATGTATGTGATCACTCCCAGAGACCACATGTCGCATGATTTGTCGTATTTCTCTGGTCCAAGCACTTCTGGGGCTGAAGTTCACAGCAACGTCCACACAGACGCAGAAAAGCAGAAGAAAGAAAAAAGGAAATCTGTCAACTGATCCCCCACAAACAGATTAACATAAAATACATCTGTAGCAGCAGAAGCTCTCACCAACATAATACGGGGTATAGCAGGGCGTTTGCAGTGACTTTTGTAGTGAGGTCTCCTTAGCAAAGCCAAAGTCTGTCAGCTTCAGAGTGGCATTGCTCTCTCTGGTGGTGTAAAGCAGGTTTTCAGGCTGTGAGATACATAAAAACAAGTGAAATGCCACACAATGAAAAACATTCCACGTCCCATGTTGTCATGTTTGACTTTGTACCTTAAGGTCTCTGTGAGCGATGTCCATGCGGTGCAGGTATTCAATGGCTGAACCGATGTCATGCATGATCTCCGACACTTCTGATGGACAGATATGAAAACGAACATAGTAAAGAAGGAAGTAAAACCCAAGAGAATTGTGTGTGACTTGTGGCCCACCTCTCTCTGTGAAGGCCTGATCCCCTCTGGCCTGGATGCGGCTGAACAGCTCCCCTCCCTCCATGCTGGCACAAGGTCGACAAAGAGATAAGAACTAGGACAATGAGGGTACTCCTGGCAAACAACCACAGTTCTTCACTGCCACTGTCTACTGTTGGTTTTCTAACAAAGTGACTCATTGTGTTTCAATATTTAGTGTTCCGATGAGTCCAGTTTTTAGAGCAGAACTGGTTTCAGAACCAAGTGAGGACATTTAAACAAAAAGTCATCAGGTTTACATGAATACATGAAGAAAAGATCTGAGAAATAAAAACAAGATGACTTTTATGTCAGATTAAAGTCTGTATTTTACACCTTTTTACAAAAGCAACCCCTCTGTTTGCAATGTGTAAATAGCCTTTAAACTGACACATATTGCACCTTAACCTTTGCAAAGACAGAAACCTATTTAGCAAAGAGCATTTTTGAAAGCATCTGAACTCATCTGAATAAAGTTTTACCTTTTAATTTCTTTGTAAACTGCTTACGGTTAGAAAAATTACAATTTCTGTTTCAATTCCAGCTTTTGATTCTTTAAGCCAATCAGAGTAAACGGGAAAAAAATGTGACTTGTTCCTAAAAATGAGGAGAATTTCTGCCTGATGTCTGAAACTCTGAGAACAAGCTGTTTGTCTAAATTTGCTAATGTTGATTGTTGTTTGGTGGGACAAAACAGAATAACTTATAAATATTCCTAATATAGCGCTGGTGATGCTTACCATTCCATCACAATAAGCAGACATTTCTTGCCCTGGTACATGTTCTCATACAGGCTGAGTATCTGTACAATGTGAGGTCCTCCAGACACTCGCCAGTGCAGATCAACTTCTCGTCTGGCTTTAGGAGTATCATAAAGAATCTGCAAAATCACAGCAAAAACAGCTTTAAATGAACTGTAAATTATATTTCCATGGGGTAGTTTACGTGAAACATGAATCTAAGGATGTATTCCAACTGGAAAAGTCCATTGGTCCGGATTGAGTCCTGAACTTTGCATTTGGTTTGTAATTAGACTTCTGTCAACCGGACATTTCTGTTTTGAACCAAAGCTTGTAAACAAACGCATGTGACTAAAGATCTCTTCAGTCATTGGCCAAGAATTACGAGGGCGGGACAAAGCAGCAAGAGAAAGAAGTCCTACATCTTGTAATCCTTGTCAGGATAGTTCACTTACTTAAATTTCGCAGAGCAAACGTCTGTCTCAATGTCAGGTTCAACACTTTTTACTGGTACTGTGCTACGGTGGAGGAATGCTGCAAGGTGCTTACTGGCAAGATAACGGCTATAAAGGCACAACGATAAGTGTTTACGACATATAGATTGTTGGGAAAACAGTGTCAGGAGCAAATGTTTCACGTTAAAAGTTGTTTTAGTAAACCTGTATTCACATTTCAAAGAGTGGCTGCGTCTCATTGTTCCTCCATGTTTGGCTCTCTGTTCACATATCAAAATGCTACGATGACCGTTTTGGTTCGGTTGTTCCACTCTGAGCACGGAGTCTATTCAAGCTGAGAAATCTGCCAAACCGGAGCTCAGTCCGATTGGAAACTAGCTGAGACCACCTCGAAAGAGGGGTCAGAGAGCAGTTCCTGGTCCCGGGTCAGGGTCCGCTTGGATGCACTCAGGCTGAAAATTTGTTCTGGATTATCGGGGAAAACGAACTCTGGTTCACTCTAAGCGAACCATGTGTGTCCAGTCTGAATACACCCAACCTTTACAGAGAAAAGGGTTTAAAATGGTTTTCAGCAGCATGGATCCTCTGCATCTGACAAATGTCACTTGGTAAGCAGTGCGAGTTCAAGTTCTGCAGAAGTTTTACAAGTTCTGCACATGTAAAATCCAAAGTGAACAATGCAGGAGGATGAAGTGCTGAGAAGAGGTGATTTTCCTCAAAATGCCAGACACGACCATTCCTAGATAGAGTTTAACGGTAAAAAGTCTGAACATTTCACAACACCTGATTAAAGTTTCCACTAAAGAACTTCCAAAGAAAACAAAGGAATGTGACACACTTCCAGTTTACTGCAAAACCGGCCAGATGTGCATGTTTCACAGCACAGTCCAGATGTGGAGGGTTTTTCTCGTTTGTTTTGGGTGAAAAATACCGATTTGACAGTTTTGCTGGTATTACAGACACATCCTTATGTATTAGATTAACATGGGGGGTCATTGTCCATCATAAGGCAGACATCACATCACTGTCTGGGTAACTGAGGGCCAGCTTCGCCTTCAGCCTTTGCACTTCCTCATCTGAGAACTTGTTGATCTTATCAGACCAAATGAGGGGGAAATGAGATTTTCAACCACCCAAACCAAAGGCTGAATCCAAATCAATAATTCATGTCAGCTCTGTGTCCTTATTTACAGCAGCAGTCCTGTATCTCCACAAAGCTCACGCACCTTCAGCGCACACTTTGCCCCCGTTTTCTTGCAGTAACACTCCAACACCTTCCCGTTAATGCCCAGGCCAAGCACCTGGGATGTGACTTTATAGTCCTCTGTCACTGCATGTCTCCTGAACTCCAGTTTACAGTAAGCAGGTTGCTGGAGGTCGCTGAGGCCGCTGTCCACACCGCCCCCCAGGCTGGTGGAGGCGCTCGGCTCTGCGGGCTGCTCATCCTGGGCCCCGAGCATCTTTGACTAAACAAACCAGGGGCGGATTTACCAGCAGCCTCCTCCGTCATCCGACGCTCTCATTTTGAAGCCGCAGGTCCTTTGCAGAACTCCTCCCAATGAGACAACCAGCGAGAATATCCTGTAAAAGCCCCTCAGTGCGCAGAGAAAAGGCAGAATAGAGGAGCTGTGCTGGCACAAAGAGGAGAAACGGAGCTGGAACAAAAAGTTAAAGGCGCACGGAAGGGTGTCGTGTCCCCATCTGCACCTCATCACTGTTCTGTGCTTCACTGAAGGATCACCGACCCCTCCAGCCCCATGACGTCAGCGCGGAAAGGCTCGAATTCATGCGCATTTTACTCTCCCTTAAAGGAACAGGCGCGCGTAAAGACGCACGCCAGAGGACTCGGATGAGAGGAGTTTTATTTACACAGAAACTGTAAAGGTCCTCATCAAATGGCTTTGGAAAATGTTGTCTGGTCCAATTTTTTTGTTTCACTGACAAAATCAACATAGAGAGACATATTATTAAAATAGAACAGAAAAAATAAAATACTTAAACGGATCCCACAAGGGGCAATTGTTTTACCTTATAGCTAAATAAACAACAAAACAACAGAAAATAACAACACAAGATCACAACAAATGACACAATGAAGTATCTTGTGTCTATGAGGCGATGTAGAGTCTAATAAAGCATGTCCAAAGTCCGACCTGTAGCCCAAATGCGTCCGGCATTCAGATTTCATCAACTTACAGTCATAAAATTCATCATTTGTGGTTCCCAGCATTTCTGAAAGCTGTGTGTACGGTTTCCTGGTTGTGGCTGACTAAATCCCGTCATCAGCCGTTGTAAACCTTTGGCAACACTGTCATGGATATGGAAGCAAATGTGACTCATAATTCAAAATAAAAGTCAATACCGGAAATGCTTTTTCATTTACAAAATACAGCAGCCTCCGTTGACTCAAAAATAAAATGACAACTCAATCCGCCTAAAGGCTTTTTCTTTTTCTTCTTCAAGGCCGCTCATTCTGTCACTTAATTAAAATGATAAAGAAAAGGACATTTGACATTTCATTTTCAAAAAGTTCCCTAGCAAATGTGTACCAAAATTCAATCAGAAATATCTAATTTGAAAATTAAAATGGATTACAGAAATGCTTTTTCATTTTCACAATGTAACTGCATCAATTGACTCATAAATAAAATTAAAAATCAATCTTCCAAAAAGCTTTTTCATTTTCGACTTCAACACCGCCCAATATGTGACGTAATGAAAGCGAAAATGCAAAGCGGGATTGCTTTTTCGGTTTTAAATTCAACACATGCAAAGTGTCTCATAAATGACTTCCAGCTAGCAGTTCAAGAGGAGCGGGGGTGGGGGTGGGGTAAGGGGGGATGCCGTGATGACGTCAGCGCTCACGCTTCTTCTGCGTTATTGATGCTACCTGCAAACGACATGGCTATCTCAAACAGGTGTGCACAATTCTTGTTGGAATTAGTTTCCCAGTTGGAGTTACAAACAGTTTCAGAGTGTGATGCACATGACAGAATTGAGCAGGTTTTAGAGAGCTTGGCTGAAAACTGACACCAATATAAACAAAGCTTTCGTGGCCAACATGCTCTCAGTCCTTCAACAACTGGAGGGGTCGCGCATGGAAGTGTTGTGCCCTGGAGGCATTCCTTCCCCCTCGTCAAGCGACGGCACCTGTTCCTAATCATCTGCACCTGATCTTCATCACCATGGCTTTTTAAGCAGCATCAAACCTCCAGCCATTGTCAGATCATTATGCTGCTTGTGTGCCAGCCAGCCAGCCAGCCAGCCAGCCAGCCAGCCAGCCAGCCAGCCAGCCAGCCAGCCAGCCAGCCAGCCAGCCAGCCAGCCAGCCAGCCCACTCTGTCAGCTCACCTGTCTGCCAGCCAGCCAGCCCGCTCCATCAGCTAAGCTTGCCTGCCTACCTGCCTGCTTTCTCATCCTGCTCCACTATTTGCCTTATCAATAAACATCACCTTCTCATCTTTTAAAACATGTCTGCTCTTGGGTTCCACCCATCTCCTTGTTCACAACAGGAAGGGGACGACCAGTCATCTATATCCCTTTCCATGCGATTGAAAGATATTTGTTGCATGGCCCCAACATCCAGGAAATAGCAGAGGTGTTTTGCACAAGTCGCCAGACCATACATCGGAGGATGAATGATAATGGATTAAACTGCGTTATTTATTTAGTAATTATTATTTTATTATCCGGAAACATAGAATGACTTCCATTTAAACCTTCATAGTTAGAACACACAGTCGTTATGCAAACATCCGGATAACAAAAAATATGCAGTTTACCTCAATCCATGCAGATGTAGATAAGGTAAGAATGAACCTTAAACGTATATTTATTTTATGAATGATACACAATGTAATACTGGGAGGTTTTCCGTATCTGCATTTATGTGTGTAATATTTTACCATAAATCATAAGATTGACTCAGTCATGTGCAAAATAATGCATATTGAAAATAAATAAAATTGTAATTACAATAAGTCAAAGAGTCATATACTTAGAACAGAACATTTTAGATTGAAGGCTGAGGAATACTATCGTGTTTTATTGAAAGAATGTATTTGAATCAGATTTGGGTCTTTTGATTCCCCCCCTTATGCTTTTCTAGTATAGCCTGTTTTCTCCTCATTTTGCTGAGCTTGTATCCTGAATAAAAGACCAACTGCAGCTGCTGGGTTTTTCTCAGGCATTTCAGTGGAGCTGGAGTCCAGTGCAGAGAAAGCAGCATGTATGAGCAGGAGCTGGGGTCTGTTACCGAGGTATCATCATCTGCAGAGGATCCTTTCTCTGCAGAGCAGATGTTGAGCAGCAACATGGACAAACTTTACTTGACACGATTCTTACTGATACAAAATTTAACCACAAACAAACTTTTTCCAGATGTGTTGCTTCATCTAATAAATGTTACTGACAGGTATGCTGAGTAAATAAGGATTATAAATGTAACGTTTGACTGAATGCATAAAGAAGCCACAACATAAAACCCCTCACTGTCTCTATGTTTCTGTTGTTGAAAAACATATTCATGTTGTTTATTTTTATATTCATTATAACACTCATGTCAGGATTCAGTTTTACCATCAAAAAGAGACATTTCTAAACAGCTTTGAAAATGTCAACATTAACTGTTTTAATAAAGCTTTAAACTTCAAATGGTAAACATGGAGCCAGTAAACACCAACTCCTAAATGAAACAAGTCCAATATGATGCAGTCCTTCTGGATGTTGTTTTCCAGCTCATCAGCCTGACACTTTAGGCAGGAATCACGGCTCCTCTTCCACTCCCCAAGACGCCAATCAGGTTCCTGCTGCAGGTCCAGAAAAAAGGCTTTTCCAATGACCTGCAATTTAAAAAAATGTAGAGATTAGAGTAAAGTCATTAATGATTGTATTGCATGTAAATATTATCCTAAATTAACCAAACAAAGTTCTGTTTGTGTCACTGATCCCTGGTATAACACCAGTGTCTGATGCTAGCTGTAGCTAGCTAGCAGCACATTCCACACTTCGGAGGTGCTGCAGCTACATTACTTACTTGTTGGTTAAAAAAAAAAAGAGACACAACTTATTATTGCATTTTATTGTATTTACAGTCAATATTATTTCATATATAATTACATAAGGGGTTTAATAAACTCAAGAAATAGCTACATGTAAAATCGGACATTTTAATTCTGCTCATGAGGAAGTTGATGAACATGTAACTTTAATGCCGCCTTGTTGCATGGAGGCCCTTTACAACGTTATTACCGACAACAGGAACGGTTTTCGGGTTTCTTTGAGTTGGCAACAGTTACTTGTCAAAGCAAAACGTCTAACAAAGTAAAATCGTCAGAGACATGTGACGGAAAAAAGATCATTAAAATGATTCTTACCTGGAAAGTGAAAGAAGTATTTTCGGTTACCATATCCTTGGATCTCTGGGTTTCCTTTCACGGTCACAAAACAACAATATAAGATTTTTTCCCTTTGTTGAAATACAACTGACAGCACGAGCAGTGGATTAGCTTTCAAAATAAAACTCCACGCAAACTACTTCCGGTTGACCCAGACTTTTCAGACGAAATTGCGAAAAACGAAACTGAACGCTCGTTATTCCGTTATTATTTTCCCTTTTATTACGTTATAGAATGGGCGGTGTTGAAGTCGAAAATGAAAAAGCATTTTGGAAGATTGATTTTTAATTTTATTTATGAGTCAATTGATGCAGTTACATTGTGAAAATGAAAAAGCATTTCTGTAATCCATTTTAATTTTCAAATTAGATATTTCTGATTGAATTTTGGTACACATTTGCTAGGGAACTTTTTGAAAATGAAATGTCAAATGTCCTTTTCTTTATCATTTTAATTAAGTGACAGAATGAGCGGCCTTGAAGAAGAAACAGAAAAAGCCATTAGGCGGATTGAGATGTCATTTTATTTTTGAGTCAATGGATGCACTTGCACAGCTGTACTTTGAAAATGAAAAAGCATTTTCGGTATTGACTTTTATTTTGAATTATGAGTAACATTTGCTTCCATACTGAAACCCTTCTGTGACACTTTAACTTATTACTAAAATGTCGACCGTAAATAAAAAAGAAAAGTTGACAGTGAGGGCCACTGCGTCCAACACAAGTGGAGGTTAGTTTTTATGGGGAATATGAAACAACTGTATCTGCCTAATATGAGAAGACACTGTGGGTGTTTTCAAGGTGTCCAATTTCAAAAGGACCCACCAGACAAGACATGCTTTTTACAGCAAACTGACTGGGAATCAACGGTGCAAAAATATTGACAGATTGACATTCATTTTGGTAAAAAAAGAAAAAAGGAATTTCGGTGTATTTGAAGAAATCAAAACTATGCCTTTGCAATAAATGTTCATGAAATAGTTTGTTTGCATTTAATGTTAAAATAGTTAAAAGAATGCTAACGAATGGTTGCCTTCAAACATTTTCATCTGAACCTCGTTGCAAAAAGTTTGGACACTACTGGTTTAATAGCTTGTAAATTTACTAAACGTTATATTCTTTAACCTGTACTTTTCAATGTCATTTAATTTTTTGAAGGAAACAACTCTCCCTGCAAAAAAACAAAAACAAAAAAGATAAACATAACTTTTGGCCTCCGAGGTACATATCATTTAGATTCTCTCTGGTTCTTACAGTATTTAATTTGAGTGCAGCCAGTTGTGTCTGACTGTGTACATTTTTCCTCTGTGAGTGGGACTAAACTGATTTGTAAACACCTGATACCTTACACTCAGCAAAAAATAATCCATTTAATGGGCGTGTCAAATTATCTTGTTAATCGCAATCAATTAATTACAGACAAATTAGCATGTTACTTATTTATTTTCTGATGAAAATAATCTGCATATATTATTGATTTTCATACTGACTTATGTAAAAGGTTTTTTTCAGATGTTGGAAACCTGCTTTATTTTGCTGAGTTTCTCTCATGAGAAAGAATATACAGTAGAGGATGTTTGAAACTTACAT
Source organism: Oryzias celebensis (assembly GCA_014656515.1). Lineage (NCBI taxonomy): Eukaryota > Metazoa > Chordata > Actinopteri > Beloniformes > Adrianichthyidae > Oryzias > Oryzias celebensis. The sequence continues at coordinate 26,419,859 of BNCR01000005.1, read as the reverse complement.
TGATTTTTTTTTACTGCTTAAGCCACTAACAAGTTTAAAATATTGTTATATCTACATACATAGCAATGTAATTCATGTAATTGCTCCATGACCTAAATCAATGTTGGCGTGGTTTTAGTATCTGATAATAATTTATAAACTGGACATTGATAACAAACTGAAGTAAATGGCGTGGTCGAGTCGGGGTGGGATTATATAAATTTGCTTCCTCCCACTCCCTTTCAAGCAATCTATCATTTGATGCCTAATTACTCTGTGTTTGACATGTTTTTATATGGATATAAACCTCTGATGATTTTGTTACTTCTGTGTTATTCTTGCTTGAATGCTTGAAATAAACAATTTCCAAATCCAAATTTTATTCTCATTTTTAATCTATAACTATTGCCGTGTTCCCAAATATAAAAAACAAAGGTCCAACTATTTATTTGTATGAACACTATTTGAAATAAGCGGAAAGCACCTCTTATTTCTGGTTGATGCTCCCAGTACAGGTCTTGGTGTCTGTGCACGCGCCACTTGGTGCTATGACATCAATGTACGACTTTGTAGTTCCAGAGGTAAAGCAAATAAGCCCACAACACCACAGCTATTACCTATTATGTATGGGATTAAGCCCAACAAGTTTTTGTTATAAATCACTTGGGGACGTGGAAGGCTGATCGCAGGCCACAATCAATCGCCCAAAAAAGATTAATCACATGACGACACTAGTATTTAATTGTACTACAAGTACACTTAGTTTATACTAAAGGGGAGGCAGTGTACTTGAAGTTTATTTTTTATATACTATTTTTATACTGCAACTTAAAATGTTTCAATTTAGTCTGAAAAAGTATGACGTCAGTATATTTCCTACTCTACAATGTTTATGGTTTTTAGTATACTTCGTATATTTATACCAAAGTACACTTAATAAAATAAACTTCAAGTGTAGTACTTTTTGCTAAGGGTACAGAAAGTGGGAAAAGGCAACTTGGGATAAATTCTATTTGGTCTTTTACAATTGACTGCTTAAATAGTAAATAAATGTACCTTCCCAGGTAGATCACTAGAATAATATGTTTTTGCTAATGTCAGGTTCAACGTTTCCTGCATCAGGATATTTTGCAGCAAACAAGGCTTTGTTTGCTCTCACAAAATGCAGATTACAACATGCAGCACTCCCACCATGACTTAGTCAAAGGCCATGCCCAAAGCAACTTTCCATTTTTCTCTTAACTTTTTGTTAACTTTATTAGCATATTATTAAGGAAAAATCTTGTGTAAAGTATTTGCAGCTTAGACAGAGTCCAGCGGGTTGTTTTCCAGAGATGAGTCAATTCTACACTAAAACCACATGGTATGTTACAAAATGATGATCCAATTCAATAAAAATACAAGAAAACAGTTTGAGATTTTCTGTATGAGGCCACTTTTAATATCAGACAAAGACAAAATAAATGTGTTAAAGCTAAATATGCTGTTCAAAAACTGCCTTAAAGATAGAATGATCAAATCTTCCTTTTTTCCTTTTTTTTATGTTAGTGAACAACAGAGTCCTTGTTACATTAAAAACGAGATGTCTCTTTAAAATTTGATTTTCTCTTTGTTTAATACAATCACTATCAGAAGACCACTTTGAAATTGGTTTGGATTTGTGAAATGATATTAAAGTTTGATTAACCAACACTGAGGTGTAGGTCAGCCCTGCAGGGCGCGGTCCAGCACTTGCTCGTCCTGCACAGGAAAGGGCATGGTGACCTGCAGCTGCTTGTTCTCCCTCATGGTTTGCTGAATTGTTTCAAATGCATTCAAGTTTCCAGACCAGCAGCGTCGAGCAACCTGGAAGAAAAATACCCCCCCCAGATCACTGTGAGCCGTTTTCTACAGTCTGAGCAATATGTAGAACAATTTCAAATATCAAGCAGCTTCTTCCTTCACCCTCACCCCATTGGACACGTCCCAGCCAAGCATCAGACTGGCACGATTTGCTGCATCCTCTGAGCCATCAAGCACCAAACCAAATCCTCCATTGATCACCTCGCCCCTGCAGTCATAGAAACACAGACTTTAATCATGGAAATACCAAGAACCAGCATCAGCATTCTGAGATTTTAAAGCACAATCAGCCAACCTTACCATCCAACCCCTCCTCCATTATGCAGAGAGACCCATGTAGCACCTCTGAATGCATCACCAACAAAGTTTTGGACCGCCATGTCTGCAGAGGAGTTTATTTGTGACTTGTTCTGATTACAAGGTTTATCTAATAAAAGTTTAACACCATAGATGGGGGGGGGGGGGGGGTCTTCTATCCCAAAGATTTTTAATGCTAATTCAAACAGAATCTTTATTATTTTCTCATTAATCCATGATCTACAGTTTTTGATTATAAGACGAAATAAGGTATGAATAACTACAACATCAGAACTCTCCACTGCACAACTGGATCTGCGCAGCAGTAGTACAGCACACACCGACAATCGAGCACACACACCTGCAGCCAGCCCAGCACGCACCTGCAGCCAGCCCAGCACGCACCTGCAGCCAGCCCAGCACGCACCTGCAGCCAGCCGAGCACGCACCTGCAGCCAGCCGAGCACGCACCTGCAGCCAGCCCAGCACGCACCTGCAGCCAGCCCAGCACGCACCTGCAGCCAGCCCAGCACGCACCTGCAGCCAGCCCAGCACGCACCTGCAGCCAGCCCAGCACACACCTGCAGCCAGCCCAGCACACACCTGCAGCCAGCCGAGCACACACCTGCAGCTCACCACCCACCTGCACAGAAAGCAGAGCCATCATAAACATTGGATGTTTCCCTGAAGGGGCTATCAGTGCCACTGACGTCATGGTGGTCTCTGCTGATAACCACAGGTGCCTGGAAAAGCAAAATCAGAAAATGTTAAAAACTCTGGTTTCACTTGAAGAATGATGAGATTCAGTAAATTAATCAGACATTGGATTTCTGTCATACAGAAACGTTTCCATCTGCAATGGCCTGGTTGATGGCCAAAGCAATTGAAATTCTCCCTTTCTGGTCAGAATAAAGAATTCTGGCTTGTGATCCAACAACCTAAACAAAGAAGGTAAACAGGTTCATTTTAGGCTTTGGTGAATATTTTTAGCATTGTGGTGATTTATTTAGAGAGACTGTAGATTTGTAACCATTTTGTGTTTTCCAGCCTCTCTGATCCAGCGAATGTTGTCATTGTACTGCTGTTTGATACGATCTGACGTGTTCGCACTAATTTTCTCCAGAACAGAAGCAGCAAGGTCATCAGTCACAGCCAGATCCTTGGGATCTCCAGATGTGCACACCCAGCGAAATGGTCCAAAGCCCAAAGAAAAGATGTCCCTGCAGGAAAATAGAGGACTGGAATCACTGACTGCAGTCAACAGTCCAGACTCTTTGGCTAGAGCTCTTTTACTTGGCTGACCCTCACTGTTGTGAACAGTCGTGCAGACCCCAGGTGTCTGTGTTATTTGCATTATGAGCCAGTAAATTGCTGGCCAAGAAACGCACATTTGACTCAGTGTTTAAACTTCGTGTGCAGGCATTCGCCAAAAAACATTCCGGTGAGGAATCTGCACCACATCTAAGCAAATGGTGTTATTGAGAAGACGGCTGCATAGAAAGAAGCAGCAAGCAGAGGATTGTGTGGTGGAGATTCAGAGAAAGTGAGTGGTGAATTAGAAGAACTGATGTTTAACAGGAATTACTGAGCAAAGACGGAAAAGGTGCTCGTCTCCAAGAAATGATCGGCATGAAGGATTTTTGATACCGAGATTGATGATGTTTTAAAGAGAAAAGAAACGTTCACAGCCAAAGCTAATGAGAACAGAATACAATGTTCTCATCATTTCAATAAATCCTGATATGTTCATCTGGTGTTGTTTACATCTTGTGACAGAGTTTCAGTGCAAAATGAACCCATTAACCATCACCATTCTGTCTGTGATGGAATAAACGGCGGTCTGTAATATACGGCGGTCTGTAATAGACGGCGGTCTGTAATAGACGCCTGTCTCTAAAAGAAGATATATGGTAGTTTTCATTTTTAACACCATTCACCTAAAACTGATTCCAACCTGTGGAATATTTCTGACCCATGGTGCAATGACCTAATACCTTCTACCCGTACGACTAAGTAAATATATGATGAAGCATATTTTCTTTAACGTTGTAAATGTACTGTGTTCTTTTGCTTTTTTGTAAACTATAATGCTGCAACAAGAAAATTTACCCACTAAGGTTATCTTATTAAGTCAGTCATAACATTGAAACAGAAAAATCTGCAAAAGTGAAATTGAGTACTGGAAAATAGGATGGGTGGAAGATCTCAAGGACCATGAGTGAACAGCCTTAATCTAGATTAAATAAGGAAGAAATTGTCTCACCCCATGATGTGCTGAACATAAGAAGGGTAACGGAATTCAGTTGCTCCTCCATCCCCTTTTTCAACCTCTGCACCTATAGAAAGACAAAGACATTCCCACCTCTTCATCATCCTTGCCCAGAGTGACCTAGATCAGGGATAGGCAACTCCAGGCCCCGAGAGCTGCATTCCTGCATTTTTCCAACATACCATGCTCTGGCATGTTCTAATTGGCTGTACACACCTGAGCCAGGTAATCAGTCATGAGCAGCTCTTGGATGTCTGGAAATCATGCAGACACTGCAGCCCTTGAGGCCTGGACTTGCCGTATCCTTGACCCAGATGTTCTGTGTTTGCTTTATCCATTACCCACCAGCTCTTTTGGCCTCCAGGAGGAACGCATTGCCATAGTCCCAGAAGAACATACCCGCATCAGCCAGTTTGTTTATGGCCCTTATTTGTCTTCGAAGACTGTGGAGGGATCAACATGTTTTTTTTAAGTAGTTAGCCAACTATGATGAATGGAATGCTGCTTTAGAGAGAAAAAAGGCATCAAACTCTTTACATATTCACCTTTCTTTCACAGAGCTTCGGAATCGAGCAGGGTCAGTAGACATGAGCTGGTTGGCCTGATGGAAGCTGAGTGGGACGGGGTAGTACCCTCCATTGAAGGGGTTATGCAGTGAGGTCTGGTCTGAACCCAGGTCCACCAGAAGCTCCCCTGTTCTTTCAAACTCAAGAAGGAGCCTCTCCCTGTCAAAAAAATCATTATTTAAGACAGCAAGCTACAAATTCATGAAAAAAGATTATTTTTTTTAAAATCACTTTTTTTGTTTGTTTTATCACCATAGCAACCATTTCATTTTTTGGTCACCGGGGGCTGACAAACAGGTCTGTGTAATTTTCAGAAGAATCTGCAGAAGTAAACTTTTGAATTTCCTTGGCAACAGAGGTTTATGCTCACCATGCCCACATTCCTAATCTGTTCATTCATATCGTGTGTCATATTGTTTGATTCAGCTACAGCTGGAGGGTCATGCATGAATTTGCACAATATCATGTAAACATGTAAACAGGGGGATGCTACATTTGTGAGTTCTAAAACCAGCACTTTTCTCAAGTAGCTTCCTAATAAAGCTCGAGGAGTTATAAGGTCATAGATTGGAGTCCCTAGGAGGAGTTTAAGTCTGAAGTTGGTCCTAAAGGGGATTTTTTGAAAAGTCCAAGACGGCAGTCTCTTCCCAAGGTCAAAGGTCAACGAAACTTTGGTTGTGGTTGTAGACTTAAGCTGGTGGCATGTGAAATTTTGTGACGATTACTCTTGCAAAAGTCTTTTTTCCAAAGTTCACACTTTGCCATGAACTGGCTGAATGGATTAGATTTGAAAGGAAGGGGAGTAAAAGAAAGAGATGAAGTTCTACTGTCACGTACCACAAGTCTACAACGTTGCCATGGTAGCCCAGGCTGAGGGGGGTCTTGGAGCTCCTCACTTCTCTGTAAGACAGTTAATGGTCATGAGAGCAAAATTCAAGCAGAGGTTCTAGGGTTGTTCTTTTGGAAAATGAAAGCATGAGATCTCAATGATGAACCTAAATGTAATAAAGTTAATGTATTTTTTTTACCAAATTCAAGGTGTGTAATCTTCACCTGATGCGTTTTATGCACTGGTCCAAGCTGCTGGTCACTTCCATGAGCCAGCCCTGTTTGTGCCGTTTTCTCAGCGGCGCTTCATCCACCTACGAGCAAACCAGTAAAATCACTTGAACAGAATGTTGTTACTTCGTCTGTGGAGATTCGTTAGCGAAAGCCGGTGACTTGAACGGAACTAACCTCAGCAATCACACCAACACAGCCAGCAATCACAGCAGCTTTAGCCTGAGCTCCGCTCATGCCCCCTAAGCCGGAGGTCACAAAAACACGACCTCGCAGGTCGTCAGTTCCCAGGTACCTCCGGCCTGCGTTCAGCACTGTCAGCTAGTCAGAGAGCCACCATCAAACAGCACGTTGAACAAAACATTACACTATTTTATCCAGTAAAACTTTCTGTGCACGTCTGTTTGTTTTGCTTTACAAACCATTGTGCCGTGAACGATTCCTTGAGGACCAATATAGCAGTAACTGCCCGCTGTCATCTGACCATACCTATGAGCAGACAGCAGAAGTTTCATCACAGCTGCATCATAAGAGGGATGCTTGTCTTTGCTTGTAACAACTCCACAGGGAGCAGTTCAGACACTCACATTGACACACCAACAGCAAACATCTTCTCATATTGATCTCTGGACGAGTAATTTGGAATGACCTGATAAAAAAAAAAGCCGTGAGTGTTTTGAGTATTTCTGTGTTGCTTTACTGCACCGGGTTAGTGCTGCTGTTACCATGCCATTGGTGATGATGGCTCGAGGTGAGGATGGCAGGCTGGGGAACAAACCCATCGGGTGTCCGCTGTACATAACCAGAGTCTGCTGCTCTGTCATCTGGCTCAGGTAGTGCATCACAAGGCGGAACTGCACCCAACACAGATGAAATGTACTGCCGATCAAAGACATGGCAGAGTAAATCAGGACTTACCTGGGCCCAGTTACTGAACACCTGCCCGTTCCCTCCATATGTAACAAGCTCCTGAGGAAACTGCAAGAGGGAATTCAGTTAGATCAGAAAAGATCTGCCTTTCCTCCCTGACATGAGGAGAAGTTTCACCTGAGCGACGGCTGGATCCAGATTGTTCATGATCATCAGCATGATAGCAGCTGCTTGTCTCGTGCGGCATGGATATTGATGGATGGCATACGCTCTGAGAAAACCAGGATATTTCACAGCCTTCAAATCAAAACCTGCTGTTGGATTGTTTTTTTTCTCTGGTATTCATGACAAGAAAGCAAATATTGAGCAGTAAAATCAGCATTTGATTGTGGTGGAATGAAATCAACGTGTTCTTCGTGAAAGGTTTGGAACTAAGGAGCATATAAAGTGGAGGAACTAGATATTTAATCCTTTGCTGATTTTGAAGGTTTGCCCACTTAAAAAGAAACTGACGTCTGTCATCCTAATGGTAGATTCATCTGAACAGAGAGATAGCAAATAAAGAACATGTTCCACCGACTTTAGTAAATGTACATGCGCTTATTTGCATTTTTATTGACAGAAATAAGTATGTGATCTCCTTTCCTTAACAGACTTAGTACTTCGTGGTTAAACTTTTATCATCAAGCACAGAGGTCAGACATTTGTTCTAGTTGATGAGCAGCTTTCTGCACATTTCAGGAAGAATTTCGCTCCACTCTTCTTTACAAATGACTTCTGCATCATTCAGATTTGGTGTCTGTCGCTTGGTAACTCTGAGCTTCAGTTTTCTCTATAGGACTGAGGTCCAGAGACTGACTGGACTCCAGTGGTGACAGTGCTGATGGTGTTCTTGTGGTCAAAGGCAGCAGTTCTCTTCCTCCAAACATGACGCGTTGAGTTGATGCCAAAGAGTTCCATGTTGGTCTGATCTGATCACAGCACCGTTTCCCAGTCACTCTCTGAATCATGAGGTGTTCATATATAAATTTCTTCACTCGTGTCTTCTTAAGACAACCCAGCAGTTGTCACCCTAACTTCCAGCTTGGTGCTGATGGTTTTGTAGTCCATTCTGGTCTTGTTCAGATCTACAATCTTCTCCCTTCAATCCACTGAAAGCTCTTCTGTCTTTTCCATGTTGGAGAGTCTGGATTCTGACTGATGGACTGGCTGTGGACAGGTGTCCTTTCTACAGGGGATCAGTTCAAACAGGTGTCTTCACTCAGGTGACAGGTTGATTAGGAGTCTAACTGGTCTGTGTGAACCAGAACTCTTAAAGAGGATCAAATACTTGTTTTGCTCAATGAAGTGTAAAGAAATCACTTCTTTAAACTGGATTAATATTGTGATTTTCTTTCTCTCTCCGTTCAAATGAATCCACAATTAGGATAACAGACTCAGTTTCTTCAGTTTAAGTGGAAGAAATCAAATTTCCTCCACTGTATTCCTTTTAATTGATAGAAGCACATTTTAGAGTAATTTAGGAACAAATTTATTTATAAAAGAGGACTTAAATGTCATCAGAATTCCTCACCTCAAGGAGAACGACGGGCAGAAACGGTACATGTATATGTGCCCGTACTGCCGCAGCTCCTGAGCAAATTCAGGGGCCAGAGTTGCATGGTGGGAGGGAGGGAAATAACGCAGAGCATTCCTCAGCGCCAGCTGGTAGACAAAGCAAAAAAGTCACTGGAGAAAAAAAATGTCTGACAGACTGAGTGAATCCTTCCTCTCTTTTTTATGCAACAGGCAGAATGCTTTTAGTCCATCCCTTAATTATTGACCAATGCTTTGATGTGAGCTCGGACAGTCGCTTTGAACCTTTGACAATAATCAGCATTTAGGTAAACCAACTACAGTGATGCAACAAGACAAAGTACACAAAATAAGCGATGGCACAAAGTCAAGTCTGTTACACTGTTAATGCCTTTATGGTAAATGAATGGAGTGAAAAAACTACAATAAAGTTGGAGAAGAAACGGCTCTGTGACGACCCTGATGTGGAGTTTTCCTTCAGTTTACTGCCGTTCAGCTTTTCCCAGGTCTGTCTGTCTTAAAATAATGACACCACAAACAGAATCTTTGCTTGATGTCAGAGCAACAAGTCAAATTAATAATAAAACAAACTGATATGCCTGCATCTAGAATCAGTCTTGATCAACGTTAAAGCTTAAAACAAACACAAAAATGCACTTGGGTTACAAATAAAAATACCAGTCCAAAGTTTTGAAACCATTTGAAGTGGTGAATGATTGTTTACAGTGTCTACTCACTCGCTCCTCCTCAGCTGTGAGGTTGGGGGTCCGGATGGGTGCATGAGGCACACTGGGATCTCTTCCACGGTTAGGTGGTAGTGGGTCTAATGGTAGACCGTTGCATATCTCCTTTAAAGAAGACATTCTGTTGTTCACGCTGTTGTTCCAGGATCTGAACACAAAGATCTGGTTGGACTCTGACGGCAGCTCTAGCCCTGTTTCCAGAGGACAGGCCGTGTTCTTGTGGACGCTTGGGGCTGATTACTACACCTTCCTGCCTCATTGGCTTTTTGGCTGTCATTGCCCTTAAGAATCGTCCAATGGCATGCCACCGTGAGGAAAGGGTGTTTGGTAATTATTGATCCCTGGTGGAGCTCAAAGTGGCCCACGTCTCTGTGGACAAACACTGACGCTGGCCTCTGTCCCAAAACACACATAAATTATGGAGTCACAGAACTTGATCTTATGTGGAGTAATAATTCTTTGATGTATCTGTTCTATTCTTCCTCTGGTTCCTTTTAGCCAAATTCAGTTTCCATGTAAATGCTTAAATGGTCTTTTATAACATTCATAAACACTATTAAGGGTTGGCGCTGTGGGTGGTGCTGGTCAGCGTGCGCTGCCGACCCTCGCAGCTCCACCCTGACCCCCCCTTTGACTGAGCAGCGGCTAAATGCCCCTCACTGTTCCCCTCTGAACCAGGGCCTCCTTAGACTTTTCTTTCCATAGCAACCATTTTATTTTTTACCATCGACAAAAGGAAATTTGTCAATTTCCTTGGCAACTGAGGTTTTCTGTCAACCACGCTCACATCCCTAATACAGTCACATTGTACGTTTATAATTTTGTTAAGCTTGAGTAAGATTACATTTTCACAACATTGTGGTAAAAATATGCAAGCAACAGGTGGATGTCACTTTTGTGTGCTCGCCACGCTAACATTGTTCAAAATCAGGAATTTTTTTTCCAAAGTAGCTTCTCAGTGACGGGGAAGTTAGGAGGCGACGGATCGAAATCTCTAGAAATTTAAATTTGTAGAAGGTAGTTAAAGTTATTGTTTTGGAAAATTCAAGATGGCCGACCCTTCTAGACGTTAAAGTTCAAGGAAATTTTGGTGGTGTTTGTCATACTTCATGAAGACCGGGTGAACAAAAGTACTCTTTGAACATTTCACACTTCCTGCAGACATCCCATAATCATCCCAAAGCCTCTTTTGGATATCATCAATACGTGTTTTGGTTTTGTTAGTGAAATCTTTTTTTAGCTCGAACATAAGCGATTTTGGGCCTGTTCATTTCATTTTTGGGGGGGTTGTTCACGACACCCAGAATTCCTGTCCTCCTGGTACTGGGCATGGGGAGTGTCTGAGGATGTGGCAGAGGGAAATTCTCACTCAGAGGCGCAGTAAGGAAGAACTGCAAAAATAATTCTGCCCGTCAGAACTGCTGAGGGACAAACTTATAGAACAACATCAAGGCTGCTGGTTCTATGCCCACTTTCCCAGTCTGGCTGCATTGTCATATCATCATTTTAATGAAAAATAGTTTAACAAATGTGACATCTCAATCTCTGTTTATGATAAATATCATAAACCAACCTCATATTCAGTTCAATGTTGTTTCCTGCTGCATGTTGATCTCATCTTTTTCTAGTGGAAGGGGCTTTAGGGTCAGAACAGTCAGAATCGAGGCACAGCAGGGAGGCGGGGGCATCTGTGCTGACTTTTTCTTTGCTCTCTGGGAACGCAAACCCTTGACTTGACAACCTGTCATCATGGCGTGTCCATTCTGTCCTCATGCGTTGCTGGAACAGATGGTCGAGTCGTGCTCAGCAGATCTCCTTCTCAACTGCTCTGTCACGTGTTATTGAATGTTATTGTGAAGGTTAACACTTTATATGAGCTACTGACTTTATCTAAAGCAACTTTTAATGAACTGAGACCAAGAACAGCACTACACTTAGAGTAAAAAGACTAATAGTAAATTATAATCTGATGTAATCGCATCAAAACTGTTGACAGTCAATGACCACTAGTTGGAACTTTGATTCAACCATTTACCTTTTGTCTTTGAACTGCAAACGCTTTAGAAACATTTCCAGCCAAACAAGGTGACTTATTCACTTTTAGTTTTAAAAGACAAAAGCTTTTCCCCCAAAAAGCAAACTAGACTGTGAGAAGATCTTGTTCAATTTTAAACAATCTTCTCATATCTTCGTCTTAAAGAAAACAGAGTCTGGGAACTCCAAATGAACAAAACTGATGGTTGAAGATGAGCAGAACAAGAGATTGCAGCAATTCTACAATTAACGGAGGGATTTTTATAGGAAGACCTCCAGGCTGGAGGGGCTTAAAGTCAATTATCCTTTAATTATCGTTAGTGAATCCTAATGATGAGGACAAATTGACTTTAGAAAGTCAGGATGAGCATCTTCCAATGAAACAAATAAACCTTAATAAAATTATTATTTATTTCACCCTCTTGCTGCACAAAACCAATTCAGTTGAATTCTGTTCAAGAAAATGCGTGAAATTCAGGAAAGGTGAAACAGAGAGCAACAGCTGAACACTGAAGAGTTCACACTGATAGGCTGCAGAAACTTTAGCAGTGAGATTATTAAAAAATACACTGTAATTCAAGTGTAACAGAAGGAAACCTAACTGGACACCTTTTAAAACATCAAACATGGAAACAAACAGAAAATATATTAAACCCATTTCTATGAAGTTTCCAGCATCTCTGGGGGAGACAAAGGTGTGTGGTGGTGGTGGTGGTGGTGGTGGTGGTGGTGGTGGTGGTGGTGGGGGTGTCTGTTTATCTGCTTTCCAGACTATCCAGATCATACATTTGCAGTGCACTCAGGCTCAGTCTTTTCTTCTCTCTGAACATTTAAGGACTTGGATATAAATGATAAAAAGGACTTTACGATTTCACTTCCATTCGACGTTTGTTCTCCAATTTGGCCTGAAGTTCCATGAAACTGATGAGGCTAAACATGTTCACCAAACTTTAACCGATTTTCAATTCAAAAACTTTTTCATAGAAAGTTTGGTTTTATTTCCAGATTTATTTTGTTTCTTTCAGTCAACCAGATAAGTTAGGATGCTGTTATTCTGCCAATGATTTAAATCTTTTTTTACTTTAACGCTTTATTAGGCGCTCCTGTTCCTTGTTTGAGTAAATAACTTGCTAAAAACAAAAACAGCTTTACTTTTGATCCATACAGTTTCAACCTGAACTGAAAGGTGGACATTGAGCTTTGCGGCTCACATACGTACACACACAGACACATAATGGACTTCTATTAGCTCCCAGGTGAGCTTTCTGTGTTGGGATTTGAGGTATCAGAGTCCTGCTCCAGGGCAGGTGTTGAGTTTCCAACCGAAGGCCCTTCAGCAGCAGAGTCTTTGGAGCTTTGTTTGGATGCTGCTTCATCTTCTTGAGGGTAAAGCTCTGGGTAGAGCTGCAGGCACTGCTGCATAGCTGTGAACTGCTCCATGCAGTCTGAGCCCTTGATTTCCTCCTTGCTGTAGTGGAAGCAGGAGAAGGCCTCCTTGAACTCATTCCCGCAGGGACCGCTGGCCATCCCGCCCAGACAGGGGCAGTTCCAGTTTATCTCACCACTAGGGAGGACAAGACCTGCGATGAAAGCGGAGGTTTTGTACTTTTAAATATTTCCTAAAAATAGGAAGTAAGTTTCAGGTTGTTTTTCTTCATACCTTGCTCCTCATAGGGGTCATTGGGATCTTCTTCTACGAGCTCAGCATTGCTGGGAGCTTCATGATCTTCTTTGGTGACAAAGATAATTTTGTCTTTCCCTGTTGAGTAGAAAATATATTTTTTTAAAAACATCAGAAAGTTGCAAAAAAGTCTGGATCACATTATACTGATAAAGATTCAACGTTGATAATTATCTGAATAAACCAAACTGTCTTTGATTGTGTAGAACAAGAACATCAAAGCTAATAAACATTATGAAGAACTAATATTTCCTCTTAAACGCTGGATTTCTAGGGGATTAAGGGGATTTTAAAAATCCTCATATTTGCCTGAGAAAATGAGAAATGAGTTTTCCACTATCACCTTCATATCATGTATATCACAGAACAGATTAAAAATACATACAAGTTCATCGTTCAATTTACATCAAAAACACGATTCAATTAAATATAGACTGATTTATCAGATCATACTTTTAAAACCCACTTTATTTTACAAAAGGAACTGTTCATACATGTATGTTCTACTGAGAAATACAGAATGTTCTTTGCTGGAACAGAATTTAAATAAAAGTAAATTATGTTTTGTTGTTTTAGAATACTAAATACAAGCCCCAAATGATGAGGCTACAGCACAAAACATGATCTGATGGACAGTTCAAGGACCTGGGAGTCACTGTTACTACATGGGGCCAGGAAAGAAGCTATTTGACTCACTGGAACCGTGAAAACATTTACAATTATCCTTAAGAAGGGGAAAAAAAACATTTAAACACATGTTATAACTGATGTAAGTCATTATTAAACCTTAATCTATGGTGAACACATAGTAAAGTGATTGTGTTAGTGATACTCAGATACATTTCTTTACAGTTAACATTTTAAACAATAAAATATCAACTGTTTCAATAGAGAGAAGGATTTGTTTCATTAACTTTCTGTTTAAGTTCATAGTCAGTTTTGAAAATAAAGTTGGCCGGCCGGCTAGCTTCTTACCTTCCTGTCTAACCGAGCTCATTTCCTCAAGCTGGAACAGATCAGACTTCTTTAGAATTCACTAAAGCAACTCAGAATTCATCGATGAATTCTACTGCACTGGTACGAGCAGAAAAACGCCGTTCAGGTTCATTAATCCATACATAGATCCATCGTCGTGTTTCACAACTATCCTTGCTGTTGCAGGACAAAGACTTCTTCTTTGTTTCGGTTTCCGGTGTGGCTGATGCTGCAGTGCGCGCTATCGCCCCCTACAGTAAAAGAACGGCATAACTGCGCTTCACCAGGCGAAGACCCACACCAATGAAATGTGTGGGTGTGTGTTTGACGTGTTCTTGTAGCCTTTTTCTCATGATGGAGGACATATATAAAATAATTTAATCTTAAACTGCATTACTGAGTATTTATTTAAATTGTGGTGAATCAGGAACAAAAAATGCAGTTTAAAAAAGCTCCCTTCTGAGATGCAGTGATTGAAATAGATTGACCAAAGCCTCCCTGCTCCGCCCCTATTCGCATACATTCCGTTCCAGACGAAAAGATCCATTAATCTCTTCATTTTCCTCGTCTGAGCTGACATCTAGCTCAAAACTGTATGGCTGGATTGCTCTGACGTTGCTTGACAATTTTGCTACAACGCTAATATTTTATCCTGGGGTTATGAGGGGCCGTAAATTCAGCAGGAGAGAGTGTAAGCAAAGGGATGACGGGATATCAGCAGAGGCTAACTTCCGTGCCAAATGTCTTGCCCACAACTCAGAGACAATTTTCTGATGAACTCCTGCCACTCTGCTAAAACAATGTTTTAAAAAAAACGGTACAGGCTTTTAGAATGTTGGCAAAAATGGCATAGCATTCATTAAAAGCCCACTAGGAATGCTTTTATAATAGATCAAAATATAGTTGGGAGTGGGACTTTAATCAGGCCCGGCCCTGGGCTGCATGGCGCCCCGTGTGAGAGACATGGCAGGTTTTAATAGAGGCATCTCCAGTGTGAAAGGTTTAAGGGTCTCAGTTGTTACAGGGTTAAAGATAAGCGGAAAAAACCTAGGTTGCCAGTTAATACGTCTTTTTCGACCAAGTATTCTTAGACTGAAATGAAGGGGGTGAATTTCCAAGCAATTGAATGTCAATAAAACAAACAAACCTCTGCTTTGAGACAGACAGAAAAACTAAAACCTTAGTGTAATCACTGTAAAATGGCACCCCCTCCAGCAGATGTCGCCCTAGGCAGCCGCCTACGTCATCAATGACCAGAACCGGCCCAGACTAATGATTTCAACCAAGTGAATCAGGTAATCCACTAGCCATATTTAGCCTGAGGAAAAAAAAGCACAGAAGAAGACCAACACATCTTTTTTCTTAAATGTCTTTCCAAATGTCTTATTGTGCACAAAATTTACCTTTAATCATTAAAAAAAAGAGAACAAAATATTCAGGTCTAAAAAGAAACAAATGAACTACAAATAATAGGGTACAAACCTTGAAGTAAACAGATAAGTAGAAAATGATCATATATTTAACTCTGTGGTTCTCAATGTGGAAGAATAAGAATGGGGTACAGAAGAAAACACTTGATTTTCGGGGTCACGGGGCTGCCGGAGCCTAACCTGGCTGCTCAAGGGCGAAGGCAGGGGACACCCCTGGACTGGTTGCCAGTCTGTTGCAGGGGCCACAATCACACACACATACCTACTCACATCCACACTTCGGGACAATTTAGAGTAACCAATTAACCTATGAAGCAGGTTTTTGGAAGCCGGAGTCCCCGGAGAAAACCCACACATGCAGGGGGAGAACATGCAAACTCCACACAGAAAGGTCCCCCATTGGTGACACTGTTTCAAGTCCCGGCTAGGGGACTTGAACTGGGAACCTTCTTGCAGTGAGACAAGAGAGCTAACCACTGTGCAGCCCAAGTTAAAAAATACAACTAGAATGAAAAGAAAAAATGATCAAAGGTTAAGCTGTAGAGCAGCTCTATTAATTTGATCTAAGTTCTAAATAAACCATAAAAGTTTTTATTTCTTTTAGATGGTGAGATGCTGCATGGCTTTAAGAATTGATGTAATTCAAATTTTAAAAAGTTGGCTAAAACAAAGATGGATCCAAAAAAGTCTTTACTGGACACCATGACTTCTTACAAAAAAATCCCCAATCCCAGCTGTTTGCTCAGACATAAAAGCAAGGACACATCCTAACATCCGCTTTAATGGAAGAGCTGCTCCACTGGTTTCCCTTGTCCAGTATTACCATGGATGTAAAATAGATAATTATGATACAAACAAATCCCAAGGTTTCAAACTATTAGGCTAAAACTTTATTTTAAAAAAGATACGAGGGTGAGTCTTTCCCCAAAATAGACTTTTAATTGAGATTATCCACAACATTTTTTCCATTAAAAATGTTTAAAACAAGTTTGTTCTGAAATGTATTTATTACAACATCTTCAAGTTCTTTATTTTACACTTCGTACAAATTCAAAAGTTATTGGACACATGACTTTTGAACTCAAAACTTAAAAAAAAGGACCCACATAGATGTTTAGCTGACACTTTGGAAAAATAAAAAATAGTTTGTGGGTAGCAAGTGATCATGATCAGAAAATTAATACTGAAACTTCCTGGGAATGATGTACATTATGACATGAATGACACCCTGTTCACTGAGTGACAGCTCAGACTTTTCATTTTAAAGCTGAAGCCCAATATGAGCCCATATGTTCTACTGAGACTCAGACCAGCTTAATCCAAAGTCACAGGTGAGGATTAAAAAACAGACCTGAGTCAGCATCTGGTCAACATCCTTACCTGCAAGGCAGGTTAACAGAAACTAGAGTAGAGCTGGCAGTAAAAAAAAAAAGAAAGAGACTAACAAAGGCAAACATACAGCAAGCAGTTGACTGGTTTACAAATCAAGTACGCCTGCATACTGAAGCCCTCAGTCAATCTAAGAAGCTCCCACAGAAGCCTTTGGATTTCACAGGAAATTGGTCTTGAGATCTGGACTAATAAAAGTTGCAAAACAGTTTGTAGAATAGTTGTTTTTTTCTGGAAAAAGTTTGGAGGGATCGAGTTTCAGCAACTTAAAGAATCCCACCTGAACCAAGCTTTCTGAAATTTTCTTGAATATCCTAAAACCGCAGAGTCAGAGAGGCAGGGGGCTCTCAGTATTGTGAAACACATGTAAAGTTGTTCATTTGAATCAAAGTTAGCAGAGGATGGGACCATCTCTAGAAGAACATGCCCCCTAAACTGCCAACTTCACTCTGCTCTTTAACAAAGATTTCAAAGTACTGGTAGATGATGGTGACAGCCAGCAGGATACCGGTGCCGGAGCCGATGGCTCCAAGGAAGTCTGCCATCACTGACAAGCCGCCGATGCACAGCCCACCAAAGGCAGCTGCAGTGGGGATGTACCTGCAATCAGAAGACACAGTTATGTCTTTAGTCATTATGGAAGATAAATTCATTCTTTAGAGCAAATAATTCGTGCTGATGCTGAAGAAGACGCAGAGGTGAATTTCTGATGAACTCCTGCTGCTCTCCAGAAACTATGTCTTAGAAAACGACACAAATGTTTTGATTTTGCAGAGAAACGGCATAATCATAATAAAAAAAACCACTGGAAACTATATCAAAAGATGATTGGAGTGGGACTGAACTTAACAGACTCTAAAAAGCATCAATTTAAAACTGGATCACAAACTGGAAACAGCTGGTCTCTGTCAGATGTTTTTCATGTTACCTGTTGAGTTCATGAATCATTGACGTTTCTCTGTGTCCTCTCATCACCATCTGTTGCTCCTTCAGTTGCTTTGCCACCTGGAAAAGAGTAAAGAACAGCTTTAGGAGAAGCAACAAAGAAAAAAAAAAATAGCTCAACAACCAGTTGGCAAATGGTTTTGACGTACATCTTTGGCCGACGATCCTGAGACTTCAATCCAAGTTTTAGAGAAAAAGGCACAGGAGCCGAGCATGAATAATATGTAGACGACTGCATGGATGGGGTCTTCCAGAACAGAGCCAAAAGACTCAGGGGGAGAGAAGTAGTAACAAAGTCCCCCAATGGGATAAGCACGAGCCGGGCCGCCTGATGTAGAGTCCTTCAATAAAGAAAAGATCAAGAAAACAAACATTAAATTAAGCAAAAAAAAAAAAACTGTACAAAACCATAAAAAATCATAACGGAGTAAAACCATTCTTGATACCAACAGTACGTTGGAACAACAGCCACACCTATGTAATGTCATTCTGAACTCAGTATTAAATGAATGAAGTAACTTGTAGTAAAAAAGGCAAAAACATGCACGATGACAACAGGAGTTCAAACCAACCTGTGTGAGAAGGTGAAAGGTCAGGGTCAGTCTAACCACATTACTTTTCTCCGCATTTAAGTGTCATAAGTTTAACATGTGAAAATTTGTTTTTTTTTTTTTACGCTACATCTTGTTTCTAGTTTAAAAAGTTTCTGCTCTAAAAAAAAAGAAAAGTGCTGCATTCTTTTAAAAAAACTATCTTTTGATCAAGAGTATTGCAGCTTTTCTCAATTGTTATACAAAGATACTCCTGTATTAAAGAAAAAAATCCAACTAATTTTTCATGTGTATTTCAGAATCCAAATCGTTATAAAGACAAGAAAACTGCAAACTATTAATAGAAGCATTTCCCACAGTGTTTCTTTTTAATATTATGCACTGAATTGGAAACATTTTGACATGAGACCATAATCAAAATCAGACAAACAAGACATATCCCCCACCCAAAAAAAAAAACCCAGAAAAGGGAATTGTGTGTACTTACAGACCATGCTCCAAGCAGATTCACTAGAAAGTTGCCACTGAAGCGTGTGGAAAGCATCTGAGAGATAACATACAAGTTTGAAACTAAAGCAGACTGCAGGATGATGGGGATGTTGGAGGTGTAAAACAGCTTGATGGGGTAGGTGTTGTATTGGCCGCGGTAGCGAGCTGACTTAATGGGCAAATCCACCCTGAATCCCTGCATAAAGAACATTTTTTTTAGATAATTATGAAATCATGAATGAAGTCCCAGACAGCTTAAGATGAAAACTGACAATCTGCAGGGCAGAAACTCACCTGAAAGTATATCACTACAGCAAAAACAAATATGGTGGCGATGAGGTTCATGAGGTTGGGCAGGTTCTGCCTGTAGAAAGCTTCCCTTAAGGCCCGCACTTTGTCGGTCCTTGTAGCCAGCAAGTGGAAGAGAGCGATAATGGCTCCCTCAAACTCTGTGCCTGAAACACATGAGGCCACGAAGATATTAATCAGAACTGTGGAAAATGCACATTTATTATTACACACCTCCAGTCTGTGGGACCTCACCTCTTCCTGTATTGACTGTGGTCGGACTAAAAGCCTTCCAGACGATGGTTTCACAAATATTGGTAGCAATGAACAGTGATATTCCTGATCCAAGCCCATAACCCTTTTGGAGCAACTCATCGAGCAGCAGCACAATGAGCCCTGCCACAAACAGCTACAGCAGAACATGCAGAGCATCGTTAGAAATCACATTTTAATTAAATGTTGGGTTAGATACAATATTTAAGGGTTATAAGATTGTTAAATCCTTAAAATATCATTTACTGAGGTCTATCATTTTTATTGGTTAAAAAAAAAAGACAAACTAATGGAAAAAAAAAACAAAAACAGCATGCTAGAATTCCCTATTCTATGTAGAAAGTTCAGACTGAGCATTCTCTTCTATCCAATAACAGATCACACAAATCCCTCATAAGAAGCTGTTCTCACCTGAATGATGATGAGCAGGCAGATCCCTGCACCCATCTCTGATGGATCCCCATACATGCCGGTCATCACATACACAATAGCCTGGCCAATGGTGATGATCATTCCAAACACTGGAAACACACACGATTTCAGACCCAAATGTCAACATTTTGCCCCGTTTGAAGCTCCACGTGATCAGAACGTGCTTACATTTTTGAGCTCCATTGAAGAGAGCTCTGTCTTTTGGGGTGTCTCCCACTTCGATGAGTTTAGCTCCAGCAAGCAGCTGCATTATCAGGTTAGAGGTCACAATAGGTGAGATACCCAGCTCCATCAGAGTTCCTGGTAGATAATATTCTCATCAGGCCATATCAGCAAGGCAACTGGTTGGATTTAATCATCTTTTCAATACATGTTTGACAAATACCTCTGTTTGAGGCCAGAATGACTCTCATCCAGTAAAACGGATCTGCAGAATCTGAAGACATTATGCCGAAGAGGGGAATCTAGAAGAACAGAACACAGAATAGGAATTATTCATTTGACTCATTTGAAATAAGTAAACCTCCATCCCCTCTTTTTGGTACCAAATTCACTTTTCTGATAATAAGAAAATTGCAGGACAGTTGACACGAGTTCTGATAATTCAGTAAAATGAACACACACTGAACCACAAACTTAATCTAAAAATGTAACAATGGGGAAAAAGTAACTAAACTGTTTAATAATAAAATCTAATTCTAACTTCTTTACACATATTACAAGATTACTTACAGTGGTGCATAATTTAAGCATTTTTAGCAGAACAAATAGACGAAAAAGAGTTCCCAAACGTTACTCGTGCCTGTTGTCATAGTTATGTTTTCTATTCATAAAAAGAAACAACTTTGTGTTACTGTCTGAACACACCGACACATACCTGACAGCATACTAAGAAGATGAAGAGAGTTATGGCAGTCCATAATACTTTTTCTCTGAACTGGATCTGTAGTTAAAAAAAAACACATTTTAAACATGTTTAAAGCAGATCCGTCTCTGCAAAGTTCACAGTTCTGTCACAAAACTGAAGGTAAAGAGGAAAAAAGACGAACCTTTCTCTCGGGTTTTTGGATCTCTGGCAGGACTGCACAGAACGGCTTGATCACTTCCAAGAATTTGACTGAAAACGAGCAAACAGGAGAGTTTTTACTGGACTGTCCTTCAACAGGACGTGGCAGAGATTGTGCGTGCGTGTGCTCGCGCATGTGCGGGGGGTGTTAAAATGTAAAATAGTCCTTTAAACTACCAGCTAACCATCGAACACCACCGTGTTTGACGGCGTATTTCCCGTAAACTCGTCGGTTTGCTCGGACATTGGATGAGCGCGCGGTAGCATCTGCAGCAGCCTGTGCTAACGGCGGATGTGTTATGCGTCGTCATCACTACTGTCAATGTCTTTGAATGAGTGGCTAACGAGAACTGCTCAACAGGTCAGCTTACGCATCTTTTACATGGTTTTTTTCCACGTATAGTTCGTTAAACAAACAAAAATCAACCAAAAACTTGAACGAAACACAAGTCATTTACCAACAACCTTAGTTTCAAGTAACACAAACTAGCAACTTCCTATCTGGGTTAGCATTGCTGCTGTAAGCTAACTAAGTTCATAAAAACAAACTTAAAGCTCCTTTGAAGTTTGTTCTCATAAGAACGGATGGCCGTATGAAAAAGTATACTCACTGCCCATGATGGCCCAGCTCCGGTGAATACGCCTTTTTACTGTGTAAATGAAACCTCAGTAAATCTCACGGACTGACAACGGACGGAAGAGCGAACCAGACTGTGGAGACACGTCACAACTACGTCACTGCAAGGCATTTAAAGAGACAGCGTCCTTTTCAATCTCATGCACGCTTCAATTTCTACATAAGTTTTTATTTTTTACATGCAGGTGTGCTTCCAAAAACGTTATAGCAGTATTTTAAGGCTTGTAGAATTCCGTCATTTAGTACCATTTAAAAAGGCTGAGTGACACCAATCATTTCGAGAACTGATTCAATTCGATTCACCGGAGCCGTTCTTGTTGGCCACATGTAATACATGCAGCCAAGATGCACATTGATTTTTTTTCCCTATGCATATTTTAAGTGCATCCAAGGCTGGATTTTACTTTCAGCCGCACGTATATAAATTCAACTTGGAGTTAAAGTCCTGTTAGCTGTGCGAAACGTGTTCTCCACATTTGATCCATCCGCTGGAGGCGCGGTGAGCTGCAGAAACAGCCGCACTCAGGAACCCTAACTGTACCCGTAATCCTAACCTTAACCCTTCCTGTGGGTCTGTGCGGCCAAGAAAAAGTTCAGCAGTGAAAATGACGTACAAATAGACGTTTTCTTTTCTAAATGTGGCCCACTTTGAATCTCTTGAATATGACTGCCTAAACTAAAACTCTCTGGCAGCCTCATGCAGGTAATGCGACAGAGCATTTTAAAACTAATTTAAGTAAATTAATCACCATCCCAATTCCAACAACCTCCAAGAATCTACAGAAGAACTACAACAGAAAGGTCATGTTTCAATTCCTTTTGCTTTTCTTTCTCTCAACAAACTTTATGCATTGAAATTAGAATATGTTGTGCCAATGGATAAGTCTGTGATAGACAGAAAGAAGTTCTAATTGATAATTATTTAAACTACTTGAATTGTGGGTCAATAGAACGTAAAATATATATATATTTTCAACACATTTTTGGCTTCATACCTTTTGTTTAGCCAAACCTGATTATTCAAAAGGGTTGGAGTTAAAAACAACAAACAAAATGAAAAAAATAATGTAGCATTTTCCAAATAAAAATTAATCTAGAGGCAAATGAATAAAACATTTGATCTGCCTAAAATTCTTATATACAAGCATTTTGTAAATGTCAATAGAATATTTTAGACTGGAACTCTGCGACAAACTGGCGTCCAGTCCTGCCTTCACCCATGAGTAGGCAGGTTAGGCTCCGGCAGCCCCGTGACACAGACAGGGACGAAATGGTATAGAAAATGAAAGGAGGAAAAAGGAACTCTTGTAACTATCAGCATTCCTCCACTGGAGAGCAGCAGTGACCAGCAATTATTGTTGCAGAGGTCAGAACAGTAAATCAGACAGGACATAAACAAAGCAGACTCTCACCCTCAATACACCCATATAAATATCCAGGGAATGGGCTTGAATAAGCTTCGGCTTTTGCCTATCTCTATTTTAAACATGTTTATTGTTCTTTCAAATATAAAGTCTCTTTTGAAGGACTGACTATAGTTATCAGCAGGTACATAAAATGATCTATTGTTGTTTTTACAATGTGTATGAAAAAAACAAACTAAACTATATCAGCGTAAACTAGACCAAGCTGATAATTTCAAATGAAATTACAAACACAGCTAAATGATAAACTAAAAGCCACTGAGAATAGAAATAACAGGTTCGCAGTCAGTGGGATGGCTTTTGCCTTTGGCAGCAGAGCATCAGTCAGTTTCATTTTGACTGAAGCCTTTCTCACACAGTTGGAGCGAGACAAACACACACCCTGTCAGAGAAGTTTCAGCTTGTTGTTTTCGGAAAACTTTGCGAGCACTCGGTTGGTGGGAAATAAAACAAAAGCATTATAATAAACATTCTCTAGAAACTAAAAGAATGTTCACTTAGACATTCACAGCTAAAGAAAAGCTGGTGTCATTCTTGAACAAAACTGTCCTTCATAATCAGAAATTATTTCATTTTTCTGTTGGGTTGAAAAAAAATCATAGAAAACATGAAAAACAAAGCAATAAAAAAGATTGTCTTTGTTTTGCGCCATTTATGCATCCTATGTTTTGCTTGTCTAACTTTTCTTGATTGCAGACTTGTGGTGCTTTATTCAAATGTTGTGCTCCTGCGTTTTGGATCCTTCTCCACCATTTCCTGACACTAGCAGCAGAGCCAGGTCATCTGCTGCAATCATCATGTTACAGCAACATTAATAAATTCTGTTGCACCAACATAAATGCATTCAGATCTCCCAATACAAATGTTTATTGCTATAGTAACGCATTTGATTTAGATGGAAAAACTTCACAAAATTTTACTATGTTCATCCAACAAATGATTTTTGCTGAGTATCAATATATTCCACTAAACCATTTATTGAATGTTTTATTGCCTCTGTTATTAGTTTGATGAATTTATTGGTCCAAATTAATGAGATTAAAGCACCAACATGCTTATGTCCATACAAACCTAGAATAGTTAGGCATAAAAGTGATTGGGAAATACTCATAGGTTCACTAAGTCATTAATGCAACTATTAGTCTTACTTGTACATGAACATATTTGTTCATTTATGTATAGAACATGCCATTCTGAACTATCACCTATAAATATTGTCACAAGAAGTTCAATAGATTGCTTGGAGTTATTTTGTGCCAAATCTTTTCAGCACTTAGTAATAACTAAATAATAACATAGCTGAGGGATTCTTTGCTGCTTTAGGAGTTTGAAGCGAAAATGATAGTTAACAAGTGAGAAAAGAGGGTCATTAGCTAGTTTTCAGTGTTATTTCTACAGCAATTAGAACTATAATGCATTTGGCATTCATCCGTGGTAAATATAATGCATTTAGTTTAAGAGTAAAAGAAAGTAATTAAAGAAAATGTAACAAGCTTGATTCGCATTTACTTTATATGTGATCTGTAAAAACGAAAAGATTAAAAATCAACCTTATTTTTTATACTGAAGAATAATGAGATAAAATGAACAGAAAAAAAAAACAGACAACACTGCAGTTTCCTATATTTAAGCAACCGTGTCAGAGGGCAATCCAGCAGGAGCACATTTGATCACAGAACAGCTGCTTTTGCCTCACAGAGGGGGAGAGAGAGCAAGAACAAAATTATTTTTAGTTGTTTTCTGATTCCTAGCTCTCATCTGTGCTGTGACGAGGTATACATAAACTAATGTTTAAAAAAATATACATGAATAAAAACAAAACAAATTGCTTCAAGTTTAAAAAAGAAGAAGAATATTTGTGTGGAAACATCTGATGTTCGGCCTGCTGTAAATATTCGGTCACACCACTTGACCAGGTTCACAGCAAAAACCTGGAAACAAGTAAAAGAGTATTAAAATTTGAAACATACTTAAAATAAACAAAAATAAATAAATCTGCTTGTAGGGTAAGGAAACTGATCTTACCAAGAATTATTATTTTAAGAAAAACATTCTAATCTCTAAGATATGTTTCTCAAACAAAAATTATTTTGCATAGAAAAACTTTCTTGATATGATTATTGTTCATGCTAGACAGAAAATGAGACATTTTTCTTGAAAAATTGTCTTTTTACAGTCAGTTTTTACAGTTTACTCCCAAATTCTTTAAAGTCAAGACAGTTCTTTCATTAGTGGAGTCAAATAGCCTATATTTGTCATTTATGAAAGCTGTTTCTTTGCTCCTCTATCTCTTAATGTTTGTAGTTTACTGATGATCAGCCTGGTCAGATACACAGACGGCAGTTATGGGGTTAGAAAACCTGAGGAATTGATTATCAGGGCTTTCTAAAAGCCCCGTTCCAGTGTTCACACTCCGAGCATAATGCTCTGTTCTGTTACGTCCTGCTCCCCTTCAGTTGTACATGAGGTTCTGTGAAGGGTGAGCATGAGAGTGGAAGTGCATAGCTATATGTGCCGGTGAGAGCAAAGAGTCACATGATCACCATGCGGCGTCGCAGGGTGATCGCACCTCCTGTCCCATTTTTACCTCTGTCTCGGAATAGCCTTGCAGTGTGATGGTCAGCCAAGGCAGATCATTTGAGGCCACTCTTTGTCTGACCCCCCTCCCCACTGCTTTCTAAAATGGTCTGTAAGTCTTTTAAAAACTGTGTACACAAGGCTTCAGCTATACACGCTCTGAAGTTTCCATCACATCTTTGAAACCACTGATCACATGGGTTGTTAACATTCAATGAAATCTCTGTCGGGGAACCAGAAGAATGGCATGTTCTGAACTCAATGCCTGAAGTAGCTTATGCATCAATAGATGAAGGAAGAATGCTGTTTTTCCTTCAGCATTACTGGGTTTCTCAATGATAAATTCAACTGATCAGTAATTAGATTGAATGCACTGGCTGTGTCAGTCTGGAGGCATGCATGTATTTACATGCAGATTGTGTTTAAAATGAGGTAAAGTCACAAGGGTTGGTACATTTTTACTTTCTTTTTAACAGCAGTCTTTGTTATTTAAAAACTGGGTTTCTCTTGTTTGATTTCTAAACAAATGAAGATAGAAACAAATCAAAACCACCAGCAGCAAGTCCTGCCAGCAGCTCCATACTGTACACACAGAGGTGCTTTGACTTGAATGTTTTTACAAAGTCAAAACCCTGCAATTGTTTGCAATGTTTGTCACACCATAGTTGAGTGGAAACCTCAAACTTATCAACTTTTTGAAAAATGCTTTCCATATTTTCTGAGAATTTGGTTGAGTTTTAAGCCTAATTAATGATGGAACAACTGAACCCATTGAAAGTTGAGTGCTTGGGAGGTGAAGGTGGAAAAACAGAGGCAGAATGTTTCATGTCTTAAAGCTTTGTGAATAACGGCACCTTTGAAACTCGGAGCAGGAAGGGTCTTGGTTGCCCTGTTAATCTCTTTGTAACAGCTGTGGTTATTTCAGCCTCACTGTCTTATGTAACCTGGCCCAAGGTTACCTGATACTTCTGGTTCTAACTTAAACATCAGGTAAAGCTGCAATCTGAACTTAGTGAGGATGTGGAGTTTTTTCTGAAAACAATAAAAAATAATAATAATTAGAAACTGTTCAAAAGAAGAGGCTGTTTGGAAAACTGAAAAATGTTTCTGAGCCGAGAACACAGGGAACCAAACAGTTTTACAAGCACTCATAAAGCAGGAAAAACAAAGAAATGTCAAACTTACACTACAGGAGGATATCCTTTCTCTCAACATCAACCTATCCTGCCGATCACAAGAACTCTGACCTTTTTCAGACCGCATGATCCGTGGTGGTGTGACGGTTTGCTCCGTCGCCTCACAGCCAGACGGTTCTGGTTTAGATCCCTGCTGGGTTCTTTTCTGTGTGGAGTTTGCATGTTCTCCTTGTGAATTTGTGGGTTTTCTCTGGGAACTCCATCATCCTCCCACTGTACAAACAAAATGCTCATGGATTTGAAAACAGTTTCTCAGATGTGTGATGGACTGGTGGACTGTCAGGATTGACTGACTTTGCTCTGATGTAGCTGGAATAGGCTCCAGCAACATCACTGGCCCTGAACAAGACTAAAAAGGATGGGAAGATGGAAGGATATTCTGACTTACTGTCATTAAAAGTGACATCATTGTGACCAAAAGTGCATATTGAAGCGAGTTAATGACTGTAATCTGTAATCTAAGAATATTCCCTCTCTTGACTGTAGAGAGGGAAAAACTAATGTCCTAGCAGGTATGAAATCATCTGTGATTTATGCGGCATCAAGTCTTATAGATCCTCTCCAATGAAACAAATGGTGATGTTTTGAGTGTTTTTAATACGTTCTTGTCGCGTCTTTCAGGTGATTGAGGACATATAGCAAGAAAATTACGATTAAAATGGCCTTTCTGATTATATCTTTATTTAAATTGTTGCGAATGAAGAGCAGATGAAAAAATGTCTGAAAAAGCTTGTAACAGTGAAACAGGCGCCACAGCTGGTGAGCCCCACGCTCCCTGCCTTGTCCCATTATGATGCTTTCACTTGCAGACAGAGATTCATGCACATCTATGTTTTCCTCGTCTGAGCTGGAATCTGGATCAGAACTGGCTGGATAGCTCTGATACTGTTGCACCGCTAATTTCAGGTTGGGGATGTAAGCTAGCAGAAGAAAGTGTAAACAGAGGGATGATAGGATATCAGCTGAGACTTATTTCTGTGCCAGCAGTCCTGCGCACAATTCAGAGGTGAATTTCTAATAAAGTCCTGCTGCTCTGTAGAAACCATGTACTACAAAACAGCACTGTTTTTAACATTGTTTTTGTAGCTGTGGTTATATATGAATAATTAATCCTGATGGCATTCAGAACTGACAGGCATTCAGATGTGATCTGCTGGTCTGCTTAGAAAGAAAACTCCTTATGTATGAAGTAACACCATAACATTTGTGTGTCTTTGTTTCAACAGCTCGATCTAACATTACCTCAAAAATGAAAATGAAAGAAAAGAACAGACCCTTTTAGCAGAGAGGCTCCACAGAGCAGGGTGTTTAGATCCAAGATTTGCATGTGAATTTAAAGTTCAACAGGTGTCTATTCAACATTTGCAGGAAGTGAACAGAAAGTACAGAAAGCTCTCAGTGACAGTACACAACATCAATCAAACATCCATTCAACATTGAAACAAATGTTGTCATTTTGAATTTTGTCAATGAAAGTTTTTTTTTTTAAAGTAGTTTGTTGCTGGGCAAAAGTGGAGACAAACAACCAAAAGCCTAAGGGTCAATGTAATGTCCCCAACCAAACTATGAAGCACAAAACACATGATTCACACGTGTGCAGGAAGAACATGGAAACTTCACAGAAAGAATTTGAACCAGCATCTTCTCAGGGTGAGGCTGGAGTGCTAACCACTACACCACTGCCTCAATCATCATTGTGTTTTAGTGTTTTTTTACATGCTTATCGGGCTTAAGGTGATATACAATCAGACAGTCTCAGGCTAAAAGAGCTGAGTTCAAGCTGTCTGATTACAGAGTACTCGGTGATAGTAAATATGTACAATGTTGTTGCTCTTGCAGGAGTGATTTACATTTGAGATATTCTTCTTGCATGGTTGCATAATCTGTGACATCATGACACCTGCTTCCATGGAAATGATTTGACTAACTTGTCTGTCACACCTTCTATCTTTTAGTGAAAAACATTGGAGGAGATAAGATAACACGTTTATGGTCCCATGGAGAGGACATTTGGAAACATATAACTAATAGTAAAACTACTTCTTTTAATTCAAAAGTTACACTCTTATTTATCATCTAGAAATTTTTACAATCTTACTGTGGGGTTATGGACCCAGGACTATGGTTGTTTCTTGTTTGTACATTTCCTGTTTTATTTTGTTGTTGGTGTTCACTTCCTGTGTTTCCCATGTCTTTCAGGTCTCTTGGCTCCCCCCTCCTATTGTGTTCTCTCCCTCCCTAATGTGGCACATCTGTTGCCACTTGTCCCGTCATCTCCTTCTGGTTATAAGTCCTCGTCTCCCTTGCACTGGTTGTCGGGTGGTTTTGATAGCTTTATGAGTTCAGCTTTTCGTACCCTGCCTTGATTAAAGCTGAGACTTTTTTTCATTGCATTTGTGTCCTCATGACAACCCTGACACTTACCAGGTTGTGAGCGTTTACAGGTTGGACTGGACCTGGACTGACCCAGTAACATGACCCACTGACTATGGGTGTCCGATCCACATCCCCAGCGAGCAACTACA
This sequence comes from Oryzias celebensis, assembly GCA_014656515.1. Classification (NCBI taxonomy): domain Eukaryota; kingdom Metazoa; phylum Chordata; class Actinopteri; order Beloniformes; family Adrianichthyidae; genus Oryzias; species Oryzias celebensis. The sequence continues at coordinate 26,390,747 of BNCR01000005.1, read as the reverse complement.
ATGACCCTCAGAATATTGAACTAATCACAAACTAAAACAAGAGACTTGGAGTATTTCGATTTGGATATGTAACATCTGTGTTGTCCACAAATGGGGTTCCATGTTACTGTTTTATCTTGTGTAATTGCACGTTTCTATTTATGACAACGCAGACCAGTGATTGTTTCTGTAACTGTTGTTAAATCACCATTGAGAATGAGAAGAATTTTAAATTCGCAGAATTGATTTTTATTTTTGCTTTCTTTGTGGTTTATCAGCTCCATCTGGGACAGGCAGTTTGAAACAAATTATGATCATCAAGTAAAACTGAGAGTTGTAAACAAACGGAACTAAAAGCAAACATTGACAGGAAAAGATTAAGACAATCAGACCGAACACCAGGAAGAAACATGACATAAATAGGGATTTGAGGAAGTAAAGTGAAATAACAGAATTTGGTTAAATGTTCTTTTAAAAAGCCCCTTGTTTGAATAAACATAACAATTAGTGATGTCCCTTCTTGGGCTGGGTTAAGGTTTTGTTTGGGAACAGTAACCTCTCATAGTTCGCGGTTCAAATATGTCAAAAATATCAGACGTATTGCCATAGCAATATATCGCTGTTGCAAAAGCATGCTCAGTCATTAACTAGATGTGGGCTCTAAACACTAATGTGAGTGATAGAAAACGTCAAACCAAGATCTCTGGCAACATACTCCACAGAAAAGGAAAAAGAAAACCCAACCAGCTGCTGCTGTGTCCTTCTGTGAGAAAGTTTGCAATCCTACAGAAACTATTTGTGTTCATTTACTCGTTTTACGTCTTGGACGTCACAAAGTTGGAACGTTTCTCCACTTTGTGGTTTTCCAGGGTTTTTTCTTCTGCCACAAATCCCTCCACCCTTCATGTTGGAAACAGGTGAACAACTTGACTGAAAATTGAAATGTTTGTTGTTTTTACAGTCAGTGCCAAAGCTCAGGGCTTTACCCACATTCTTGATCCACAACAGTTTGAACAACATCAAGTTTAGGTTGTGTACTTGCATGTAGATCAACTTTTTAAACCATTTCTGTTTGTTTAAAGTCTAAAGATTCCTAAGACCGTCTAAAACTTCCTGCTTAGCACTATGGAACTATGAAGGATTTTCTTCATGTTTCAAGTTCCAGTGTGAAACTGTACTCCGCTCTGATCCAGATCAGTCACCGATGTCACAGCTGAACGGGAACAGGGCCAAAGCTCCCAATTAAACCCCTTATTATTGAACTTTGTAACTGTGCTGACGCATGGTGCAGGGTGAGGACTCCAGTTTGTTTCTCTGCAGTAACCTTGGGAAAGCACAGAGGAAACATTTTTAACTTTTTTGGCATAAAAATGTAAACATTTCTTTAATTTAAATTCAAACTCAGACAGGCAAGCATATTCATTTGCGGTTCACATCACAGCCTTTTTAGCAAGAATCTGCTTATTTGGTTCAGGTTTGTGGAAGATTGCTGTCTCAACAGTGGCAGGAAAAACACAGAGAGTGAAAGACTCAATTCTGCCTTATAAAATCTGAATGCTGAATCCAGTCAGACCAGTCTCAAAAACGGATCAACCATCATTCCAGTCCAAACACTTTGAATGTAGCAAAGACGTGTGACCATGCAGTGTGGCAGAATGTTCTATTAATGTTCCCTTTGGATTCTTTTGATGAGGAAATGGTAAATGGCGTACACTTGTGTGGCGTTTTTTTACCGTCCTTGAAGACCTGAAGCGTTTTACCGTCTCGGTCCCATTCACACACACATTCACTCACTGATGGCAGCTCTGCTGCCCAACACTGACACCAACCTCCCACCAGAACATCAACAGTGGGCTGAACTTTATGAAACTAAAACGTGAATGGATTTGACATTTGTTCTTGTTTTCTTGTTTGTATACAAATTCACACTTGATTATCTTGTAAGAAACAGAAGAAAAACGTCACCTGCACTTTAAAAGAGCAGGTATTTATCTCTGAGTCACACTGGTTGAAGTTTTGCCTTCAGATGCCCTGGATCCCTTTTAGGTCAGTGAATCGGATGCAACCAGATTGTTCAAAATGAACCAATATCCACTATCAATAATTGCAACTACAAACTATAATATTAGTCCAATTGTTAAAATGAATCGTTACACCAGACAGGGTTAACGGCTAATCTGCTGAATAATGGTGGAATGTTGACTTCTGAGAAAGCAAGAGTTTTCTCACAATGTGTCATCACTTAACTTCTAATACATTTAGACGAAAGAGTTTTGAAGAGATAAAAGTAAATGAGTTTTTATGACAAGACATTAACTTCATCTAAAAGAAGCTGCTACTTTTATGTACAAAGAAATTCCCAAAAGCGTCACAACAACAGTTGTCTTTTTACTGGTACTCATAAATAAGCAAAAAAAAACAATGAATTAACCCACAGACTGCATTTCTGTTGTTGTTATTATGTTGTCAGTACAAAAAAGTTGGACTGAAATTGCAAGCTGAGACATTTCAGAGTTGTCAGTTCATGTCACAGCTGTAAGAAACGTGACTGCGTATGAATAATGAACACAGGAAATGCACTTTATCACAATGAATGTCTTTATTTTCTTCTAGACACCAAGAACAGCCATAAAGAAAAGCTTTGTAAAAACAAAACAGTTTTATCAGGACAAAACATTTAAAGTGGTAAAATGGAATGTGCTTGTTCGCATTTTCAAACAGTCCTCTTAAATAAATACATTTTTGCTACTAGTGTTCTTAACTGTTTATTTTCTTTAAGTCAATTTTCTGGAATGGAAAAAAAATCTGATAATAAAAGTGACTAAATAGAAAAAAAAGAAAGAATTCACTATGTTATTTCAAATCCATTTCATAGTCAAGAAGTAAGGGTTAAAAAAAAAAAAAAAAGTCAAGTCCCTTCTTTCAAAAACGAAATCTTTTTCTTCCAACACTTTCAATCTAAGTGCTTGGTGTTCAGGAAGACACAAACCAATGAGAGACGCAACATGAACAAAACACCAACTGCACATATGCTGCTAAAAGGCCGCTGACCAAGCCAGCCAAGGTCATCTTGTTTAGTCCCCAGTAATTGTGCTGTGCTGCTGGGGACCGGCAGTCCAAAGTTTTTCAGAAACACACCACAGGTAAAGAAAGCACCACCACAACCTCCTGGCCAACCAAAAAGTCTGTCACCTCCACCACTCCCTTTCTCTCCCAGAGAGAACGTGACAATGAAGATTTTTGTTTGTTGCAGAGAGGAGCAGATAAGAAAGGTCGCGCCGTGCGGCACAGTCCCTGTGTTTACCGGGAGACGCCCGTCTCATGCAACATTTCTCCTTTCACATATAACAAAGAAATGTCCAAGTTTCATGAAGAGAAAAGTGCAGGGGAGTGCACAAGCAGCCCTCTCTTCCAAAAGGCGAGTCGGGTGCAGAATCAACCGTACACTCTGCTCAATCCTAGAGGGATTCTGACAAGCAACCTCCTTTTTAGGCTCAAAGCCCCCTGAGGGTACGGCAGGAATTAAGCCTAAGGAGCTCTTCAGTTAAACTACAGCGGCTCCACCTCAGAATCAGTCGGTGCTGTGATCCTCCAGCTGGGAGATGATTGTGATAAGATTCTGGAGGCCGAAGATGAATCCGCTGTCCTGGCCTTCATGCACTACGCTGTCCTCCCTATAATACCGGCAGGTGGTGTGGGCAAAGTCAATCATGCGCACGTCCACCTCAGGGATGCTGGGCTCTCCTGCACCATGGGACGTACGGCTGCCGCCAAAAGCCCCTTCTTCCCCTTCTTCCTCTTCTTCATCGAATGGGTCATCTTCGTCCCCATCTTCGCCGCCTCTGTGTCTGGGTCTGGTGGGAGTTCTGGGGGGGTTTCCGTCATAGATGATGAGCAGGGAGCTGGAGTAGAAGCGGTAGGACTCGCAGGCCTCCAGAGCAGCTTGCATTTCCCGGAGCCTGCGCAGGACCGGAGACAGGAGCTCGCGCCGCAGGCGGCGCCCGTCATGGAAGAACTGATACAGCGCCTCCTTGAAGCCAGGAAGGGCGAGCTTACGCCCGTGGTACTTGTTCATGAACATCAGCTGACCAGAGTCTGACTGGTACACCTGCAGGTAACAAACGAAAGCATCAGAGTTTAGCTCCACAGACTCGAAAACCACAAATGGTTTTTATTACTGAGTGCTTGGGTCTAGACTTACCTGCATGCCGCAGAGTCGCACTCCTATCGACGCAGATGTGCTTTGCTGACACTTGCGTATCTGGGTGGCTTTCTTCTCCTCTGATGCATCGTCACCATACTGGCGCGTTCCCATCTTCAAGTCTAACACACATGGTACGGTATAACGCCACGTCAGGTTTTCCAACAGAATAAATTCTGTGAAAGGAGTGGGTCAAGGACCAAACACCAAAAGAAATGCATATGCACAGATTCATGAATAGCCATTGATGGCAATGAAAGGATACTGTATTGGTTCCGGTGCTTAGCATTCTCCTTCATCCTCTGCAACTGCTGTTGGTGGCATGTCAGACGCCAGGGGTTGTGTTTGATCTGTGACACCATGTTGCCTTTTTCCAAGCTGAAGTACATGACCTCAGCCTGCTGCTGAGACACCTCATCACGGTTATAGCTGCAGCAGAACACACAGACACACATGAGCTCTGGCTTATCGTGGTTTCTCCTCACCTGTGAGAAGCGTCGAGGTGCGAAGGAGAGGTCCTCACCTCATGATCTTCTCCTCTTTTCGGCTGTGCCGTGCTCGCTCTTTGCTGTAGTTGTCGTTCTCTAGAAGCAAAGGGGACTGCTTTTTGTTGGTCCACTTCACCATCTTGCTCTTGGGTTCACAGTCTGAAGACGGGTCTTTGTTTTCAAGATCGCCCGACTCACTGTGGAGGGGGTAGGCGATGAGACACAGGTTCCCTTCCTCGTCTTCTTCAAAACTCACAGACACAACACCTGAAAAAAACAAAAGAAATGTCATTTAGTTATTTACAGTAGCCTAATTATGTTCTTGTAATAGAAACACAGGAAAAAAACATGAGGGGATAATATGAATAACTCCAGCTCTAGATTAAAGGTGAAAAAAGGTTGTAGGGATGAAATGATTCACTTTCCTCACAATTTGGTTCAAATCTCTATTTCTGGGTCACAGTTTAGTTTCAGTTTGATATATGATCTGTGTTTTCTTAAATTTGTTAATAAGCAACAAAACATAAATAAAATCTTCTTAAATTTAGCACAATTGTTTGACACTTTGAACGTAAACATAGTGGTACACACCATTGGATTTAATGGTGTAACATACAGCTTGGTTTTAGGCCAAGAATTGTAGCATCCTTGGATATTTAAATAACACACACTCTACATATCTTAAAAATAGTTTTCCAGATTTTAACATTTTTAAAAACTATTCCTGACATCCAAACACAAATAGATTTAAGCCTTTGGCTCCCAACCCTGATCCTGAAGAGCGTCACTGTCACTGGTTTGCCAGACCCGGTTGACACGCCTAATTCAGAGTCAGGAACTGCTCCCAAGGACCACAGATTTGAATCCATTCCCGTGGCCTTAGAAAACTCATCCACATAGACACTGACCATGCTTCAATGGTGCATTTCCCTTATCTGCACCACATCCAGAGACTTTTACAGAACAACAGACGGAACATTTACTGACAATATCCAAGAATAGCTTGATGGTAAAACTTGAACCTTCAGTGAAATGTGTGATACTGCCAACAAACGAGACTCAAAGTAGACCCCCTCCTCCCACACACACACCATCTCCTAATAAAACTCCCTACAAGGACTTGTGTACCGCAGGCCCCAATGACCAGTGAAGGAGGTGCACTGAGAATAAACAGCCCAGCTGCAGCGGTGAAGCCTGATAAAGCAGACACATCAGGGGAGGCCTCAGAAACGCTGCATTTCCTCGTATTAAAAGCTGCGCTTGAGCATGACTCGCATTTCTTCCTTACTGAGACAAACGGCTAACGTCATGTGTACTGACGTCATCGAACTTTCCGCAGGACACTCCCCCCTGTCTGACTGGGCTCGTCCTGCTTCAGCGTCAACCCCCCCACCACCACACGGTGTGGGAACTTCTGACTCATTCCTGGTTCATCAGATAAAGTGCTTCACATGTTGGTTGGTTGAATCGAGCAAAATCTCCCAGGATCCTGTGGAACGGAATGCCTTTGGAAAACACAATCAGCTTCTGTTATCCCACTCAGACGCTCTGCTGGGTCCTGAAGGACCTTGACACCAATTACTGGGTTTTCAAAATTCTCCCTTTCTCTTGACACAATAAAAGTTAAACAATACTAAAGCAGGAGTTGTTCTGGACCTTGGAGTTCTCTGGGATCAACCTTTGGAACAGGGAAGTTCTGTTGCGGGACGGTCTAATAGATCCCCCCCCCTCATCCATCCAGGGTCTTGAAATAGCTGCATAACTGGGGGTCAGATAACATTCAAGTGTCTGAGTTCTGGTCAAAAGACTTCAGCTGGAAGGAGAGGGGAATTTCAAGGGTGTAGTTGATGTTGTGTCGCATGATGAGGAGAAACCGGACCAGAAAATCTGCTGAAATGATTTGTGAGCAATTCTACACATTAGGTGAAGCGATCCAGTTATTTATGATGCAGCTCAGCCCGAAACTGGATCTGCTTTACAAGCCCCACACTGGCTGAGAGTCACACCTGCAGATCAGGCTACCAGAGGCCCTCTGCGCTGCCAGGTGGAGCTGCCAGCATCACCTCAGCCACCGTGCAGCCACATAACACCGGAATGCAGACACATCTCAATGTGCACGCCATGTTCTCTGCAGGGCCTCGTTAAAGGGCTCATTTTTCCTGTTCTTCAGCACTCTGCATGAGCGGGACATGAAACACACCTGATCTCCTCACCTGTTCCCCTCTTACCTTTGTACTGCGGGGTGAACCTCCTCATCTCTGGGGCAGGTTCTTGTAGAACTGGTGCTCTCTCGGGATGAGGGGCTTGCAGATGGTCTGTTCTCCGAAGCGAAGCACGCAGGAGTGGCCCCCCACCTGGTGCACGAAGGGCTCAAGCATCACCCCCTTTCCCGGGTAAGGAGTCCCGTCCGCCTGCATGAGGCCTTCCAGAGCGGGACTCATCCTCACTCCGCATCGGACAGCTGGGCTGCGGTGACCCACGTCGCAACGGAGGCTGACTGCTCGGAGGCTGGCCGGGCTCCCTATCCTCGTTTCCTGTTGTCTCACAGGGGGCGCTGTTGCTCTCCTGTGTGACCAGACTACAAAAACAAAGAGCTGGACGGAACAAGGAATGATTCAAAAGCGCAATCCTTTCGCTTCTGTTCGTTGCTGGAGGACAAAAACCGAGGTTCTCCGCTCGGGTTTGTTATCTCCGCGTCTGAACCAAATGTCACGTTTTCAGCCACAAAGCTGAAACACGGACGGAGAAAGGCGACGTCCTCCGCCTCTGACCGTTACCGAGACTGACGACAGCGACTGTCCTCTCCCAGCACCAAATGCAGGAAGCCGCAGCCAATCCCCGCCCACTTCGTCATCAACCAATCACAGAGCAGTAGCTGTCGCTGGGAGGAGTCAAGGAGAGGATCAGGCAAACAAAAGGCGAAGAACAGAACACAGAGGCTGGGGGAGGGGGGAACAGGAAAAACACTTTCATTTACAGTCAGTCAAAACCACGACAACAAAAGCTACTCATTCACGCTTCACTTAAGGCATTGTCCAAAGAACTACTAAAACCAAAGGAATCTGTTCATGTTTACTCACCAGGAAAATACAAACTACACAGTGTGAAGATCATGTGTGGATTCTTTTTTGTTATTGTTTACATCCCAATCTCTCAGCTGGACCTGCAAACATGTCCTCCAAACAAAGACACCAGACCCAGGACTTATTCAAGCTGTTTTTTTACAGCTTAAATGTCAAAGACAGGAGACAGTCAATTCCATGCTAACAACTGAAGCTACGTTCACACCGAGCATTTCAAGAACGTGCTAGCTAAATGCAGGTTCTTTAGCACAAGTATAGTCAATGGTATCAGAGCAGAAGGGTTTCCTCTTTAATTATTTCTCTACTGTTTTTACCAATGCTTGGCCCCCTACAGTTGGAAGAGGCTTGGTGTGAAATGTTGAAGCAGTGCAAGTTTAGTTTAGTTTAGCAAATCTTGTTCCAGGCTGTTTTTTCCACATCTCTATTCCGATACACGAAAGGCTTGGTGTCATGTGATTCCAGTCGGGCACAAATTGCAATTCATATTTTTTTCTCCATAATTAATGTTCAAATGGTTGGCACTTTTGTGAATGAAAGGGGACGCCATCTCTACCAAATCCAAGTCCCTGATTGGTCAAAGTTTGACCTGGATTAACTCGTAATACATGTTCAGTGGTCACGTATTTTGGACATTGAGCCCAAAAACGTGCCTAGCTAACTGTGAACACAAGGGTTCTGAACGCGGAGCCTGTGTACATACAATTTACAACAGAAGTGCCTCTTTGAACATGCGTTGCCAAGGGTGACGTGTACGTAGCTCAGTACGTGTACCTGGGGCAGTTACTTCTCTGCTAATCACCACAACCCAGTTATACATTTCTTGTGAAGTTTTGACATTCACATTGATGCTAGCACTTAAATGAAGCCGCTTTAAGAAGAAATAAAGTACTGTATTAAGGCAGCGCTAGAAGACCATCATGTCCAGTTGAGGAAAAAACAGCAGTCAGCAGTGTTTGCTTGCTGACTGAACACCAAAAGCTTTTTATTTCAGAAACGTTAGTTGGCACGATTTGGTCATGCTCTTAACAGCTTCATCCCTTCATCATGCTAGCAATAGATAACATAGAGGAACTGTGACATTTTAACATTATTCTTGCCTAAAGTTTAGAGTCTTTAGAAAATGAAAATATTTTTGGTTCTGTTTTGAGACAAAACCTATTCCGTCTGCTATGTTGATGCCCAAAGACTCAGTATGATCTAAACAAATGTAAACAGTAAATTTAATTTAAATGCTTATTTTATCAAATGAAAGTGACTTTATAGAAAATATTTCTAGGCTCGTATCATTTGAAATAGCAGAACATCTTCTTGCAGTTTTGACTGCTGTCTTAAAACAGTTCAAGCGGAGACAGTTCAAGCACAGTGACTGAATGGTTGTAACCTAATTATGCACTAATCTCAGATGTTCCAGTTCTACACCAGGATTACACTTGGGGGAAAAAAAAACCATCCCATTTTCAGGCTGGGAGACGATTTAAATAGATCAGCACATGAATTGAGCTCTCTTTTGGTCTGGTGGGTATGAGGACTCCCCGGTGGTCTGGTTTAATCAAGAAGAACGCACCCAAGTTTAATGTTACTATGCACTTACCTTCAAAGGTGTTTTTCCTATAGGATACTACAGAAAAAAGAATGACTTGATCATGCTTTAGTAATGTTATGTGAAAGACTTAGTTACATAAATGGTGGTGTGAAGAGTGGACTTCAGTCCTGGAGATCCCTGAGAACATTTTCAGTACATGGCTGCCAAACTACTGATAGTGAGAGTTGTAGCTGATATATTACAACAGGATACAATGAAGGCTTGGACTTGGTACTGAACACACCAGAATGATGAGAAGAAGATGAAAGATCATGTTTGAAAAGGTCTGATCTCAGGTGTAGAAATACTCCCTGGCCTAATCTCAGCTATCCAACAGAGGAGTAACATTTGCTCTAAGTAAAAAATATGAATCTGCAAAAAAGATTTTGTTCTAGTTTAAACGAGTAATCATAGCATCAAGAAGAATAGACAACATATACAAACAGTGTGACTTTATCAATGAAATAATTAAATATCATTCAGTCCAACATGAAAACAATCGAAAAATATGGAATATGATTCTTCTATTTGTTCATTAACTTCTGTGAGATAGAAAATGTAGATTTGCTAGCTTAGTACCATAGTTTGCAAACTTGGCCGAGAGTGCTGTACCACTGAACAAATTGGGTTTAATTCATTTGCTGCTACTTACATCTTTCTTGTCCTGCAGTCATATTTGGGTTTCAGCAGATTTGTCCATCTTTCTTTCAGCCACATTTTTGTAAATCTCTCAAATAACATGTCATTTTACATTCTATTTTTACCCAACGTAAATGTGAAAGTTTAGTCTGGTAAAAAACAAAAAAACAAAAAAAGAAATAAAAAAATTAAATCCCGTTGCATGATTTTGCATCCTTATTTATAGTTTTGTCTTGTTATTTTCTGGCAGTGTCCAAAAAAAGTTTTCTTTGGTTCTAAGTGTGTTTGTTCCAACTGTTCCCCTCAGTTTGTGTCTAACATGAGCTCCATTTGTCTGGCTGCTAGCGCTGTCCATGCTCTGCATTTAAAGCAACTGGATCCAAAGCAAAATTATAAATAGATTAAAAAAAATCCTGCTGCAATTGGTCGACTTTAAAAGTAAAAATCCATTAAAAAATGGGATGCCTACTCACTTTATATAAAAAGAGACAGGACTAAAATCCTGAGCATGTCTTGACATACTTCATAAAAGCGGTTCTTTGCTGGACTGATCACAGCGTCCACGTGTCTGAATTTCCGCCTGTTTTGTCTAATAAATTATTCTCAGTCATGTCTTACAAACCTCACAGAAATATGGTTTTCGAGCTGAGGATGACTTCTGTTCTGGGTTTACCAGCAATACCTTAAAATACTGCGTTGAGGAATTCTTCTTTTTCCAGCTTGAATGCACTGCAGCTTTATCCGAGTTCCCCTCCCACCCCACCCCATCCCAAACACGTGAGCTGTATTCCATGCGGGGATACGAGAGATTTCTACAAGATAAGCTTTCATGTCACTCCATTTAGGTTTTGGCTGTTCTAGAGAATATAACTGTATCACGATGAGAGCAGCAGTTGCCCAGCGGCAGTTCAAGGACAACCTTGTTTACTACTGTGTTCCCCTGACTCCTGATAAACACTCGCCGCCTTTCGCCGTCTCCAGTGGCAAAAAAGGCAGATCACGAGACTCTATGCTGTTTGACAAAAATAGTCAACAGATCTGTTTATTTTCTAAAACACATCTGTCATCCTCATGAAACACACTAATTCACTGACATTAAACACTCTTTAATGCATTCAACTGAAAGTCAACTAAACATTTTTTCACTTAATTCTGAATGTATATATTCTAAATGATATGTTTATCAGATAAATAAACAGAAATTATCGACTGAACTCCTGGAAATAAGGGATTCAAAAAAGGCAGTAAAAAGAACAAAACTACCCACTTTTTTCATTGGAGCTTGGCATTTTCTTGACTGTTTTTGTAGATTGTGATGTGACATTGAACAGGAACAAGTCCAGCTGTGCCACTGTTTTTACAAGCAATCCTGTGAGCAAAAAACAATAACAAAGGAAGCAAAGCAACTCCTTTCATTTAAAGACAAGTTATCTGATGACGCGCACACATTCTTTGAGTCTATTTCACATAAATTTATTTCACAAAGCACAGATATTTGAATGAATAAAAGCTTTGGAAAACTTTGGGATCGTTCCAAAATCGAAGTCTAATACCTGAGAGTTTCCTAAAGGAAAACATTCCATCCTGTTGAGACAGAGTACAGATTGGGCTTTTCATGTCGAACTGCTGACATAAGCTGTGTTTGTGGAGCTGAACTGTCCCATAAAGGGTCTTTTACAAGTATTGGAAATTAAAGCAAGGCTGGCTTGAAATGATGACACCAGGCTGCAGCTACAGTTTCAACAGTAGCTATGAAGATGCTGCTAAAGAGTCGATTACATTATCAGCAGGATACTTATAGCCTGTCAGTTCATAAACGGCTTGAACCTGACCCTGTTAGTAAAAAATACACCACTGTTTCATTTGTGTCTTAGGAGGGGAGGTGTGATGCCAGGCCTGGCTGCACAGAGACTAAACCAACCTGCCACACTGTACCACAAGGCCGGGAGAATGAATGAAGAAAACAGGCTGAGTGGGTAGACAAACATCACGGGGAGTGTTGCAGGTTGGTTTCTGCCCTTTGTGTAAGCTGTCAGGCTCATGTTTGTATATAAAAAAGAGCCAGGTTTAACTGCCTTGGAGCTGTGGCCCAGTTTACATTAGATCAATGCGATGTCTGCACATATCACATCTCCATGGGAACAGGTTGCAGAGGACAGTCTGTGTGCAAGCACTATTGCAGCAAGTTACAAGGTGAATTATTTCTGTGGAAGCGCTGGTAAATCTAACGTTGCATGTGCATGTTAGAATGCTTAAAGTGAATAACTTGTCTCTCATTTTAATATACTGTAAACTTGTTACAGTTTCTGCTATCGAGCTTTTGGGACCTTTGTTCCAGGATCTGATTCAGTTCCCATAAACCTGCCAAACTGGATTTTCCACATGTCTATCAGGTAACTCAAGAGGAAGGACTGCTCATTGATGCTTCAACCCTGGACGTTGAATGACATGCTGGATTTGTTGACAACTGGTTTCGGTTGATTAGTAAGAGAGAAAACGCTAATAAATAAGTGAAATAATTCTAACCATTCACAAAGCTGGTTACTTTCCCACAGAGTTAGCCTTTGGCAGATAAAAGTGTTCAGGTATATTTCTTAACTGTGGATCATGTGGATTTTAACACAAACTATTCGTTTTGCACTGATTTCTTTAGTAGCAAATGTAAAGTGACTGCAAGTGAAAGTGTTTTGAGTCAAATACGTGTTGTCTCTGTTTGGTTCAGATCTAAATAGCCTGGCGAGTGGCCCTCATCGTCAGAAGGACTTCTGAGCTTGCGCACTGAAACGTAAGAATGCACTGGATATTTTTAAAGACAGTATTCAGTTTTTGAACTGTGAAATCTAGCCCTAGTATTGGGTCTGTTGATCATTACATGGCATTTGAATGAGCTGCTGCTTTCCTTTGTGTTGTCTTGGATGGATTTTTAAAAGTGTGGAACGTTACATCAAGTTTGATTTGTTGCAAAAATGTTGTTTGTCTGTAAAATTATTTTTTTCTTGTGATAAGGAAAAAAAATGTGTCCATCCATTAAAAAGTTTGTACTTTCAGTTGCCACCCATTATCATATATTTGGGATTGTCCCATTTTAAAAACATCTTGGAAGAACGTCCTGTTTCAACACTCCAATACCCCTGTGCTTTAAAGCTTTATACCTGGGTTTTGTACCATCTTGAGTTTGAGATAAAACAATCACAGTTACTCTTGGCGGCACGGCCAATCTTTCCTTTTAGGAAACAGTTTTTTAGATGCACACATTTCTTATTAAAGATACAAACATTGTTTACGGATGAATTATTTTTTTTTAACAAGTTCAAAGTCTTTTTACAGACAGACAGTTGATTTTCTACACGTGAAATCCCTTTACAGACACGCTAACCTTTTTTACGGACGGACACTAGTTTTGCAACTTCACAGTGTCGTCATGGTTACGTCTTTGAGTGATTTTAAAGCGCAAATAAAGTGTGTTTATGTCTAGAAGGCCTTGAGTGGGTTTTGGTTGCCATGTGTGTTCTCATCCTTTTGTTATTTTCTTTTTTTTTTGCATTTGATCTTCATCCACTACACTTTTTGTGGATGAAGATTTTCCCCCTTGTACTCTCTGCGCATTGGACTTTCACCTTCCTGGTATTTGAATAAAAACTAAAGTTTTTGCTGTGCACTGAAACCAGCTCACACTTTGATTTTCCTCAGGCTTGGCCAAATAAATAGGTCAGATACTACAACACAGGTCCATAAACCAAGCAGCCAGGTTCTGTCGGCTTCAGGGCCTTTGGTTCCCATCCAAACTGTGCCGCCAGGTCGTATTCACGTGCCTCCTGCTCACAACACTGAGCAGCCCAGCGTTCTGCAGCCTCATGTTTTAATGGCAACTGGTCAATGCCACCAAAATCCTATCACGAGGAGGCTACTTCTGTTGCATGAGGGCTTCATTCAAGTCACATAGAGTTTAGTACTGAATTGTAAAACTTTGAGAATTAAGGTTAATCTGCTAAACTTAACAAAGTATTAAAACATCACTGAAAGCTGTGAGGTTTTCACCACAACCATAAGAAAAAAACACAACTTCTTTGTGCAAAAAGGGTTTTATATGATACTTTTTTCTTGTCTATTCAGATTCAAAAGATCATTTCCTCATCATCAATTCCTCATTTAAAGAGACAGGCTTTAAACACTCTGTCGTAACAACCACCACTTCAGTGCTCCAGTTGGCAGCATCGTCCTGAGGACTGCAGTGTGTCACGTTTGGAGAAATAAATGCACTGCAGAGGTGTTATAAATGAAGGACAATACAAAAAAGTTAAAATAAAGTCTAAATGTGACTTCCAGTCCCACTTTTAATATTTTACTGCACATGGAAAAACACATTTATAAAAGTAAAACCCAAGTTTAATCAGATTTTTTGATGTTGCAAGTAAAGTTATAAAAGCAACTTTTTATGAATCAAATGTAGAAGTTAGAATCCAGACTAATTCAGTCAGAAAACAGTCTCAAATGTCTTTTTAAACTCTGTGGTTAAAGTGAAAAAAGCAAATAGTTCTGCAAACACGTGGTCCTTTTTCAGGTTAAAGAAGAACAATTTGTTCTTTTTCCAACCTGACATCTCACAGCTGTGTGTGGTATGCTCTCTGGAGGTTTGCAAAAACCTGAAGTTCAGAGACAGCCTTGTAAAGCCATAAATATCAATTCCCTTACTCTTTGAACTAAAACATACAAATGTGGTTTCATCGTGCATTCTGTGGAATGTGTACTAGCACACTAAGATGGACTTTCAACTTACATGCATAAGTGAAAGTGCCATTGTTACACAGTAGTGTGCAGCTGTGCATTTTCTATGTTGAACACTAAATATCAACAAGTTCAACGTGACCCAAGTATGCTGAAAAGGAGAAGAGAAAAAAGTCATTTAAATAAGCGAAATCCTTACTTTTTCACGGCACATGTTGCACAGGATGTCACGTGGCTCCCTGAAGCATTGAGATCTGAAACCATAATATTTTGGGCTTCATGCACACACATGCATGCCCTGACAAAATGATTGCATCCTCTGTGCGAGTGCAGTCGCCTGCATGTTCATGTCGGAAATTAAAACCCAAAACAAACAAAAAGCAACTTCTTGCAAATGCTTCAGCAGAAATTTAGAAAAAAATTAAGATCACAAACTCAGTAACTTTTTTCTAACTATACTTTTACTTTCTTCTAACTATACTTTTAATTTCTTCTAACTATACTTTTAATTTCTTCTAACTATACTTTTACTTTCTTCTAACTATACTTTTACTTTCTTCTAACTATACTTTTACTTTCTTCTAACTATACCCTTTTAGAGGTTCAACTTCTTACAAAAGTATATAAAAGTAAAATGGCGTAGTTAGACAGCGTTTCCCAAATAGTTTTTATAAACTAAGCAGCAAAGACATCACAAGTATTAACAGAGCATTTTTTAATGTGGTGAAAAGTTTAATTCTATTTTACAATACCTGTATAAAGTTCATTTGCATATGCCTCTGATGTATGGAGTGAGCCCCAACACAGCTGCATGCACTTTGGCACACATTACTTTGGCATTTCTCAGTTTTCCGTTTCTAGGAAAAACGGAGAAAACATCATCTGTTTAATGCCAGAATTACAACTCCTCCTCCACTGGGCAGAATGGAATGGATTCGGGAGTTTCTTTGCATATGTGACTGTGTGCAAGTGTTTATGTAATGTCTGTGTGTCTGTGTTTGCGTGTGTTTGTATGTGCATGGCAGGGACATGCTTCTGCAGGTTTGTGTGATAACACGTGCAGACTATGAAGTGTTTCAAAAGAGAGGCCAAAGCAATACAGTATAGGTTCCTTCAACTCCAGCTGTATTATGTAACAGTCCACTAAATCTAATCTGACTGTACATAAACCCCATGACATTATTTTAGCACAGGGTGTACAAGGGTGGCACTATACATGCTAAAACGGAACACAACCATAGTTTCTGTCCAAACTGTAGTTCTAGTGAGACGCTCCTTTCAATATTTTTTGCTAACTTGTGATCTGGTTACTTACAGCTCTTAAGTAACAAAAATAGTAAATGAAACAAAAAATGTAAAGTAAACTTATAAATCCAAATGTAGGGTAAAATTCATTATTGCAAGTTTATAGCTGCTGGCTTTAGTCTTCTCCACTCTACAACTTTATGACAAATTACAAAATGCATTCAGTAATCAACATTTTCACCGCCAACAAACACACGCCGTGAAGCTACAAAAAAAAGCATCTTAAAACACTGAAGCACACTCAACTCTAAAACTATCAGTTTATGATTATGATTATGTTATGTTATGTTATGTTATGTTATGTTATGTTATGTTATGTTATGTTATGTTATGTTATGTTATGTTATGTTATGTTATGTTATGTTATGTTATGTTATGTTATGTTATGTTATGCTGTGTTATGTTATGTTATGTTATGTTATGTTATGTTATGTTATGTTATGTTATGTTATGTTATGCTGTGTTATGTTATGTTATGTTATGTTATGTTATGTTATGTTATGTTATGCTGTGTTAGGTATTCTATGTTTCTGCGTTTTCACAAAGGAAATACAGAAAAATCTAGTTAACAAACTTGCTGCTCTGGACTTGACAGTAACGTTTCGAAGATCAAAATTTAAAGTTTATTTTGTTTTCAAAATTTCAAATGTCAAGTGTCTGGCCAAATTTCAACTCCTTAAGTTTGAGTCTTAAAAAAAATGTCGCGTGTCTGCTTCAATGTGAGATGTGCATTAAACTTGCGTCGGCCGCTTCTATCTGGACTTGATGCTAATCCAAAAATGTGCCCAGATCACGTCCCTTGCTGTCGCGCATTATTCCAAGGTGAGAAAATATAACAGGACAAAAATAAAATTAGAGAACCTTTTTTGCTTCAATGGAAATAAGAAAAATATCATGAGGTTCAGGAGGACAACGCTCGGATCAATCCTTCACGTTGGATTGAACTCCCGCTGGGAGTCCCCCTCAAGTCAGTGAACACGGCATGTGGCCAAAGCTGAGTCCCTGATTGGCTGACACAACATGTCATCCTCGCCCAAATTCTGATTTTTTAACTTTGGACACACCACAACGGCCAAATTGCATAGTAATGCTCAAATCTCACTGTTACCAGACCGACGCGGTGTGCCTGATGCTCAAATCGTGCCGCAGGGCCTCAGATCGCAACTGTACATCAACCTAGCATTGAAAGTGGACACCCCTGACACAGGAATCACATTCGGTGTCACTGCAGATTAAGGATCAAGTGTAACCACTGACTGCATAAGAGAACAGTACTGAACAACCTCTGCCCCTGGCGTTCCAAACAGGAAGTACCTGCTGGCTCCAAGAAGCCAAAATCTCATAGACTTCTATAGAGAAATAAACAGCTGTTACTCAGTCAATCTATTTGTCTGAATAACCATTCTTGCTCTGATCCTTTCTTTTTATATGCTTTTGATAATCCTAACTTATTTTCATATTTTTCTGTAGTGAAAGTTGTTCAAGTTATAAACTGACCGATCAGATGCCTCAAAAAAAGAAGGTGGTCTCAACATTTGATTGACAGATTCTTGCGAACTCCCATTCAAGTGGTAGGGGTGTCGACTTCACTGCTTACTGACAGTGTCTGGTGGTGTCCATATCATGAATAAAATGCAAACTCAATAGACTTCAATTTGTTGTAACCAGAATTAAGCCATTTTCTATGGGTGACGTCGCACTCACTTGGTCCAATTCTCTTGTACAGTCAACAAAACTCAAGTTTGAGTCTCTTATTTGAATATATCCTGGTAACCCATAGAAATGGTTGTATCCCAGCATCTCAGCAGATTCTGAAGTCCTCAAACCAGCTGACTAGACACCAATGGCCACATCTGTAACCATGTGTCTCATATTAATGAGCAATTGAACTGGTTGGGTGCTAAATTTCGACAATATCAGTTTCAAATTCTGATCTATTTCCTTTTTCCAGGTTTAATGAGTAAACATGTTTTAGGTTTTTTTCTTTCATTAACTTTGTATTGCAGTCACATCAGGGTTACTTCTTATTCTCATTCCATTTCTCCTAACTCTGTTCTAAGAACGGAGAAGAAATGATTGGTGTTTTATAAAAACATATGCACTCAGCTGTTGGAGGGAATAAGTTCGCCTGCTGAGAGCTATCCTGCATTCCCCAAATAAAGTTCTGGGTAATGCATTTCCTGGAATTGTTGTTGAGACATTTGGATGTGATAAGGAATGACATATTCATCAGTTTAGCACCAGAGTCTGATGGATTAGATCTAATGGAACCTGTTGTGCCACCAGCGCATGACAAGATGGTGTCAACAATGACCACGCAAATCCCACCGCCATGGGCAGCAATTTATTAACTTCACCCTCACAAGTAAGTCTAAAGGAAAATGACTACTCAGATACCTCATTGGCATTTGAGAACATATAAATAGTGAGCATACAGTTAACCATGAAAACCCAACTATGTATTAAACTATTTAACTCTCTTAGAGTTTTCTTCTTCACAGTATTTTGATGAACGAAAACTTAGATGTGTTGTTGCATGTTTAAAGGAAATCTATTTTAACCTTTTCTTTCTAGGTATCTTAGTACGATGATGTACATTTACCATAACATATGACAAAATATGCTATGTTCTTTTAAAAACTAAAGATAAAAAAGACTGCTTAGGATTGATGGACTGTCATCCTGACATCCTGTGAGGCTTTGATGGAATAACCTGAACTGCATCATTTCTTAAAGAAAGTTGTGGTTGTGAGAGAGGGAATCGTTTTTTCCTGCTCTCCTCCTGCAGAAAGGGTTTTCCTAAGATGCAACTAAGAGGGTTTTGTTTGTTCATGCTACTTTACAGACATCCTTCTTTAACAAAATTTGAAAATAAAGCTGGATTTCAACACAGATGCCATTTGAAATCAGGGATGACCAAAATGACTAAAATAAAGGTGAGTCTGGGTTTGGCATCTGTGTTTACAGCAAACTATGTCTGTTTCTGAGTGGAGTGAAGGGCTGTTTGGTCCTTGTTCAGTTTTTCTGAAGTATAGAGCAAGAGTCACTAAGCTGCACTTTCTATGCGAGATAAAGTCCTATTTGCTTGTTTTTGGGGTTAATGGTTTCCTTCAAAACAGACTCAGTCAACATCTGCTTACAAGCAACAAATGGTAGAATGAAGAAGAAAGAGAGAAAGGATTGCTTTTTTGAACACAACAATAACCTGCTGCTTTGAGGTATTTAGGATACAGATAGAAGACATACCTGCTTGAGCTGATCAAGACCAGACCTTTGTTTCAGGTGCGTGAATTGCTTATATGGCCACGCTCAGAGGGCATTTGGAAAGAAACTGTTCCAAAAACGGTGTGACCAATAACAGAGAAATCTAAAACACAACTAGCCTTATACAAAGTAAACAACTATGGTTCATTTTCAGTGGGAAATGGTTGAAGGGGGTGCATTTTGCTCTGTATTTTCCAGACACACCATAATATAAGTCATTTGTTTCTAGTTTGACAAATATAAACTGTTATGTTACTTTAAAGTTTTTTTTTTGCCTAAAAAGTGTTTTTATTATATTGAAAAAACAAACAAACAAACAAATTAGATGAAAAAACAGAGCTCGGTTTACACTGCTAAGTTCCCTGTTATGTAGTGGAATTAGTTATTTTGTTAAATTCTTTGTTTTATATCTTTACACAAACAAAAGCATTCACTAAGTATAACATTTCAAAGAAAAAGTATTTTTATCAAGTTTTATCTAAGGAAAAAAAAAAACACTAAACCAGATTTACAGTTTGTAAGGTACATACCTGCCCTTTAGTGAGTCATTGCAGCTCTGCCTCTGCAGCAGCTTTGCACACAGTCTGCTTTTTCAAGCTAATTTAAAGGTGCTGACTCAAAATCAAGCCCTGTTCCTTTCTGCAGCACAAGACCACTTCCCCCCCAAAAATAAATTAGGCTTCAAACGTGTGTGTGTTACAGCAGAGTGAGAGACAAGCACAACCTGGCCTCATTAATGAGGGAATAGTCTCCAAATGCTGCTCCACAATGAGTGTTAGCAGTCCATGCATCTCCACCTCACGTGGCTGGTCTTCAGCGTTCAAACTGCAAGTCAATCAGAGAACTGCAGCTCAATAACGCATTTAGTCTGTTTCAATCTGCATGGGGCAGATCATTATTGCCCACCAGACTGTTTTTCTAAACGTGACATTGCTGAGGTCAAGGTTAGGCTATTTTGAGTAAGTTACTTTAACCTAAAGGCTGAAAAGCAACAAACAGTATAAAACAGTATCAAATCCCACAACTTAGAAAAACCCTAAAATTGATTACAAGCAATATATGCAATTCTGATGCAGTTACTTGAAAGGAGCAAGATATTTTCACATGAAGAAACTAAAAGTAGGAAATACAAACATGGGACACAAAAGCAGAACGCTTAAAATGTTGTGTTGTAAAGCATAGAGGATTTTTTTCTGCAGGGTTGTGTTCAGGCCCGTGCGCAGCAGCTCCAAGCACAAGGCTGGATTTCAAGGGAGATTTTTCCGTGGAGCATGAAACTGGAAACGGATACAGCAATAGTAATTTTACACTATATTTTATGACATTTATTTGATTAAACATTTTTTTTGCATTTTTTAAAAAGTTTTTTTGACATTTTTCTTATTTGCTGTACATTTGATTCAGAATGTAATTGTTATACAGTCTTGTACATTTTAAGACTTTTTCACATTTTAGTAAAATATAAGCTTTACTGAAAACTTGTACAAGTTTAACTAAATATTGTCGTCCTCCTGCTTTGTGGTATTTATGGGGTTTATATGTTTATTTGTGGAGTAATGTGAAATGATTTAGTGTAATTGCCCATTTTTTTTCTAGGTCATGTGATATTTGAAGCATAATTCTGTCAAGATGACTGCAGTCATCCAGGTTATTCCCCAACCGCATTGAAATCCTTCTCCCCCTCTGTCTGCTTGACCACAGTGTTCATGCATGCTGTCTTTCTCCAATGACATTGAAAAAAAATTCAATTTCTAATCTCCTTAATCGAGCTCTTTCTTTCCTCATCATCTGCATCCTTATTGCACCTGCTTCTGGCTCTCAACCACCCCTCTGCTTGCTGCAGCGTGGAATTTTCCAAGCACAGCGAGAGTGCTGCAGTGCTGGACCTCAAAGTGATGCTGTAAAGGGGAATGAGGAGGAAGGAGGCAGGCGCAGCACTGCTTAACACACAGCTTTTTTTTCCCTTTCAAGAAATGATCTCTCCATCTCACCCACTCTATTCAACTCAGTGGAAAAATACCTGACAGACAAACAAAGCGGGCTGGAACACGAAGCATCCAGAAAACACAGGAACAGCATAACTAGCTAATTTCTATGAAAGTGAATGATCTGGATAGAAACTGGAAACATAAACTGATGACTGTAGAAAGCATCATAGTATTTCTTGGTACTACAAACAGCATTTTGGACTTCATGAAGCTTAAAATTCAATTTTCTTATAAAGGAAAATTAAACATGTTAAACACAACTGATATAAAAACATCTACATTCAGCTGTGATTAAAACAAGAAACACAATTTAGATTTTTGTTTTATTTATTATTTCATTGAAATATGAATGATATGTTTTGATATTTAGAATTGCTGTGTCATTCTTTATGCATCATTTTGCTCTTTTTTTCTTTAAATCAAATTTCATCAAAACATTTTCCAGAAAAATGATGCATTTTTTTAACAGCAATCTCTGAAGCTTAGAGAAAATGTGGTCTCTCTTAAAGAAAGGCGGTGATCTCTCCTCTGTAACTACATGCAACATTCCTCTGATAATGTGGCACTGTTTGTGCAGAGTTAGTGGATCCTCAGGAACACAGCGTGGTGGTTGAAGAGCTGATGGACGTCTGTGTAGGAAACAGTCGGAAGTGTCTCTGGTGTGAAAGTGGGGGAGGTGTTTGGAAGACGACTGACGACATTTGGTTTTTGGCGTCTATGCAGGACTGAGTCTCTGTGGTTACATGTCTCCTATGAAGCTGTTTGGTTGACCAATGTCTGATCCAGGTCGTTGAGCAGCGTGGTTCAGATGATGACGTAGAACGAGAAGGTGGGAAGGTGAACTGCTGTGTGTGAGGTGTTACACTTTGGATCTTTCTCTACGTCAACAGTGATGTGTGGAGCATGACAGGGACTTAAGTAGGAGAGGGCTGAAAACCAAGGCAGCTAAGAACAGGAAGGGGATTAAATGCTGGTTTACAAACTGGCACAGCAACTGCACACTTACAGTACGTTTGGTGGACCAGTTGGGAATGTATAGTAGGTGTGATGGAGAAAGTTGTGTAATCTTTATAACTGCTGCTACGTTCACACTGGCCCACACACGTTCAAGTGGCCACATCCAGTGAGATGTCTTTGTAAACGCATCTATATGTTTGTTGTGAGCTTACGCTTTCAAAACTCTCGTGTTTGCATATCACTTCGCAACTTTTTAAGTCTATTTTCGGGCACTACATCTGGTCATTGAACACACGTGCTCTCTTCTGGATCTCCGCAGCTGCCTGGAGCTTTGGAGCGGGTCTCCTGTGGGGGGCCCCGGCCCGTACCCGGGGCTGGGGTGGGGGGATGCTCAGAGCTCCTGGGTGGTAGTGGGCGGCTTGTCTTGGGTTGGGGGGCTCTCGGGGGTGGGGGACTGGGCCACCTGGCGCGGTGGGAGGGCTGCTCTCCTGACTGGGCTGGGCCTTGCGCTCTGCGCTTCCGTACCTCACTGCGCTCGGGTGATGGGGGCCCATGTGGTGGTCCTGCGGGCCCTGGTCTGGGTGCTTGGCTGAGCTGCCTGGCGCGTGGATCTCCTCCGTTGACCCCACAGTATGGGTGTGGGTGTGGGTGTGGGCCCTGGTCAGCGCTGCCGCCTCGGCGGGGGTCGTGGTGTGGGGATGGCTGGAGGTTCTCCCTCCTTTTCTGTGCATTCCATCATCCACTTCATCTTAACATAACATTCACCTGAGCACAGGCGTCGGCTCACCTTTGCACCTTCAAATAGTGTGCGTGATAGAATGTAATGCTTTACATGTGTTGGTTGGTATGCACAAGTGTGCGGGTGAACTTGATGTGGACAAGTTTGTGAACATTCTTGGAGCCGGCAGGTATGTAACAGCTGAGTGTGTGGACAGGCCCTGCCCATTGTAGACCCACACTCACTATTGCAATGGGTATAAGATCCAGCAATTTTGTTGCCTGTAGATTAACAACTCTACCTTCCCTTCCCAGTAGTCCTTCTCTAACTTCTATAATCCGACCCCCCCCCCCCCCCACTCTCTGCTTTTCCCCCTTTCCTTTTCTATCCGGTCCAACAAAAAGAACACAGAAAAAAAATCAATATTAATAAAGTTTCGTTTGAATTACAAAAGGGGCTTATACCAACATACATTTTGTGTTCCCAATGATTTATAACCCCCGATTGTAAGAGTAAAATCTGTCTAACTCAAGAGGCTCTCAGCTCATATCTGTTTGCTCAGCTGTTGGGCAGGACAAGTTTATAAAAAAAAAAAAAAAAAAAAAAAAAGTAACTTTGTTGTTACAGTTGATCATAGAAGGACTACGGGTATGTTTAAATGCACACTCCAGCTGATAATCATGAGTTTTAGGATGTTGTTGTTTATTTTGAAGTAAACATCTTAAATTAGAATCAGAAAAAAGTCATTGTCAGCACCATAGACCTTTGAAATAAGACTGACTTAATAAAACATATGCAAACATAAAGGCTTGTCTGACTAGACTCTACAGTAGCAGGTGTTGACTTTGAGCTTGGTTAGGGTCATGGTCTGAGGGGGTCAGAGAGGTTATTTTAGGTTATTAAACAAAACGCCAATGCTTTGTAAACGTTAATCTCTGTAATTTCATTAAATTAGGAGAAACTGAATGCTGAACTGTAACATATAAGTTCTTTAAAGCAGAAAACAGTAGGAGCGTGTGTGTGAGTGGCTCCAGTGACCTCATCCTGAATCATTGACTGCTCTTCTTATGTCACATTTGGATGCCAAGTGAAACTAGATCTTTCAAGAGGATTGGGACCCGAGCCAATGTAGGTCACCTCTGCACATCCCAGTCATTTGTCCTCACATGAACAACGTCTGGACTCTATCAAAGCAGCCAGGGGAAACAATGAAAACGGGTCTGTAAAAATAAGACTCAGCAACTACAAAAACCCTGCTCTAATACGCAATTTCCCCTTTTATGCCTTGAATGGAAAAAGATGAGTAATGTATTTACCTGAACATTCAAAGAAACCATCCATAGGAGTCTGAACCTCTATGTAGTTTCAGCCTGTCTGACTCAGTTTGCCCTGTAGAATAATCCTAAGGTTGCATAATCCTGTCCACCAAGCCCTTCAGCACTAACAGCAGTAAATCCCAGAGATCAAAAACGGATCAGACAAAACGGGGACAGAAGAACAAAGAAGGGGCGGGATGAACCAGAAGAAGCGGTAAATGTGAGGCCGTTTTACCGGCAGAAGCGTTGGACTTTAGGCTTCCTCTGAAAGCACAGGTCTTGTCAGCACATTGAAACTGCACCCAAAGGTCACAGCCAAAAAAGAAAGCTTTCTGCTGTGACACCAAATCCCAACACAAACTCCATGAGGCGTCACGAACACTGTGATGGCAGGACTGCAAATGCTGGCCAAGTCCAGCAGCTCTGCTGTGAAACTCTGTATTTCTGAATGTTAGTTCTGGAAGAATACAAAAACATTTGTCTTTGTTGCTCCGGTCTTCACTAACACACAGACGGCAATGTCCGTTTGGCTGTTTGCTGTGCAAATGACAAAATGTCCAAAATAACTTTAAACAGAAGCCTCCACAGCAGTGATGAGTTACTCCTCAGTGAATGTTTGCAATGGGATCTCCCGGATCTCCTTGCTTTGATCGGGAGTTCCTGTGGCAGCTCCTGTGTCAGCGCCTTCTCTGAATATGAGAGTGTGTGTTACTAGTGTGGACAGGTCCCAAAAATTTCCCCTTATGTATCAAGCCAGATTTCTACTTCTCTTTCGCATCTTCTTATCATTTGATGCATTAATGTGAGGATTGTGTTCCTGGATTTGTTTTTGTCAGTTATGATTGTTGGTTCTGTTTTAGTTGTTCTCCTGTCAGACGCAGCAAGTTAAAGTTGATGATCATCCACAGCTGGCTTTTTTTTAGTTAATTACTCTCAGTGCAACTAACTACTAAAAACTCCACATTATGGGACTATCTAGTGCTCTGGACTTCAAAAACCTTTTGGACAAAATGCTCACTACTGTTTTTTTAAACTTGGATGATTAATAAAAAAATGCATTTAAATGAATTTTTTCACTGTAAAAATCCTTCAAACGCAATGCCAACTGGATTTGGGAGTTGTTGATTCCCCAAAAAAGTGGTGAACGCACGAATACGTGTGCTAGGAAGTGAGTAGCGAAGGAATTCACACACAACCTATGAGACTAGCTTTGCATTCTTCATTGTCAGGTCCTTTATTTTGTCACTTTTTCGTTGCACCCTTGGTTTTGTCGTGTTTACGTTCATTTACTATATATTTGTTTATATTTTATATGCCATCAAGCCTGCATGGTCTCCTGCATTTTGGGTCCTACACCTTCAGTTCCTGACGTCATGATGTTATTATGGGCTTGGGGGTGTGCGGTCATTGTTTGTGTTTTACAATCTTTTAGGGGGTTTTTGTGAAGCCTTTATTTTTTTACTTTTGAAGTTAAAGTGTTTCCATTATGCAAAGCACAGTGTGTTGCATATGCATCAAAAGTCTTTAAAAATAAAGCTGGATTTGATTTGATGCAGTTTTCCGGGAGGAACGATAATCCTGTGTGGGTCCTTAAGCAAAATCCTTCACGTTACAGACGAACTATGTAGCCACACAGGGGCCTGAATCTGGGTCTCCCTGTGCTGGTTCCCAGCCCGGATAAAGTACAGGGTATTGTCAGGATGGCTTCCAGCATTAAAACTCTCTGCCAAACCAAATGTGCGAATTAGTGAAAGCTGCTTCGCTGTATCGACCCCTGAGGGGATGCTCCAAACAACAATAACAACTTAATAAGACCAGTTCATCATGTTAGAATTCAGACTGATTCAACAAAAATAAATCAGTTTTAAAATAACTGTAATAGATGAACTAAGCTTTTTTATGACATGACTTTGTGCTGTCATTGTTTCCTTTTGAGACAGTGTGAGCTTTGCTAATCTCTTCTGTAAAACTCACTCAGGTTTTTTTTCTGGATTTCTGACCCTTGCCTTGCTTTTTAAACTCTGCCCAATGCCGTGGCCACATCAGCACATTTCCAGACACATTCCTGTGCTTTTAATCTTTACTTTGTTTCATTTGCGTCTTTCATGAGGTTGGTTTCCGGCTGTATCTTTTGTGTGGTTCTCCAGTTTCCCCAGTCATTTACTCTTTAGGGAATTGAATGTCTTCTCTCAGCTGTCAGGTAAAATAACTAGTTTGCTTTTTTTTGCATAGAAGAAAGAGGCACGATAAAGTAACACTTGATAAATACAGTGCTGGAAGGAAGACGAGTAAATTACAGCCTTCAAAGACACGGTTGGCTCTTACAGAGAACAGCTTAAGTATAGTCAGAGAACAAAGAGATAGAAGATAGACTCAAAAGTTTGCAGTAACTTTTGTCTCTTTGTCTTCATGAACATTATGTTTCTAACCCTCACTGGCTATGTGGACATGCTCAAACGACTAGAATTAAACTGTCTACACAGGCCCTGAAAAAATGTATCAGATTACAACCAACGTTTGATTGGAATAAATTGTTCTATCTCAAATACCGGAAACGGCCGTAGAAGAAGAAATAACGGGTTCTGTTTATATATATATATATATATATATATATATATATATATATATATATAAACATATATATATATATATATATATATATATATATATATATATATATATATATATATATATATATATATACATCACTTTCCTTTGTCTCTGCTGAGGTCTGCCGGCCCAGCAATGTATTGTGTTACTGTGGCAACGGGCGGCATCAAATAGTCTGCCTTTTGTAAAAAAACGATCTAAACAAAAAAAATAACAAGTATAAAGGACTAAAAATCGATTGAATATGTATTTATTTTGTAAATGACCATGTTATAAGTGGGATTGTGCTCTATGTGTTATGAAATGGTCTCCTGTCTCCCCCTCTGACCATCAGCGGGATCCATCACCTGAGTACAAACACTTCCTGGGCCTCCACACTACACTTCCCATCAGTCCCTGCTGTCACTCCCAGAAGCTCCACAGCCGTTGTCCATCTGCAATCACTCCCAGCTGTATATAGTCAGAGTACTGAGCTGTAGTCAGTACGAAGTCTTGTTTGTGCCTCTCTGGCTGCTTCACTGAGGGTTCGTACCCTGATCTGATCTGATCTGATCTGATCTGATCTGATCTGATCTGATCTGATCTGATCTGATCTGATCTGATCTGATCTGATCTGATCTGATCTGATCTGATCTGATCTGATCTGATCTGATCGTTCACCTGACCCTGCTTCGTCCTCATTCCTGTGTTTGACCTCTGCCTGCCTGCCTGCCTGACCCTGATTTAGCTTCATGGACTTTTAGCTGTGCTTCAATCCTGTTCTCCTGTCTGTGCCAATAAAACCTGGTGCACGGATTCAGCTGTCTGTCCGTTTGTGACACTATGAAATGTGCTTTCAGACATTGACGCACGCTGCAGAAACCTGAACCGGCGGAAGATAGTTGCTTCGCGGAGTGTAATTAATCAGTGCGTTCATTTTTAAAAAATGAATTACGTGTGTTAACGAGTTAACGTTGACAGTCTTATTTAAAATATAACTGATGAAATTGTGTGTAACAAAATTTGTCATATCTATGTAAGCAAACCTGACAGACACAAACTCACAGAAAAAAATATTCCTTCATGTTATTTAAAACGTCAAACTCAACAAAGGAGTCTTCCTCACTGACGTACTCTTCCTCTCTGTTTGTTCAAGTCAAAATAAAAGACACTCATTTGTTTATTTTGTTGATAGTAAGGAAGAGAAAAACGTCTTATGGAAACATTTTAGATTCTTGTCCAAATGACTGTGTATGAGTTTATGACTACCCTTCCATCCCTCTATCGGTCATTATTCCTCTGTGTCCAGTCTGTCAGCACAACTAAACTGACTTGGGCTGAAACAGAAGGAAGCTCCACCAAATGGTGCAAACGTCAGCAGAAGGCAAGGGTCAGTGACTGTGCTAACATGTGCGACACAGAGATCATTTGCTTACGTGCGTATGTTTGAAGAAGCAACAAAAGCTTGTTGGGAGTAGTGGATTGTTTAAAGATTGTTCAAAGACTCGCAAAAGTCAAATCATGACAGTGCACTGTGGAAGTAGATTTGTTTTGTTTTCTTTTTTTCTCTTGAGGATTGTTAGAGAGTTGGAGAAATTTATGTTTTTTAGAAATGTAAGAGTGCCTTTTCAGAAAAAGTTCAATAAAAAAACAATGTTGTGATTTGTTTTTAATTTTTCATTTGGTTTAATATTTAAGATATACAATTTAGAAATGTAATCTTGTCTTATCTTATCTTATCTTATCTTATCTTATCTTATCTTATCTGCACTCGGTTTTTAATATTTTTTTTGTGTTTTTTATTTATTATAAACTGATTTTGGGATGCAGCCATACAGGTTCTTAAAAAACCAAATGAAATAAACTAAATGATATTTTCTCAAGAATTGCACTTTTGTGACAGTAAAATTGCTTTCAAAAACACCTACGATAGGCCAAACACAATAGATCAGAAATATAAAGGTTAAAGTGTGATACTTTTTCACATTATTGAGCAAATGATTACAACACAAAGTCAATAAAAGCAGCAGAAGGCTCTTAGTGAAGGCAGACTGAAAGGAGAAAAAACTTGTTGTATGCAGGTTTCTTTCCTCCCCTCTCTCCTTCTTTCCACAGACTAATCATCGGACTGATTGCTGGGTTCAAAATTATCCCACATCCTGTCAGCATCATTACTGAAACATGTGCATGGAACAAACATACAAACAAACAGAGGCCAGGGGGCAGGTTGGACACTTTTTACTGGCTTAGTTTTTGATTTATTTATAGGTTCAAATAGTAAAATTCTCAAAGATTTCTGTAGAATCCAAAAAGTTCTTTATACACATAACAAAATACATCAAAATACTAAAACGTGACAATAAAATACCTGACAAGGAAAACTGCTTTGTCAATGTTTTTAATCACTTTTGTGAAATATAGAGTTTTGATTCAAAGTTTCAGCAGGAGTCCCTTCTTTGTCTGTTCAACAAAAACTGAACGCTCTGCACTTCCACTTGTCTCTTTCAATACGTTCTCAGGTAAACTATGGAGGCTTTAATGGAACCAAACAATGAAAGCAAATAGAAAGAATGAGCCAACATGCAAAGTTTTAAATGAAAAATAAAAGTCTCTGTTTGGTGGAATTAACAATAACAAAGATTAGTAGGTAGCAGAAACAACATTATTCATTCTTAAAAATTCACAAAATTGATGAAGGCAGTTGAGGCAAAACTACACATTCAAACATATTTTCTTTTGTTTCCATTTTTCCAAAAGGCTCAGTCTAAAATTTCTCTAAAATTACAAGCCCTAAACATCCATGTTAGATTTTGATGGCACATGTGCAGCGGAACACAACGTGTGACTGGGATTTGACGCGTGTCTGACAGTGAGTGAAAAATAGAAAGAGTTCAGGGAAATAATTATACCAACCCAGGAGACTCATAGGATTCCCTTGAGAAGAACAGGGTAAAATGAACTGGCCCATGTGATGTGACAGCACGTGCAGGAGAGCAGAAGCCCTAAAGGCTTTACTATTATGCCGCTAATTGGGACAACACGGCTGATCATTTAAAATAAGAGCTTTGACCCAAAAGAAAACACATTTTAAAGGAACAGTTGATTTGTTTAGAAGTCAACTTTGCAAGACTCAAAGTCATGTTTTCTTTGTTCATACCAGGACTTACAGTTTTATTATTTGAACAGAAATGTATTTAGTCTGCAGCATCTTTCAGGTCGTTTGAGACAATTCTTTGGAGCTTCTTGACAAATGTAGGCAAATACCGTCAGGAAAAGGAGGTGTGGAGCCGTGTTTCCCTATCACTGGTCCTCAAGTTTCCCTGCTTTCTTTAGCACACCTTATTCAAAAAATGGACTCATTTCCAGGTTTCTGCAGAGCTGAATCAAGTGTGTAGACAGAAGAAACTGCTAAAGCATTGAGGCTTGGGGCAAAGCAACCAAACGTGAGACAAACGAATATGAACTGCAGGAAAAAACCTGAATCAAGGAAGAAGTGGAAAAAATCCAGAACCTGATGAAAGCAAACAGAAAAGAGTTTCTTAAATGGAAACAGCTGTGGATGATTAACAAATGAAGCTCAGTGTGACTGATTGGAGTGAAATTAAAACCTAACTAACCAAGAAAACTAAAATCAATAAGCACCAATCCTCACAAATCCATCGTTCAGTTTGTGCTTCTTTCACTGTCTCAAAGAAAACAACCTAAACAACAAGCCAAGCCTGCACATGTGAGTCTTCCAGCAGCAGCAGGAGGATGGTTGCCTGATTTGCAGAAAGTTGAATGCAACCGACTTCCTGACGGCCACTCGTGTGAGAAAGAAGACACACCTTCAGTGATGAGCACCCGGAGATCCACCAGGTTGTGGTTAGACCAGGTTCCCTATCATCAGAGGACTTACAGGAGTCATACACTGTTTATCTGTGAGCTGCCAAATGATAGCCAGCACGGCGAGGGCTTTGGCTAGTTAGCTTTTTGCTGGAGTCAGGGCTGAGTAAGGCTCTTCCTGAGTATACGTCATATGTTCTGAAAAGCCTGCAAAATTACAAAAGTCATTGTGTGCCAATTACATAACTCTGCATCTGTATTAAATGATGTAAGAAATACCTTTAAGAAGATGCTAAAAGACCCAGACGTATTTCTAAAGACATATTACTCCATAGAAGTTCCTCTAATTCTGCTAAAAAAATGTTTGTGGTACTTATATTCTAATTTTGATTGATTTTCTTCTAGTTTTATTATACCAAAAATTATGAAAACAGGATGTTCACATTAAAAAGGCCTTAAAACTACAGCTTTTGTTTTGTTGATCGTTGTTCACTGGAAACATTTGATCAAGAATATACAGTGTCTTGCAATTCCAATAAAATATACTTATGTTTGTGGTCATAATAGGAGGAAAATGTGGAGAAGTTCAGGGGGTGTGAATACTTTTGCAAGCCACTGTAATCTGTTACATCACTGCTGAGAAGAATCATCTTTCTAGTTCCAGAAATGATTAACACCAACCTAGATTTTAACTGCAACATACCGAATTTTTGTTAAAACAAGAGAATTTTAGATCAAAAAAATGTCAAGCAGCAAATGTGTTCTAAGGGTTAACAAACTTTCACTTGAATAAAGGCTAAATGCTTTCATTTTCCTGTCTTCTTCATCATAAAACTGCTAAAGTGAAACTGGAGCATTTGTTTATTCTTGTTTTACTGAGCTGGCAGGAAGCAGCTCTGGGAATGTCCACGTGATTCCCTACTGCCTAACGGAGCAAAGCTGGAACTGAATAAAAAAAAATAAAAAAAACGGTTTATATCTGCAATTCAGCAAAGGTCTAAATCTTACCTCTGTACACTTTCCCCACTGGAATCTGATTGCGTTGTGTGTTTTGATGTTTGTCTAAACAAGTGTCACCAGATTCCGTTCAAACGGGCCACGTGCTGCTGTAAAAGTTGGAGACAAATCAACTCAAATAATGTTGAAGGAGAAACATTTGGGGAGAAAGATGAGACTCTCAATATGCATACACGACTCAAGTCTGTGGCATTCTGTCAACATTGAAACTCTAATCTAGGGAGGTTTAGGAGAGACAAATGATAATGCAATGATGATAATTACATTTATTTAATTGTCCAGTGTGGGCTAAAAGAGACAAATTCAAATAAATATTTGTTATTTGAAATAAATCAATAAAAGTGCCATTAATTATTTTAAATTAAATAATTAAAAGTGTCATTTAATGTGTCTATATTTCATTAAAATTCATTTTTTAATAATTGAATGTCACATTTATTTATTTTATGATTTAATGCTGCATTTCATGATCTGGGTAACACCATTTCATGACGTTATCTGTCAAACTGTCCCATCAAACTCAGTGGGCGTGGCTAACTCAGTTCACGTGTGCTCCATTTCTCTAGCCTGGTCTTAACCTTATGGGGGCTTCAGTGACGGGAACTTTAGTGTTTTTTTTAGCGGCACAGAGAGAGCGTGAACGCAGGACTCCTCATCTCATAAAACTCAGGAATTCATTACACAAGGTGTATATTTGTATAAACCCCTCTTGTAAATTAAACTTAACTTTATTTATATTGATTATGTTTGTATCCTTTTTGTTGGACTGGAGGGAGAAGAAAAAGGGGGAAGGAGAAATGAGAAATGAGAGCTGTCCAAAATGAGTGGGGCCTGTCCACACACTCAGTTGTTACAGACATACCCGCAGGCTCCAAGAGTCTTCACAAACTTGTCAACATACAGTTCCCATGCACACCTGTGCATTCAAACCAACAGATGCATAGCACCTCATTCCATCACGCTAACCACTTGTGCAAATGTGAGCTGACACATGCGCTGATGGAATGTTAAAAACAATGTGGAAATGTTCCGAAAATAGTTCTTTTTAAAGGGACTAGTGTTTTAAAAAGATCATCTGGACTCCATTGCTCTTGCATGGTTTAAATCTCATCATGGGGCAGGACTGCCGACGTCATGAAACTAAGGAATATATTAAAGTTTGGAAGGTTTTAAATGTTTAAAAGTGCTTTTTAATAGCAATTTTAATATTTGAATGCCACATATATTTAAACATGTATTTATTGATTTCCAATTTTAAATAATTAATGACACTTTTATTTAATGATTTCATGGTGTTTATATTTATTTCATATTGTCCCTCCTAAACCTCCATACAAAGCTGGAGATTCACAGCAAGTGGATAAAAACGGCGCCTGTATAACCAGAGCCTCAGGTTACAGACCTCTGTTTCAGACCATAAAATGCAAATAAAGATGACAAAAACTTAAAATCCAGAGAACTGCTCTTTTTAGGGCAGTTTTGGTCAAATTTAAATGAAAAATTATGAACAATTTTAACAAACGGAATCAACACCATTCAGTCTTGATTCTGCTTCAGTCTTTCTCATGAACTGGTGATCTCGTAGTTCTTTCAGTTGGGATTGTCGATTTTGGTTAAATATGGAAAATGTGATCTAAAAACAAACATAATTGAAAGATTACAGACTACCAAGTGTTCACGCAAACCGGGCAGAAAAAGCTCCCTACCAGCCTTTTATCATAACTGTCTGTTATGATCGTGATCATGTCTATGTTTGACATGCTGCCTCACAGAGAGACTGGAGCAGAAAGTAACAACGTCTGAAGGGTTGTTATGCTCAGATATGAAAATCCCCAATATAGGTTCAGAAAAACCTTTTAGTCAAATTTTGGCTTTTTTTCTCCATCCTAGGTCATCTCAGGCCAGGAATCATAGAATTCACCCGTAATTATGTTCCCAGTTCCCACGTATTTAATGTTATGTATGTAACAAAAACAGAGATGGGAGGTGTGAAAGGTTGCTCCAAACTGCAGGACTTTCAGTGGTTGCTGAATAAGCAAGTTTCAGTGTGATTCCTCCTCCCAAATCTTCCTGCCTTGATGAGAATCTACCATAAAAAGGAAATTTCACTAATGTTTTCTATATCTCTAATCAGGATTTCCCTCTGATTTAAATTATCTACCAAGTGAGCAAAAAATGCTTCACAGAATAGTTCAAATTATCTCTAACTGGAGCACAAATGCTTTTGAAAAAAATGTCCTGATCTTTGCGTTCGGTGTTACTTTTGGGCATCGGTTGTTTTCTTTGTGGTGCAGTTTGAGGATCGTCTGTGTGTTTTCTTTGAGAAGATCTTGCTGAGGGAGAAACTGAGATCTAAAAAGAGGAAGCACACTTGGGAGTCGGCTGGGTAAATACAGGAAGTGGGCCTATTCTGGTGTCTGCCCTGAACAGACGGCGCATCCTGTCCTCTGCACAGTGCTGACACGGTGCAAACTTTCCACACATGCTGATTCAAATAGTTCCCACAAAACTTGACCGGTATTTTAACTTTAATCAGTAATCTTTGAAACTAAAACTTACTTTTAAACTTCTCATCTTTTAGCCCAGAATTCAAAGATATCACAGATAATTTATGTGATGCAATTTTGTTCAAAAAACACTTAAACTCTTAACTGAATGGGATTTTGCTGCAGGTGTGGTGGCAGCGGGTCATGCATAGGTGCTGCATGTGAGGTAAAGTTCTGTCTTGATAAAGAGAAATAATGTATTTATAGAATAATATACAAAATAAACATAAAATTATATTCCTCATTAATTTACAGCCATGGCCATGAGTCACAGGGCTGAGGAATCATCCACCAATCTTTTGGTTAGTGGTTCAAATCCCAGTCTTGTTATTATGGTCATTACATGACTTCATCAATGCCAACAAAATTGCCTGGTTGGACACTTCACCACATTGACCTAAATGGTAGGAAACCTGTAAACTGCATTGCATTAGAGCATCAGGCTAATGAGATTTTAGAACATCAAAAGTAGAATTAAAACACCTAGAGATGATATATGGGCAGAAGAATCACTTCATCTTTAACGTGAGTTCATAGATTTAAAACAAAAGCAAAATAATATAACATGTGGCAACAAGACAGGTGAGTCCAGTTGGATTGAACAGATTATTATCAGCAGGTAAGACACAGATGTTTAGAAAACAAGTAAATCTACTCAACATAAACTGATAAGCAGTTCAAATCTGATGTATATGTAAAACAAGACAGTCAAAACTGTGTTCATTTATACCACATGCACAATGAAGGAAAGACATTTTTTAAAAACAAATGTATTGATGTTCGCTACTTCTGATACTTTTGCTTTTCAAAATACACTTTTAATTTATTAAATGTATAAATATTATGACTACTCATCAAAAATGGGCAAGTTGAACAATCTGGTTGATTTTATGTTAAATTATTAATTTACAAAATTAGATGACATTCAGTTAAAAACTTATTTTTTGTTCCTATTTACAAGCACTGACAGCAATCAAAAAAGCCTGTCCGGTATCAGGTGTACCATTCAGGTTTCAGAGTCCTCTTAGGAAGAAGTTCACAAGCACAAATAACACAATTTCAACATGCATCCATGCCACGAAGATTCCAAAAAAAAAAAACCTGACATATTTTATTTCATCCTTGTAAAAAGGTCAAAACACATGCATATGTGTGGCAGAAAAACATGGAGCAGTGGGGAGGATCAGGAGTCTTTTAATCTGGGTTGTTGGGAACCTTGAAATCCGGTTCAGGTTGCAGAATGAGAAGCAGAGGTCCCAAGACTGCTGCTGATGAGTGCATCAAAAAGAAATGCAAGCCTGTTTCCAGATATGACAATAGGTTATGTAACAAGCATTCAGCTTGTTTTTATGTCAATTCCTCAGACATAAAATATCTTCATACCCCTTTGCAAGCTAAAAAAACAGACCTGCAAAACGTAGACTTTTGATGCAAAATGAATCAACTCTAATATACCTTTTTAAAGAAACAAATGTATTTACAGAAATGGAAATAAAGTAACTTGTTTTAAACGTATCAAAGGGTTGTTGACACAAATACCTGCGTAGATAAGTAAAGATAGCAGGTCATTAGCTGTTAGAGGTTAAAATAAAACTGTTCTCTAAGAGGCAGATAAGAAATGACTTTTTACCACAAAGAGAAGTCTCAACAAATTTCTGTCTTTGTTTTAAAAAACAACGTTATATTCTGGTTGTTTTGTTAAACTGGTCCTATTTTTTTGTTGTCTAAGTGAGTTTACATTACAATAAACATAAAAAAAATCATTTGAAATACACATTTAACACATTTTGTGGAAGTTAGGTTTTACACCATAAACGAGCTAGCAGAGTATGGCAAATTCCCATTTTCCTAACTGCTTTTAGTGTGTCCATTTCAGCATGCACCTGGCCTTTTATTTGATGGTAGGTGGGATGGGGTGCAACCTTGGAACTAGCATGAAGATACATGAAACAAAAACAACTTTCCTGTGAAACCATTGGTCGTGCAAGATTGCCCTCTAGTGGTCATGTTTCCAAAAATCTTTGGACCAGTGCCTGGCCTGGTAAGACCTCTTCAGCATGTTCATCTTTAACGGATTTCTTTTTTTATTTATTTTAGTTTTATTGACACCTGTTCTATAAACAACTCTTTTTTATAAGCTCGGTTATGATTATTATTATTATTAATATTTTAAAATATGAATAATTAGAGTTTGTAATTGAAACTCCAATTTCAAAAACAGGCCCACTCGTTGGTCTAACCGATAACTTTTGTGATGGCCCGCATACCAAACTTTCATAAATTTGTCAGTTGTCTTTTTCTCTGCCAAACTCAAAAAGCTAATTTGCTGTCAAGCTGGACTGCCGAAACCCGGGATCGAACCAGGGACCTTTAGATCTTCAGTCTAACGCTCTCCCAACTGAGCTATTTCGGCTGTCGACGTACATTTACAAGTCAGGATTTTTTTTATATGACGTCATCAAATGTTGTGTAACATGGTCTGGTTACGCAGATTGGAGAAAAGATAATACCGTGCCTGTAAGTCAACAGAGTGAAGGGTTGAATAGCATTATAAAATACATTTAAATTTAAAATTGTGCATTGAATTTTACTAGTTACATCCCTTTTGTCATTTTTTTTTGCTCACCTTATTTGCCCTGACCACGTCCCAACGCAGGATGGCGCCATTGTCTGACTAAAACCAACACTTTCATGCGTCTAAATTCAGCATTTATGAGGAAATCTTTCA
Source organism: Oryzias celebensis (assembly GCA_014656515.1). Lineage (NCBI taxonomy): Eukaryota > Metazoa > Chordata > Actinopteri > Beloniformes > Adrianichthyidae > Oryzias > Oryzias celebensis. The sequence continues at coordinate 26,353,797 of BNCR01000005.1, read as the reverse complement.
CGAAAGAAAAGACAGAAAGAAAAAAGTCGCAAAAAGCTTCAACTGTCGCATACGGTATTAAATTGGGCTTTTACACTCGTCATCGATAAAGCCACTGTAGACGCACATGTGACTTAGTAATACTTCATGTCATTGGAAATTCTTTGTTGAACAATTTATTCTGTATGATTGTGTTGTGATTTTTTTCCCAGTTCAGTCATTCCTGGTTGGATGTAACTAATCATGTTTGCATTTTTATTTCAATCTGAGTAGCATTCTTTTACTAAAGAATAGTGAGGCAGATGAGCAGTTCTTTAAAAAATACCAATAGCAAATAAGTTTTTTTTTTTTTTTTAATTAATGTAATGAAGTTAAGTAATGAAGTAAAGTAATGAAGGCACTTTTGGGGCTTTTTTAGTACTTGATTTTTTATGATGCTCAGAATTGGTGAGAGATTATTGTTTGTGGTAAAAGAGCAGTGGGAAAAAAACTGCTTTTTTATTAGTCTCAATTATTTCTTATTGCCAGGAATTGTGCTTTCATCTCTAATCTTCTTCCCATACTTCCCACTTATACACTTTTGTTCAACTGTCATCCCCCAAGGTGACTTTCCTTCCTTCAGAGACACTGCAGCTGCTCATTGCTTTTGTTCTGGAAGGCCTGAGAGTGGATAAGAGATGAGAGAGACGCAGGCCAACAGTTAAGAAAAAGAGAAGGAAAACCAAGAGGGGAAAAGGAGTGTGGAAAAAGGAAGGGAGCTGATGAGATTAACATGCGGGGATGAAGATATTTGCAGTTCTGGCCAACCAGGCGAGTCGGAGAGACAGGCAGCATTCACCTCTCCAGCACAAACATGGTGTGAGAGCATCCTTTATTTCAGGAGGTGCCAACACAGATGTTTACCTCATTAGCATGTTTCAGTTTCATTAGGAGTGCTGATGAGAACAATTGTCACATTATGGGGAGAAATTGAGGGTTTGCTGCAGTCAGCACCAAACGCAGCACATATCTGGGACAGTGTTTCTAAATTTAGGGATCAGAGAAACAGGAAAATGAAACACAAAACAGACAAGCATGGACAGCTGTAAAAAGAAGAGCTTAAACTGTGAGATCCACGTCTTGAAGTTAAAACGTTTCAAGGAAGAATGTCTTAAGACCAGTTGCCTTGATTCAACTTCAAGGCAACTTCATCTGGATGAATGAGAACCGTCTCCTGATCAAAATCTTAAGACCATTTAAGAAAATCCAAGAATTTGCATTCATCACAGCTGGATCTTCACAAGGATCTAAATTGAGCTTCAAAATGCAAAAAGAAGAGAGAGGAGCAAAAGAACAAATACTTTTAGCTGACAATTTATTTAAGATAACAATTGAAATGAAAAGGACTGTTGTTCAGCAGATCAAAAGTTTAAGACCACAGCCTTTCAAAGCCAGAGTTTCTGGAGAAAAAATGCATTCAGTGGGATTTTCTAATTAGTAATTGTCCTGTCAAGGTCTCTTAATGGCAAAAAAGTACTATTTCTTTGAACATGGTAGGACTGTTGAACTGCATAAACAAGGCCTCTCACAACATGCCATCGCTGCTAAGGGTTGGACACAGTACGTTTTGAAAATTTAATTATCCTGGAAGTTACAGAGCAAAAAAAAAAAAAAAAAGTGGCATACCTAGAAGATGTCACCATCTAGGATAAAAAAAGATCTCCTTCAAGACACAGGATGGTCCCTGATACAAATTAAGACTATCGCTGGTGCTGAAAAAAGCAAAAAGCGTGTTCTAAGGCCACGTCTCCATCAATGCCAATAAATTGCCTGGTTGGACTTAACTAGAGAATACTAAACACGGGGAATTCAAAAGTGGAAGAAAGTCCCTTATCTGATGAGAATAAATGTAATCTTGATGATCCTGGTGGTTTCCGACATTACTGGCATAACAAAGAGATCCCAGCTGAAATGTTTTCTTACAGTGGAGGAGGAGCCATCATGGTCTGGGATGCTTTTTCCTTCAGTGGAATAATGGAGATTCAGGTTGTATAAGGCATGTCAAACCACTGACTGACGACCCTTGTCTGTGTAGTGATGACTGGGTTTTTCAGCAGGACGATGCTGAGGTTCACAACGCACGCCTGACTAAGGACTTTTTTCAGGAAAATCACATCACTCTATTGGACCATCCTGTATGATCACCGGATGTAAAGACCCACTCCAGTGACAATGGTGTTTTCAACATGTTTTGTGGCATTTTTCTCATGATAGACACAAATAAGTTTAAAACTGAATTTTTGAGTATTAAATCAGGGGCAATGAAAAAATGCTATTGGAAAGAGGCTGCAGCTGTGATGTAGGTGCTACAGTCAACAGGACACAATTTCCCTGCTCTGCTTTATTCTGATGCATCCACTAGCAGACAAACAGATCCACGTACGTCTTTGTTTTCCTCGTCTGAGGTGTAATCTGGATCAAAACTGTATGGTTGGATAGCTCCAGTATTGCTCGCCATTTTTGTTGCAACGCTAATGTTTTGTTGGGGTCGTAAGAGGCTGTAAGCTAGTGGGAGAGAGTGTAAACAAAGGGATGATGGGAAGTCAGGGAAGACTTAGTTCGCACCAAAAGTCCCGTCTACAACTCTGAGGTGAATTTTTTATGAAGTCCTGCTGCTCTGCAGAAACTATGCCCTAGAAAACAGTTTATTTATTTATTTATTCATTTAGCTAAAAACGGCATAAATCACATTAAAACATAAAAACACTGGAAGCTATTTTACAAAAGAAGATCGGTGTGAGTCTTTAAATCCAATTGAGAACATTTGGGCATAGATGATAAGCAAAGTTTACAAAAATGAACATCAGTTCCTAACGCTGGATGTCCTTCTTGAAACCAAGGAAACCTTTTAGAAACACTCCCATCAAGGATTTCAAAATTCGTTTTTTAGGTGATCAGCAAGAATGGTAGAGCTACTCATTACTGAGTGTTTTGTTTGGACCCTTTTGTTTCTGTTTTAAGGACGTAACAGAGTTTTTCTTTTGCTCTGCTCCTGCACTTTTGATCAGCTGACGAACAGCCAATTTCAGTGAAATTGTTGTTTTTATTGAATCGTCTGCTCAGTATGTTTGGTCTCTGGTTGCCATTTCTTATTTTTACATCTTAAAGCTCCACTTAGAACTTCTTTAAAATCAGTCATGAACAATGCAAATTCATACAATTTCTTAACTGGTCTTAAGATTTTGATCAGGAGTGTATAAAGATAAAAAAATTAATATTTTAAAATCTTTATGAAAAGAAAAATGAAAACATTTATGAAATGAGTATTTTAGATTAATTTGAGGAATCTTTTAAAGAAAACTATTTTACTATATTTGAAGTGTATGAACTGACACAGTAAACTGAGACATTTTAATACAGACTCTGTTCTCTTCTATACAATAACACATATTATAAATCTTGTACAATACTAGTATTTTGATATTCACATGGTCATAAATGTAAGGTACAGTGTACACACATAGAGTATTAACACACTTTAAAACACATATATGTAGCTCTTCTTTACACGATCTCTCTTCAGCTGAGACTTTATCTGTGATTTTCTGTCCGGCAGATGATTGTGACCAAAACAAAAAGATTTCTGACAAAAACCCTAAACCCAGTCACATAATTACAACATTTACAATCCCTGAAAAATGCACATGAACACATTAGAATTATTGTCATCTCTCTGGCTCACAAATAGTGTAAAAGGGGTGACAGTGAAAGAAGTTATAGCCCAAAGCCCAAGGGGCTTTCAGAGTATTGCGTCCATACAAAGTTACAAAGTGTCTGGCTCTACTTGGTGACATAAACAGTAGTTTACTCAAAACCCCATAATGCAACGGCTGATTGAGGGCTGGCTTCTTGATTCAGATTGATGTATTTTCTGTTTCACTTTTATTTTTTATTTTTTTGCTTTCAGGAGGTTTAGAAATGACATGAAGCCCTGAGGAAAAAAGAAAGTCTTTGAAACAGTGGAACATGTCCAAGTCTTAGTCCAGAGGCAGGCCGTCTCTGAAAAAGCAGGCAGCCGTCCAGCTTACAACAGGAGATGCAACATGTCAATAGTTTTTATTTACGTTAAAATACACCAAGTCTGTGAAGCTAGATAACCTGCAGTGGCTTCAAAGACAGTTTTTACAAAGTTTTCTCAAATATTGCCCTTTAATTTCCTCATTAAAGCTGCAGTAATGAAATTCAGTTGTATTACGGTGGCCCATGATATACACATAAATAGAAATGCTCTGTACTTCTGCTCCATCTTTTCAATGTCCACAAGCCTTCTTTTGTCAGTCGAGGTTAAACTATCCCCCGTCTTGTCATGTAAATCATACAATACACAGAAAACCAGCTCACATTCTCTGTTCACATCTTAGGGAACAATGCTTGCTAATGATTTATTGCACATTTTCATAGACACACAATTTTTCCTAAACAGCTTAACATTTTCTGCACACTTATGTGCAAACATACAAACACGATCACATGTTCCTCAAACATCAGGACTATTAAGGTAAACAAAAGAAGAAACAAATTAAGAATTGTAGCAGTACCCTGCATGAATTCCCCTCATAAAAAATAAAGATATAGTGCCAAGTTGAAGTTCAAATTAAAGAGGATTCCATATTTTCGCCTTTAGTAACTTTTGGTGAGTTCATGTGAACCTGTAAACTTTAAATTTGAATGTTTGCAGTCATCCTCCATTGTCATACCGTTTACAGTCAGTGCAATTGGTTTCACTCTGTTGAAATGTTGTAAACATACATCCTGACATTCAGCACCATGAAAAGATACTAATGACTCAATTAAGGCATGAAAAATTGGGGAAAGAAAGAAAACGTTTTATTTTCTTTAGTTATTTATTTTCACTGAGAATATATGTGCAGGTAGATATTGGTGTGCTTTCATAGACAGTAGCTATACATAAAACATGTGTATCGTGATCGTGTATGTGTGTTACTGTGCATATGTACATGCACATGCAAGTTAAAAGTGCACGCAGGAGCAGTATCGCATGTATGTGTTTGCAACTATCTATCCCGTTCTGCTACATATGGGATGCACACTAGTATTTTCAGTGGTCATGGCTAGGTTTTCATAACATGTGGCATGTGTTGCCATGGAGACACATTGGCAGTCAGAGGTGGACCAGCGTACAGTATGTAAGAGGGGGAGAAAACAGGTTTAGATAAAAGCTTAAAGCTCACCTGTTTTTCGTTCTGCTGGGACCCAGAGGCCGTGAGATTTGTCTTGACCTTTGTAAACTAACTGCCTCTCATTTTTCCAACAACACACACACACAAACACACACCCACACACACACACACACATGCAAACACACTCACATCCATCTTTGTCAGTTTGGAGAGATAAATGCAGTTATTCAAACTCAGCACTCACCCCAACATTCAAGCCTTACTCCCTCACTGTATCTGTGAGGCATCGATCAGTGCCGTCACTGGCTTCTACCCGTGACTTGCGACCCTTTCTCTGGCCTCCGCCCTCCACCCAAGAGTTATGAATAATGGTCCCCCCACTGGGAGCTGGGTCTACTTGCAATAGCGACACAACTCTTTTTTTGACACGTGTTTTGAGAGCACGCCTCAGTTTCTGCCTGGTGAAAGCATAGAGCAGAGGGTGGAAAATGGTCGTTCCATAAGCCATTGCCAAGAAGCACAGGCGGAGCCTCACCAAGCCATCGCTGGGGCCCATGCACAGGATCAAAACGTTGACCGCAGACAGAGGAGCCCAGCAGCCCAAGAAGGTAGATATGATGATGAGAGACATTTTGAGAACTCTGCGCTGACGCTCTCTTCGGTCCCTGTGCCTGCGCACAGCCCGCCTCAGAGCTATTATTGCGGAAACAGAGGCCTGCACACCCATGGACGATGCAGGCAGAGGGGTGGAGGCACGGGTTTGAGCTGAAGCTGAAGCTGGGGTTGGAGAAGCAGGGGTTGCTGGTGTAGTTGCAATGGGGGTTGTAGCAGCAGTACTGACGGTAGTCACTGTTGCCCCACTGTCAGAAATTCCTTGAGGGATAGAAGAGAGCGGTGGGGGGGATGTTGGTGTTGGAGTCGCTGAAGGATATAGAGGAGGGTGGCTCAGGTTAGGGTTCTGGTTGGAGGACGCTGCTTCTGTTGGCAGGCTCAAGTCCTTCCTTTTCTGCCTCCTGCAGCGTATCCTGCAGGTGGAGTCCTTTGCACGCGTACTCCTCATCATGTGGGAGCCAATACGGATGTTGAGCGCCTGTAAGATCCTGGAGTAGGTGAAAAGCATCACTGCCACAGCGATGAAGAAGCAGGGTACCTGGAGTAACAAGTGATAATACATGGCCAGGCCTGTGTAGTACCCCTGCCCTCCAACACACAGCAAAGTCCTGTTCTGCCATACTGGAGGCAGATGGTGCGAAAGCGAGGGTGGCAGAGTAGACGGGGAAACGGAAGGAGGGAAGGATGAATAAATGGGAGTCAGTCCAGTGGTGAGGTCTGAGTCATTGCTGTGCCTTTCCAGCTCTTCATCCTCATCTTCTTCAGTAGTTGCAGAGAAAAAGTCGCCTTCAAGGAAGGGCAGGAAGAAGACCGCCAGAGATACTGCCCACACCGCTGCCAGGAGAAGTGCGGCGCGCCTTGGGGTCAGCAGACGGCTGGCCGGACGCACTGAGATGTCGTATCGGTCCAAACTGATTACTAGCACATTGACAGCTGTGGCCACACTGGTGAATGTGACGCAGGCCTCATGAAAGCAGCAAAGTGTGGCCAAGCTACCAACCCCATTTTCATTAGCTGGCAGCAGGATGACAGCTACAGTCAGTGGTAGACACAGCAAGCAGACCAGTATGTCAAGAACATGGAGGTTGACTGTCACCAGGTTGCTGACTGAATCCACCAGGTTGGACTGAGCGCAGTAGAGCACAAGCACGGTCAGGTTGCTGCTGAAGCCCAACACAAGTTCCAACATCAACACAGTGGTCAACGAAACCTGGAAACTGAGAGGATACGGCTCACTCCACCCTTCCTCCACACCCACTTCACTCCCTCCATCCAACAGGCCCACCCCCTGACCATCGCTGGTCTCTAGGAGGTCACGATAGCCTTCAGTCTCCATTGACGCCACAGCGATTCTTTACACATAGCAACAGCAGCCTCCACATGGGACCATGGTCTCTGTTTTCCTTTCCTCTGAGTCAAAAGCAATGGTGACGATGAGGGCCAGCTCTGTGGTTGTATCTGTGAATTGAAACAAACACACAAAAGTCCCCAAAAGGGTGGTGAGAAAAGAGCAAAAAAAGGACAGAGAATTATCACGTAACACTCAGTTTGCTTACAAAAAACCACTACTACTAGTACAAGTCAAACACATCAGATTTTACAAGTTGACACAGAAGTTGAAAGTGATTTTGGCACTTGTTTGGAGTCATGGTGTGTAGTTCAAGCTGCTGTCATGACCCGCGATGTCTCGCTGGGATCAGCACTCAGACACAGTGACAGTGGTAATAGCTCTGAGAAGATCTGGAGCAGCTCATCTCCTGAGGGAAGCTTACAGGTGTGAACGCTTAAGCTGAGTTTTTCAGGAATCCCAGACCCATCAGTTTAGCAAAAAGAAAAATAAATAAAAAGGGGAATGTGCTGCACAGCAGCAGTCTCCATCCTTTTTTAGGCCACAGACTGGTTTAATGTCAGACGAGGATGAAGTCTATCTTCATCCTCTGTAAAATATCTGCAGAAGCTTTCAATTTTATTTGTACACTAGATTTAATGTACGAACCATTAAAATATGATGTAGATTTTAACCCATAACTGTCAAAGTGGAAGCTAAAAAAACAAACACCAACTTCAACCTTGTCTGAATTCTGAGGTGCGACAGATAAATATATAAAAAAAGAGAAACGGTGACTAAATTAGTATTTATTGGTATAGTTAGGGACCACCACTGTACAATACCAAAAACTCTCAAGAGTCCAGAGTTAACTGAAGGTCACATACTGTAAGTTTAGTTGCTGCTGGTACATCTGGGACTTCACCTTCTATAGAAAAGTGGCTCAAAGAGTAGAAAAAGGGATAGCAGCGGCTTCAAATATCACAAGAAGGTGCAATAAAGACAAATGCAGCAATTGCTCAATCAAAGAATTGACAATCAAAGAAAATGCATCTGCCCACTCCTCCTTCTATCTCCTGCATCCTGAACATCCCATCCTACTTGCTTCATGTCTGTTGTAAGTGTTTGGGACATGCTGTTTACTGGTAGAGATCTGAATATCAAAGTAGTTATTTGAGGAAGAATCAGTCATAAGAAAACATCTTCTAAAAACCCTTAAAGTCTCCAGAAAAAAACAACAGGTCTTAACTTGACCCCATCCTTTCACCTTCCTGCTTGCTCTTTTCTTTTTGTTTTATATCACAGTTTCTCTTGCAATACATCATGTAGAAAGGACCTACAGGCAGAGCAGAACTCAGTGTGGAACACTGGTCCATCTTAATTCACTAATGGGTTTCATGGGGTTTGCAGTGGTGCTGGAACATTGATTTAAAGCATCATCGATCTTCCAATTGAACGAGCCCGAGGAAAAGGAGCAAGTAAACACACTGCCTTCCTCTCTTACTCTCAGCTGAGGAAAAAATGTTTTGAGTTCATTTGTTCACTTTTTATAGCAGTTACTCCAAAGAATGAATTCATACGTTTCATCACTATTGTGCAGTATCTTTTTTTGAAAAAACGAATCCCTTATGCCTTGAAGGAAAAAAGAAACTTTATTGATGGAACTTGGATTTTCATGTCAATCATGTGCTCATTGTGGTCAATACTACAATGTTAAAGAGGATCACAGAGCAAAAACGGGCAAATTTAATACTGGAGAGTCACACAAGAAACACACAAATCAATTCTACTTTAATGTTTAGCAGCTTTGTGGTGTTTGGGGCACTGTGGCTGATAAAGGCCTGGATAGAGGGACTGCCGTCTGTCAGCTGCTTGACAAGCTAAAGACAGATTAATCATTTGCAAACCAAGGGACCAAACCAAAGGACTTGCTGACCGAGACTTTGGTTGTTCACACAAGAATAGTCCCACACACTTGGTTCAAATGGGCAATATAGACTAATGTCATACTTTTGTTTGGTTTGGTTTCACTCACAGAAGTGAGCCAAAGATGGAGGTGGACCAAACTACCAGAAATATTAGTTTGAAATGGCGCTCTCTTGGAGGCAGAACCATGGTACCTAACTATATTGTGGTTCAGTCTCATTGTTTTGTGGATTTTTTCTGAGCAAATTTGCATATTTTTTTTATTTCAATTTTTTACAGCTCACTGTGTTCTGCATCCTGACTGGATATTGGTGTTGTCAATCCATCTCCTCTGTGCTGTATTTCTTGTACAAAATAGGTTCCGTTTTTTAAATCTTCATTAATCTTTGTGGTCAGATCTTTCTCTTTTATTCTACTGGACTGCTTTTCTTTGAAGGTTTGAACTTTAAGAGTTTAAACAAAAGAAAGACGTGTGAAAAAATGTCATGTCCGTCTGAGAAAAGTGTAGAAAGAATATAGTGAGGAATTTTACAGCCTAAACATCCTCGTCAATTAACGTCATGTCAGCAGATTCTGAAGTAGAGAAAAGCGCTGATATGCAACACTGTTACATGAAAATCTGCTTTTCTCCATGTCAGATTCAGCTGACTCACAATGATGGTCAAAGAGTTACACTATGTCAAAAAAAGGTGTAATATTTAGGCGACATCTCCAGTGTTAAAGGGTTCGGCTAACTACTCACTTCAATTCACCGCTGCTCTCAAGTGAACCACGACCCTCACTTTCAAATGGACATTTGTTTGATACACACCGGCTTGGTTGATCATTCACACTTTTGAAAAACACGAGTTCCAGCAGACTCCTGTAACCACCATCAGGACGAAAAAGGTACAAAATATTGATAGACGCTGATGAGTTGTTTGGTTTCATCGGACATAAGGTCATCACATCATTGGAGATGCCAAAATAGGGTTGCTTTCAAATACATGTCTGACTTAGAACAAACCATCATGTCTGATAGCAAAACATAAATTGTTAAAAAAAACATGTTTTATTAAACTGAGCGGAAAAACGTAAAATATTTTTACCAATTTTTCTTTTGTATAAATCAACAATGTTTTTTTAATTTTTTCTTTTTTATTTTGTTTTTTTAGTTGTAGTTCACTGTAGTTGTGAGTGGAGCAAGCCTGACCCCACTTCCCATCATCATGTGTTTACACTTTCTACCACAAGCTTACAGCCCCTCACAACCCAACATAACATTATCATTGCAACAAAAATGGCAATGGAGCTATCCAGCCGTACAATTTTGATCCACATTCCAGCTCAGACGAGGAAAATAAAGACGTTCATGGATCTATTTGTCTGCTAATAGAAGAATCAGAATGGAGTGGAGCAGGGAAATTGTGGATCGCCCAGCATAAATTCTATGCCACAAAGATGATCTTTTTCACATGGATTTAATTTTTTGCTCCTGATTCATAACAATGTAAACAAAGAAAAACGCAGACATGCAATTTTAGGCTTAATTTTGTTTGTATATGTCTTCCATCGTCAGAAAAATACAACAAGAACATTTTAAAAACACAATTTTCATCAGAGTGGGTCTGTAAGTGCTGTTGAACCCACTTGACGGGAAAAAGAAGAGTCGTTTTATAGGGCATAGCTAATAATTTCTTATATTTCAAGCTGACAAATCAAGGAACTATGGATTCAATGGTTAGACACATAAACCCAAAACATAAATTAAAAAAGGACACATTAGCTCAAAAAGCATTTTATTTTTAGTGACTTATGAGTCAGTCTGTTGCAGTCCAGTTCAGTGTTTTGATGACTAACGTCTTTCATACACTAGTAAAACAATGCAAACAAAGAGCCTGGGCAGTCTGTTAGCAGGAAGTTGCTTCTAGCACTCCATTCCTTCATTTTTTATGCCTACACAAGAGTGGGGTATGGTGGTGTGTAGGATGAGAGGCGGGGTGTGTGTGATTGCTTCCAGCAAAACCTGATATAGATGCCCCTTCATATGAGCAGCTGTGACTCTGACCACTAGCACGGAACGCGGCAGAATTCTAGATGATACAAAGATGGAGGGAGAACTCAATGAAAATGTTCTGACAAGGTGGTGAACTTGTGGTAGATTTTATGTTAGCTTCCACTGTTGGAGCCTTTGACTGAGGATTGTAAATAATTGGGTTTGATTTATTTCTCGGCCCAAAAAGTTCAATTTGTATCTTAAAGAAAGAGGCAAGCTCCACCAAAGTTTTTGCTCCACAGTCTTCACTTTTTTTCACAAGTATATTTTGTTATTACATTCTGTTTCTTTGCAATCACACTGTGTTTGGGTGTTTGTTTTTGATTGCAGACTCTTGCTGTCCTGAGTGTGCTGTGGCAACCGAAAATTGCTGCAAACAAAGTGAAACTCTTGACACTGTAAATTACATCCTGGCTGCCATCATTAGGTCAGAAAGCAGGGACAACGGCAGGAGAGGCTGGAGGCGCAAACAAAAATGTGCTATGATAGCATGACCTGAACAAATAGACATTCAAATTGAAAAAAATTTGTTTTTTTAAGCCGTAGCATTGTTGTACCAGCATTTTTTTGTGATGAACAGTCACAGAGTCTCAAATTCCATTTGGTAACCTTGTGAATTCTCTCCTCACCTGTCAAAACAGCAGAAATTGCAGTGTTGAAAGCTAAATAATATAACTGGCTGGTTCAGTGCACAAGTCAATGAATAACTGTCATCTAGACATTTTATTTGGGTTTGGCAGATGTTTTTATTATGACTGGTGCCTCAGTCACATTGGTGATCTGCTTCAAAACAACAAACTGACAGGTTTCAGCACCCTGCTGTCAGGGTTATTATAGGTGACAGGAAAGTGATGACTGTCGGTCACAGCTCTTTTCACAATGTCACACGAGCAAACACTACAGCAACTATGGTCACGTAAAAACTTCTGATTTATCTATCTGTTTTGCTGTCTCACATCCACATTTCCTGAATACTTTTCACTAGAAACTCAGTCAAGTCTTAGGGCATATTCAAACTGGAAAAGTCTGTTGGTCTGGAACGAGAAAACTTAATTTGGTCTGGTATCGAGTACAGACCAAACCCAAAGTTCAGGACTTGACCCGGTCTGGATCAACAAACGTTTCCAGTCTGAATACACCCTGAGAAAAACTCAGAGTGAACCAGAGCTCAGTTCAATTGGAAACAAACAAAGACCACAGCAAATAAAAGGTCTAAGACCTGTTCCTGGTCTGAAAATTGTGTTTTCCAAAATTTGTTCCGGATTATCAGGGGAAAGGAACTCTGGTTCCCTTTAAGCAAAGCAAATGTGTCCAGTCTGAAAAAAAATAAATGACAAAAAAGGCAAAAATGTAAGAAGTATCTAATAGAGAGAGAGAGATTTTCACATTTCTTTTTAAAAATGTTTCCAAATGTCTTGCTAAAAACATTGAAATGTTTGCCACATAACAAAAAAATTGTCTTTCAAGTAGGGCTGTCAATGTCAACACGTTAAAAACAATGAACACATTATTATTTATTAACTCAGATTAATTACAAGTCATAAGTGACGGTCTTCCACTTCACGGCGGGTATTATGCCATAGTCACTTACGAAAGAAAGAAATATTCAGTCAATTTTTAGTATTTTATTCTTGTTATCTTTTTCAAAAAAAGTGGACTATTTCATACATGGTGCGGCCCGTTGTCACGGTAACACCAGAATGCGTCACTGGGCCGCAGACCGCGACTTCAGTGGCAAAGGAAAGCGATTTATATGCTGATCGCCACGATAGGTTCAATGAAGCAACAGATCAGAGAGAAAGTTCACGTCTTACTGCTTGTTTTTGTCCAGAATATAAAGCAAAAGGTTTGTTTTAAAGAAGCCTGTGCAGTGATATAGAACATTTGGACTATGTGACCGGAACTACTTTTTAAGGTACAAATCAACACTTAGCAGCCAATCAGATTTGAGTAATCACACGAACCATTTAAAGTGCAGAAACACAATGTTGGTTACTTGTATATTCTTCTGTAAATCAGCATCTTTGTTTTCTTGGTGTAAAACTACATACATAAAAGTCTTTACAGTTCTGCTGATCTTACTGTTGATGTGTTTTAAACACACACATTAAGCTTCTAAACTTCATACATTTAAACATTTCGCACACTGGAAATGAAGGAAAAATGTTCTCACTGGCCTTTTTTTTGTTCAAAATCTGCATATTGTTGTATAAAATTTACCAGGTAAAACATTGTGATTAATTGTGAGTGGTCGGATTATTTTTTTAATTGATTGATAGCACTACTTACAAGGTACAGAAGAATTTGGGAAAAAAGGCACAAACAATCCCTACATTCGCTCAACCTTCCCACAAAAACAGTAAAATGGGCAGCACAGTATAGCTGCAGTCTAATGCAGAGCTGCATGCTACAAGCTGCAGGCCTTTAGAGTGCAGTGGAACCACAAAACAACACCAGTGCAAAGCCAACACTAAGTGACAAGCCTCCTAACTTAAATCAGAAGCTGCAATCTAGTGTCACAGCACTCTTGATGAATGACACACGCTCTCATTCACAGCGGAAATGAGGCACAGAGAGCTTATTAAATCTGGGTCTCAGTTTCATAACCTCTGCCCGTTGCGCTGTAGCTGCATGTTGGGGTCTCAACTTTTGAAATGACAACAGGCAGTCATATCTGCAGTTTTACAAATAGACACAAAGCACAAGCATGATTCTATAGGGATTTGTATTCTTCAGAATTGTATTATTCTTCTTGAAGTCACAGATTCTTGAGCCTAAAACAAAGGTAAACAAAGAAAACAGGCTTAGTGTTCATCTCATCTGTACACAAGCCCTGAACGCTCACTACAAAGTTAAAAGAAGGCATTTAAAGCCATAAAGATCATAATCTTCTTTAAAGTAATTTTTGATCAAAAGCTTCTGCAGGAGTTGATGTTTAGAAGATTTCAAAGTGCAATTTTCTGCCATAACTTCTCTTTTGAACTACATATTGCATTCTTTTGACCAATGACATTTATATCAAGAGATGCCATGCTAGCTTGTTGCATACGCAGAGTTGGACGCCATATTGGATTGGGTTAGATGCCAGTTCACTGCTGTGCTACAAATTGAACAAAGAGCAAAAACAAGGACTTTTTACAAGTAAAATATTACTGTCAGCTAATAATGGAGAACTTCTAGAAAGCATTTTAGGAAGATGTGAGTGAGTTTACTCAGAACAGTGAATGTTTAGGATGATCTTCTAGCCTATTCAAAGTCAATGGTAGCTTTAGACTTCACACTATTTCCATGTTTTCTGGCAGGACCACCTATGTTTTGTTTATTGGAGGATGACCATGGTATTTGTATGCGTGTTCAACCTCAGATCAGACCAGATGACCCGTTGAATTTAAGCGTATTACTAACTGGAGGAAAAGAAACTGACCAGGATTTCCTCAGTAGTGGCAAGAAAAGAGGGAAGAGGCCAGCGCCGAATCCCCATCAGGCGGGTGGACAGGGACATGGGGCGTATGGAAAACTGCCTGCCTGTGTTGCGCGGATGCCTGAGTCCTTCTGATAGGGGCTGGGTGGGATTCACTGGAAGAACAGGACCCCCCCAGCTCAGCGTTGCTGCGTCCTCTGGGTACATTTTCCCCTCAGTGGTGCTGCTGCATGCTTTAAAGTGAACGCAATCCAGACACCGCCCTGGGGCGGTGGATGAAGTCCTAACTGTGCTCTCTCTCATGTCCCCGGGCCCCCTGGATCTGCACGACTTGTCAACAAGTTGAAGAACTCTGAGTCCGCTCTGACCATGTCGCGCCGCTCTTGGCGGAGACCGACCCACAGCCTATACAATGGGCACAGGTGGTCAGCGGCGATGTCGGGCTCCCACAAACCCGTTTAAAAAAATAGACCAAGGGGTCTAACAGTTTGTGTAAACCTTACCCCAGGCTCACGGGGCATGCGGTCTGGCTTCAGTGCGGCTTCGGTGCGGACACCAGAGTCTTTACATAACATAAATAGTGCGAAAGGCACTCACACTGCATCCAGTCCGGTCTGGCCTCTGCAGCGCTCCGTATCCGTTTTGTTAGCTTCAAATTTTTTCCGCACGACGGAGCTGTGCCGTAGCACTTTATTGTGGAGTTGGGGCAATTTACGACCTAAACCGGAAGTCAAGCGAGCAAATGTAAGTGCATCCAAAACATTTTTCAAAATAAAACCTATTTTTCGCTGTACTCGCTGTTTTCACCGTGTTGTAAACATTATATCATCTCTACTGACACAGGGGTCTCAAAGAGTGTGGTAGAATGTAATTTCGAACAAATAACACCATGGACAACGAGTGGCTGATCCCAGTGATCCAGAACTACCCAATCCTTTTTGATACAACACATGCTCGGATGACGACAAAAAGGACAGTCTGGGCTGTGATATCTCAGGCTGTTGGACTTGATGGTGAGTTTGTGTAAAAAGGACATTCACACTCAGATTAGAAAGTATAGAAAAGTATGCCCACCTTTATAATCCATTGTATGAAGACGATTATGCAGAAAAAGAAGTGTTGCGAATATATTCCAAAAATCACAGCGAAATAAGGGTTTGTTCAGAGGTCCACGGTTTGCAGCAGAGCCTGTCTGCAGCAGGACCGCAAGCAAATCGTAGTCAGTGTGAGTAAACGACCGTAGCTAGACCTCTCTGCAGACGCACCGGAGCTGGACCGCATGCCGTGTGAGCCCGGAGTTAGTGTGTGTCTGGATTTGAATAAATCACAACCATGCATCAGGTATGCATTGCGTTTCCTATATAATGACATTTTTTTTTTAAAGAAAAGTCTGAAATGTTGTTGATTTGTTGTACTTTGTAAAAAAATGCTAACACTGTGGTCGGGGTCTTTTTTCTCATGATCATAGTTTTTTTCTTTTTGATATTGGACCAAAATTAAACATTTTATGGTCATTTTTCTTTATCTGCTAAGCCGTGTCTCATTGTTTTTATGCCATTCCAATATAGCTTTGACTTTACGTATCTTGGACATTGGTAAAAGGCCAGCGTTCCATCTCTAGCAATATACACCTCATTGATTATGAGCACATTGTATTTATATAATTAGTACTTTAATTAGCAAATGCATTTTTATCTTATGCTCAGTTTAAGTCTGTAGTTGGATGCTATGTAGTTCAGCAAGTAAAGTATTCATTAAATTATTTTAATAAAGATTGCACAGAAGATCAGAGAACATTACAAAAATATGTAGGCAGAAAAAACTAACAAATGAAAGACAAGACAAACAAAAGAAAGTAAAATAAAGATTTTAAAAATAAGTTGTTACTGTGGTTATAAATAAAAAATGAATGAAATAAATCCAATTTACTATGGGCATGAAACTATTTATTTAGGGCCTAACCTTATTTTATAATAAAAACAGGATTTTATTTGAAAAGCCAATGAAAGTTTAGATGTAAAGCATTTGGAGATGCTCAGAGGACAGAGCAACAGAGCACAAAAAATGTGTCTTTTTTATTTTGAAAAACTGATGTTTAGTATTTTTCATCTGTTTTAACAATACATGACTTTGATTAGTCTGTTTTAACTTCCATTCTCTGCAGAATAATATAAGCTAATCTAAGGCTGAAGAAATAAATATTTTCAGCAGAGCAACTATAAATACTTTTAAAATATTTATGACAAAAAAACATACCTTTCTGGGTTTTCTGGTTTAGAAGCCAAAACCTTTGACTTCATTGGCTGAAATCAAAACTTAACCACATTTAAAAGTGCATTCCTTTGGAAAAAATCTTGTTTCAGGGATTAAATGTGTCATAAAGAAGACACATTCTGTGGTCTGTGGAGAATGATCTCTTGTGGAACAGTAAAATGTCAGTAAAAAGTGGAGACAAAACTTTGCTCTTTGATGCATAAAAGTGTCACCTGAAGCTGACATTTACAGAAGAAAGGGACTTTAAAACTGACTCTGGACAGAAGAGTCCTGAACGAGATAAAGAGAGTAAAGAGAGACAGAAAAGAAAATGATGGTACATGTAGCACGCTGACTCATGGCTGTCTTAGGTATTCCTAATGTCCGCAGAGAGACAATCGATCACAGGCTTAATTTTCTCACTCAATTCATCTAGCAGCACTAACAGCGAGCAGCCACCAGCTGGGCAGCAGTATCCCTGGCAGGCTCCCAACAAATCAGCCTGAACAGGCCAGCAACACAACCAGCTCAGTTAGAGCAACAACATGCTGACCTGATGCAGGGAGGATGGAGCAGCTTCAGGAGGAAGACTGCCTGAAACGTCAGGAAACAATCCATTATTTAAAACCTACTGATCATCTCAGGCCAAGCAACTCTTAACACTGTGAAATTTTAAAAAGGGTTAAGACAAACAGATCTGTTGCCAACGACGTCCACGCAGACTTTATAGTTGACTTAGCCGCTGCAAACCGCCACCCACCTACACAACTGCCCACGACCAGCCCATGCCTCTGCACCCCTCCCTGTGCAACTGCAGATTAGACGCAAGGAGAGCTAATATAGACAGTTTGTGATGTACTTAAGCTCCAGAATCCCAACCATACTTATCCCCTAGACAAGTTAGAATGGATGGAGGTGACAGCAGGTAGGATGAGAAAAAAGCAGGTAGCAGGGAGAAGGAGGGAGAAGCTTCAGGGTTTGTAGATGGATGCGGGGCAGCCAGCTTGCTGAAAAGGACTATGTTTTTCTTTACTCACTACTATCAATCTGCTTTTTGAGTGATCTTACTTGTCTTTCTTTTTTTCCATCCATGTAGAAACCAGCTCATGTCTCTTAGCTTTTATACTGTCCAATAACCCCCAACCTACAGTTTGTCAGAGGAGAACTTTTTTCATTTACTAAATGAGTGCTTGACAATGCATCAGTGCATACAGACCATCAGGAATTATTAGAGACATGCATGTTCAGTCTCCTTCTGAGCTGAGTTTGGGCTTTGTAAAAGAAAAAGGAGCATAGTCCCTAAACAAGTTTGGAGCACAGAGAATGAGGCATCATTACCACCTGACAGCATGCTCGATGGATTTCATTTTGCTCTGCCATTTGTTGGAGACACATTCCGACTCCCCCATCCAGCTGTGCCGCCCAAAGCCCATGATTTTGCTATTACATGCAACTCCCATCAATACTCACTCATCAAGGCTGTCGTGCAATCACAGCTCTTTAAGACAAAAAGGAATCAAAGAGTGAAAGCTTGCAAAATTAAGATAAATTGAGTCTAAACAAGTGGAGACTTTAACTTATTTCAAAGCTGTGGGAGGCTGTTCGCTGCACGGCTGAACAGAATAGCAATGATTAGCAAATGATGAAAGACAAAAGGTGCAAGACGATGTAGAGATGAAGCAGCACTCGTTATATTTCTTTTAAAGCAGTAATTAAACCTCTAATCCATATGCGCTCTGAAGTGATTGTGATTAGCAGAATCTTGCTCCATCTCTTTATTTTAAAGCTCCATGTAAGCTGCATCCTTAATAAAGCATGACTTGCATTGGAAAGGATTAGCAGATAATGTATTTGCTTGGATGCTGCTATAAACCGAAGTGACCTCTGTGTGGATTCTTCTGATAAGGGGTTGTAAATAAAAAAGTCAAGTATGCAGGGCCTTCTCTGGCTTTGACCTGATCACATGATCACATGAACGCTAGAAGACTGAACACTTTAGTCCATCAGGAGGTAAAAATCCTCAATGGAGTTTTATTCTGAGAAAAAAACACAACATGCAAACAAAAACCTCTCAAAAACATCTTTGTAGGTAGAATAATATACTTCACACTCTTAAGTTTAAACATATATCCTGCAGTCAAGTTAATTGCAGTTGTATGGTTCAAAAGAAGCGAACCTTTCGATTCTAATGAGATACCTTTGGGAAAACTTTCTTCTTCTTCCTGTCCTTTCCACTTTCTTCAACTATAAGAATTGTTTTAATAAATTGTTAGACTCTCATTTAACTGCGAGAATTTCCCATAGGGGAGCATATTTTCATCAATAAATCTATTTGATTTGCATGTAGACTTTTCCAAATGTTTCCACATGGAAACAGAAATGCCATACAACCAGCGTAACAGCTTTAGTGTTAAATAAAAGGGCTGGAAATGACAAGAATAAACAGCCCAGCCCATTACACACAGCTAATTTACCTGCTTTCAGTCAGAGTTCAGGAATCAATGATTGTTTATGGTTTCATTACTTTCATTGTGTTTAGATCTTTTTACTTGTTTGGTGGTTTTCTGTTTTCAGCATCATTATTAAGATTTTCTGGTTTGTAGATAATTGTTCACATTTGGTTTAGGTAATAATTACACGCTTTCAGTTGCTCCACGTTATATTTTTTCTTGTTAATCTTTCACTATCTTTTATTCATGGGTCATTCTGCTCAAGTTTGGGTTGTGTCAAGTTTTAGTATTCTGTTTACTGCTCAAGATTAGATATTTTGCTTTCAGTAGCATTTCAGTTTATTTAAAGAATGGTTTCAAATTTCCCATCATTCTGCTCGTGTAAACCTGCAATCGTGTTCTCAATCACGACGGAGGAACCTGACCATGTAACTCTGGATTTAAAGGGGCAAGAGAATATCAACAAAACAGAAACAGGCAGTGATTGCTAACAAAAACATGGGGAGAGAATAGAATTACATTTGTGAACCAAACACATTTCCACTCTACAAGTTAAAAATGTTATGGAAAAAAAGTGGGAGCTTTATTTCCTTATTTTCTGCACTATTAGGCTCAATGGATTATAAGCTGTGCTGTCAATGGTCTATTTTTGAATTCATCTCACATGTAAGGTGCACCAATCTATACCAAACAGTAACTGACTAGTTTTTAACAAGATGCATGCTAACCACGTTAGCATAATCCCAATAGCTGTGACTCAGACTTGTTTCCAACACGTAAAAAAACCCATCGATACCACAGAAACAAATGATGCTGTGATTAAGCTAACTCCCAATCCTGATAGTAACGTGAAGAAAACCACAATCTGACACGCTACATGTGTTAGCATATACACAATAATGCCCAACCTTGTTTGCAACTCATAAAAAACAAAATAAATGTTGACAGAGCGTTTTGTAACTCCTAAAATTGCTTCAACATCAGTGATCACAACCAGGATGAATCCATATATAAGGGCTAGCATCTATTTTGCTTATACTAGGTAGCCTAAAGATTGATTTAATTTTGATCAATTGATTTTTTTTTCAACCAAATACTGTGGGTAAATATGACTAAAATCAAAAAAGAAAAGACATAAACACACACAATGAAGATAAAAGAAGAAAACTAAACTGAAAAAGAAAGCAGATTCTTACGACATTTCTCCATAAATCAGAATTTAATAGAGCACTGATTGCTTTGATTTACTGTAAGGAAAATCAAATGATTTACTTGCATTTTTTTAAATAGAAAACACATTTTAATTCTAAAATAAATGTTGCAAAACAAAAGATTGTTTTGCACACGAGTTAAGCAATGAGAGACCATTTGTATTGAGTACATCAAAATACAGTCACAGCAATATAGACCCACGTCAATTTAAATTCTGTTTTTTTTTTAGTATTTATTTTTTTCAAATTGCTGTGAATCAGGAGCTGATGAAAAAATGCAGTTTGAAAAAGAATGTTGAAAAAGCACTCAAATGGTCAAAAGCTCCCCGTTCTGCGCTCTCAGCAACAAGGGGGGTGGGGGGTGTTGCTCCACGCTAACAGTTCCGTCCACAACGTCAAAGGTGATTGAACTCCTGCCGCTCTGCAGAAACTATGTCCAAGAAAATGACACATGCTTTAGATTTGGGCTAATAACAGCATAATCATTATTAAAACTGGGAACACTTTGAGTGGGACTTATTATTTTGGAAGATACTTGGTGTATGCTAGAGAGATGCTAGCAAAAGAGTTTAAAAATACCACCTTTTCAAGAAACATGTTTTTATAACTCTCACCTTCAGTTTAAGGTTTAATTAGACTTAGCTTCAAAGACTCAGAACCAACTTCAAGTGTCAGAGTTTTACCCAATGTGCATACAAAACTAGAGTTAAGAGACCCCTGTGACCACAGCAGAGCAACAGAAAGCTCACAAATACATAAATATATAATTTTTGAAGGCCAGAGGGAAAAAAAGGTAAGAAAAGTCATCTTTTGAAAAAGAAAAGCAAAGAAAAAGTGGCAAAGCAGTCAGCAGCAAGTTGTAATGATTAAGCTTTATCAGTCAGGAAGGCAATTAGATCTCAATTAACGACATTTATCTCCTGCAGATAGGACATCATTGGCCAAGAGAGGAGAGTTTCGCTGCAGGAATCTGCAGTCATCATGTCATAATGACACACAGAGGTCTAATCACACCGGGAAGACCTACGCACACCAAGGATGTTACAACACAAAAACAAGACGGAGGGAAGTCATGTCCTTTGTCAGCATGAAGAGCTTTTGCATGAAAATCTCCAAACACAAATCAAAGCTGTCAACTCACAACACATGCAGCAGGTGTGGGAGCAGCATGAAACTGTACGTGTAATTTAGTTAAAATAACATCTCATATACAGGCAGGAAAGTGAATGTGATGCTGTTCTACCGCTGGGTGACCGACACAGGTTTTTTAGAGCGTCATCTCGCTCCATATAACCTCTGTCTCACGTCTCTTAGTCTATTTACTCATGATCACTCCATTATTCTGCTTCTGCAATGATGTATTGTTCTGTGTGCTTGCTCTATTTGCTCTTTCCTTGTGCTGCTTTCACTGTCACCCCCTCCTTTTTGGTTTTAAAAACATGTTCATCTGAGATCTGATTCTCTGACTACTGTTCCCCTGCAGCCATATACGCTGCACAAATACATTGCTGCTTAGTTAGATTAAGTTAAATATTTCAGTGATTTTTGAATGAAAGGCATCAAACTTGCAAATATTTAAAATGTTGCTTTTAGACATTCAATAAATGAAGTCGTCTTAACTTCTCTTTGCTCTGCAGACTTTACAATCTAGAATCTAGAAACAAGAAATGTATCATTCGAATGAGTCAAAACTGTTTTATTTCACCCTCTTCACAATAGAAAAACTTAATTAAAGATTGAAAAAACTCAAATTGAACCATATTGTTGTTTCATTTTAAGAATATTTTAAAGTTAAATAAATGTTGACAGGTTTCAGAAAGTAAAATGTAGATTTATGTTTGAAGAATAGGTGTTAGTTTTAGATTTTATCAGGATTTATTAAGATGGACTAACTTGTGCTAACATTTTAACCTGTTTGTGTAAAGCTTGTTTTTCCATTTCTGAATGCTTGTGTGGAAATGTGTGGAAATCCTTGTTACTAGATTTTGATAAGGTCTCTTGTTAGCTAAAACTAACTGCTTCATGGACAGATCCTTTTACTACTTTCTAGGGATTTTTCTTCCCAGGATAAGTGTTCTTTCCCTATTTTTAGGCTACCTTTTTAGTGAATTTACTGAAATCGGTTTACAACTGTGTTTATGTTTATAATTAGAAAACAAACAAATTTCCATTCTTGTTTCTACATAATTTGTACATAGCTTTGTACAATTACTTAAGTTTAGATTCAATAAAATAGATTGAATAATGTCTTAAAGTTGCATAAAGAAGAATGTGATATCTCGGAATAGCTGTTTTATAATTTCCTCTTTGACTAATAATTTGCTGATGCTTTTTTTCCACAACGTTGTTGTCTCTTAAAACCCTCTCCAACCGAGTTATATGAACAGTTAAGAAAACTCCCCCAAAGCACCAACTTCCATACTGAAACTAAATACATTTTCCCTCAACAGTTTCAATCTGAGGAGTGACATGTGTGGCAGCATCAAAGAGTCCCTATAATCATATTCCTAGACACAAACATGGAATGACCCATATGCAGAGCAGAAAGCTCAAGCTGCCGCTCTGATGCTGAACGGAAACGGGAAAAACCATCTGTCCGTGTGGGATTTTCCCCTGTAAAGGCGAGAAAAGACGTTCTTTTGTTTGTTTCTTTCTCAGCCGTAAATGTCAGACATGTCAGTGCACTAAATATTGTATCTAAGTTTTCACCGACGATCCTGCAGAACACCTACAGTTGAGTTTAGTTTGAAACCTTAGATTAACAGTGAATGCATCGTAAGGTAAAATAAAACACAATCAGTTTCTACCTACATTCAGAAATAAGTGTTGTAAATGAATGATGGACCTTTAGTTTGTATTCAGATTGTCTCCGATCAGACATTTCTCTTTCAAACCAAAGCCTGTAAACAAAACCATGTGAATAAAGCTCTCTTCACTCATTGGCCAGGAATTACCAGAGCAAAGCATCAAGAGGAGAATGATGGAAGTTCCAAGCTTTGCAATTCTTCGGGATTCGGGAAAGTTCACTTATTCAAACTTTACATTATGCTAACCAATTTTGAATGTCTACATCAATGTCAGACACAACACTTTTTACTTTGGTATGGTGGAGGCATGCAGCAAGGCGGTTACTGAGGAGGCGGCGTCTAAAAAGGTACACTAATAGGTGTTTATGACATATAGCTTGTTGGGAAAACTGTGTGAGGAGAAATGCGTATCACGTTAAAGGTTGATTTAATGAGCCTGCTTTCATCCAACCACATCATCGTTGCTTTACGCTTGTCCACGACTCGCATGGCTGCTACGTTCCTTTTCTGCTTCCATCCTGTAATGACCGGCTATGGTGGCTGTTTTGGTCCAGTTGTCTTTGAAGACTGAAGAAACTCAGAGCGAACCAGAGGTCAGTCTGATTGGAAACAAACACCACCTGGAAAGATGGGTCAGAGTGCGGTTCCTGGTCTCGGACCGGGGTCCACTTGGGTATATTCAGACTGAATATTTGATCAGGGGAAACGAACTCTGGTTCACTTCAAGCAAACCAAATGTGTCCAGTCTGAATCCAGCCAAGAATGTAGTTTTCTGCAGCTTCTTTAGTTTGATAAGCTTTTGTATCCCATCTGAAGTAAAGATGACCTTCATTTTCATGATGCAACTCACATCATGAAAATAATAAACAAGCTGCCGTGAAATCCACAACTTCTACTGAAATGTGTTCTGTGGGTCCAGATAACTTCATTAACAGAATGAAGATGATGTTGCACATGGTTGCTCTCATTTCACATCAGAAAACACTCTGTTCCACATTGGAACACATGCAGGAAACAAACACGCAGCTCTTCAGCAAACAGTCAGAAGCAAAAACTGTAAAAGTCTTCAGTCTGCAACCACACTAACGTCATTCCATAGAATAAACACAGAGGAAGCTTAATGAACACCCGTTTGAAGTTGAGGTCTCGTGGGGTTATGACGTCTGAATACCATGAGATGTGGGGTCGTTTAAATGAGGAGATGATAAAAACATCAACACTTTGCTGTTTGCACCGTTTCTCTTGCGTGATCAAAGCAGCCACATCCATGTTACGCGTGGCGCATGCATGTGACTGAGGCATATCAAGTCACAGCGAAATGGAACACTTGGAGAATAGAAATGACTAAGGAAAGCCGTTATTGCATAACCCCCGTTTCGCCGCTCCAAGCACCAAATGTGGATTGCAGTTGTTCCCAGTCCCAACAGATAACCAGATTAGGTTTGATTTACTGATGACTCGCATCAGGCAAACTGCGGCCAGGACCATTTGAAGTCTTAAAAAAAGGAAAGTGGTGTTGTTGCCTTTCATTGGCGGCGGCAACCGCGTTAAACGGTCTAAACCCGCAGAAAGAGACTACAAACTGCGGAGCAAAAGCATCAGATTAGACAGCCCCAATCTGTCAGATTGCTTTAGTTGTCTCAATCCGAATGTCCAATCCACATTTGTGCATTCAAAAGCCTGTCAGGAGAGGAAATGCCCGCGACAAGTTGAACTTACCAGTTAGGTTTGTGGGAATTCCCTTCACATTGTACTGCAGGTGTCGGTGCGCTGCGCCTCCTCCAGCAGCGGAGCGCGCTTCACTCCAGCGCGCTCCAGGACAGCCGGCTGTCAGCCAGAAACGTGACCGGAATATTTGGGCTCCGTTTTGTCATAAATATTACAGCGGGAGGGGGGAAACCCTCCTCGGCTGCAGATACAGGCTGATGCAGTCACAAATCAGACACTTTCACTCTTTGGAGGTTTTTCCCCTTGAATTCCCGCACTCCAGACGGTGCGCCGCAGCGGTCCACCGCTATGCCGCGGACCCGCACAGCATCCCACACACGGACCGGCCAAACGCATGATCATGCGCGGTATCAAAGACGCTCCATCCCAGCGACCAATACGGTGATCTGCAAGCGGGGAGGGCGGAGGAGGATTGAAGGGGTTATGCTGAAACGGGGAGGAGACAGGGAGAAGGAATGGGGGGCTGCGCGTGTGTGATGTGGGTAGCCTCTCACAAGGACGACCTGAAATTCCTCAAGGGTGAATGCCCCTCTGTAGTCATCCTGCGAGATGTCCCTTCCTCCTCTTCGCTCCAAACACATTACGCACACTCCGCTTGATCTCCGTCAAAGGGAAATGAATGGATATATATATATATAGAGGTAGATAATATCTGCCCCCTCACTCCCCCATACTGTAGACGAGGCTTTAAAAGTAGGCTATTCTGTCTCCACTGCACCTCAGGGATTAGAAACTCGAAATGTGAAGCCATAAACACAACAGCAAAGAGCATCCCTGCATCTGCAGAGCGTTCAGTCCACGGCTGCACGCACGGATCCGCGTAATTGATTGGTAAATTTGTGACCTTGTAGCACAATAAATGGAAGGTCCCTGTCAGAGCAGCTCTTACCCTGATTCACAGACGGTTGTTTTTAGCAACAGACATAAATACTGCGCGAGTGAATGTATGAGATAATGTGCAGGAGGGGATTAAGATAAAAGGTGTGAACATCTGTCTCTGTGCAGAGCAGAGGAAGCTGACTCACTGTTCAAAAACTCCCTGAAAGAAAGTGCACCAAAATTACATTCAGTAAAATCACTGTTAGTTTCCCCTAAATGTGACTAAAGCTCAGACATTGAAATTCTTTTGCTGCTAATAGTTTTTTTAACTCCTTGCATTAAGTTTATGAAGTTTTCCTTCGATCAGGTGTAATGTTTCATTTTAACAACGTTTTGATTCATATCATACGTTGTTGTTGCTGATGATCCTCGTTCATTTTGAACGATGCGGTTTACTGAACTAAGATCGACCTTTAGCCAAACTTCAGAGATAAAAACCTGCGCTTTCCAGATTCCTTTTCTTTCTTCAAGATGACCAAGTGTAAATTGAATATGCGTACAAGTAAAAAGGATTCATGTCAAATCCATTCACTTTTGGGTTTCATAAAGTTCAGCCCATCGTTGTTTTTCCACATCAACTGGGTTGTTGATGTGGAAAAACAACATGTATGATGTGATGCTGACAGGAACTGCACCTGCGATCTTCCGATCTGAAGACCTCTGCACCACAGCCCCCTCTGATCAGAAGATCGCAGGTGCAGTTCCTGCCTGTGTCCACCCATGTGTCAAAGTGTCCTTGGGCAAGGCAGTGTAGAGGAAGAGTTCAAATTCGGTCTTAGTGTTTGTAATGATGGCTTTATCCGTTTTTGCTGCATCACATGTGTTTCCACACGCTGGGATGTCACTTGATTGTTTTTTTCATATAATCTACCATGTCTCAATCCAAATGGTCATTTTCAATATCAATATGACCGATTTCTTTAATTTAGAAATTGTTTTATAATACTATAGGTCAATTTGATTGACAACTTGCTTCAGACAGATCAATTTAGGAACATATAGGAATATAACTAAATGAATCGATTAAGTCAATTAAGCGTTACACCCCTTCTTCAATAGAAAATAAAAACAGCAAGAGGACCAACTATTGTGCTGGTGATAACAATATACAGATCAGTGTGTCTTGTTGGTCCGTTGTCATGCCATGTATTGATTTTTCTTTGAAGAACGACGTGCATCCTTCTCAGACTCACTTTCTGCTCTCTTCCTGCATTTCTGCTGCTTTGCTAATCTACCTTCTCTCAGCCACAGTGTTTTCCCTGTAGCTAACCTTTTTTTTTTTTCCTTTCACTGCACCACATATTTTACAGGACACCAAAGGCACCCTGTGGGTCCACAGCTGCATCTTTTTTCTCTTCAATAAACATGGAAACACAGAAATGCCCTTGCTACCGATCTAAATCTCTTGTGAAAACGGTCACATACGAATGCAAAGCTAGCCAGTGATTAGGAGCATCTACCAAACACCCACATACATATGTCTGTGTCTTCTAACCGAGGAGAAGCAAGAAAGCAAATCAAAACATGCACACATGACACATAAACGAAAATACCCAAATGTATCATCTTAAAATATTTGTTATTCTGTGTCTTGGTTGGGACAGAAAAATGTGCACACAATTCAATATGTGCAGGCACAAGAGAGCACTTTATTCTGGATTCTGGCACCTTTTGTCTAATATCTTAACCTACGGATTCCTATATTTACTTTGCATAAAGATGCAGTTATAACCTCAGTGCATGGAATAAATGGTTAATAAGATCACAGCTTAAGGCTTTAATGCTGAGAAGCTCAAAGCTTTCATGTGACTAAGTCAACACATCTCTTCTTCACCTGCACAGAATCGTTACTTAAACGGGACCCGAAATGTCAGCCTAAAATGATAAATCTAAAGAGAAAAATCTTTAAAGGGTAATATCAAACTTTGACATTTTATCTCTGATTGAATTCTGAAACGAAAAGTTTTCTTCGTGTCTTAATAACATTAAAGTCTTTCTTTATTTAAAAAAAAAAAAAAAAAAAAAAAAAAAAAGTTTTGTTTTCTGTCATTGATCTCTTAAGGAGTGGCGACTGACTTCCATGGTTATCAGAGTCCCTGTGATGCAGTGTGTTGCTGGAGATCAAAAGTCCTCATCCTGGACTATTGATGCAGATTATAAGATAAGAACACAACATTGGTAAACATGGTCACAAACTCAGGACCTGATCCTTCATATTGGTCTCAACGTTCAAAAACATGAATAGTCGGATCTGATATTTTTAAACGAGTGTTGATGACCAACTTTCCTGCATTTATTTTCCATTATTCGAGTTAAAACAATGAAAAGCTGCTTGAATTTGGCATAAAACGTTACGTTTGCCAACATCTTCAACCCAAATAATGAACTCATCAGTACTCAGATGTGTTTGCATGTGTGTATATGTCAGTTTTGTAATTTCACATTTTGGCATCAAAAGTCTCCAGTGCTGCTTGTTTTTAAGACTTTTTCTTTAAAAATAGGTGTACTAACATTTGAATCAAGTTTTGCACGTTCTCTCTCTCTGTACAGCCTTTTGGAGGTAAAGGCCTTTAATTCATAAATTATGTCCCAAGTTTGACTATTTTTTTTTAAACAGTGTTTTCTACTCCACCATGAATCACTGCTACACAAAAACAGCAAGTCTGCACTCTGTCACATTTCCTTTTTGAAAATTGTTGGAGGTCAGCTAAAGTCTTTATTGTCATTTCAAAGTCAAAGCTGAGTTTGATTTACTGGCGTCCATCTATCTAATTGTTATCTATTACAATGCAATTTAATCTAGTAATCTAATCAGGGTCACTGAGGATTACTAGAAGAATTCTTTTGTCTGTGCTTCTTTAGAGATGCTAAAAACAAAAATTTACTTGAAAAATGCAAGTCTACTCAAGTAAATGTACAAAACGAGAACTACTCGCACAATCTTCTTCTTAGGTTATTTAATAAAATGTAAATGTAACTTGTTATCATCCACCTCTGCTTGAATCTACAATAAAAAGTGTATCATTTATTTCAAACAATCTTCTGTCCAAGAAGTCAAGTGCTTCCTTGTGCAGTCATTACTAATCCTGCAGATATGAGGACATCCACTGAAAAAGACTTGGGAGAAGCCTTTCAAGGATAGATGTGTTTTCCTCACAAAAAACCAACAAATGTCATATTTACACCAAACCTGAATGACTTTTTGTTGCACAACCAAACACTGATGTACAATCCATCCTCTTAACTAGTCGTATCCCTTTTGGGTTTGTGGAGCTGCTGGAGCCTATCCCAGCTACCTGGCTACTCTCGGGTGGAGCCGGGGTGCACCCTGAACAGGTCTAATGCAGGAAGACACACACACACCCACACACACACACCCTTTCTCACACATAAGAGCAAGTTAGAGTGATCAATGAATTTATGAAGCATGAATGTGGACTGCAGGAGAAAGCTGGAGAAAGCAACAAATGTTCGAGGAGAACATGCAAACTCCACACAGAAGAACCCAGCTGGGCTTTAAACTACGGCCTTCTCACTGTGAGGCGAGAGTGCTAACCACTACAACACCGTGCAGCCCCTGACGGGCATCCAAATACCAAAAAAACAATGAACCCTCCCCTAAAAACAAACCACTAAAATATGTGAATATTTAAAACTAAGTCTATTACAGCCCCACTGTAGAACTGTTCTAACATCCCTCACCTACAATTACATGTACACCTACATTCAAATGTGGAATTTTACTGTTGTTCAGAAGATCAAACCTCCAAAATGTATGAATAATGTCTGAGATTCTATAATAATACCTCATTTTTTGTCATTGCTGCATTTCAACTTTGGTCAAAAAGTTGATTGCAACCATCTGCTGTTTTAGTAATAGTTGATTAATTTTTATTTCTTTTCGTGGCTTTGTTCTGGGCTTTGCTTGTCCTGCATGCAAACATGAAATGCCTGAGGCGGGAAAAGCTGCAGCAAAAAGCTCTTAGAGGACAGAATGGAGCAATATCAATGAAAACAGACATGACATTGATTAAGTCGGACACAGTTGGAAAAAGATGCACCTGATCATCAAAGCGGCCTGCAGAGGAAAGCATGCAGATGGCAAAAGGAGGCAGGTCTGAGCGCGTTTAACGGAACACAGTTGTAGATTGAATGTAGAAAAGAATCGGTTAAAACAACTTGAACACTGAGTACCGTCTTGATTTTGCTTGTTTTAGAACAAACTTAATGCACCTTTGAAACGTTGCATGATCTGCCTTAAAATGGTTACAATATGGAATAAAAAAGTATATTTTATCTTCAGGCTTTTGTCACAGTATTTTTGTTTGACCATCTAAAGGAACCAACATCTCTAATTTTGCAAACAAGAAAAAAAAAGCACCACTGTAGACTGAGGTCCAATTGCTTCCCGACCCCTCTGGCTCCAGTTGTAGGAGCATTTGAAGCTGTAGCAGTGTCCGAAAGTTTTCTTTTAGAAGGAGCTGTTGGGACTTAGGACTGGCTATCCCTCCACCGGCAGGGTGATCCGTTGTGGCGTGGAGGAGAAGCACGTGTCGTCATGTGGGTGTGCTCTGAAGCACAAATGTTAAGATTTAAATGTAAGTAATGACTTAGTTTTTTATGACTGTTTAAAGTTAGAAAACCAATGTTGTTGTGTATTTCCCGGCAGCTATGCGTTAATGTAGATACCTGGCTACTATTGATGTCATCATTTAGGGTTAGCAATGACATGATCTCTCCATTTGAAGGATTAAATGTAAAGGTAGAGAGAAGTCGTGAGGGGAGAGGAGGATTTCACATTCAGCCATCGTTTGTTTTCGTGGGTGAAATGCAGGCTCGCTGCTGAGGCCGGCTCTAGGATGACATCATGAAATGGGAGGCATTTAGAAGGAGTGAAAGGCGGTGCCTCAGAGGTCGAGTCGTCTTACTTCTGTGTAGGAAAAGAACGCACAAAATTAACTCGAACTTTATAAGAAAAATCCTTTTGTGTGCCAGAAGTAATATATTATCATATGAATGGATATAGTTTGCTCTGAAAGGCATAAAAATAGCATGACATAAGCCCTTTAAGCCGTATTTTCAGGTGCCTCCCCTGACTGCTCGTCACTGCTCCTAAAAAGCTGTATTTGAAATGACAAAACCAACAACTTTGATTCAGAAAAATATTTGATACAATTTAAAAAAAAAGTTAGATGAAAGATTCTACAGATTAACTCGCTGCTCCCGCTTTCATCAGCATCGTCGCCGCGGGGTGAACTCCTTAAATCTGAGGATGCTGCTATCTATTAATTAAATTAATAGAGAAAAATAAAATAAAGGGAATTTCTTTAAGTAAAAAATACAATTATTTTCAAAAC